>CM052201.1:6462321-6491687 GCA_028455805.1 Lasioglossum figueresi | reverse complement strand
ACCGCTGAGGGGGTGAAAAGGGGTTGCAACGTTTGTACGAGGAATATATCGTTCGGATTTACTTGAAACTTGGTCTTAATGTTCATCGATACAATTATTTCGCTTAAAGTTGTCTTATTTCCGTAAATGTATCTGGAAACTAATATATAAGTACGTAATTATTATCTTATCGCTAAACCGTTGCTTCAAAGTTAACCGTCAGAGAGATCTACGGAGCAACGCGAAAAGCGAAGTGGAATTGAACGGCATAGATTATCATCGATCGGTAGAAACCAATAGCCCCAAATATGTTTCGGGACAATTTTGTAACGTTTCAGTATAAACCAAATAGTCGTAACCCTTAGGTACGTTGTAGTTTTTCAAGAATCAACTCTTTATAAATTCAATTCAAACTTATATTTGACAAATGCAGTAAAATTGTGCAAATAAGCCTAAAAGTCGGTATTGGTGTCGTTATTGAGGTTTCTTGGGACGTTAATTACAAAACTGGCATCAATTTTTAAATCTATGATGGCGACATGACATAAAATTAAAATTATATAGGGGAAAATGGGGGGTTGAAAGGTTTTATTTTCCGAGGGCATTAAACGGTTTCCTGTGCGAGGGAAGCCGCGGGAAGAAGCTAGTATAACATAAACTAAGATGACTAAAACATACGAAATATCGGATGAATCGATCATTCAACTTCTTCTAGAAAAAAAAAGTCAATGAAAGTAGGTTCAAATGCAAATCTATCATAAAAAGAATCTAACATCTTGTCTATCTATAATCTTGTCTAAAGTACTAAACGAGCGGATATCTATCCGAGCGCCTACGCCAGATAGAAAAATAGACATTCAGACAGAGAGGAAGCTCCGGTTGACCTGATTAAGTCTCGGGAAGAAGAGCAATAACTCGGGGAGCAGTTTCGAAAGTTCGATCGCGATATTGATACAATCGAATCGCGTCGGGCGAGGTTGGGTGACATGTTCTCCAATTGAATCGGGGGCACTTATGCGCGTATTCCATCGGATTCTGCCGGTGCGTAAAGATTTCTGTATCCTCGAAAACGTAGTCAAATTCGATCTGTCCCCGGATACATTCGAAATTGGTAGAGTGGCGCGTCGGCGCGCCGCCATTGTAAAACTAGTCCCGAGCTGGAAAGAATCTCTCGCGGATGAGAAGATCGTCGGAGAGTAATACAGAGACGGAACTAGAGGATAGAGAGACGAGAAAAAGAGAGAGACGAAAAAGAGTTAAAATAGAGCGAGAGAGAGAGAGGAAGGGAGAGAGGTACGAAAATTGCGAGGACACAGGGAAGAGAAGAGACACGCCGACGGGGGTAGGAAGATTCGAGGTGCCGAGAAACAATCTGGAATAGGAACGAATCGAAACGAGACGAAGGAATAAGAACGCTGTCGGTGATAGCGGCGGGAGTCGACGGTATGGCAGTAGCCGGCGATGGTGGCGCGAGGCCAGGTATAGGAATCGGAAGCGAGTAAAGAAAGGGCGACGGAGAGTGTAGTCTAGAAACTTTATCCACTTTGCATGCTGATGGTCACAGATTCGGGAAGACAAAATGGCGCATGAGAGCAAGAGTGCTGGCTGAAGCGTGGATCGCGATTCACCGGAATCGATTCCCTTTGTACTTCGCCGACACCACCACCTCCACCGACCGGCCGAGCCAACACAACCACCACCACCGAACCTAGTCGGTTGCACTAGTACAACGAACGACGGGCACTACCACCTCTGTCTTCTCTCCAAACTTTGTAGTCAATTTACGAGCGACCAAGTCAGCGCCCTTCGATTTTACGCTAATCCGATGCCGATGTCGTGCCGTAGACAAGGCAAACCTTCCTTTACGTTGGAAAGGGGCGGCCGAGGTTAAAAGGGATTTCATTTTCCGTGGAGCGAGCCGTTCGCTGCTCGCCAGGTCTGATTCAAGGTAACCACTTTCTTTCCTTCTCTGTTCCTACTCTCCTCTCTTCTACCGTCCAACGACGGAGAGAAGTAGGGCGGGGTTCGTTCAGTATCTGGTTCTCCTTAGTTTCTATATCTCTGATTCGTTCTCCTTAGCCTTCTCATTCAACCATCAGCCACGCTTCGCCTTGCCCTTCGCCCTACACTCGACTCATCCACCTTCTTCGTTCCCACTTTTCCTATCCCAGTTTTTGCCGCGTCTCTCGTAACTTAGCCTTGACGAGGAACCGCAATCGTTCAAGAAGGTAATGGGGTTTACGGGAGAGAACCGTCGGTACGTTTCATCCGGTGCGGTCGATCGAGTTACGGAATTAAGTTCAGCTGTACCGGAATAACAACCGAGCCGCTTTCTACCCCGGCCATCGCGTTCGAGACCTACTATCGCTTCCTCGCTCACTCTCTCACTCTCTCGCTCGCTCGCTTGCTTGTTCGCTCGTGGTTCTTTGGATTTTATAAGGGGATAAAGGGCATGGTTTCGAACGGTTGTAGCGGACCGAGGAAAAACTCTTGTTCTTTTGATCCGATATCATTTACGTCGTCCGCCAAAGGTACGATGAGATTTCGTACAGCACTACTAGCGACGTCGTCTCGTAAAATGCACCGTTGGAATCAAGAACTTGAAATTCAGTATCACGGAGATTATATTCTTTTATATTACGCGGCAGCAGCCGATAAACGCGTTTACAGCGCACGAATTTATGTTGTACAAATGTTCTGTGGTATTGCGTTGCTATTAGTAGACTGTGGTTGTTTAGCCGAGTTTTCACTACTCTTTAGAAGATAAAATAAGGAAAATATTTATTTTCCTGGTGGAAAGTTTCTGTGTGGTAACAGTAGGACAGAAACAGCAGATTAGAATTGAATTTACAAAAGTTAGTATAATAGAGGCTCGAATATAATTTGAAGTATAGTAATTATAAATCGGCAGGAAATCACTTGAACTGATATTCGAATCAAACTTCGATATGCTGTAAATATATATAACCACAATAGATTTATTTGTGCGTTAGGGGTTGCCAATTATTAAATACTTTTAATTTCACAACTCAAGTATTATATTTAATGTATTTTATCTCTAACATTTTAACGGGAACATCATTAAGCAAATGAATAAGCTGTACGTTCGTCTCAGTGTAAAGAATAAGCTAATGCGTCTGACCAACGCTGACCATTTCTACTTACACGAATGTTCTAGAGAATCTTTCGAAACCAAATATACGTTATAGTTCTAAATGAGAATATGCGAATAATATAAATGAACGAAACTACCTTATTGTAGAATATGTAAAGTTAATATTACAAACAAAGGAAAATTACTTTTCATGCGAAAGAACTTTAATTCATTCTCCGTGGTAATAAAAATAAAAAATATTCATATATTCCTGAATTTTCCTTATGAGAACTTGAGACAGGCTTCACCGTTTATCGAATAGTTTCCCTTGTTTTTCCGACACCGCGTATGTTTCGGTAAAAGCGCGGTCCGAAGTAAAATGAAAAGGAGAAAGAGAAGAAAAGAATTCATGTAGAGCGAGGGTGGAGGAGGGAGATGGACATGGAACGGACAGACATTACAGAGACTGAAAGGGGTAGAAGTCGAACGCTCGTAAAAATGGTTGAACCGATCGTAAACGCTGGCGAAAGAGCGACGTCGTCGATCGCTATAGACGGTGGGGGGACAAAAATCTCGGAGATATCGGTATTCGTGGAGTCGAAGGAGGCCTGACATCCATTTGATTTCGGGAACTGCCTCGTACGGTCGGGAAAAATTGAAATTCCTGGAAGGAAAAAGTGTGAGAATATTTAGTGAACCGGGTTTCGAGGCGGGTTTCTGCGAGCCGACTGTCATTCCGGTGATTGGACGTCCGTCAGTCATCAAGCGCGGAATGTGTACCATTTTCAAAACGTTCGCCCGACGTCGTTTCAGGAACGACGGTTTATTAACTTTCGGCGATTGACATTTTGTTTTCTGCTCTGCCGGTCTGCGCGCACACTTCGACGCGTCTCCCGTGTACGTCGAATTTATGTTCTTGTTTTTCATTAACCGAAACACCGACGACGAAGAAACGAGCGATCAACCGTCTGTTAGCCGTCATTTTTCCGATTTACGATACTTATCAGGCTAACTAACGCTGTCGGATGGTTCTTGCGACGTTATTCAAATTCACGCTCGAGTAGTCGGAAGTTGGTTGTTTGCAGCGGGATACTTAAAACGCTCGCAGAATAACTTGTATCAGACATTACATCGCATAAATCTCAACTTCAGCCGCAGTTGTATCTTACTCGCGAATGTGTAAATTTCTTCCCCGGCAAACTCCGCCGAAGATACATGGCCGCGTAAATACTACCTGGTAGCGTGTTGCGCAACAACGGGATATACGCAGTTAACAGATTCACTTTCTCGGGGCCCCGGGTTTATGGAAATCAAAACGACGATTAGAGCCAGTCGATTTTTACGAGTCCGTCGAAGTTTCGTAAGAAGGACCGCCGCGCCGTGTTGGGAGAGAGAGCCCGGGATAGCGAACGGGTTCGAATAAATTGGCAGGGTTTAAGCGGGTGAGACGGATCTACGTGCGCGTATCCGAGTGCTTTCATTCTTTTTCGTGTATGGATCCGTAAACAATGCGTCCATATGAAACAATGTAACGCCACTACCGCGTAACTACGAGCGGATCGTTGCGCGCTCCATCCACGTTCTACGATTCTGTCAGCAATGTTACCGGCGCGCACGGCGCCTCTGGATTTCGAGCATGGCGAACAATGGCTAGTTATATGACGAAACCGTGAGAAACGATGGGACTGAATAGTGGCGGACAGTATTTTTTGCCGTTCGCGTTCGTGTCACCGAAAGCGACGAAAATTATTCCGCTCCTGTGGCACTACATCGGATGCTTGACGAGTCTTTTCATTAAATCAGAATAAAACTTCCGCACACGCCGGTCGTATCTTCGTTAGTCTGTTTAATTATGCGATCATGACATCAGGCCGATTTTTATACTCGATTTTCTCGGATACGTGGCGTCGAACGAAAAAATGTTACAGTTCAACGAAAGATGCTCGGCCGACAATGATCTGCCGGACAAGTTTATGGTACCCATACGCTCTCGGCTCACTCGAGAACAAAGGCAAGCCGAATCGGTACTCTGATCCGAGAAACGGCAGAAGTCGACTTCGAGTCACCGACAGGTTTCTCGAGGCAAAATTGTGTTCCTTTCTTCCGATTTATTTTTATATGCAAGGAGCGATTTCTACATGTGAAAATAAATCGAAAAAGAGGAATAACATATTTTCGTTTGACGCCTCGTTCTCGAGAAAATCGAGTTTAAAGATCAGTAAGTAGAATAGGCTGGTTATGGCCAGACGCGTCAGATTCAGATCGAATAGATTTTCTCGGAAACGAAGGTTCGGATGAAAAAATTTTGTTTTATACTTTTTTCTTATTTTCTTGTTAGGAATCATTCCCTGCCCGCTGGTATATGATATTTTCCTGTACCCTGCATATGGCTCTATGATCATCCTTCATCCTTGAATTTTGTAATAAACTTAGCCGGATAAAGCTGTGATGAGCAAAACACGGTCTATCTTCGTCATTTCCGTCCGCGTATTAGTCCAGATTTTTGCAGAGACCGGTGGCACTCGGACGGTTAGAACCACTGTGGAGATCTTATTCGTGGATCGCGTTGCTCTGGGTATCCTCGGGCCTCTTCCAACGCAACGCACACTGATCCACTTTAGGAAAATCACCATCGGACGATTTACCTCCATATAATGGCTCTTGGTTACCTCCTTCCACGCGCGCGGCCTAGTAGATTGTTCAAATCGTATCAACTTAATTCATATTCACGGTACGATCGAACTTGCCGGCAGAAAGTCGGGGACCGACGAGGGAGATGAAAGCACGCGACGAGTGGTGGGAAATCGTCGGAGCGAGCGAGAGGATCGAAACGCGGGGGTGGGCGGATACGAGGGACAACGGAGGGTAGTCGACGAGCATTTGCCCAAGCGAGCTGGGTTTTAGCCCCGCTTCCGTCTCATTACTCGCTACGCTCTGATTGAATTACCTACAATCAACATCAAACATTTTTAAACTCAATTTCATGTACGTAAAATCGTGTATTTTTCCCGCTTCTTCTTTTTCTTTCTGTATGGAACCGCTTTGCGAAGCGCGAACGCCACGCGATCTTTCTCTCGCGGCCAGTCTATTTTTTACTTTTCACGATTTTTTTGCAAATTAATTATTTGTCATCGCAGCAACCATTCGAATGGATTATTAGCCACCCCGTGCCATGATTCACAATCCGTGACCCCCCAGAGAGAGGGAGTGATGATTTTTTCACAAAAAATTATTTGAGGTGTATCTTAATCAAGGTATCTTACTATTAATCTTTCATCTTGTGTATGCATGTAATTGATAGTAGGATGCTTCTATGACTGCTTTATCCGCTTTGCCATTACCTGTGATACCTAGAGGATATCCAGATCATGGCGATCAAATTCTTGATTGCATTGACGTGATATAGTCTGTTTGGGATCCTGGATGATGTGATTGTCTGCGATGTGACGTGCGTAGTGTGTGGCTGACTCGACTGTCAATTTAGGCTTACGCTGTGTTCGATTTGAAATGATGCCATTCTTGGGAGTCCTTTTCATATCTGTTTGATGAGTTGTGATGGGTTTGTGGGTTTGTGGTTTTGTGCTAATCGCAGTTGAGCACTGACAAGACGCAACAGTCTGCCCATTGGTTTCGAGTGTAGTGTATTTTTTTCTTCCAGTCGTAGAGACAAAGTCGAGTGTGTCGACCACGGTTACATCATAATTATTTCACCGGGAAGCGTCCGGACTGGCAGGTATTAACAGGCGCGTTGCTTAAAGTTTCATCGGAGAATGCTGTCGAAGTAATTTGTCCTGGAATTAGAACGGTCTTCCTCCCTCGCGCATTGATCAAATACCCCGTCCAACCTCCGTGCAACTTTCTTCGTGTGTTGCTTATCGCCGTATCCCGTTGCATTTCCAAATAAAATGCAATAAAGTCTGGAATTGAGATCTGATATGGCGGAGCGAACGGCCGTTCGCCAGGGATGACAGTGATCCTAATTGTGAATCATTGCCGCGGTTACATTTTATCGCTTCATTAATCGCTTTATTATGCGACAGATTATTGGTGCCTTGTAACCCAATTTGTAGAACACGGCCGGGTCTTGTCCCTATCACTGTAATTGGGTCGAAGGTGGGTGGCTGTAGAAGCGACACAGCGGATGGCAAAGGAGAAGCGAGCACAGAACGTAAGTAAATGATGAGGAAGACGATGAGATGGCGGGAATGCGAGGGCGGAACCTGCGCAGATACAGAAACGTTAGTTTGATTCATTCGGCGGAGATAATTTTTAATGGCACGGGAAATAAATGGTGCGGGCCAGATATGCACCAAAGGAAAACTACACGGTCATTTGTAGAAAATATTTATTTAATTTAAATATGAGAACTACTTTAAGCTGCCGAGGGGATCAGACGAACCAAATAACACAATAAAAATGTTCTATCTGAATTGCGACAATCCGGAGTGAAATAGAAAGTTACTTTCTTTTGTAATATCATTAATAGGCTGAAAATAATACAGCAATATTTTTAAATTATTCGAATGTCCTTACCGCTCACAGTTATACCACCCATTTTTGCCATAAATGCATAAAATCACATGATAAATAAAATATTGTATATTTATATACTGAAGAAGAAATCGATTTTGTTATTCAATCTAAATCTACTACATATTCACTAGAATTCGAAAAAGTAGATTCGGCAGGCTATGATCAGACGTACGAGCCGCTTCTTATTCAACAGCAATCGTATTTAACGAATCTTCGGCAATAAAATATAACAACACGATACAATACATTAGACTACAACATAAAAAGAAGAAAAAACGCAAAACTAATAAAAATTTAAAATATATACATTAGAATTCGAAAAACTGGAATCGGCAGGCTATGGTCAGACGCACGAACCGCTTCTTATTCAACAGCAATCGTATTTAACGAATCTTCAGCAATAAAATATAACAACACGACACAATACATTAGACTACAACATAAAAAGAAAAAAGTACTAATAAAAATTTAATATATATTCATTAGAATTCGGAAAAGTAGAATTGGCAGGCTATGGTCAGACGCACGAGCTACTTCTTATTCAACAGCAATCGTATTTAACGAATCTTCAGGAATAAAATATAACAACACGATACAATACATTAGACTACAATATAAAAAGAAGAGAAAATGCCAAACTAATAAAGGTTTAATATTTTGTAACGAAGTGCCAGTATGGAAATCAATTTTGTTATTAAGTGAGTTGACGCTGTATTTGACGTATAATGCATTTGGCTATGTGAAGCGTGCGTTAATTTTCTTTGTGCTCGAGAGCAAGTAAATAGTACATCATAGAAAGTTGTCGTACGATACAGACGCAAGGATTACGGCGTCTACACTCTCGCGCGCAAATATTATCAGAAAGGCCGCACTAGAGAATTAAATTATTGCATGCACGTGGTCTGTTCATCGGAATCCATAATGGTGGAATTGAATCGTATCCCGAGAGCGCGATTGATTTGCCGAAGAGAAGCACTAGTCAAAATTAATTCCCATTATTTCGTTAATGACACCGGGCTGCGTCGCGCTGCTCGTCACGCTCGCAAGCTCGATTTAGCGCGAATTAAGGATAATTAAGAATCCATTTGTATTCGAGCAAACGGAAACTACGAGCAGGCGACTTCGCGAAGAAACCGAACTTGTAATAATTACTTTTTCTTCTCGAATCGAAACTTCGTTGTCCCTTCTCCCGTTCCGCTAACCAAGCGAATCGTTTAAAGCGATTATTCGATATGTTGCGCGCGATGTTACTTTACAGCTTCTGTTTCTTTGTTTCCTCGGGAGAACGCCGTATTCGAGAGAAGTTGCCGGTAAACTTCGACGCAAGGAACAATTTGTTTAGCCGCGACCGACGAGGATGATCTTTACAGTTTACAACATAAAGTTAAATTTCATCGCGACGTACCGTTTAACTTTTCTTGATGGAAGGCGAACCTTAACGTCAACAATTTAACTAAAAATCGCGAGCCCGACTCACTCGGAAAACTTATCCGACGAGTTTATTAACTCCGCGAACTGACATCGTTGTAATTTTAAATTATGATACTCGCCCGGTATCTCGCAACCGGTGTAGAATTATTAACTCTTCCTAAGTAATTTAAAAAATAGTCACGCTAACGAAGGGCAAAATAATACCAGCGAAGGGAGGCGTGCAGATATGATTCATTGTATATAGATATATTGTACAACGCATGTACGCGAGCATGTATTCGCGTATCTATGTACGAATGTATCCGGAGCAATTCATTCACGCTACATGGAAATCTCATTAGGCCCAGATACATATAACAGCTACCTCGCGACTAATGGTTGAGTTTGAATCAAGCTATAGGACAGACGCTTTAGGCGGAACTTGATCGTGTCGATGTTCACGGTGCATGAGCCATGACGTACGTTTCTAATGCATAATAACCGCTAGCCACACTAGTTTAGCTATAGAATACGGAATCACATGGCTTAAACCTTTCTAAGACCAATTAGTACTATACCGGAGATTCCACCGCTTATAATTACCGTCAAACAAACCGTACCAAACAATATTTGATTAAAAATTTTTACTACTATTCCACAGATCCGTTTGTATTTTTTCAAACGAATAAACGCATTTTTCGTGACATTTTGGATCCCCTAGAAATTAATATTGTCTGCGTAATGAAACATATTTCAATTCGAGAATTTTTTAATAGAGAACGCGGGCAAAAATTAATTCTCGAAATTATTTTAAACAAGATTAAGGATTTTTTTGCCTTCATATGCGATGCTCTCTGTAATATTCAAATTCTTTGTCAGTTATTAAAAATCATTTTTTCGTCCAGTATGGTTTTTTAATATCCAAATTCATTATTTCAAAGGTATTAAAACTCGTATCCTTTTTATATTAAATTTTTCATTCTCGCAGAACATTTCAACTGGTATTCAGACAGTCAAGAATTTTTCGTTTATTCGTATACACATTTGTGTTCGATAATGTCAAAGAAGTTTCAAGTTGCTAAATCAAACAGTCTTGTTAAAAGCAATCACCAAAACGAAAAATCTGAATCGACCTAAAAAAATCTTCCACAATCGTCCACCAATTCTACAATCTCTTCTGGCATGTCTGATTAATTTCACGATATTCTACTTTACATCCATTCGCAGCCGAGAGTTCTGGTGAAACGCGTAAAATTTTTGTGTCGGTCACCGTGCTAACATCATGAAAAACATTGGAAATGATCATTCCCACTCGACGACAAGAAGTGGTGCAACCTAGAAAAGAGACGACACTAAAAATAAAACAATTGGCAATCTTTCCAAATACTCAATTTCACCGTAGACACGTCGCATAGAGTGTACATTGTGCAGAGATAAAAGATGCGTAAAAGAAGAAGCCAGGTATTCGCAGGAACCCCGTGGCGCAGGCGGCGCGTCGCGTCGGTAGCTACAGCTGTTGAAGAACGAGGCGTTACGCAACGCAACATGGTGGCAACGGGCGCGCGAGGCACATCGGGGCTGGTATGCAGGAACTTCATTATAACCTCATCACTTCCTAGCGAGTGCATTCGAATTGAAAAACGCGCAGGCTTGTTTTGAGCTACGGTTACCGTGACAACGCTGGTACACCATCGCATACATGTGTACACACGGGTGCCCTCCCCACCCTGGTCGACGATATGTTCTTCGTTTCACTTATAATGGCCAGGTTTTTTCTCCTCTTTCCTCCACGGATTTCAAGCTGTTCGCCGGCGCTGCTGCCACAGCGCCGCGTCGCGTCACACCGTCGACGTACATCGAAAGGTAGCGGCGGGCGACGTATTCCGCGGCCGGAGAGGAATAGAGACAAAGAGGGAAAGTGGAAAAGGTAGGAACGAGAGCAAGGGAGCAACCAGATAGAGAGCGAGGAACAGCAAAGCAGAGAGGGTTGAACCGATGTAGGGGGCTATTCGGTGGTCTGAGAGAGGAGTGTGCGGCGACGCAGGAGGTTGAGGGATGGTGTGCGGAGGACGTACCGGCAACGACGACGAAACGCGGGCACAGGCGAACCAGTCACTATGACAACGGTGACAGGCGAGGTGTTAGTGCGCATCCGTGACCACGCCTACGTCACGATGTTGTGACGTCAGAGCGTCGACGGCAGTGGCGCCTGGCGTCGACGAGAAACGTGGCGCGCGGCGTTCGTCGGCCCTCGCCGTAAAAGAGAGAGGACCGCTGCCGCCTGTTGCTACTTTGCTACACGGATAGGGTAGGCAACCCCGTCGTCCTCCGCCTCTCCCCTACCCCGTCTCCTTCACGGTCTCCTTCCCGTTTCCCCTGAACAGCTCCGTCTCGTTCTTCTTCCGCGTCATCCCTTTCCAGATCGCGCGCTCCTCTGTAGGACGGGGGTGAGAGCAAGAGCGAAAGAGAGAGAGAGAGCGAAAGAGAGAGAGAGAGAGAGAGAGAGAGAGAGAGAATCAGACCAAGAGAGGGCGCCCTCTGTTACAACCGCATGCGAAGGAAAGACTGTCTCTCTTCCACCAGGGATGTGTTGTTCCTCGCCCCACTTTCGGTCGGTTGCTCTCTCTCTCTCTCTCTCGCTCTCTCTACCTACATATATACATGTCTATCTATCTCTATCTCGTACCCTCTGCTTTTGTCCCTTCTTTCTCCAACTTTCCACTTTTACAGTGCCGCCGTCTCCGTCCGGAGCCATCAGGGTGCTGTCTCTCTTTCTTTGCCGCGCCTTCCTGTCAGTTTTCGCACGGTCGTCTCGCTTGGTCTTTCGGGCTCGGCACTCTCCCTCCGATAGTCGTGCAGAGCCGACGTTCGCCACCACCGCTGCCTCCACCGCCAGCCACCCTACCACCGATTTCGAGCAAGCAACTCCCTCGGTTTCTACCTCCTCGCCCCCTTTAGCCTTCCGGCGGGCATCCACCCGTGCGCGTTACCAGCCAGCAGCGATCCCCACGGCCACGACCGAGAACCGAGACCGAACGAGAGTCGTCGGCTCTCCGCCAGTCAGCTATCCGACTCGCCGCTACGCCACGCCACGCCACGCCGCGCGCTGCGTGTGTTT
Organism: Lasioglossum figueresi; assembly: GCA_028455805.1. Taxonomy (NCBI): domain Eukaryota; kingdom Metazoa; phylum Arthropoda; class Insecta; order Hymenoptera; family Halictidae; genus Lasioglossum; species Lasioglossum figueresi. The sequence continues at coordinate 6,479,553 of CM052201.1, read as the reverse complement.
TTCCCCGAGAATCGTGTCGTCAACAAAACCGCCTGTGAAAAAGAGACCTTTCAGCCGTCCCTTGTCCACGCGAGGTGGTCCACGACAGATTACGAGATATATATATATGTATATATAGATATATATTGTATATGGATATAGATATATATATACACTCGTGCACCCCCTGTGTTCCCGTGCGCGGTTTACACTATCATCCCCCCGCAGGTTCTTGTTTACCCCTCGTCTATCGGCGCAGTGTTGTACCACCCTCGACAGTGCAGACGTAGAAAAGGAAAAGAATATCTGTACAAACGTTGAATAATCGACTCTGAACCGGGAGTGAGATAAAAAAAAAAGAAAAGAAACAGGCAGCGCCGTCGATTGTCCAGTCGCATGTTGTCCAGGAGAAGAAAATAACACACAAAAACGCTGGGCGCGGAGGAGGGTGACACGCATGTACGCACCGCGCTTTACACAGCACGCACACAAACACACATACATACAACAGTGACGCGCAGCGGAGGAAGTTCGCAGAGCGACGCACGTCGCTGGCCTTGTGTGGTGATATCGTCCTCCTCGTGGTTACCTTCGACGTCCTTGTACTCGTGTGGCACGTGTGCGTGCGGCGGCGTAGGACACCCATTGGTCAGCCACGCATATGGATCATAGGTTAGCGCATTGATACTCTCACGTTAAACGACCTGTCTCGCCGCAACCGTGTTACCGTTCAAGGTGTTAGACCTCCGCTCATCGGATTCGGGATTGCTCGAGGAAGTTACGCGGAACCGATCGGATCGCGCGAAGGACTGAATGAATGAGCAAGAGTAAGCGAGCCAGGGGGGTGAGAAAGGAAGAGAGAGAATGGGAGAAAGAGAGATGAACACGCGAGAATCGAGCAGACACGCACACGCGACCGTCCCCGTGGTCGATTCGACGAGTCGGCAAGCGGCGCGTGCCAGTAACCTGTTGCCGCCTCCGGGAACAAAACTCGAAAGCCGGTAATCGGGAGTTTAAGGATACTCTGATATTCCTGCGAAACTGCTCGCAGGTTGAACCGCGAGGGGCTCTTTTCCAGTGCCTATTGATCTCTCGAATGTCTTGCGGCGTTACACAAATCTCTGACCGATCCCAAAATCTTCAACCGTTTACCAGAATCGCTCTTTTGTTTATTGTAAATTACGCCGTTTAGTTTATCAGATTCCTCATCTCGAAAGGAAAGTTGAAAATTGATGTTTTGTTTAATATTTCACGTCTCGTTCGATTCGTTCTCTTGTTCCAAAAAGTGCTGCTCTTCTCGCGGATGGAATGTTTCGCTGGTGCTCGTGAAATGTTTCGTATGAATCATAAATGAATATTCCGCTTCGGCGAGCACAAAGCTCGTTAAATTTACAAAGTAAATTTAGAATGCTGTTTTAATCGTTCTATAGTGACTCTTGATCGGTTTACGAAATTATCAATTATTAATCTCGATTCCCATTCCGAATCTGTTGTGTTTCCATGAAAGCCCGGGCATGACCATCGGAAAGTGTAAAAATTCAGTGATTGATTGGTGCAGAGTGTGGATATTAAAGTGAAGAATATAAACAGAGAGAAAGTTGAACAGAGAAAGCCTTTTCCTAGTAATTTTAATTTCTATTTTGTAAAATGTGCTGAGTTTTAATCAGTTTGTTGCCTTAAACTAGTTGAATACAAATGGCACGGTTATTAGAATATGAAGATCGCGGCCATAACTGCTGCCTAGCTAGATATTTCGTCGCGTATGCACGAAACGCTAGAAATTGATACAGTGAAAATAAAATTTAGTAGATGCGGAATTCGTAAGTAACGGTGGAACAACAATATGGTCTACGATCCAAGAGCTCACTGTTTTGAAATAATATGCAGCTGCTAAATATGTGCATATGATATTTGTTGTTCCTTGAGACCGAACCATTTTCAAACAACACTGTGCACCTGTTCCATTTAAATACACTCACCGCGTTCTGATCTCACGTAAACATAGTTATTCATTTTAAGACTTGCATGCTGCGTCGCGGTCTGCACGTGATTTTCATAAAAATTACACTTTTGAACGCATACAGTTTTAACTTAATACGTTGACTGAAGGTCACAATCAAATCCACTGAATATTAATATATTAATACCGAAATTAACAAGGTTGTAGTGTAAAATGTTAAACGTGTGTATTAAAAGTTAATTCGATTTCTCTATTTTTGGATAAATTCTTGTGATAAAATAGTTTTTATCTTTCTCTTACTAGTGAAAAAGGTTCCTTATTAGTCAGGCGCGTGATACGAAGTGTCTCGTAGTGGCAGTTGCAGATCTAGTATACAATTTTTAAAAATATAAATAGTGATTTAATGATTAAGGATTTTCAATTTTCCTATAGGGGGTAAACACATTGTTGCTATAATTAGAATCAAATATCTATATTTCGCCTCTGGAATACACAATTCGAATGATAGTTGTGAGAACAGCGAGCAGCTTGACTTTCTAGTGGAAAGGATTCGTGATTAGTCAGACATACGATGCTAAGGATCACGTAGTGATACTCGTAGAAGTAATATTTAATTTGGTGCTTTAGTAAATTCACTTTGTCAATTAAGTGGGGTCACATCGTCGCTATAGTTAGAAACAAATATATTTTGCTTGTAAAGTATAAAATTCGTTTGCTAGTTACGCGAGCAGTGAGCAATCTAAGTGTCTAGTGGAATAGGCCCGTCATAAGTCAGACGCACGATACGAAAAATCTTGTGGTGACAGTCGTAGAACTAATATTTAATTGTTTAAAATATAACTAATAATTTTGTGCTTTAATAAATTCACTTTGTCAATAAGGAGGGGACACATCGTCTCTATAGTTAGAAAGAAATATACTTTGCTTGTAAAGTATAAAATTTGTTTGTTAGTTACGCGAGCAGTGAGCAATCTGAATGTCTAGTGGAATAGGTCCGTCATAAGTCAGACGCACGATACGAAAAATGTTGTGGTGACTGTCGTAGAACTAATGTTTAATTTTTTTAAATAGAACTAGTAATTTAGTGCTTTAATAAATTCACTTTGTCAATAAAGAGGGGACACATAGTCTCTATAGTTAGAAAGAAATATACTTTGCTTGTAAAGTATAAAATTTGTTTGTTAGTTACGCGAGCAGTGAGCAATCTGAGTGCCGAGTGGAATAGGTCCGTCATAAGTCAGACGCGCGATACGAAAAATGTTGTGGTGACTGTCGTATAACTAATATTTAATTTTTTTAAATATAACTAGTAGTTTAGTGCTTTAATAAATGCACTTTGTCAATAAAGAGGGGACACATCGTCTCTATAGTTAGAAACAAATATATTTGGCTTGTAAAGTATAAAATTCGTTTGCTAGTTACGCAAGTAGTGAGCAATCTGTGTGTCTAGTGGAAAAGGTTCGTCATGAGTCAAACGCGCGATACGAAAATTCTTGTGGTGACAGTGGTAGACCTAATATACATTCTTTAAAACTATAATTATTCGTTTAATACTTAAAATTATAAATTAAATTTATAATTATTCATTTAATACTTCAAATGAGTAATTACAGTTTTAGAATCAAATAAATATCGCCTCTGGAATACAAGATTCGATTGCTAGTTGCGCGAACAGTGAGCAGCTCGACTTTTCAGTGGAAAGTCTCCGTTATTGGTCAGGCGCGCAATGCGAAGACTCTCCTAATGACAGTTGTGGATGCAGTATGAAATATTTAAAAATATAACTAGTGATTCAGTGCGTGAGGATTTTCAATTTTTCTGTAAGATATTAAATTTACGACTGGCAAATCGAGTTTCGTTGATGAGGTAGAATTCATCGAGAAGAGACTATTCCGCGGGATTTTCCAGGCGTATGTCTATCGCAGCGGTTCCGTATACATTGCTCGGGCATTAAAATCGCTCGATAAGTAAAATCTATTTGGCCTTTGGCCGCGCGGACGTATAACTTTTCAGTACGCGTGTGACATTAGCTGGAGAGGCGGGCCGAAGTGGCTGGAATGAGGTTCGAAAGTGGAGTATGTGAAGAAGGGCCGACGTGCCGGGCGATATACGATATATATCTTTGGACGAGGCTACGTGACCGGAATCCCGAGGAGGTTAAAGTTGGATTTGTAACGTATTTTTCCTCGACGTGGAAATACCTATCGACTGGCATGCTGCGTGCACCGGCGTTTTGTAATTTCCGTCTCGTATCCCCGATTGACATGGGTGAAAGCAAAGATTTACATTGAAAGGACAGGATAGGCGTAATGCATATGTATTTATGCATACATAGATGCGTTCGAGGCGAGCCTCTGTCGGCTTCGACGCGTACCACGGAAGCAGCCTCGCCGTTTAAAGCGGCTTCGAAGCAGCAGCTCGAACGTTTTAAGTAACAACGCGAGGAACACGGGCGCGTTATCTTCTCGGCGTCCCGACGAAATATCTTTCTCCCTTGTTTCTCGTTCATTTCTGGAACACGCACGCGTAATCGAAAACCGAGCGCGTGCAGCTCGCTCAAAGTGTCGGATATCTGTCTTTCTTGCGATTCCCCTTTTTCTTAAATAACGCAATTCCCATTTGTTCCCGAAAACTGAACCGAGTGACGGATGTCGCGCACTTTTCATCGCGCGGTCCCTCGCCTCGCTGTGCTCCGTCACATTTTTACGGTTGACTCTCGGGGTTGGGTTTTCATCGTTCACGAAAAAAAGCTGCTTACGGTTCGCGCGAGCGCGCCTCGGCCCTCGGGCGTTTATTCGGCGTTACTTCGAAAGTTTATTCAGCGATGCGTTCCACCGGCGATGTTGCATTTGTCGGGATGCAATGTGATCCCTAACAAGATAAATGAAGCTCGCTCCCCTGTTTCCTGGAGGCGGAAGGACGGGAACGGGAAAGCGAGGGGTTGGAGAGCTACGCCACCAGAAACTCCGACCATCCCTTTTCCCTTGCCTCGGACATAATCTGAGATGTCATCTGTAGAGACAGTGTAGCGATGTTCCGCGAATTACGTGGACATTCCTCTCGGCGGAGCAGTGACACTTCGTTTGTCAGTTAATAGGTGATAAATCGTTGCGCGCCGGGCTTGTTTCTTCAAACAAATATACCGCCCGTGGGTTTTCGTCGGCCAGGAAATCCCGTGTGCTGATATAGGCGGAAATTCGTTTCCGTCTCGCTGTACAAGCGCCGGGACTATACTACTCCCGATGATTTATGAAGTGCAGCTGCTGGTCGCCGGAGACGTTCCATTGTGAAAAGTCGCTCGTCGAATCGCGCCCTCGATGCCTCTCGGACACTGGATAATCCTCCCTCCGGTGAATGAAATTTAATATCGATCGTTTAGCAATCCAAAGTTTCGCCAGTGTACTATTGTTGTGCCACGATAGAGAATTTATTTGACGGATTCTTCCGTGAGCCAGGCCAGTCTCGTTCGAGCTAACGAGCTCCTCTTTGATTTTCTGCATTGCGAAAAGCAATGGCGGGCGCAGTCCTTTAATGCGATTCGAGACTCTGTCGTGCATGCAACTCGAGTACATGAACAGAGACGGAGGTCAGGTACTTTATATACCTTTGTCCATATAGGGTATATAAATAGTGTTCTACTCAGGTTTAATGCATTATAGCAGGACATTGCAGTAGGACACAGGGAGCGTGCACGTAACATTGCCGGAGAATGGAGTACGTACTATACATACATACCAGAGCTGTACTGAATTATACTCCGTTATGGTTCTGCCTCTGTAGGTGCTCCATGGTGGAGGGTTCCGGTTCCATACTGTGTAGTACTCAATATGTCCAATACGAATACCTCACCTTCCGTCTAGCTGAATCAAAAGGACGGTATCTCGCGTTTGTCGCTGAATGTCCCCAATCAATTGAATTCCGCATTTGACCGCTTATAATGCTGCAGAACCTTCCTCGAAAATATTCCGAACCGTTGAAATCGAGTTTAATGCAATATTAATATCGAACCAGACGTGCGCCCGATAAACTTCAATGAAAAGTGCAATCTTCGACATTCAAAATCGTGAAATAAATACGTCGTAACATGTTTTGAACATTTAAAATATTTTTTAAATAAGTTTTCGGTCGTTATTAACGTAAACTAACACGGTGCGCGCGCGTTTATCTCCGAAAGACGTGAAAACGTTTTATTGTGATATTCTAGACTTTTTATCAAAAAACTGGCGTAGTTATCTTCTTTCATTGTATCTTTACAAGTGATATCTAGTACGTACAACTGAATTATTTGTTATTCTAGACTTTCTGTAAAAGAATTTAGTAGTGTAATTTTCTTTCATTGAATAATTGTATTGTATAAAATCTTCTAGAATATTTTCGATCATCAACTAGTTATTGACACGAATTTGATAAATATTTCATAAATATTTCATAGATATAATGAAACGATGTTATTCTTTAATTTTGGAACGACTTATGTACCTCCACTTTCCACTTCAGACAAAGTCAGTGACGTTATTCACAGTTCTTGCGCAGCAGCGTGGTAAAATTTCTGAAAGCATTTTTTCTCCCAGGGACTTTTATATGCCGGCGAGTATTACCGCTCTTAAATTGATTTGGTAGTGTTAGTGAGGCATTCGAATCGTACAGTTATACGGCCATCTTTTATGAATGATTTCGGTCCGATACCGCGGCTGGCATAAAAGTAGCGGCAAAAGGGTACTTCGAACTTATTTACGCTTTTATTGCTAATATCGTTCCTCACGCTCGATTGTCACCGATGGCCGTATCAGTTTCTGAGTAATACGGCCGGCTGACAGTGTGCATTGATATTTCTTACTTCCTTTTTTACGGCCTACCTTCTCTTCCGTCCGTTGCCCGCAGAGGGCGGGCATCTCGAAAATTTATCGGTCGTCAAGTCCTTACAAGTGTTTCTCAGGGATCGGGGTAGGTTTTAGAATTATTTCGCGGCGTATCTTCTTCACACCTGCTTGCTCGAACGATGGACCATTAAAACAGCGTTAAACGTCGGCGCTCTTTCTCGGGAGTATCGTGATTCCGATTCAACGTTTATTCGGAACGCTGTTTTACACAACTATTGTACGCAAATTAACGTCTCTGTTCGTGTGAAGTACTCTAAAAATTAATAATTTTCTCTGTGTATAATTTATGACAGTGTTCTCTTTGTTGCATCGGTTACCCAGCTGATTTTATGTGATTGTGAAAACGTGGTTAGTTGTTCCGCCTCAAAACGCGAAAAATGCTTGAAATATGTTTGGATGCCACAATCTCTATGTTTATTCTGTACACAAAGCTTCATCAGATATTTTTGTGACGATTGGTGTTCTTCGGTATTGAACATAAACATTTCAGGATTGTTTTTTTATGTGATTGGGAAAATGTGGTTAGTTGTTCCGCCTCAAAACGCGAAAAATGATTAAAATGTGATCGGATGCCTCAATTTCTGTTTATTCTATACACAAAGCTTCTTCAGATATTTTTGTGAGGATTCGTATTCTTCGGTATTGAACATAAACATTTCAGGACTGTTGTTTGATGTAATTGTGAAAAGTGGTTAGTTGTTCGGTCTTAAAACGCAAAAAATGATTAAAATATGATTGGATGCCGCAATCTCTATGTTTATTCTATACACAAAGATCCATCAGATATTTTTGTGACGATTGGTGTTCTTTGATATTGAACATAAACATTTCAGGATTGATTTTTTATTTGATTGGGAAAACGTGGTTAGTTGTTCGGTCTCAAAACGCGAAAAATGATTAAAATGTGATTGGATGTCTCAATTTCTAAGTTTATTCTATAAACAAAGCTTAATCAGATATTTTTGTGATGATTGGTGTTCTTTGGTATTGAACATAAACATTTCAGGATTGTTTTTTGACGTGATTGTGAAAATGTTGTTAGTTGTTCCTTTCAAAACGCAAAAAATGATTGAAATATGTTTGGATGCCACAATCTCTATGTTTATTCTATACACAAAGCTTCACCAGATATTTTTGTGACGATTGGTGTTCTTCGGTATTGAACCTAAACATTTTAGGATTGTTTTTTATGTAATTGTGAAAACGTGGTTAGTTGTTCGGTCTCGAAACGCGAAAAATGATTAAAATGTGATCGGATGCCTAAATTTCTGTTTATTCTATACACAATGCTTCCTCAGATATTTTTGTGAGGATTCGTATTCTTCGGTATTGAACATAAACATTTCAGGATTGTTTTTTGATGTGATTGTGAAAACGTGGTTAGTTGTTCGGTCTCGAAACGCGAAAATGATTAAAATGTGATTGGATGTCTCCAAATCTATGTTTATTCTATACACAAAGCTTCATCAGATATTTTTGTGACGATTAGTGTTCTGTGGTATTGAACATAAATATTTCAGGATTGTTTTTTGATGTGATTGTGCTAACGTGGTCAGTTGTTCGGTCTCAAAACGCAAAAAATGATTAAAATGTGATTGGATGCCTCAATGTCTATGTTAATTCTATACACAAAGCTTCATCAGATATTTTTGTGACGATTGGTGTTCTGTGGTATTGAACATAAACATTTCAGGATTGTTGTTTACTGTCTAGTTGCTACAATAATGAATACTTTCTATGACAGTTCTTGTCACAGATGACAGGTTTAATGTCAGCTAAACTATTTTGTACTGTTAATACGTGGGAAGTGTTTATACGTTGAGCATATTAAGACTCCAATTATTAAAGCAATTAAATGTTATGTTCCGAACAATGCTATTATGAAAACATAGTGATCAATGTGTTACATATTTCTCTGTTTTTCTTCATTTCAATATTCAGTGTAACCGGTTACGTGTAGTTCCAACAATCCGTCGCACGACGGTACGCGAAAACCATTTATGTGTCACAGGACCTTCTACTTCTAGTAACCTTTTAATCGAAATATGTAACATTGACAGTAATAACATGCACCAACGGGATATAAGTTGAAGCATTTAATTTTAATAGGTATTTTTATAAAAATTAGAAAGTATATAGGAAATATCTTCATCGGATAAATTCTTTGAATGTTATAGTTGCGTTTGTTGGGTATGGAACACTTGCTTAGACACACTATCCTTGATGAAAAACCTTGTAGGATGTAGAATATCAATTTTTAGGATTTTACGAGAGTGATCCTTCAAACTTGAAATTGGACAATGTTGTGCAATCAGTGTAGATTCATATGTATTAATGAATATAGTATTTTCTGAATCAATTTTCGTTGAATACATCCAATTCTTTGACACTAAAATGAGTAACTGAGTTTGAAGATCCGTCGGGTTCGTGTGCCCTAGTATTTGCAGGAAGTAGATTGGGTCGGTCATGATCAGACGCATCAACCGATTCCCATCTAATAGCACGCGTATTCGTTGTATTCTCAAATTCGATTTTCTCGAACAAACAGCATAAAAAATGTTAATCTTCTTTTCTTTATCTATTTAATACACTTTTGCAAATGACACTGTCACGATCAAAAAGATTTCTCGAAGTAATACTCCGACAGGCTTTATAGGAATTCCATTATTTTCACTTACGTCTCTTCTATTGCCGAAAATGGATTTCCCATTGAGCTTAGATTGAATCTTTTAAAAGAGAAAGAAATCACGAGGAGGTTGATGCGATGAATAATGAAAGTATTTAACCTGCTAACCTAGGTGAACGAATAAATTCGTATTAGGGTTTGTATTAGTCTTTCGACGATTTCCTGTTTTCTTAATCATTTTATGAATGATTTGAACAATTGCATCATATCAGTACTGAATATCTACTTGTATTTTACTTGTGTAAATTAAGAGTCAATGAGATTTGAGGTTTCAGTCGATCTTTAAGATAATTTTAAAACAATTTTAATACAGTAAATTATATTACATTATTCAAGACAACTTGTTGATTGACGAATGAAATTGATACCATTATTAAACAGTTTATTAAGAAATTCTAAAATAGATATACTTTTTAGAATGCGAAAACTATAAATTCCGGAATGTGTGGATTTTATATGCTCCAATGTTAATTGACATAATGTTCAAAAGTGCTAACGAAGTAATTTCTTTATGTTTCAGGTAAGTTTTATTCGGAAACCGATGTGCCTGCGACAAGAATGTTAAGCGACTCACTGTGCCAGTTATTATTGTATCCGTTACGGTAGGTGGTAGTAAATCGAAAATACATGCAAGGTTAATATAGAATAGGCAGGTTAAGTGGAGAACGTTGAGCCACGGAGAGGGGATGCAATTGACTTTGCAATAAAAATGGAAATTAACACGGACTACGTGGGCGGAAAACAAGGCTAACCTCCGTCAGTAGCGCGAAGAGGGTAACGCGGAATCTTGAATAAACAAACTCACCCTAACTCCTTGCTTGGCACCCTCTCCGTCGTCTCCATCAGTCTCGAGGTATGGACCAAAGGACGTTGTTATGATTGCTAATGGCAAACTATCCAATTCAAAGAACAAAGTAAAGTAACGAGTTGCTTCACAACCAGACGAATACACAGTGAAAGATATGTACGAGTTTGGGGAAAACGACGAATCAAGAGAAAATTCCGCGGTTCGTCAACATTAGGAATGAGATCGACGGAATATCGTCAGGGAAAAGTGGTTTCATATGTTACAGAACCTTTTCCAAAAAACGAACACATTCGCGTTTGTACTCTGGTTTCTATAAAAATCGATAATCATTTCTTTCTCCCAATTGTCAATTAAACTGTTGTTCTTTTAATTCGTAGTATTATACAATATACAGTATAAATTCTAAATTTTGTTTAGAGGAAGTTTGTAATCAAAATTAGTAGGACAGTGCAACAACCAAATACCAATTGACAAGAAAAATTCAAATACCAATTAATAGGGCAATGCCAAATCATTTTTGTATGTGCTCAAAATTTTGTTACTAATGCAAGTCAACGGAAAATACATTTGGAAAAATTGAATTGACGAATAAAGAACCTGGTAGCAAAGTAAATGTCACTGACGAACAACACGATTTATTATTATGAAACTTCAAGATTTAATTTAGAGATTTACATTGACAAATTCTGAAGCTATATAATCAACAATTTTAAAGTTTAAAAAATAAGAGAATACAGATCAATAATTCAATATATAGAACTGCTTCCTTGAAGACTTACAGCGGAGAATATTGTTTATAAAATATTCTAACTATTATTTCCCTCGAGGTGGACGTGAAACTTTGATCGCTTAGCTGTGATCATCTGCAATCGCAAATATTCACGCACCATTATGCCCCGGTGTTGTAAACATTTTGTTCGAAGCAACGTGGTGGCTGTCGACGAGCGTCACGAGCACAATATCTTTATGAATACGGTAACGGTTTATCAACATACCAAAGGCACGTTAAAGTTCTAACGATTCCAGAGTCCGATATATACAAGAGAATACGAAACAAGTCCACCGTTCAAAAAGATCGCTTGATCTCGGAATTGTCTGGCCCAGGGCGAAATTGCTCGACAATTAGCAAGGCTTTTCTTGTATTGATATACATACATTTGTTCGTTCGGGCGGAGGGGGGGGGGCTCCGGACTTTTTAAGCTCAAGTCTCGGGAAGATTTAAATTTCAAAATTTCAATCTGGCTTGCAAATCCGCCCACCCCCCGCGGGGTGCACACGCGCGCGTCCGCACTTCTGTCTTCTGTTGGATGCCGGCGGATTGCGTCGACTCAACATCAAAAGCTTTCTCGAGTTACAACTTCTGCATGTGGTCAAGCGTTCCGATGGAGGATAGCAATTCCTTCTTTGTTAACGAGAACAAGCTTTCTCTTCTTTAACCAGGCTGTGTAATTTGCCAGATCGTTGCAGCTCTACCTTTTCGAATTAGTGGCTTCGGCAACGATTAACGGTGTATAGGACGCTAGGATTTTCCACTAGTTTGCTACGAATAACATTTATCGGTCTAACATTCTATGCTTCCAAGCGATTTAGCTGTACTTTTATACTGTCGTAAATGTTATTATTAGAATGCGGATTTTACGCATTTGGGATCGAAACGAGTAGGTTGCAATTTAAAACAGTAGACAGATTTATACAATTGAAGAACATCAATGTATTAAAAAATGAAAGAAATTTTTATAGAGTCCTCGTGTGCTTCAGATGATGCAAACAATTTTTATTATATTCTATCGATATGGCTTCTATCGCTATAGGAAAAAATATTGTTGTATAGACTACGAATTTTATGCATTTAGGACAAAAGTGAATAGGTGAAACACAAAATAGTAAACACATTAGGAGTGCTTATAAAAATACTGTTATATTCATTCTAACCCGTGAATATTATTCAGAAAGGAAATTTCTATTTCAAGCCTGTTCGTTGCAACTGAAAATACTTATTCTGTCCAAAGATCCACGGTCGAGAGACAATTTAAAGCTACGGAGCTTATCAAGAAATTGAATTGTTATTCCGAGTTACACGGGAATAATTCGTAGTGGTCTAAATGTAATACAATAACTTTCAACGTTTTCATAAACCGCCAGCATCGTAATGGAACAGTACGTAACGAAACATTACCAGGATCCATCGAGACCATTACACGAGTTTCTTAAAGTTGAACAGCGGCGGATTCAATCCCTCCATTAATGGAATCAGCGTCGTTGACGACATCGTTTCGAAGGAGACGTCGCGTTCGCGATCGGACAACGAATACATCCCAACACACAGAGAAAATAAATCAACTTCCATCTGAAGTTACTCGGTCTCAACAACTCGGCCAGCTTAATTACTTTACTAGACGTTACGGTGCGGCACGGTTTCGGTCGTGGCGAAGTACGTTTCTGGCCCACGAGTGCAGCTTGTCAGCCGAAGTAAAGGTGGGTAAAGAAACCTGGAAGGGGAATAGGGGTGGAAAGGATGGGGTTGAGGGTGGACACGATGAACGTGGGCGAAACTTTTAATTTTTCCTCAAAAAACTTTAGCTGCTCGTTACGTTGTCCCAAGTGCATCGCGCTTGGCGACGAGGCGAAGTGAAATTAAAATTCATGCGACGCGTCTTTTCTCGGCCTCCTCTCCCACGGGGCCCAGAGGGCGTCCTGCAGGACAACATCACGGAGCGTGCGTATATCCTGCGCGGTTACCACCGTGAAAGAAGGGATGACTAGGAATCGAGGAGGCGAAGGGGATTCAACTGAATTTGCAAATCAAATTTCGTCCCTAGTCTACGAAATTCTGTCGGGAGGCGCGACGGAAAGGGATGGGACGTTCGCCTTCGCGCCAATTATCGTTCCTAAACCGACCTTACTTCCATTTGGTGTTCGTGTATGCTCGAGGTTATCTTTAAGCTGGTCCTTCCTCCATGAAACGGTTGATTCCGGAAAACACAAGTGCACGAAATTTCTGGCGCGCCTCTTTCCCCGACTATTAGGACATTTGTCGATTTTACAAGGAAAACGTGGTATTCAGTCGATACTGGCCAGCCTGTGCTGTGCGTGTTATACACTAAAACTGACTACTATACTATTTAATGTCCTTACTATTTAATGTCCTTACTATTTAATGTCCTTACTACAACGAAATTAATTAATACGTTTATTTCGTATGTTCTTGAATTATTGAATGAATTCTTTCGACTTTAGCAAATTTTTAACCCTTTACACTCGGACCTATGTTAACAGTCTATTTGTGAGAAAGAAAATATTGAAATTTTTCAAGGTCTGATTTCTTCCATTTCATTATAACTTCCCTTGTGAGTGACTTTTTTGAGTACGAACGCTCACGAAGATGTCACGAAAGACAAGTAAAAGCGAGACAAAACTGTTGTCATAATTATCGTGAACACGATATAGTTTATATCGATATGGATACTATGACACACAATGGACTGGAAGAGTTATTCGTTCAATTAACTCCAGATAATTAGAGTACAATGCGTGGAAATGATGACGCCAAATAAACTCGCAAATAATATAATTTAATTGGTCCATTTTTGTTTAAAAACAGGAAACATTTTACCTTTTAAAGAAGCAGGATACACGCAATGAAACAGTTTTATTTTGTATTGAATTTACTAATTGAACCATTCGATGCATCAACTGATACCGCATGATTTAAATGTTTCACTCGACATTTTTACGGCAGATTAGTTACCCAGTGTCAACTGACCGGGGCCAGTTAAAAAATTCTAATACTTTTAAATTGATAAATTTGATTCATATCGACACAATCGCTGTTTCCAAAACACTGTTCGGTAATGTTGTGCAAAGTAAACGCACAGTGGAACAGTATGTTATTTGTAAAGGAATCATTCAAAATAAGTATTTCAGTAAAAATGTGTGTCTCGCTTTTCACCATTTCTACGCGACGTTGTATTAATGCGCGTATTCATGGTTCGATTAATGAACAAAAATTCGTATTACTACGGTCCGTAATGAAAGTTTCCATCTGAAAGTCGGACGTATGCATTGAGATATTAATACCATTCGACCGACTTGTTATAAACAATTTTATATCGGATGCATGTACAAGTTTTTTGCGTCGAATTGCTCGTATAATTTCGGAAAATGTATCTGCAAAAAGCGAACTCCATATTTCCCGGACAATTTTTCAATTTTTCGTTTAGTGTCAAAAATGTAATATCGCGGAGCTTTGTTCGCAAACAGTGAATGACATTTCGTTAATCGCCTGGTTCTAATACGTCGAAAACGTGCGTTTGAGAGACTCGGTTTACCGCGCGTAATCGAAACAATTTTTTAAATTAAACAATATTCAAAAAACTGCATCTTTTTCTATTCTAAAGTTTTTTCATTAAAACATTGACGGAAATAGGTGACTGAATTGCCTTTGATTATTTCGCGGGAGTAGAAGTTGACGAAATTGTTACTCTATGGAAAATGAACAATTTATCGATAGCTTTCCTTTGTAACTTGCTGCGAACGTTGAAATATTTTCCAATAGACTACAACATGAGTTAGCACGCGCGCATAGCTTGATATTTTAGTTTCATATTCTTCAACCGTGTGGGGAACTGTCGATCCTCTCGTTCTATTGCATTCTTCCTCTCACTTGTTCTGCATTATTCTTCGAAAAGTTTCCAAAATTGATCCGTCCCCGTAGAAAACTTATTTCAGATCGAAGTTATTCCAAGATAGAACTTTTGGATCGCAACGGTCAAGTCAGTCGGCCCGGGGAACGTATAGCAACGTCTCTTTGACAGTTTCTGGCATATTATTTTCCCTTATTCTTCCTGACATATTGCTGAACCATTTACTCCATTATTATTTATATATAAAGATTGCTTAAATTAGAGTGCAGATTTGATGCATTTATCGCAGAAACCAGTAAACGCGCGAGGCAGTGAAATCTGAAGAAATAACGAGTACTAATATGATAATTTCGACTGAAATATTGTTGAAGCATTTATTCAATTATTATTCGTGCAGCATACTATGGATTATAAAAATTGCGAAGATTTGTAGATTTGTGTACTCATCTTTATTTAAATTTGACTTATCGTAATAATTTAATTTGTATAAAGATCCGCTGATTAGTTATGGTAAATGAAAAACCGATGGAAAAATTTAAAAATCACTTCCGTGTAATTATGTCAGGACACCGTGTAACTGGGATGACGTCCCGAGTACGAAAACTTGATTTGTAAATTAATATTTGCATCTGTATCGTACCGTGCAGAACCTAAGAGATATTATGGAGATTCTTACAAACTAATGCCTAAATCTACATGACCCTCAAGGGTGCATAAACGAGGGATTGTTCTGCATTTCGCAACGCACTCTTGAGTGCCATTGTGCGCAAGTAGAATGGGATACATGTAGAACTTCAACGATAGTAACCCACAACTATTAAACAACAGTTAGTTGCTCAATGAAAAATAACGTGAAAGAGAATATGTAAGCATTTGCTAAATACATTTTTGTGGAACCATTTCCTGTATAGAGTAGCTTTTTGATATTTTCAGATCCGAAACGCATGGCATTTTATTCAAACATTTTATTCAAACATTTTACCACCGACATCAACATGAATGATTAGTAATCTGTCCATTTAACTACAGTCAAAGCGAATGTTTTCAGTTTTGTATAAAAATTCTAAGAGCGCATTTATTTTGAACACGGAGAGACAAATGTTTACAATAATTTTTTTCGAAAACGTCGTTCCAATTTCAGTGATTGCAAAATGTAGAATTTGAAATGAGTTTTGAATTGTCTATAACTTCAATATTTTTCGTTGTGAAAAATAGGGAGTATCACTTTTGGAATCTTGGAAATTCAAGGCTAAAAAGATTTGTAGAACATTTTTATATAAGTCAGATAATTTTTAATGATGTATTGTTGAAGTTCAAAAGCAATTAACTTTTATTTGCGTTGCAAGCAATGTTTAGACGGAACGCATAGTTGTGCATCACCAACTTTATCACACACAGACACAAAAGAACCATATATTGCTGGCGAAGGAATGCTCTGATATATTAACCGTGTAGTTGTGTAATATGCGTTCTGTACGTGACCCCTTTCAACCTCTGCACTAATATACATAGCCAGACGTGCGTACAGCTGAAATTACAGGTTTCACAAATGTTACGTTCAGCCGCAAGTAACAAATGCTCGGTTTCCCATTTCTGCTTTCCGAATAATGTGCCAAAAACAATATCGTTTCCACGCAAGCATTCCACATTCAACTATTCGTTCCCGACTCCAGAAATTCAATGAAATTTCGGAAATCCCATGAATGCTTTGACGTCTATGAAACGTGACGTGCTACATCATGAATATATGAACAAGTTACATCGAATACAAATTTACCGAAAGCAAAGCGTAAGTAATTGATCTCCTTTGATATAAACATTTTCAAGCTTTTGCGTTGATGGATAGCTGCGCGAGCGGAATCGATACGCGTCAAGCCTAATCTTTTTTTCCCCGTCACATTCTTTTCACACATGTCCCCCCATTTACTTCAGTCTATTAGAAAACGTAGCTTTTCAAACCAATAATTATGAAACAATTCTAAAAGCTACAATGATCAAGTTTCACTCGATTAGAATTAGTTTCGAATAATTATGAAAACGATTTTGCAACCACAATTACCAAGTTCTACCAGATTAGAAAACGTAGCTTTTCAAACCAATCAATGATCAAGTTGCAGACAATTAGAACTAATTTAAAATAATTATGAAACGATTTCGAAAGTTATAATTACTAAGTGCTACTCAATTAGAAAACGCAGATTTCAAGACCAATAATTATGAGACGATTATGAAGCTAGAATAAATTGGTAAAAGTGTTTGCCAAAATAAGATCTTGT
>CM052201.1:6354336-6462221 GCA_028455805.1 Lasioglossum figueresi | reverse complement strand
TCTTTAGTAGATGTTATAACATAAATGAATGAATCAATTTATTCATAAAAGAGTGAAAAAATCGTACATAGATTTTTAAGGAGTCTTTGTAAAGACGATGCTTCAGTCTTCAAATATATGCTAGTTTTCTTTGCGAGAAAAATATTTAAAGTTATCTCTTAGAGAAAAATAAGCAGTGCCTTACAAAAGTAGAGGGTTCATGCTTCAAAATGAGTCCAGACTTATGGTTGAACTGTTTTTTTATACGAAATTATCACAAATTAAATAATTTTTCGAGGATTGAAAATGTACTTTGGATCTTAGTGTTAGTAGTTTTAGTGTTGAAGAGAGAAGGATATTTATGCTTGCATTTGGTATACATCATTTTAATTTTGCATGAAGATGCTACGTTTATCGATCGCGAAATTGAGACGGAGGAGTCTTCGCAGACAGATTCTCTATCCGGGAAATCGGTTCCTCATCGAACCGTTCAACACAGTAATTTATTCGGTCAAAGATACTCGGACAACTTTTCGTTCCATTTGCTGATTCCTGATCTATATATTATTGGAGGTTTCCCCTCGGTCCGGCGAAGCGGTCGTAGGCAACTGGTTTTCCCGTCGTTGGGAGCTTGTTTGATGGTCTTTCAGTTATTTCCGAGACAGTGACTTTTTGCTGAAATAAGTTCTCGTCACTTGCAGCGACAAAAGGCAGGTTTTGAAAAGCCCCGTCCGAGGTATTAAAACCCGGGGCGCAAAATTGAAAATGTACGCCGGGGCCGGGCCGGAGCGGAACCATGAGAGAACAGACGAACGACTGAACCGATCTCACACCCCGCTCGGCGTCACTCACTGTTTCCAATCCCATTAACGGGCACGGTGATTCGTGAATAGGCGCGAAAATACGCAGCTTTTAATCAGCGGGACTCACTATCATCGACCACCATCTGTTTCGATCAAAACATTCTGCGAAGTTGACAAACGAAAATTAAATTTTTTCCTCAAACAACGATGAAATGATTAACACTATGCGTTCATTTTTGTTGCGCTTTTTTGGTACGTGCGTTACCGTTAACGTTTTTAATGTTCATGTACCGTGAAATTCACACAGCGAGTGAATATTTCGACACCCTTTACAGTAGAATAACTTTTTAAAATTGTTATAAACTTTTTATTCATGATTTAGAATTTAGATAAAGACTGTGAAAGACAGATATGACGATCAGACTGCGGCTCTTTATGCAAAATAAAAATTTTCTACGTGAATTGCAACAAACCCGAATGAAATAGAAAGTCATTTTCTTTTGTAATATCTTCAATAGGCCGGAACTAATACAACAATATTTTTAAATTGTTCTAATGTCTTTACTGTTCTCAGTTACACCTACACATTTTTCTCCTAAATGCATAAAATCCGCAGTCTCATGATGATATAAAAAATATTCGACAAAGCTATTCGAATAAAATTTTTTAAAATGTCAAACTACGAGTATAACAGAACTATAAAGAAATTATCATAAGTATAATAATACAATTATCAGAGACAAATTCATAAAATTTATTAGTGTCTGACAACATTTTTTAACAATTCCATTTTTGCTTTATTCTGATAATCGAGCAATATTTATTGTTCAATTATAGTTGAATTACATTAGTGACTAGAGTGATTTGATACTTTTACTGCTACAATTGCAATTATACATTTTATAATCACGTTACTTAATTTTCGTTGAACCTACGTTCTCATTAAGTGTCACAGACATTACTACTTAAAGAAAAAAATTTTTTTGATGGCGGAACGAACTTTTAAATGTCTCACTTAGAAAGTTTATATCGCCAATAACCGGAAAGTTTTTCAAACTTGTGTGCTTTCGTTACAAGCGAGTCACAAAACGTAGCGACATGGTTCAGTCTCATAAAATCTACTATAATACGAAATAAGATGGTAAAAGTATCTCAGTCAAGCCTATTTGGGGGCATGATCGATACAGGCTTAATTCAACGATAGCAAAAACTGAAGATATATAGTTACTATGTTTTACGTCTGCGAAGGGAGACGGCTTAACAGAACGATTTCAAACGCGTGTCTATTAATTGAGGTGGGCAGTTACAAGGTTTTATGCAAGAAGTTCTTAAGTACCGTTTAATTTAATAGTACTTCGGGACTTTGTGCATAAAGCCTTTCGTTTATAACTGCCTGCGCGAAGTAGGAAATTTTAAGTCGGGGTCCCTCTGGTTTTCACTCCCTGGATTCGTAGCACCAGATTATTGTAATAAGTGACGGATCGACATTAGAATCTCTCCAGTGTCAAGCAATTCTCGAAAAACTAACACTGTTCCAAAATTTATTAATTTTTAAATCTGTGCAGCAGAAAATTAAAAGTCAAGATATACTATTTCTTTTATCTTGCAATTTATAAATCCTAGCAACAATTAATTGCTTCGATAAGTCAACATAGATACTATAATTCTAAGAAACAATTAATAACTGCAGTAGATTTTGAGGAACATGAAGTTGGCTTATTATCTTAAGCTGAGTGCAATAATTTCTGAAACAGTTTTCTGATATAATTCCTGCATAATCCACAATTTGCAGCGACGCCTTAATGCCCCTGAAAAGGAAAATTGTTCGTTTTCCACTCAGGGCTGTGTAACAGCGTATATCTTGTTTATATTTCCCTAGCTAATAGTCGGACTGTTTTATACGGCTCTAAACAAGACTCTCTGTAGCAGTAGTTGTTCGAACGATTCGCATTCCTCCCAAGGGCGTCGTGTTCAGCAAAATACTTCGTTCTGCGGCTAATGCGGCTCGCGTTGGACATTCCGATACGCATCATGAAGTAGAATTCATTGAGGCTGCAGAGCCAGCTTTCTTTCTTAAAAATAGGAATATCGGAGAGAGTATGAGAGAGAGAGAGAGAGAAATGAAATAAATGTTATATACTGTGTGTATATATATATTTATACGTGTCGCGTGAAAGTGACGTTATTGTGATATAAATTGAGATATAAAGTGGTCAGAGTGGTACGCGAGGATGCTGACGAAGAAGCTTGAAGGATCAGCCGAAGCTGTTAGTCTTGATTATTGCAGACAGTCGCCTTGAATTCCCCCGTACGGTCGACAACCAGAGAGAAGACGCATGGTGTCCTTTCCACCATAAAGCTTCCCACTGGGGCCTATTAATTTGTACAAATGCCAGCCTTTATTAGACGAGATTCAACCGAATTCAACGTAATGCAACCGACTATTGTTCGGCATCCGCGTAATTATTAATATGGAAATGTCAATAAGTGAGCACGTGAAACGGAAATCATTTTACGCTGATATTATAATACTTACGCGCACTGTACCGGTCTGATAAAAGGCATATCATAATGTAATTGAGCGATGCCTTGATGAGATTAATGCGCAATTGATGTCGACGTGGCCGAATGTGATTTTGATTAAATAATCTACAAAGCGATAGGTATTTTTACATTTCGTCTGTAATCAATTGAATATTTGAAATTAATTTCCGAAGTGTTTAGATTAATGATGATACCAAAGAATTTGATTTGAACGTGTGTGTAATTAATCAATTAATTTGAGTATTTTAAGCTTTTGTAATTTATTGCATACGTTCAGTTCTGATTTTATTAATGAACAACTAGTTTTATTACATGGTCATGTTATACCTATCTGAACCTAGTATTGTAAACTAATGTGGCTAAAAAAATGAGCTAATAACTTGAAATGAGTAAAAATATTCAAACATGCATCAGTTTGCTAAAGCTTATTTACTATAAATTCATCAACCCTTATGTTCTCATGTGTTCGTGTTATAAGAAAATGTAGAAAACAATCAATCAAACACCAGCTACACCTGGTTTCCCTTCCAAAACTACCAATGACCTGTCAACCAATACATATTCACTTCATCATGAAACTCACTCAACCTTTAACCCCATTTCAACTAAACACACTATGAATTTACAACAATATTTTAAGTTTAAGCAAGTTTAAATTTTGTCACTACTAGAAACGTCTTTTTCATCGACAATAAAGTTAGTTAATTAAAGGCTGGAGCGGTCACATGAATCCTCTGTTTATCAAGCAACATACGTAAAATAATCGATTTGATGTTAATGATGATAAAATGTTCGATGGAACACTACAACCTAATTTCATGTACTTCAAACTAATACAAATAACCCCCACGGTTTCAATTTGTGGTGAACACAGCAGTCAATTTGCGGTCTCGATACACTAACACTTCCATCATTTTTCATCTCGTTAATTTCAACAAATATGGCAGAAATTACAAATTTCAGCAATACTCGTTCATCGTGCTTTCAAGTTAAACGTTGTAGAGAAAAACCACTAGATAATTTACGAAAACACGTCGTCCTACTTTTAGGTCAACTTAACCTTTGAAGATATTTTGCTTTCATTAAAATGCTGCAACGAACCAAATCGCTTTTTGCCTTGAATTTAGTTTAATTTAAAATTCTATTACGACCATATAGTAAAAAATAAGTACTATAATTTTGGACATGAAAGATTAGTTTTTATTGTAACAGAAAATATTTTTAAAAAATTTCACTCGTCGGCTTATAAATTTTTTCATAAATATTTTTGTCAGAGCTACTTTTAATAACTTGCCTATATATATTAAACATATCAAAATGCGAATGGGCTTAAAAATATGCAAACATGTTCAACAAAAATTCTGAAAATGTAAAACTACAAAAATATAAACATATCATGCTCATAATAATACAATAAATATTAAATTCAATAAATTTGTTACTGTATTTGTTACTCTAGCAATCAAACAATATAGACCACTTAGTATAGAGCCTAAACAAGTAATATTTGTACTATTGTTAATCCTAGAGCTAATAAAACTTTCCAAAGCTATACTATGAAATGCAAAAAATCCCAGTTGTATAAATCTCACTTAGAGGTTTGGCTAAATTTGAATTTGAAAAAAATAAAAAATGTGAGAAGTGTAACGGAGTAGAGATCGAAGAGAACGTTGATACGATAGGAGTATGTCTGACTATGTAATCGCAGAAATTCGCGAGAGACTGTCTGGGTTGTCGAGATCGAAGTTGTCAAATTTTATTAGCGTGGCTGGATTGAGTGTGCTATAAAGGATGAAGCGAGTGACCGGTTTAACGGTACCAGCATAGCTCAGTCTCGTCACTTTCCGCAGCCATCTTCTCCCGTACTTCCGAAGAAGCTTTATTGAAGTCCAGTCAATCTCTGTCGCCCGTAGTTTCCGATTTAGGGCGATACTCAGCTAGCCTTTGAGCCGGCAAACGGAGTCAGTCGTAGGAAGGAAGGTTAGTCGATCGGCTTTATATATAAACTCAAAAGACAAATGGTGTGAGATCGTACTACGGCCCAGCAAAGACGCAAGTGTCAGGAGCAGGTGTATCGTCGAATATATACTGCCAGCGAACGGACCGTCAGTAATTAAAATGTCCCCCTTAGGAAACTCCTGCCTCGCTTGCGGCTTAGGATTTCCTACGAACTTCTTTCAGAACTCTTTGCTTCGGCCCGGAGTTACACTTGCAAATTGTGACAAATAGTTTCATAACACTGGTTGTTTGATAATGACCGTAAAGTAATTTATAGCCTCGTATTTCACCCCCGGAACAGTCTCGTAAAGATAATGTAGTCTTGAACTACAGTTTTGTTGATGAAATAAAGCGTCGATATCCCTGTTGTGTAGAATGCCAAAAATTCGGAACGATTCGTATGAAAGATATGGAAATTATATTTTTATATTCGTTTACAAAATCGCTACACAGGGTGTCACGGTATTGATGGTACATAATAAGTTGAAAACATAGAATAGAATATTTTTATCCGAAGCGTCGTTTTCGAGAAAATCGAGTTTGAAAATGCAGTGAATACGCATGTCTGATCATGGCCGACCTATTCTACTTTGTACATCTTTTAAACTCGATTTTCTCGAAAACGGAGCATCCATTTATTCAAGTTATTTCTTGATGAAAAATCCTCCTCTCCACGGTTGTACCGTCAATGCTGGGACAATGCTGGGACAATGCTGGGAAAATGATTTGAACGCCCTAGTTATTATTAGACTGCTGATCTTTATGCAAATTAAAAATTGTCTGCATCGATTGCAAGGAATACAAATTAAATTGAATGTTATTTCTTCCCGTAATGATTTGAACAGAGGAGAGATCATAGATTGACATCTTTAATTTTAAAAATTTTCCAACAATTTTGAATTTCATCTACTCAATTTTGTTATAAATGCATAAAGATCCGCAGTCTAATTATTATAGACTCTTGCTTTCCGCAGAATTATAAATTGATTTACATTCGACGCTTAAATGTTATTGGACGTCGTAGAAAATGTTTGGTACTGACATAAGGGTTGAACATACACCCCCGCTCAAAAGTATGTGGACAAAACGTTTAATTTGTTATGCGGTCTACTTTACACAGTACCAGAGAATATAGATTTTAATTATAATTATGCGAGTTTCGTATTTCGAAATTTTCTGTTTTCAACCCTTATGTCGTTAACCGGGTACCCAATTTAAATATCTTTTTAAAACTTCTCTAATGCTTTTGTCGATAAAGAAAAAATTATTTTCATGTCTATAATATATACACTCCCGCTCAAACTTATGTGGACGACACGTTTTTAATTTTTTATGCGTTCCAGTTTATACAGTTAATAATAAATTCATTAGATATCTCACCAATAATTATTATTATTGTCTTGAGAAGACAGCAAACCACGATAATGCCGAAGAAACTTTTAATTATTCAAGAGATTGTAGTAATTAAATTGTACAATTTGGTACGATTAAAATAAATTATACTTGCAACAGAGTGTCCACGTATTTTCGAGCGGGAGTTTATATATAAACATTTTCGAAACAACTCGTTAAAAAAGATTTTAAATTTTCCTAACCTCACGACGAGTCTGTTAATCTCGTCCGACCGATTTCGAAATAGTAGACACCATCCGAATAACATTTTCATCCGCGAGACAGGTCATCCGTTTTTCTTCGACAGCCGAAACGGTCGGTGCTACTTCTAAATGAGCCTGGAAGGAATCTCGGCGGGGTTGCTCGCTGAAAGTGAAATATAATGCAGCAGGGGTAGCGGCATTAGACGCGCACGTTCAACAAGCGATCTCGTTAAGGGTCGTTTTTGCCCGGCGGAAGTAACGAGCGCACCAAGTCCCCGGAGAAAATCTTTGACGCACGAAGCGCCTTCGTAACATCCGGCGAGTTACCGAAAACTTCGATTCGCCGGGCTATGATCGCGTTTTTACTCACGCGGAAGCCCCGAGGAATCTCTCTCTCTCTCTCTCTCTCCCTTTGCCCCCTCGCTTTCTCTTTCCATCTCGTTAAGGTCCCATTTCTCATGATAGAAATCGGTCGCTCGGAATCTGCCAGGAGAAACCGGGCCGCGCAGAGTATCGAAAAGTTTCAACGTTGTTGAAGTTTCCATAAGAGTTACCACTCCGCCGCATCTCTTCCCACTCTTTCTCTCTCCTTTTCTCTATTTTCTTCTATCTCTCTCGCTCTCTCTCTCTATGTCCCTTCCTACGTTTCATACCATTGCCATGGCCCAGCAAACCGACTCTCTCCTTCCGACTTCGAACGATCGAGTCAACATTCGACGCGGCAGCACTTTTGACGGTTACTGCGAACAGCCAGTGGACCTTCTTACTTCCCCAATGACTCCCCGCCGAAAGAATTTCGCTGTTCCGAGGTGGCAGCACGGAAAACGGGCCAGGGGATTTCGATTCTCCACGGAATATGAACGAGAAGGGAAACGCGAAGAACGCCGCCGCGCGCCGAACCGCGTCGCGTCGCGTCGGGCGAGAAAATGTTGAAAAAACGAGCTCTGGGGAAATCGATCACCAGACTTTCAGCGGTTAATTAAACTCCGAGTCATTAAATCCCACGCTAAATTTATACGCGCTCACGGTTCAACCCTCTTTTCGAGGATACAATGGTTTTTGGATGGAATGCGCCCTGTCTGCTATTTTAGTTTTGAACTGTTTCAGATGTCCAATTCATTAATTTTATTTCAGATCCATAATTCCGTATCTAATAGCTAGAGTATGGATTTTGTGCATTTATAACAGAATCGAACAAGGGAAATATAAAACTGTGAAAGTATTAGGAGAATTTAAGAATATTCCAAGCAGACTGTGTAATACATGTGTGAATATATTTATAGAATATATTTATAGAATATATTTATTCATTTCCGGAATTACTTTCATAAGTCTGATAAATGAGTTTGATCTATTCAGTTTTATCATAAATATAGAACATCCGCTTGATGAATAACATGCTTTAAATTTGTTGAAATACAGTCTCTTTTTGTGATAGTTACGAATGGAAAATTATTCCTAAACGAACAAATTACATTCGTGTACAGTAAAATAACAAACTATTCAGATTCTGTAAATATTATTAAGGTCATTGTAATATACCAAGACAGTATTACTATTTTAATCTGAAACCATATTTGCTGTACCGTGATTACAAGAAGAAAGATATCAACTAAATTAATCCGCACATAAACTTGCACAATTTGTATGGTAATTAGAGACGGAAGCGTGTTGCATTCTATCGACGCGGATGAGAAGATGGGAAATGTAGCGGGGTCAGAAAAAAGATCCAACGGCAGCGATAGATTTTGTTCTTAACCCGAGATTATCCCGTTTTACAGGAAAATCCTATCGCGAAAGATTCATTGAGGCAATACTCACACCTGTGTTCCGGCAAGCTTCTCCGCAATCGCAATTGGCGTGGGAGGATTTACGATCTTACACCCCCAAGTCAGATTAGGCCGGTGCGGCGTGTAGCGGGTTCTCAAGGAGCTGCTTCGCATAGGAGCTTTCAAAGCGGATGGCTGCCTTTAAAATGCCTTCTTCTATTCGTGAAGAGAAGGGAAAGGCGAGCTCGATAAAGCGGTTATAAAAGACGCCTGCTACGGGCACCGAACGCGCACAACAGAAGGAAGTTATAGTTTTACCCCCAACCGATTTCGCCGAGGCAAAAGGGATCGCGCGCCCGCTTTATTCTTATGTTATGATTGTATTCGAGGCATAGTATCCCCGCAATATTACTTTGTCAATTTCCTCTTTACCAATTCCTCCACTCCTTTTTTCGCGAATTGGAAAAGATTCGAAAAGGGGTTCTCCGAGGGTTCGGTTTAACAGCCGCGTAGACTCGAATGATGAGGTTTACTATTTGCGGTGTTTGTATTTGCTCGGCTATCTTGAATCTTTAAAAGCGTGCTCTTAAAAGGGTTTCTCGATATTCCGAGAAATTGACGACGGTAAGGGAGTTCAACCGAACGCAGGTCAGGTACCCGAGATTTCAGCATAGGTATTAAGAATAATCCTTCAGGAAACTTTGAACTTTCTCGAAACTACTTTTTCGAACCAGTGCAAAATCGCCTGGAAAACTGTCCGACGGATTTTACTGAAATTTGCCACACATTTCCGAACAGTTAGCATTTTTAACGGCTTCGCGGAGAACGATTTTTGAGCACAAACTAGGAATGTAATTTCAAAGTGCCGCTGTTTCATTAATTTTCGGATTTTTCAATCACGGCGGGTAATTCCCTGTTTGAACTGGGGAAAATCATTTACGTTCTAAAAATAACGAAAATCTATTACATTCTCATTCATAAAAATTTATATTAATCATTTCTTTGTAATTAAACAATCACCATTTTTATATACGTACCTGCGCGCGTTTCTACAACATTTCACGTTAGTACAATTTATTAGAGTATACTAAAATGACTTAGTTATTGGAATAAATTAAAATGATGTAATTTGATTTATTAAAAAAATTCTCTTGATCGATGCAAGATACAGGAGTCAGGTAGACATTTCTAGGCTTCTGCAGTAATCTTCATTAATGGAAAATAATGTTTTCAAGGTACATATTTTTAAATTCAGCTTCAGATTGTCTTAATATTTTCAATTTCATCTATTCATTCTCGTGACGAGCGCGCAAAATGCGCAGTCAAGCTATCAATTAACTTTGCATCGCGTGAGAAACGTTCTCGCGCGTTTCGCAAGACAGCATAAATGCCGCGCAATTTGTATCCGCAGGATTGCGGGAGGCAGATTCGAGAAAAGTGTTCGCGCAATAAAGTTGTTACGAGTCGGGCCGACTGGTAATTTCCGTAGAGTTACGGGCTGGAAGGTTTAAAACGAGAGGACACTAGAATCTAATTAAAAGCGTTATCGAGGTAAACAGGAGGATAGCGGGGCGTGTTTACACCGTGCGAGCAGTAAACTGCGGCTATCTTTAAGATCCGAGTAATTATTTCGGAGGTTTACTTTATATCCGATGGCGGGTCGGCGCTATTGACCATGTGCCGAACGACGATAAGTCCCGACCGCGGCCGCGGTAAAGTGAAATAGGCGTGATCCATTCGCGAAACGTGAAGTCATAAAGGCGCATGAAGTACTTGCAACCGGGTACAACGTCCCCGGTACTACACTATATAGATAAACCGCTGAGTCAAGCTGTTTGACTTGCACATTTCTAGCGGTGGTTGCTACGCCACCTTCGAACGCCACTGGCTGGTTATAAACGGGGGTTTTAAAGCTCCCTTAAAATTGGACTGTGGGGAATTAACGCACCTTTCGCGCCGTTCCCCTTTTTCCGTTTCTGTCTCTTCTTCAACCTTGCTCTTCAACTGCCACTCCCTCCTGCGTCCACCTATTCCTTCTCTATTCATTCTCTATGTTAATTTTAAATATCCTTTGGAATTCCTCAATTCGCACGACGCCACATGTGGAGAATTTGAACTATTTTTCTAGGCCCTCAAACTAGAAAAAAAACTAAAAAAAAACCTTTAACCGTAAAGGCACGCCAAAAGTCAACTCGATCGATCGAATGGAATTACTGAAAAAAAAGAACACGAGCAGCGAAAAAAGTGATTTTACAGGAGAAGTATTTTCCTGAAATCTCGTCACTCACGGCGCTAGAAAAATTATTTTCTTTAACTACCACCATTTACGAAAAGTTAGAGTACATTCTACAATGCAAAATAATTTACATCGCTTTCCATGTATTTTCTCCGTCTCACAGTTAATAAACTTTCGATACGATGGTTGAAAGATTTAAACTCAAAATGAAATAGCCATTAATTTAACTGTCACGGTCGCGAATTGATTTGTACACCTAACACCAAGCTAATAGTATAAAACAGATTAGTACAGAGACAAAATAGTCCGCACGATCCAAAGAGACACGCCCCGCAATCGATACGAGAAAATTCGTAAACAATGAAGAGAGAGCGAGAGAGAGAGCGAGACAGAACGAGACGAAAGTAATGTGATAGGGTTGTTCCGGCGCGCACGCAAGGATACAATTCCTGGATTGAAAGAAAATAGCCTAAAGGGGCGACAATAGTGGCAAGATGAGTCTGTTCTAGTGACGCCCATAGCGCGACCGTAATACTCGTAAAGAAGATCCGACCTGTGCGCTCGCTATGTCTACGGATGCTGAGCCGTCGAAGCGTGGAGGAAAAACTACCCGGTCTCTTCTCTTTGCCTATTTGAGCCATGTCCGGTAAAAACTTCCGTCGCGCTCGGCTATCATTGCTTTTTAAAGCTCTCTTTCCCTCCTCTCCTCCCTGCCTTCTATTGTTTTTATTTGGCTTTCCTTCTAACGCATGCGTGTCCCCGGGCAGCAACGTTTACTCTAAATAGGTACGCATCGTCAAAGCAACACATACCTACACGTATCCGCGAATTTGGCGATTTTTAAACCGAATACACGCTAAACCGTGCGCGCGTCGAGCTTGGACAGATAAATATCCGCGTAATAACGTTAATGGACGGCAGTGTTTGATCGCGGTCTATCAGCGCGCGAAGAGAAAGTTATACGGTTCAATGGCCACCGGGTACGGCCGCGGTTCGAATGGGAAGCGTGTGCTACTAAACGATATGAAAGATGAGCGTAATAATACCGTTTTATGATGGCGCAATTAACATCGTTTCAATAGCCACGAAAAACACTTGGAAACCCGCTAATTGTGCGAACGTTTTAATCAAACAAACCGAAGCAATCGAGAGATTTCGGCAAAAATACAAGCTATCAGGTTGCTGCATATGGAATAGCCGATTTTAGAATGGAAATTTTCGGAATCGTTTTCATCATGAAATACTATTATAGCCGTCAGGTTTATCATACAGGGTGGGCCATCTGAAGGAAATCACCTAAAAAATGTTTGCTTCAATTGCAATGATACGGAAAGCAAATAAATAAGATCTAATTAGAAAAAAGTTATGATGGTTTAACCTTACTGTTAAAAGTTGGACGATTTACATGTAATATTAATGTCTATAAAGATCTATATTACTCGACATCACTCAGCCGCAGAAAATTAATAACCGCACTACTCTTCTCGTATTTCAGTAAAGAAATTTTTTTAATTTGCACGAATTTTATTCCTCAACTTGAGAGGTCTCTTCGTTCTGCTTACTAATTAAACCTTGCTTCATCGAAATATCGTCTTTCCCGGTCGCCCGACGGATTTATATAAATATTTTAGAAAGGTATCGAATTAATATTCACGTTGAATTTTTTTCTGTCCAATGGTTTTTCTGTCTGACTACATAACTGCATTTCACAAAAACACCTCACTTCATAATGTTCCAACATTAATTGAGTACACTAATGTGATGTTCTATAACCTCGGTTCGTATGGATTCAGCGATTTATTCACAGGTTTTCATCTTGATCGCGCCGGGCCTGTGAATATCTACGAACTTTCGACATACCTGCGCCTAAATTGATTTCATGAATGCGGAACGACATCTTAAAAGGAATAGCTGCTAAGGAAGATATTTTTATTGGAAATAACTCCGTAGGCTTCCGCCAGTTCGCACGGAAGCGAGGCCGATGCATGAGAACTTTATTAAAGCCGGCTGTCGCGCGAAAAAATAAAATCCGATTGGCTTAGAAGCGTCTCCGACGATGGAGAAACTGCTCGAAATGTTTTCGAAAAGTTCGATGTCGCGACGAACTAAAATCACTGTGACCCCCGGTCGAAGTACTCAAAACGCAATGATTCTTAAAACTGACCATATTTTGGTGATATTGGCCGTGTATGAAAGAGATTCGATCTGACCTAGCCGCGCCATCGAGGCGGATACATTCCATCTCGGGGAAGACCTCCCTTTATACCGAAGTAAGCTAGAAATATCCTCAGTTTTATCATTTCAGAGCTGGTCTTCATTTTATACGTTCCTCGTTCTCCCGGCTCCGTGGCCTCTTGTGTTCCCTTAGTCTCTTTACGAACCAAGGGAATGAGTCGTAGCCGGGAGCTTTTTCCCAAGAGAAGCCACGCACGAAAGTGTTTGTAGCCTTTCACTACTCGAGCCTCCGTCCTGTCGTGTGTACGATCGTTCCCTCGTTTTCTGTCGTTCTCTTATTTCACCACTTCTCCTCCATGACTTGCTTTTACTTTCCAATAAATTAAAGAGCCGCGCCTCCCGTAAGTGACAAATAATAAAGACGCCGATACCGAACCCAAAGAATATTCGAAAATTGGCGATTCGCTCAAGGCATTTTAATCGTCAAGAATCATTTTCATTTCATTTAAACTATATGAATAGCTGTTGCATTATCGAAAAGACTAATGTGTCTATACGAAATATTGTCAATTATAAAGCTATAAAAATCGTTCGTTGTCCGAGGGTTAATTTTATCGTCCGGTTTTTAACAGTGAAGTTAAACAGCTATAATATTTTTCTAAATGAAATTTGTTGGTCAAAGTATGTGTTAAGACGCGAGGAACGTTTTTTGGGCTTTCATAAAGCAATAAAAACGTGCATCTGAAATGCCAGATGCCTTAATTATCTTTTTCACCGGACTTAGGATGCCGTTTTATTAGGGGTTAACCCTTGTAGACACGTGCATCTCTAAGAATTCGACCTTTTTACTCAATAGCATTTGACGTACCATAAACCTCTTGATGTGACTCACCGTGGTACTAGTTAATAAGCGGACACGCTCGGCCGGTACCTAAGACGTACCGACCTAACGAACATCTGTAAACCATTTTCACCCCACCAGTACCTGGTGGGCGTGTTGTCAAAATGTTAAACATTTTTGTCCCCCATCGGTGAGCGGCACTATATATGCGTGGACCACGACACGATCTTCGAAACCACTAGAGCCCATTACAGACATTGAAAGTAGGAACTTGTACATATTTACACGAAGGGTAGTGCATTTTGACAGTTGTCAACACGGTCTCCCCCTTCGCCTCAATAAAGTTGTTATTCGTTAAAACATTGACTAGTGTTTGGTATCCTCTCCTTTGAGGC
This sequence comes from Lasioglossum figueresi, assembly GCA_028455805.1. Classification (NCBI taxonomy): domain Eukaryota; kingdom Metazoa; phylum Arthropoda; class Insecta; order Hymenoptera; family Halictidae; genus Lasioglossum; species Lasioglossum figueresi. Next base: position 6,447,886 of record CM052201.1, on the reverse strand, counting down.
AGCGGACTCAGCGGTCAACTATCATTTTTGACACTGAACGACGCTACAGTATGCATTATAATCAATATATTCTGTCAACGAGTTACAAGTTCCTTAGTTGAATTATATACGTTATAGTAATACTGTTATCTCCATTTTTTAGTTTTACCACGTTTTACCAGTTTTAACCAAACACCAAGTAATACTATCGTCAATACATGAATAATACATGAATAATACATGACATAAATATTGTTTCAAATTAAAAGTAAATATCTACATAAAAACTGGAGATACGTCCTTAAAGATCAGCTTTGAGCATAAAAATTGAATATAATGAACCTGTAGACTATAATGGTATTTCTAGACTAAAAGACTTCATTACATTTGCATTCTAAAATCCGACATTTCATATGCACCAATCCAATCAGAAATTCTTTATCATTGTTTTATTCCATAAAATTTATTTCGCGACTCTGCATCGATTATCTGACTTTCTACAGTACCTACATCTTCTACGGAACAGGTGATCAAACTCGGATGCCTGAGCAACTATAACGGTAATGAGAATGAGACAAATGTCTATCTGAAGGTTTTCGCAGCGTTATTTACTGTTTATAGGGAAACAGTAAAACTCGAAATAAAGTTCAAACAGTAAAAGATCGTTTGTCTCGTTCAGAAGTGAATGAAAGGCTACGTATATTGTGTGTGTATAGTGTACCCGGTACTGGCGCCGCCATTGTTAGACGGGGACTGCAATTTTGGTATACAAAGAAGCATGCAGAGGAATCTAACGGAGACGGCTGCTGCGTCAGCGGCACTCGCACTGCACATTAATTTGGAATGAGATTACTTAGGTACGTAAGAGGACTGTCTCCAAAGCCCCCCCGCACTGTTAACTTAAATTGACTATCGTTCTCGACATAATGGCGAAGTCTTTGTCACCTTTGCGCCGAGATTTCGTCTCCTCATCAGCTCTACTTTTCTCACCCCCTAAGTCTTGCCTTTGGACTCATCCTCCCTAGTCTCTCCCGTCTCCTTCTGAACAAACAGGCAACTTGGCTACCCGGAATTGTTTCTAAATTAACAATTACGTTGTTAGAAAAAGCTACGCAACAGCTTGAGAGCTCTCCCTTCCCGTCCAATTTCCATACACAATGAGAGTGACTGGCAAGCGAAAGAGAGAGAGAAAGGGAGAGAGAGAAATCAGACGCAGAGCGAACGGAAAAAAGAAACCTTCAATTATTCACTGCTCTCATGCATTCCGAAAACTTTTAGGTGGTCCGCCTGCTAATCTGATTGTAGTTAACGAAAAATTGGGGAAAGGAGCGAACGAGACTTTCATTTTATTCGGGTTAAGATTTCAATCCTTAGTTGGTATCGCTGTGTCACTGATTTCAAATTTCATAATCTTTTCTTGGCGACTGTCTTGAAATATAGTCGTATGTGCCACTTTAAAATGTTAGACACTTTTCTAATCTCTAACGTTAATTACCATGTTAAATTCATGTAGTCAAAAGGTTTAATTGAAGCTCAGCGAATGATTAGACACGAATGAAGTAATGAAGCTAATGCAAAACCTAATTAACACTGTACCTACCGAGTACTGAAAGCGATTAAAATGTTTTAGCTTGAAGGTTCTATTTATTTAGATTTTATGCAGTTTTTAAACAATGCGTGTAAAAGAAAATTATCGTATCAATTTCCATGAAAGTAACTTCATCATTTCAATAATTGTAAAATCACAAATATAAAACCGGTAATTTGAATGGCAGTGTTGAAAGATCACAATTTTTCATACAAGAAAATTGACAACATTTTGAATAATATTATCACCGAAAGAATAAACTAAATTGAATATAAAATGAAAAATATAAAACCGGTAATTTGACTGGCAGTGTTGAATGATTACAAATTTTCATACAAGAAAATTGACAACATTTTGAATAATATTATCACCGAAAGAATAAACTAAATTGAATATAAAATGAAAAATATAAAACCGGTAATTTGACTGGCAGTGTTGAATGATTACAAATTTTCCTACAAGAAAATTAACAACATTTTGAATAATATTATCACCGAAAGAATAAACTAAATTGAATATAAAATGAAAAATATAAAACCGGTCATTTGAATGACAGTGTTGAAAGATAACAATATTGCATACAAGAAAATTGACAACATTTTGAATAATATTATCGCCGTAAATAATAAACTAAATTGAATGTAAAATGAAAATTAATTTGAATCAAAAGTAAATAAACTTGATTTCTATCGCGCGATACGCATTTAAATTCGATTGTTTGTCACGACACAAGAGTAAATTACCGCGAGAAGGCAATGCGATTCGAAAATAAATTTAAATCAATGCAGAATAAATAATTCACTTGAACACAGTATTAATTTAAATAAATATTACGATAAATAATGATGAAACACAGAAATGATACGTACCACGTAAAGGCTTTTTTCTGCGCAGTAAGCTTTGATAAGGTCAACAGGAGGCTGGAAGAAAACAAAACACACATGCGTTCACTTTCACTTTCGCGATTATAATGATCCGCGGTCGGATGTTTGGGGTCGCGAGAGTCGGGGAGGGGGAAAGTCCCCGATGATCGACGATTATGCTCGAATTTGGACCGGCGCGCGACGCGGTATGAAAGGGGGGCTCGCGGAACAAAGATCGCGGTTCCCTTCGATACAATGCATGACGTCACGTAGGAACGTCACTAGAACTGTCCCACCAACCTACCGAAGTAAGAAAATACTACAGCAATATTCTCAGTCAGTAATAAAATAGATGAACATCCCGTAAGAAACGATCTACCATTTAATGATTGATTCATTAATTCTTAACTCTTTTAGATTTCACAATTAATATTAATTGATAAATGAGCTGTTCTTATTGATCGTAAAATGTTTGAATAAACTTAGAATAATTTTATCGGCGCCACGGTTCGATCATATTCTACACTATATAACCATTTTGTAACACTCAAACGTTTCGATTCGGATTTGAATCTGTTACGTCATAAGACCACGTTTGCTGTATAATATTAATTGATATTCGGCAAGACATTTTTACAGCTAAAATTTGTTTAAGTGAAATATACATGAAAATATATAGTAAATTTTAATTAAATTTCTTTTCTAAATTCAGTTACAAGATATATAAAATCTGCGTCGAAAGCATTAAAAATTTTATTACACAAGGTGTCGAAATCCTTGGACACGTGTTTTACACATTTTTAATATATTTCATACTTTTCTAGATATTCGGCTGAAAAGTTTCCAAATGAATATCCTGTATAGTCAATCTATTAAAATTATCAAGGAAAGAAATGTCTATGCGAGTCCTACATCCAGCAATTAATGCATATAATTTTTACTTTACACAAATATCCTTAGTCTACCAATTGTAACAATACATTAAAAAGACTAGTGGAACGCGAACGGCAACAGTTAGATGACTGGAACGTGATCACCCCAGCCAAGATATAAAATCGAGGAAGTCTGCCGAATTTTGCCCATCAAGTTCGGGTAGCTCGGGGCGATCCAATTTTTTAAAAACCTCTCTGTAAAATGGCTTGATCGTTCGTCAGACGGTGTCCCTTTAACAGTGAGGATGTCATGCCTTTAAAGCCCTCTGCGCCTTAAACGGATTCCTAACGAAATTTGATCGACCGAGTTTCTGGCCAGTATGATTGGTAACCCGTATCAAGTAGATTCTCTAAACCAATCTGGGCCTCCCCTCGCAATTCCTGCGAAACGGTTTGCCACGCAGCTGTTGGTAGACATTATCGTTCTCCGTGAGAGAGAGACCCTCGCGACTTCGCGCAAATCAAATGGCGGGCGCAGGCAGAACATCGGCGTTCAGCTTTTTCTTTGATGCCTTTTCGAGTTCTCGGTATGGCAGAAAGCAGTCGAGTGAGAGCCTGCCTAGCATCCCTCTCGCCCAGGGTTGCCGAGGTAGGTGAAGCAAGGGACGTTAGGGGAAAAGCTATGCGATGCCTCGACGCCTCGGCCCACACAAAGGTCTCTCTCGCGTTATTGGCAGACCGCTTTACCACGTCACCCTCCAACACCATTCTGAACGTGTTACGTCGAATATTTCACCGTACCGCTGGCTCGCAAGATTTTCTTTCGTTTTCCTCGGATAGACGAAGGAAAGATCCGTCACGTTGCTCGTGAAAGCCGATATCTTCTGTGTAACCTTCGTAAAGTCGAAGCAATTCCGGCGTTGCCAGAATTTTGATGGCATATGGAGGATTTTAAGATCAATCGGTTCAGCACAGGTCTGCCAAAGGAACACCTCCGAACGAACCCCGTGCGTGGGCAGATTAGCCTCCTCCACGATGACTTTCGACTGGGAAAACGCCGATGATGCTTTTCGAGTGTTCTATCTATTTCCTGTAATATTGCGCAGTCGATGGCCTAATTATTAAAAACGAAATTACTTTCCGAAAGGTCTAATAAATATTTACGAGTTTACATTGAAAACTATCAATCCTTAATTTCTAAAGAACATTCCAGATTACAAGACCCAAATCAATTTCATATTTACGATTGTCTCGCGATGCTGATACGAAAATCAATGTACATTAAATTTCACTGGGATCTTAACTTTGAAATAATTTAGAAAAGTTACAATTATTTGAACTTGAACTTCAGGAAAGTATTCCAGAAGAATCGTACTATATATATAGATGTAGTATACATTATAATGTATAACAGAATGCGCCATTTATTAAAAATCGCTATTTTTTAATTCGTCAAAGTTATGCAGCCCTTTAAATGACGGCAGACTCAAAGGAAGAATTCTCGCAAATGTTCCGACTTTTAGAAACAGTAACTATAGAGGAGGATAGTCAGAGCGAGTCTCTTTATTTACCGTGGTGAAGACAAAAGTGTTTGTCCCTTGGGTCACCATTTAGAACCTGCATTTATGTTGTCCTGTTTCGCGGTTTGCAATTTACAGTAGCAACGGTGATAGCACAAGATGCAGGGCGTAGGAATGGACAACGGTAGTTGCGCAGACCAGTTTCGTCGAGGCAGAACAGAACCACCCACTGAGTCCGTCCGTATAATTGCCGCGTCTACACACTGAAATATCGCCGTTAGCTTAATTTCTCGGAAACATGTTCCTGTCTTCCCAGAAATTTTCTCTCTTTACCGCTCCCGGTGTCGACAGAAGTTACTCTCGCATAATATGAAGTACAGTTCATGAATATTATGATCTACATAAAAATTCTGCCCACCGTAGAACGTGAGCTAACTTTATTACAGTTCAATGTGAATGTAATTTAAATACGATTCCCGGATATAGACTTCTTTTGGGTAATACTTTCGTTCACGCGTAAAATTGAAGATTATCTTTCTTCGGAATTCCCAGTCGAATTCCTTTCAACCAAACATGTACTACTTTAATAAAATTGTATGTGAAAACTTGAATCTTCTTTGAACATTTTATACGTCTCACTTCTTTAAGATTTTGACATTTTACAAAATTAGTTTGTTAATGTTGTAATAAATTAAGTTTTTCTACTGGTAGGATGAATTTTTTGTCTTTGTACATGAATCTATATTGTACTGCACTTTTCAAACAGCCCAGAATTTATTACAAATGTAATTTATATACAGGGTGTGGCCGGACGGGCGGTACACCGAGCAGGGGGTAATGCTACATGTAAAAATAAGTCGAATAAAAGGAATAACATTTTTTCGTTTAACGCCCCGTTCTCAAGAAAATCGAGTTTGAAAATGCAGCGAATGCGCGTGCTATTAGATAGGAACCATCTGACGTGTCTGACCATGGCTGACCAATTCTACTTCCTGCGTTTACTAAAGCAGGCGAACCCGACCGATCTTTAAACTCGATTCTCTCGAAAACGAGGCGTCAAATGAAAAAATGTTATTCCTTTTTTCGACTTACATTTACATGTAGTATCACCCCCTGTTAGGTTGTACCACCCGTCCGGCTACACCCTGTATAATACATCAACTGTGTCTGTATAATTACTGACCGCTACTTGCAATGTACCGTACTACTTGCAATGTACCGTACTACTTGTAACGTTCTTATAATCTCATAATTAATAATTGGAAAATTATTTATAAAATACATAACTAGAAATCCATACATTGTTAACACTTATAAACATTGATCCAAGTAGTACTTGTGAACAATAATCAATAACAGACGAAAATTTATTTGTAAAATTGGAAATGGCTAAAAAAGTAATTACTTAAAAGATAAAATATCAATGGAGTCCCTTAGAAAATCAGATTGGATCTCTATAATTGTTCTTCTTGGAGCAGTTCCGTTCCTTGTGTTTCAAATAATCGGTATGAATAAAAGATATGTAATACCTCGGGGAAAGCTTACGCGTATCGAGAGAATTAGCTAATTGGCGGAAGCTTTTTGGAGGGAAAGACTATTAGTGGAAAAGGTTGTTTGGGATAGACAAAAAGGTAGATAAGCAAACTTTTAGTTCCATTGTCTGGCTGGAACAATTCGATTCTAGACGGTACAGATTGGTCTTTGAAGGTACAACCTAAGACAGACTTCTGAGGATACCTGAACCTGTACAATTCAATGCAATCGAGGGATTTCTCTTGTACATGACACGAGACTTCTGCTACAATTTCTGCCAGCATCGAGTTCTCGATCCTTTCATTAAATTCGCGTGTTGACATACTTCAAACTGAATCATCCATTCCCTACAACGTTTATAAATACTTCACCCGATCGCAATATGCAACATCCAGCATGCGGAACGGCGGCATTATAAAACAGAAATTGGTTATTTTGAGTTTTCTACGGATAATCATGCTACATGTATAACGCATTGGAAAATGTTAAGATGATTATCTGACACAATTAATATTTCATTAAATTCGGACGTAAAACTCACTGCAATACCTATTTCATTCAATTATTACACGGGATATTTATGATTAAAATTTTTTGCATCATATTTAATTCAACGTCTTTGAAATACGGTTTTATGAAAAATTTATTAATCGAAGAATTATTTTGAGTCGCTAGTAGTAAATCGCTATTTCTGTATAGCATCGCTGCGATTTTTAAAATTTCATATATTTCATTAATACCGTCGATTTCAATTCGGATGTTCAATATTTATTTGTGCCAATAATCCGGAACACGTATTACGAGGATTTTAATTAAAATAACTTTATGCAGGGAATGAACATTAACTTTTGTGCAGTCTGTACACCAGGATCGCTGCATGTACAGTTAGTATCAATAGCTTATACGCATTATTTGATTCCACTTCTTGTTTATGTGCTACAAAGCTGCGCTCGTTATTCTATCTGCGGTCGAAACTTCCTCGTTGATTATTATTATCGTTATTAGATACACGGATAGCAGTCGTTCTCTTAGGAATACCTCGCCGTATCAAAATTCATCATAACTCCCACGTAACGAGATACTTATCGTTAAGGGTGCCTTCAAATTGCTGCTCATTGTTCTGCCCTTATCTTCTCCCAATTGCAATGTATGCCAGGATCACAGGAAATTTCATAAAAGGATGTCTTGAATAATTCATGACTGTACTTTTATGGTCTATCCTCGTATACATGTTGACTGCTATGACATGTATTAACTACAAATCGTTTATTTCATATATATAGTTGCACACACATCACGTCTAATTAAATGTTAGAAACAATATAGAACAATGAAATTTAAATTGTCATATTCACCACATTTTTAATCATACGTTCTCTTTTTTTCTGTGTGCCGTATTATCTACTGTGTCAATTACATAAATTGCATTGTAATCAGAATTGGGCAAAAATTTTATTTAAATATAATACAAATTTCGAATAAACTGGGGTTTTTCTAAGTGGGTTTTAAACCCACTTCCCTCGAAATTTTTGCCCAACTCTGATTGTAATCCTATAACACTTCCACGAAAAAATCTGAAAAAATTATATGATCGTATCTTAGAACATTTCACTATTATAATATAATATAATTTAATAAATATGAATAATTTCTTTATTTATTAATACAACGAATACAAATAGCAACGATGGTTAGTGAACTTGTGGCTCAAGTACGAATTAATAAATTAATGAAAAATGGAGATATTTACAAGAACGTCTATCAATCAGTGAATTCTAGAGTTGGGTTACAGAAACTGGGTTATTCTACATTTAAAGCGAATCTAAATTTTTTTAAACAAAGTTTCCCCCCCAAGGAAATCCAATTTGAAAAGTTGTTAGACCCGAGCACCCTTCGGTGCTAACCAATAATCGTAAACCTGGAGTATTTCGAATGGGGTGGAGAACTATTTTAGCCGTCGCTGTAACACACTTGGTCCAAATGTCCGTCTATTACTGGTTATTTCTATCGCTGTTAGTGTTCATAAACGTTAATCGTGAAATTTCCGGCCCTTCACACTATTTCCGCGACTCTTTAGTGGGAATGATAGAACTTGGTATAGTGGCAAACTTTTGCGCGATTGTGCTCATTCGTGACGATTGCCTTTTGGTAGTTTATTTAAAACTACATGTAAACGGAATGTTCCAAACAAATATATTTTGTTGTATCCAATTTTAATTCAATTTAATTCTAATCGCGTGCTTCTTAACACTACCAAAACCAGTCTTGAAGATACTAACAAAATCAAAGAAGATACTAAAGAAACTAACTTTTCGTAAATGTTAGCAATATTTATATATGTTTTAACAGTCACAATATTTTTTAAACCTTCAGTTACTCTCTCTCCACTTTATATATAATTCTTTGCATGGAACTTCATATGACTCGAACATAAATAAATTTTTATTCAATAAAATAACTATTAGGTTGCCAACTAAATTCGCGACCTTTTGTTTCGCAATTTTTTTATTGTATCATTATAACCTCATTCAGTGACCATTCCTTTTGAACTGTATATCATTGGAAAGCTCTGAATGTTGCAATTAATTTGATATAAAATACTCGTGCTTAAAAAATATATATAAATGACTTTAGTTTGAGAAAATGTGGAGGTCGCGAACTTAGTTACCAACCTAATACTTTAATTGCAAAATAAATATTTGCGTGTGTAGTCGACAGCTTTGTTCATGCTTGAAACACTACATTCAAAGTTTTGAGATTGTAAGTACTATATCCAAGTACTATATCCAAGTACTATATCCAAGTACTATATCCAAGTACTATATCCAAGTACTGTATCCAAGTACTATATCTAAATAGTTAAAAGTTAAATGTTATGTAAGTCTTAGCAATTGCTATTGTAATTACAATGTGATACTTCAAAAAATATGTGAGTCAATTTAACTAAAAGAATCTGCTATGAAAATTTTTAACAACATATGACTTTTGACTTACTTCTACCAATAGTCAGCAAATTAATCGTCACAGTATTTGTTTAAGCAGAAGCAATTATTCAGAGTGGTTACCACTGTCAACCGTAAACTGTGTTGCGCTAAAGCTCGTTTCGGGAAACCATAACCATGATATGGGGATGGTCTCTGGGGAATCAGGCCCACGGGGATCGACCTAACAGACCCGTTAATGACTGCTTTGCGTCTTGAGGTTTAGGATGCGCTAACCTCTATTGAATATGGCAGCTAAACGCTCAAACGCATGTGTTTACCAAAAATTGTGAGCTAACGATTTAAATCGACTATATTGATTTTCAAATTGAATATCCAAAAACCATGAACCTATAGTTCCATCTCTTTTCATAGAACATGGTTTTATATTGATTTGAATCAAAACATTTAATAGAATAATTGAGGAAAACTTGTATCTTCTCTGAACATTTTATAACTCGTGTTACTTACAAGATGTCACATTAAATTCCATAATCATATAAAATAATCAGTGTAAAATAAATTTAGTTTTGCATTGCAGTAGTCTCGTTATCGACAGAGATGTATGTAGCATTATTTACAGACGAACTGGTATAAAAAATCCTTCAAACACAAATGCTTTCGAATACCTCAACTGTGTCTGTATAATTACTGACCATTACTACTTGCAATGTACGCACATTTTATGGTCTTACTTGTATTTCTCATAATCTTGTAACTAATAATTTGAAAATTGTGTATCTGTATTACGTTCCATCTCTTTTCACAGAAGATGATTTTGTATTGATATGTATCAAAACATTTGATAGAATAATTGTGAAAAATTCGTTTCCGTTCGACTGCTCCGAGTGCACACACATATTCCCAGAGATTCTGCTTGTTCGTTTGAAATCTCTTACAGTGAAATTGGTCCATTATGAGGCAAAACACGGGACTGTTATTTCAATTCACGGGATCGGGAGCGGCGATGCAACTTTCTAGACGCTACGGTCCGTGCGCGCGGCTCGCGTAATTTAGGTAGAAACGCAAATTTGTCCTCGATTCAGACTTGTCGATCAATCGGCTGATTCGATTACAGGGTCTGCCAATGATTATACGGTTCTTCTTCAAAATACTTCATCGGGGCGGCCGCTTGTTTCCAGGTGACATGTTATGAAACATCGGGTCCGAACACATGCGCCCGCACCGATTTAATTACATATCTTATATTCGTGCACACCAGCCGCAGAAGTGTAAGTGTAGTCCTTAGAGTACGGTCACTCCGTAGAATACCACAGTGGTGGACGAGAGCGGCGCGGCGGTTTGTGCAAGAGACACGCCTCTGAATGGCGTATAATTAAGTCACAACATTGATGTGCTCCCCCAACCGCGTGTTCCCCCGGGAAGGACGAGCAAGAACAAACACTGCTAAATGAACGCAGTTTCTCTCGTTACCGCTCGGCCTACGGGCTCGCGACGCCTTCCACAATAACCGTACCCTGTATTACCACCTGTCAGCGACAGTCTGCTAGCTACAGATTATGAGTTTCCGGAAAGTGAACGAAAGTAACGATTCTTGTACGCGTTTCGGCCGACCCTGCCCACGGAACACACCCAACCATTTCGGTCGACGTCTCTTCCATCATTATTTTTATATACTGCGACTCCTACCCAGCGGCTCTTTCTCTCTCTTTCTCAAAATAGTTTTTCTTTCACTCTTATTGAAATTACAAAATTGATTTCCTGAGAAATTTGTTAATCTACTTTTTCCTACAAGCACGTACAATAGGCCACGAGAGAGTATTCGCACCCCCCCTTACGGTGAAATGAAAAAGGCACTTTTTAAAACTTCTATTTGCGTGTTTTATCTCTAAAATTATCGGGAATGTTAAGACCAATCTATTAACGAGAAGATCGTATTTTCAATATAGAGTCTGAGATTAATTTATATTATTTCAACGTGAAAGTTCGAGTGAAATTTTTCTCTCGAAATCGACGGTTCTTTTTCGCAGACGACCTACAGGATTTTACAGATGAATCCAGAGAAATATTGATAGTTTCCGTAGGAACAGACGAATCGGAAATATGCATCGGAAAACATTCCCCGCGATGCGGTTGAAATTCTTGATTACTTCTCTTCATCGCCGTTGATTTAGCGGGCATAAATTAATGCAAGCAAAACATGAATGTTTTACGTGTGTGCACTGTAAGCACACCTCTGTTTTTTGTGCATCCGCGATGCTGACTTTGCTGGAGTCAATAAATTCACGCTCGAAATTCACACTCAGTATTGCTGAATTCGAAAACCTATCACCAGCATTTATTTATGTTGTTGGCTTCCATACACAAGGCGTTGAAAACATCGTAAATCACGTTATATAATTTTAAATATTCAAATAACATATAATTTTTCGATAATAGTAAATTTTTATGAAACATTCCAAATTCTCTTATTATTAATTTTGTTTTAAAACCTGTAATTCATTTTGTAAAAATTATAATTTATTGTATGGAACACAAAGTGCTAAATTTACTTAAAAGTGTTCCAACGTGAAACCGTATTCAATATAATTCATAAATATTTATAGCGATAAACTTCACTCATTAATGTTTGGCTACTGTTTCTATATAAAAAAATCATAACAATTTCGTGCACACAGATAAAATAAAAAACATTGATTTATATCACAAAATGTAAGTAAATTTAAACTTTTTATGCTATACCAATATCAATACCGACTTACTTATATCTGATTCATTTCACCTACAGCAATGTAGTCGCTAATGACCCTGCTGTTAATGCGACCTTTATAAATAAACAATGTTAAAAAATAGATTGCACCTTTTCTTCAATAACCGTTCTATTATTAAATCATTCAATCGTTCCTTCCACGTCCACATTTAATATGTTATCAAGCAAACGCGTATAACGCAAAAGTATAAGTTGAAAAACAAAACAAAATCGCAGAAACGGAGAATGAAAATGTTAAAAGGGTACGGAAGCTAAATGATGCTTAACTCGAAAGAACCAGTCTCGTTGTAAAGGGTGTGTATTACAGAAGAAATCGAGGAAAGGAGCGTCTTGAACAGGCACTCGATAAGTAAATTTTGTCAGGCACAAGTCAGCCCTCGTGAAAATGCGGAACGGAATTGTTGAATAGCTTTTCATTAAGGCTCGATTCATTCTTCATTTTTTTCTTTTACGTTCCACTTTGACCGTTTCCGGATAAATTACTGCATCCCTGGCACTTCTTCGTTACCCCCGAAGCCTCTCACGGACAATTTAGCTCCGCAACGTCTAACACTTCTGCTCGTGAAAACCTTTCGTTCCTTCTTGTTCTGATACAAACTTTTAAAGAAGATGCTCCTGGGCGAATTGGCTTGCTTTCTGCAACGACGCCTCTTTAAGGGTCCCGATACTCTATCTCCTGCCGTCTTTTCTTCCCTGTCTATCCCGTTCCTACACCCGTTTCGTGCTTTCGTCGTTGCCGCCCGCGCCCCACTCCTTTCCTCATTGTCCCTTTATTATTCGCCACTCTTACTTTCCCACCGAACAGAGGCCGGATGCATGTCATCAGTACTGTTATTGTGGTATAAGTTTCCTTCCACGACTCCAATTACCGGCCACCCTTTGTGACATTCACTCGCCCCGACGTTTTTAGACTCCAATCAGATCAAAGCGGAATCACCTGGACAAGAATAATGCTACATCTGAAGAATACTCTAGCACCAATTTGGAACAACCTGGAATTTCCAGTGACAAATTTATCAGTCAACCAAAGCTTCTTTTTCTGCAATCTCTGCACTCTTTAAATTTCGTAAATCCATTTTTGAAACTGGCTTTGTAATTTTAGCACTTTCTGATCAGAATATGGTTTTGAAATTCAGCAGAATACTCCATCACCAATTTGGAGCAACCTAGAATTTCCAGTGGCAAATTTATCGGTCAATCAAAGTGATTCTTTCTGAAACCTCTGCCCTCTTCACATTTCATAAATACATTTTTGAAACTAGCTTTGTAACCTTAGCACTTTTTAATCTGGATAAGGATTTGGAATTCAGAAGAATACTTCATCACCAATTTGGAGCAACCTAGAATTTCCAGTGGCAAATTTATCGGTCAATTAAAGTGATTCTTTCTGAAACATCTGCACTCTTCAAATTTCATAAATCCATTTTTGAAACTAGCTTTGTAACCTAAGCACTTTTTCATCTGGATAAGGATTTGGAATACAGAAGAATACTCTATCACCAATTTGGAGCTATCTGGAATTTCCAGTGACTTTATCAATCAAGCATAGCTTCTTTTTCTGCAATCTATGCACTCTTCAAATTTCATAAATCCATCTTTGAAACTAGATTTGTAACCTTAGCACTGTTTGATCTGGATATGGTTTTGGAATTCAGAAGAATACTCTATCACCAATTTGGAGCAACATAGAATTTCCAATGGCAAATTTATCGTGTCAATCAAAGTGATTCTTTCTGAACCATCTGCACTCTTCAAATTTCATAAATCCATTTTTGAAACTAGCTTTGTAACTTGAGCACTTTTTGATCTGGATAATGATTTGGAATTCAGAAGAATACTCTATCACCAATTTGGAGCAACCTAGAATTTCCAATGACAAATTTATCGGTCAATCAAACTGATTCTTTCTGAAACCTCAGCACTCTTCACATTTCATAAATCCATTTTTGAAACTAGTTTTGTAACCTTAGAACTTTTTGATCTCGATATGGTTTTGGAATTCAGAAGAATACTGTATCATCAATTTGGAGTAACCTGGAAGTTCCAGTAACTATATCAATCAACCATAGCTTCTTTTTCTGTAGTCTCTGCACTCTTCAAATTTCATAAATCCATTTTTGAAACTAGCATTGTAACCTTAGCACTGTTTGATCTGGATATGGTTTTGGAATTCGGAAGAACACTCTGTCACCATTTTAGGGCAACCTAGAATTTCCAGTGGCAAATTGATGGGTCAATCAAAGTGATTCTTTCTGAAACCTCTGCACTCTTCAAATTTCTTGAATCTGTTTTCGAAACTGCTCCGTAACCTCGAAACTTTTTGGTATTGGTAACATTTTTGAAATATACGGTAGAGTCTGGAAATCAGTTTAGTATAACAATGATACAATATAGAATCGTTACAATCCATAACCACAAAACGAAAATATATTTAAGAAAATAATATTTTTCAATTGTTTGATATTAGTACTAAAAATTTCATTGTAAAGATTCTGCATAAATCCAGAGATTGTCGTGTGCAAAAGTATTCGTATGGACGTCGCATGTTGTCAAAAAGGACAAGGGTTCAATCATTCATGGACAGAGATTCCGAGTTATAGACAGATCCTTTCGGAGATCGATTTCGTTACGCGGTTATCCAGCGGGTTCAGGATGAACCCGTGGGACAACTGAAATGAGATCACAGTGGTTCGCCTTCAGATAACTGGAGGGGAACATGAAAGTTCGGGCGAATTTCATGAATCACAAATGAGGAACGAAATGACATTAAACTCACGGACTTTCGCACGCATAACCTCGGAACGAACTCCGCAAGGCAGCGTGTTGATAGAGAGCGGAAAGGAAGAGAAGTAGAAAGGACATCGCTTCGTATTAAGCCATTCTTGCGACCTTATCAACACACATAATTATTGAACAAGAAACTGAACATTGCACCAAGAACACGCACTGATTTCTCTTTTCTCCATTTCTTGTTTCAGGTAAGTTGCTGCATTTTTCCTTTTGAGAATCTTCACCTTGTATCGCCGTGGTAAGTTATGAATAATAAAATTCAAAAACATTAGTTTAACACTAAACCTACCGCCACCGGTCAAATGACCGGTTTTAAATTCTTTATTTTACAATTATTGAAATTCTGAGGGTGTTTGCGTGGGAATTGATTTAATACATATTTTTATTCCAGTATGCATTATTATACAATTTAATCTTATTAGTTTCATAGTCGGTAGGTTTAGCGTTAACACTACCACTTTTTCATACATTTCTACAGTATTCAATATCATAGTGTAGTCGGAACATTTCTAGGGAACGAATTCGTTACCCGGAATCCAAATGTGGAATATACAAAGCAAACGTGTTGAATATTGTCGTGCTGCTCGCATTGAGTTACATATGAGATCCTGAATAAATAATATTTTCAATTTCCATTTTAAAACACTGCGTATGATAAACCACCGCGTCGGTACCACGAAGTAGGACAAGGTCGGCAATGATAGGCGAGATCACGAATTCCCACGCTCTGCGTAATCTGCGAATTCCCGGAAAAATGCTTGCACATCGGCATCCCTAAGCACAAACAGTTTCCCGCAGTCCAATATAATTCATAACGCAACGCGAAACTTTTCGCCGTGGCGGAAATTCGTTTCACGAAGTATCCCGAATATCTCGTGCTGGCTGCGTGCTCAAAATTACATCAAAATTATAAATGAAAGACGGAACTTTTAATAAATACTGTGGAATGATATATATTCGTCGGCACGCCTGTTTATATAACTGGAAACAGAAATTACTGTTATCAGCATTAAAAAGATGTTGTGTTTCTAAATCTAATCTTAATGAAGCTTCTAAATTTAATTTGGTTTGTACTAATTATTTATTCTTGTAACGCTGTTATAGGAGGGTTGACTGTGTGTTTCTATTTTTATTAATTTTACATAAACACTGTTACGTTTGTCGAATTATTTTGAAGAGAACTAACGTTTTCTCTGTGTTCTGCTATTAACTGTGAACAGGGGGTAATAAGACATCACACATTTTTGGAGCAAACTGACAGACAAAATTCGTCTGCATAAGTGAATATTGTTTGATTTTTAAAAGGTATGTATATATCATATCACAGACAGCATTCTTAGAATTTTTTAAAGAATGTTTCATTCGTCGTTTTCATTTTATATTCGTTCTTGTTAGCCTGTAGTTGCATTTTCAGCCAATACACAGAGAGAAAAAGTGAAACATCGTCGCTCAGCCACTAAAGCAATAATTGATCCTTGATCCAACAAAAGTCAACGAAAAGCAAGCTCATAATAAATCCAATACTGATACCCATACCTATACCGAAGCAGCACGTCGACCTGAATCCCACTTCGCAGAATCAATGGTACAAAGATAATGTACTCCCGATGATCCGCGAAGCGAACACGATTTATATGCATATAAGAACGAAAGGACCGGTGAATAGATAATTTGGTGAATGTATCGGAGCCACTAATGCGTGCGACATATCGACGACAGCTACCCTATCAAGATCCGAGTAAACAGTCGGAGACCGACGATCCGCATGGATCGTGGCTTCCACGAGCCACCCAGAATTCATTCTTTCCTTTCAGCATTCGTTCATTTCGGCCACCCTCCTGGCCATCAGCATCCTTGCACTCGCGTGAACAGAGAGATCACTTGGTCGTTCAATGTTCCAACTTTAGCCGGGAGCAGAATGGATCCATCTAGCGCCGAGCGGCTACCCACTCAGAATCAGCGTTCAGTCCGTGCACTCGAGCCACAGAAATGTTTGTATTTACCGTGGCGAGGGTGTGCGTTCCCCGATGAAAGCTTTCGGGGGTCGTTCGAAGCGTCAAACCGAAGTGTGTCCATCCACCGCGCCGATATATATGTATAGAGCTCCCGCCATCGTTGCATTGACCATCGTCCAGCCTCTCCATCTTTGCATAGCCCGAAGGGAAAGAGAAGATCGGATCAAGGGTTCACCGGTTTGAAAGAGTATTGCGTCGCTGCAGCGACGATGTTTTCCCAAAGAAGATTTAGCAATATCAATCAAATTCTGGTCCGATCCGAAAACATGACAAAAGAGGGCACCTCTTCCTGCGAATCTTTCTGGAAAATTAAATACTCTCCGAGTCAATCGTGGGGGACAGAAACTGATATAAAATGTACCTTCCTTTGAACATTTTAACAAGTTCAAAATACCTGCTATCTCTTTCTCACTTGCGCAGTATTTCTCTCTTTTCTCGCCAGTATATCAGTTTTTATTGTAACAATTAATCGTTTGATATATATGAACTCCTGTAAAATGTATTTAAAATAACAATATTCTTACATTTCCATTTTACAGTGCCTGTGCAAGTAGAAGTAGATGAGACACGCAGAAAATTAATAAATGAGGTAGATTAATATCTTTAATTTATTGACTCATAACGATTCTATACGCATTTAAATTACTATTTCTAGTTCACCCCTCGCGAGTGAGAAATATTGAAGCGAAACGGTTCTCAACATTCAAAGCCTCCCTGTTTTGTCAATAAATGTACTACTCTGCGCGGCTCGTTGAAAAAACATTGACGAGAGCTCGTTACCGATTGATGCACGGTCGAAAGTTTCCACGCGAGTTCCGTTGAACAAACGATATGATCGATTTGTAACCGACACGTCAAGGTACTCTTAATTGATTTGAGGGGATTTAGGTTTCCCCGTGTTGAATCTCCCATTCTCATTAACGAACCCGTCCTTCGAAGTAAATTAGCTATGCAAGGCAGGTTGCACATCGGAGCTAAATGGCACTTAACTCTTGCCAACTCCGACGTACCGCAAGTAGATGGTTCTCACCGTAAATGCTGTCATTATGTTATCTCAATCCGGCAGAAGAGCGAACGTACGCAACGCCCGGGCGTCCCTCGTATCGGTGCCCTTTCGCGCTCGACGCTCCAGAAAATGCTTGCGTTATTTTTCCCGTCCTCGTTGCGGCTTTCACAGCCCTCGTTACGGAATGAAAGTGAATTTACTTCGCCGGGGTCATTCTAATTAACATTTAATCCACTGAATGTCCCTGTCATTGCTCCCTAGATATTTCATAAATTGATTACTCGAGAAAATCTGATACCTCTGTACCTGTTTCTCTCTTTTTGTTTACGTCGTCTATGGAAATTGTAACGTCCTTTATAAAATAAAATAGTAACAAATAAAGTGGTATCACATATTTCTTATTTTCACCAGTATTCAGTTTTCTTTTTACAAGAAAATATTTTTAATATTTTGCAAAGTTCTCTACCTCAAAAAGTTATGTCATCATTAGTGCACTTTGAGCTGACTTCGGAGCACGGTTTTGAAACTTAACTAGCATCATTATGCGGGATTAGCTTCTTGAAAATTCTCTACGATGTTGGAGTAAACGGGCATTCATACACGTTGAACACCAAGAAATTTGGATTTCGATTCGAGACTTTTACAAATTTTTAAATCCTCTTCTTTGACATGAATGTTAATTCTGTTGTTGGGCTCTTCGTGTAGATTCGAAGGGAATGACTCTGTGTAATATTGCAGCTGTTACATGTATAATAATCGATGAACATCTGCTAAAGCTGCTTTAGCATAAGTTAGATTACTGCATTAACATATCTCGTGGGAGTAAGAGCGAACGTACTCAACATTGGTGAGTTGCTGTCACAAATTTCAAGAGTACCTCTATAAACCAGTTCAAGGAGTTTCTTAATATCCTATACAATAGTTTTCTTTTTATAATCTATAACGAGATGACTCCAGAAATGGCCTTTCTAAATTTCAAGAGGTATTTTTTATCAATATCTACTATTTCCAATATCATATCATATCTATTTCCAATATATTATAGTTATCTATCGATCGTATTTATTGCTAATAAAATTGTTAATGCTTTCGCCGCAAGGGTTCGATCATTTGTTACTAATCCTTAAGAGATATTAAAATTGCAGCAATTTGTTTCGTACGTTTTTTAATTCACCAAACTACACCCAATGGCATCCTAATAATTGAAGAATATTTTTTAGAGAAAGGATCTAGTTTCTCAATCGGAATGGAAGCTTGTAACGGACGTTTAATACGCCGGAGAAAGCTGAGAATTGTAATTTGTTTGTAACGTACACGAGTGATCTCGCAGGGCCAGCTTGCTCGAAATAACTACATTACTTTCGCGAATGCCTCTGTTAACTCTGTAACTTTATAAGCGAAGCATACTAATGGCGCTTCTCTATGGTCCAGGAGACGTAAACTATATCAAGGTAATAAGTGTGCCAGCTCATAGAAACGGTGCAACAAAGCGGTGGAGAAATAGTATTGCCGGGGCGTGCACCTTACGATTTATCACGTAACGCGTGTTTAGGTGACAAATACAGTGGTTCTCAGGCGTGTTTGTATGGTTGTCCCCGGCGGAGGATCTCGATACGGCTTGAAAATCGTGGCGCAAACCCGCCGGTAATCGAGATAACATAGGATCAAAAGGGCTGTATAACTAAGTACACATTCGGTCGTAGGGTCAGAGTGCAACGAACAATATTTCGCGATGGCAAAGGTGTCGGCGGTGCCCGGTGCCGCCTCTTACTACGCTAGTTAGTCCCGGCTTGGGTTTGCGTTCGGAGTCCAGCACATTAACGGAGATAGTGGCTCCGCTCAAACGTATAATTGCGGGACGAGGCAATTGAGAGACTCCCCTGGGTATCGGGTTTCCAGTTGCCGCAAATCCACCCGCCACTCCACCCACCAACTTCGAACCCCTTCAGTCCACACGTTTCTCCCTCTTGGTCACCCTCTCGATAAGATGTCCCTTCCTCCGGTGAGTCGGGCCCCTGCACGACCACCCTCTATTCCCTTTCGCACGGCAGATAACAGAGAATGACGGTATTATGTGTCTGATCCCCTGCGACGGCCAACTTTCACCGTCCACTCCCAATTATTTCATACCCAACCACAGGTTTTTCGTCTCCCGCGCAACGACGAACCGTTCGACCATGTGAATATTTTACAAGAAACCCAACCGAACGACTCAGACACGTATCCGCACCTAATTCGTAATAAGTTCTTCGATGATTCGCTCTCTTTCCAGACCACTCGCCAAAAATCTATAGTCCCTTGCTAAAAAAAATTAGGGTCACCAACGATTTTTGACGTCTTTCGTGGTTTTAGTAAACTTGAAGGACCGAACGAAATGTAATTACTTAATTAGTTTAATCATCTAATTTTAGTAATTTACTTTCTTTTTTAGTCAACTCTCGCAACGTCACAATTATAGATGATTTAAAAAAAATTCTGGATATTTGCGAAAATCATCCTGAAATAATGGACATGATAAAACAATGCAGAAAGAGTATCCCGGAAAAGGGTGCACGCTGTAATAAACGAAGTTTTTGTCTGTGGCTTTTACACCATTTAGATGCTAAAAGTCCGATGTTTTGGTTTAAATACAGACCTGATTCGGAAGAAGCTTTAAGATATTCGAAATATACAATCTAAAGATGAACGGATCGATGGAATTGTTTCCGATAAAACCGTGAAAAAGTGTTGAAAAGCGTATTTCGAAAAATCAATGGACAGATGATATATTCCCCATTGTACAGGGATTAACGAAACATAAAAAGATATCGATCTTTTGACCTAAAAACCGAAATATCCCTTAAATAATCAATGCAATAGCGACTTAAAATTTGATAGGATTACAGTCTCCATTGTATCGAACGAAAAATCTTTGAATGGCTGCCAATGGAAAATTTCCAACCATTTTTCATTTTTTAAAAACGTATTGTAAATCGATCGCAAACTGCAGTTTTCAAAACTACATTTCAAATATTTTCCAAAAACTGCTTTAACGAAACTAGAATACAGCCGAACGTTGCATAGAAAGCAACGTATTCATTGTCCATTTGGTTTTCCTGACATTTTTCCTTTGTTTCGAAGACCGTTCATACTGTTTCTGAATTGCATGGTTCTTGTGAAATCGTTCGAAAAAAATAGAAAATACCGCTCAAAGTCTAAAAATAAAATCTGGGTATTATAAAATATTCAAAAGTGTATTTCTCGTGAAACGACAGAGAGATTTCCCCAGAAATATACAGAGTTGTATACACCTGTATCGTTACAATAATTCTGTATTTGTGTAAAAATATTCTAATAACAAGTTATCACAGTTTAATATTGAGTTGGAACGAAAGTTCGTAGCGTCTGTAAATTAAAATTGAGAGCTAAAATTCAGATATTTATTCATAGATTTATTCAATAACATATTTTCCATTCTGTTCTATTATTTTTTGCTATTTTCGAGGTAACTACTCGTGTTACTGAATAAACATACGAACAAATACCTTAATTTTATCTTCGATTCTTAATTTGAAAACGCTACGAAGTATCTTTCCAACCGAATACAATTATCACTTTGCACTGTACCTGAGTATTTAAAAATTGTTTAGAAGTGGTGTGATTGACCTGACGTGGTAATGTAAATTTTGAGTAGCGATTTCAAGTGAGTTTGATAAATATGCAATATCTTGTTTGGTGATACGAGAATAAAGTTATTAGTTAGTTACAGAGCAGAAATCAATATTACAGCATCTCACGAACGATGCAGGAAGTATTTTGGCCACAATCGCCGTCGTTCAACCGCGAAATCAATTCGTGCGAAACAAATGCGTCGGCAATGTATTAACGGTAATAGGACGTATCTTTCAAATTGAATTGCATTAAACGACTATCCTACATTACAGAAGATTAACGGCGGGGGCCGATCGAACGGTTCGGGGAACACCGATCAATACAACATCGCCTTATCATCCTAATTTTCCTCGTACGCGACTGATGAGCTATGGCTGTATTCACTTGCAGGCACCGCGCCGCTCTGTCACTTTGATCGTGCATAATGCACGGCTAGTTACAGAGGGACTATATAACTAATTATACACTATTACACGCCTGATTTCCCCACGGGCGAAAAATAGAGGAGATATATCATAGGGTCCCCGGCGAGAGTAATAAGCGCTATTAAGAACTACCACCCGCATCCCCTTTCCTCCTTATCCGTTCCCTCTTTCTTCCTCTTTCTTGCCACGACTCGGCGAAGATACCAGCCGCGTGATACAGAGAAAAAGGAACAGGCCGAGGTGGGAATTGCTTGAAAGGAGAACAAGAATTTTCTCGACTCGTAAACTGGAAGCTGTCTCGTCCCTGATATAGAAATTACTTCTCGCAAAATTCAATCCAACCCCGATCCGAATATATTATCAGCTGCTGCCGATTTTTATTATGATTTGCTGTCACTGTAAATTAAAAATGTTGTCTCCATTTATTTTTCAGACGAATTTACAAAAAGACAAATACGAAGTAGTTCAGTACTCGAATTGTGTGGAGAACGTTCTCAAAATAAACTTTCGTGTGTCTTCTTCAACGATTTATTATCATCTGTTAAAGAATACTAATAAACTAATCAAAATTATTTAACAAAATTTACAAAGAGGGTCAAGAGAAAAATTTCGAGGAAGTATTTGTTAAGAATTTGCCAGGTTTCGTCAAACCGAATGACGATGATGAGACTGCAAGTTGTACGAATTTATGACAAAATTAAGTAGAACATAAAGCAGTAACAAGATTTAAGGAATTTAAAAATATTGTATTATTTGCAGCTGATTAGAGTTATTAAGAAAAGGAACTATGTGGCTCCTGCATCTTCAAATAAATGCAGACAATTTTTGTTTTGCATAATAAATAGCGGCGACGATAGTAGAAAATGGAAGATTGACAGAAAAATAAATCTGTGGTGGTATATGGGGACGACACTTTGAAGCGGTTGACGCAATTTAAACAGTTTCGCTGGACGTTTTTTCTTAATAGGCAATCCTGCGGGGAGGCCTCGTTAGGTTCATTTAGGATTGCCGACTGATTGCAATTTTGACCGCAGCATGCCTTGCAGTCGTCTTATCGGATTTAGCGTGGGCTACACGGGAGCACGGAGCGGATGTCTTGGTAAGGTGGAAAGTTAAGGCTGGGTCTTTACTTAACCGTAATCGGAAGATATTGCCGGGAGCACTGTACCACGGGCACTTTACCGTCCGCCTTAAGAAAGCACTAGCTTCGCGAGGCCTGGTAACACCGGTCGAGACCGTTATTAAAAGAGCCCCCTTTATCTCAGCCCTTCTCTCTCTGACTTCCTGGCCGCGTCGTCATCTTTTTCTTTCGCTCGGTAGGTCCTTCTTTCTTTCTCCGCCTGCCACCGCTATTCGCTCGCTCTTATTCTCTTTGAAACCCTCACGGCTAAGAGTGTTTCTATGTCAACCTTTGTACTTTTCAGCGAGGGATCTACAACGCCCATGCGTCTACAATATGCGTTTCCATAACCCCGCGAGGCCGCGATAGATGCCTGTGACGACGAGGCCGTGCCAGCCGTAATAGCGCCTCTTAATTTACCGATAAATATTTCAGCCAACAATGACAATCGTGGCGAACCCCTAGCTATAACAGAGATCGAACGAGCTTCGTCGTAACTGTAATTATTTTACAATTTTTGAATGCCTGAATCTGAATTTATTTCCAATATGTCTAGAAATATAACACACGCAGCTTATAATTTTATATATTCTTGTGTTATATATTCTCATGTGTCTCGAAATATAGTAGGGGAAGAGGTTGGGTTGTGAGACGGGTTGGGTTGTGAGACAGTCGTTTTTATCCATCGCGCAATCGCGATAATTCCAATCTGTCTGCTGTCAAATTTTTGTTTTGACGTCTGCTAGTTTCTGTGCTAGCACCGAGGAGTATAGACGTGTTGCTTATATTAGATACGGACATCGTGTGTAAACACATCGTGAAAAACTTTTACTCACTTTTTTAAAAACATTATTTTGTTGAGCGAATCAATTGAAAAAGGTGAGTGTGATGCGTTTTCATATAGTGTTTTCCTTACATTTTACGATGCAATATTGAGTTTTGCGCATACACGAGAAAAACATTGTTTTTTCTGTCACATTCGGAATGGCATCATGGTTGGGTTATGAGACACCATAGTGGTTGGGTTGTGAGACACTAGTTTTTTTTACTAGAAACGAACTAGAACTGTCAAATATCGTTGTTTGTGTTAAAATTAAGTGTTTATTTGTCATTTAACGTTTGTTTTGGTTTATTTTTTGAATTTATGGTCATTGTAGGGACCAGTCGAGGAAACTCGAAGTCCTCGAAATTACCTAAGCGTAAAAAAACAGCTGAACACGATTTATGGTGTGCATGACTAGACAAAGCTATTTTTGAGAGAACTGTTAAAGGTTTTTGCCGAAAAAATTGACCGCTGCCAACTCTATCAAATGCAACACATACCAGCGCCCTGTTCATATGAAGAGTGCCGATATGGGCAGACGTTCGTTTTTCACATGCAAACATTGTGACAGCGACTTGGATGACGAAGAGAAAGATCATTATTGAATCCTTCCATTCATTATATTTTTTTTTACTTTTCTTCGCCATTCTTTGCTTTTTTTCAATTTTTTGCCATTCTTTTTAACTCCTTTGGTCACTTAATGTCATTAAAATAAATAAAAATTCATTTTTGCATAAAGTTACATGGGTTTTACTTTATATTTTACCACTTTTAGTTGATTTTTCCGAGTGTCTCACAACCCAACCACTTTTTTCAGGAAGCCAAAAAACATGTTCTCGGAAAATTGGCTATAAAATTTTACTTGTCGATCAAATCACGAAACTTTTTACATATAAAAGTTGCGTATTTCCTTTACCATTCCAACGGTGTATAAAACTCTTTGATATCTTGATCAAGCAGACAGTTACAGACCAGAAACAAAACCCGTCTCATAACCCAACCTCTTCCCCTACACATAGCTTATAATTCTAATTATTCTTCATTTATTTCTCATTCCTTAACATATTGTATCCGTGCATTATTTAACCTCTTATCTACCGTACGACAGTATAGTGGCTTCTTTACATTAAACGAAAGACTATTTTTCTTGTATTCTATTGAGCAATCGTTTTGACTATTTTAATCAATCGTTATAATCTTACATTTTACATTCCCAATCGAATTTCATTTGAACACAATTCGATTATGGTACATAATTGAATTTGTTGTCATATTGACTTCAGTACAAAGACTATTAAGAAATATGACTATCATAAAAGATTTTGCACATATATCATTACGCGAGAATAGAGTATCTCTTTTCGTGAAGAGTCTTTCCATACGATCATAAATAGCGGATGTATTTTCACTTTTCATCTCCTATGACAGAGCCTGTATACTGTGCCCTCGGTCCTCGGCACAAAGGAGACTCGAATACAGGATCTTGGCATTAGAAATGGGAATTCGCGTAATTACTTCAGATTCTTTACTCTGTATGAAGAGAACAGAGTGCTTTGAAGGAGAAGTCATAATTCCCCGAATAAAAGAAAGAAAAAGAATTCTTTCGTCTTCTGCGCAGGAAGAAGCATTTAATATTGTAATGTAACGCGTTTTACAACAAAGAGGATATTGTTTACTGAGACCTACCATCGTTCTCTTTATTGCAGAAAGTTCTCGTGTTTAGATGGGGGGATGCTTCGTTATTAAGATTAGATTTACGGAGCTCTAAAAGTGACTGTTTCAATAAAAAATATCAAGAATGTGTCTATTCGAGTTTCTAGTCTTTTTTCAACCCTTAGCAGTTGGAGCTATTTTAACTTGAAAATTAAACATTTCTTCCGACCAGGAATAATTCCATTCCATATGATTTTTTTCATTTTATGGATATGAAATTGATTTAAACCTCATACAATACTTAAATGCTTAGTAATTTGTTAGATACCGATCAATTTAATACTGTAAACAATATTTTGAATAATGGTACAGCAATTTTTAGTGGTTCCTGTCAGAGTCACCACTCGAATAGTTAAATTATTAACCCTCTAATTCATTGCATGAATTTTTGTGACTAGTTGAAAAAATATATATGGCTGTTAGTCTATTTAAAAATGAGTGTGGTCATGAATTATATAATAAAATTTTATTAGAAAGCGCAATGCTCCCACTTGGAACCAACATGCTCAGAGTCTTCGGTATTGTCTACTTAATTTACTATAGTACATTTGAAATTTAAGTACCCCAATTGGGTACAGAATGCAATAGAGGGTTGAAGAAATAAATTGGTTGAATAATTCCTTCTGAATGCATCTTTATAGTCTCAATAATCGCAAATTAAGAATACTAGAAGCAGTCATTTTATCGGTCCTACAAACCTAGCGTTAATGACCCGTATTCGCCGAACTAATTAATCGACCGAGCAGTTCGAGCGCGAACAGAATGATACAGATATGTAATCTGGGATTTACATGTGCGAGGAGATTCGGACATTTTTTGTTGGGCTTGCACAATAAGCTGTGTCAGGAAGAATTTACCTCTTGGCCGCACCTTGGTACCTGTGCCCAGTGCACGACGGAGAGAAGTTGACACTTCCGGATCGGTCCGATGGCCATAAATTCTCGGAGCGACGACACTTTTCATCAGACTCTGATTACTTATTCACGGGCCGACGAGCGTACGATGGAAACGTGTGCACACGACCCTGCCTCTCCCACCCTGTCACTGTGATTGATAATAATGCAAGCTTGACGTCAACGCGCGCGCTGATATTACTGAAACATAATTTACGAGGTCGAAATAAAATTCAGCATCTTTGCCGCGAGAATTACTAGAATGAATCCAGGCGGGCACGGTTGAATGTTTTGTCGCGGAAGATCATCCATCGACGACACCCCAATAGTATTTATTACTACACTCTATCCCCTCCACATAAACCATCTCTTACGTAAATTTGTCTAGATTTATGCAGCAAAGTGCATAGACAATATGTGTCTCTACTGTTTAGCTTACACTGTTACGTTATTGCATATGAAATGTTCGATTTTGAATAGTAATGTTAAATAAACGCAACTTTTATCCAAATAGTTTTATCTGAATAATATTATCTAAATAGTGAAAAATGAAGCACCATCGTAATCAGCGTATTCTGTAAAGGTAGAAATTAAATTTTCGATATTAACACCTTGAGGTACAGATACCCTTGCAATTTGCCTTCAAACATTTTTGTATGTTCTTATTAACAAACTAGCTTTTTCCCGCGGCTTCGCTCGCACAGGAAACCGTTTAATGCCCTCGGAAAATAAAACCTTTCAACCCCCCATTCTCCCCTATATAATTTTAATTTTATGTCATGTCGCCATCTTAGATTTAAAAATTGATGCCATTTTTGTAATTAACGTCCCAAGAAACCTCAATAACGACACCCATACCGATTTTTAGGCTTATTTGCACCATTTTACTGCATTTGTCAAATATAAGTTTGAATTGAATTTACAAAGAGTTGATTCTTGAAAAACTACGACGTACCTAAGGGTTATGACTATTTGGTTTATACTTAAAGTATCTCTTTCGTCGTCGTGGCCCTCTCGCGGCGATCGTGGTGAGGGTAGTTTCGCGCCTCGAGATGTAAACGTTACAAAATTGTCCCAAAACATATTTGGGGCTATTGGTTTCTACCGTTCGATGATAATATATGCCGTTCAATTCCATTTCGCTTTTCGCGTTGCTCTGCAGATCTCTCTGACGGTTAACTTTGAAGCAACGGTTTAGCGATAAGATAATAATTACGTACTTATATATTAGTTTCCAGATACATTTACGGAAATAAGACAACTTTAAAGCGGAATAATTGTATCGATGAAATCCGACCACGAACGAAATATTCCTCGTACAAACGTTGCAACCCCTTTTCACCCCACTTGCAGTTGAATTTCGAAATATCTTTTCTTATCCCTTGTATAGATCATAAAGTAAACCTGTCCAAAAGGTTTCTTTTGTGCAAAATTTCAGCTTTCTATGTCCAAGCGTCCAATGTCAGAACAGCGTTTTTATAGATATAGATATAACTTCCCTAGATAATTAGAAATTAAAGTTACATATAAAACGTTAAAATATACGTTGACGTTAGAAAGTTTAACAATTACAAGTAGAAAATGTCAAGTATTGACATAAAGATTAAGTGGGAACTATGATCGACTAAATCTGCTGAATTGCAGTTCGATTACGTTTGATAAAATACCTGCTGCATTCATTTCATCTGTGGCTCTATTTTGTTACACAACAGCCAGAGGCATTCGGGCACAAGGAACTTAACGACCTTATTCCGCAAACGTTAGCACTGGATACATATCACACGGAGACAGCAACATTCTCTTGTCAGTCGTTATTTTTTGTCGTTCGCCCTCTGCCCCATCCACCCTCGCAGCATAGTAGGACACGAGGCGTCCTTCTTTCTAAAATAGCAGACTACGCAACTATCATATTTCCCTTTTATTTTTTGTCGCGTGCTGTCACGTGCTGCCATATATTTTGACGTCCCTATTCTCCAGCGTCCTTCCTGGAACATTCCAGACCAAGTGTGTATCAAAACACCTATCTATCAGATGAGCTGCACACTCACAGGAACGCAGGTGTTGATACTCGGGTTATCTTTCGGAAAATATTGTCGGGGAAAATATGTTTCCCGTGATATCTCTTCTGCAGTTGTTATGAAGATGCTCCGCGCTCCTTTATTTCTTTATTCAGAAATTACGCGCGGTTTGTTTTTCGGGGGAAGATACTCGAGAAACACTGACAGTCATAATAGATGTTCACTCCGTTTCGACCAACCATATGTCATCGGTGTAGATTGATCGCGGCGAAGAAGATAGCTATTATGACTGATACTGTACTTCTGATCTCTTTTTGCTAAAAGTAGTTTTGTAATTGAAGGATTACTTGCTTTTTTGAAACACTGGTATGTCTATGTCGGTAACGATTTTTCTAATAACTTTAAATATCATAAGAAGAAATATATTGCATAAATGAAAGTTTCTCAACCTTAGAAACTTATGTAAATCGCAGAGGCTAGATGAGACTTATTGATAGTTACAAATTATTTAAAAGTTTACAACATTTATTTAATTACCGATCCGATCAAAACGAATGGTTCTGAATAAATCTGAATTTTTATTGGCTATTAAACATCGATTTTAATAATGAACGTCGTATGCACCTCAAAAGTTTGTAGTTTATAAAACATCAAATTTTATTGTCATAATTAGACTGCGGATTTTATGCATTTATGACAAAAATTGGTACGTACAATTTAAAGCAATGGACATGTAAAGAATATTTAAGGACATCAATGTGTTAGTTTCAGCTTAATAGGATAATTAAAAGGAAAATACAATGTTTATTTGGCTCTTGCGTCCTG
Organism: Lasioglossum figueresi; assembly: GCA_028455805.1. Classification (NCBI taxonomy): domain Eukaryota; kingdom Metazoa; phylum Arthropoda; class Insecta; order Hymenoptera; family Halictidae; genus Lasioglossum; species Lasioglossum figueresi. Next base: position 6,418,540 of record CM052201.1, on the reverse strand, counting down.
CAATCGATGCAAACATATTTTATTTTGCATAAAGATCCGCAGTCTAGTCATAATAATTCAATACCACTCCTTACTAATATTGAATTTTTATCCGAAATATGTACGAGTCAAATAACGGTAATCGATGAAATAAAAGTTGGGCGATGAAGATTATATTCAATTATGTTCAAAGAATCATCGACGAACGTGATAAAGGTTTGTATTAAAAGGAACAGCTGTCGTTCGCAGGCCTCTCGTCTTCCTTATTCCACGTTCCGAGAACTGACATATAGTTTAACAAGTGAAATGGTGAGCGAAGAGCAATTAACACGTGCCCCGTTTTCGACGCACCGTGAACCTTCCCGTACAATACCAGCATGAACACCATCGCTACGAGATATTCTCGGCGAGTTAGTTCTCGAAATCGGTTCCTTAATTAGGTCAAACTGCTTGGCATCTAGTTCGTTCTGCTGGAATTTCTCATTTCCACCTTCCGAAAGAATATTAATCTATTATTCGAATGACCCTGCGACACAGATACCGTTGAAACATCGATCGATTGATCGCTGTCGAGCAAAAATTCGGTGAATTTCGCACGTACAACTCCGAACAAACTTATATGTGTACCGTCGAATCGTATATCGTCCGGGACGTCGATATTTCAGTTTACTTTAACATTCGAGGCACGAGTGTTTGTTTCGATCATGCAAGAAAGAGAACCGTGGTGTTATGTTACCTTCGACAAACATCCGTCTACATTTTTATTTCTATCCAATAACAATTTAAATACGGATTAGACGCATTTCTAACAAACGTGGGTACGTCAAACACAAAATCGTAAATTGGAATATGCTCATGTTATATTCAAATAATTAAAATTACTAAAAGAAGAAATTAATTCTAATAACAAAATCAAATTTAATTAGTGGAACTGAAGCTGGAAGGTTCAAATTGATCATAATCAACAATTTTGTATTCCTAAAAGTCCTAATCAACTTTGATTAATTCGAATAGAAATAAAGATGAAATTCTGAACCTGGTAAAAATTGTTAATCTTGCATTATAGATACTAATAATAATTTCACGATTGATAATTCGAGAAATCTTCTGTGGATTTTGGTCAATATTAATTGTAGCGTTTTCATAACTCTGTTTATTATCTCATTAACGGAATGGTATGATTGTTTTTGTTACGTGCTCGAGAGAGTGGCTTGTGTTAGCTATTCTATTAACTCTTCATTTTGTGAAGAGGCTCCGAGCTAGGATCGAAGAAGCAGAAAGATGGACCTGAGGGTAGTTAGGGAGTTGTTTGTTTCCGTCTATACGGCTTCAGTTGCACCATTGAATCAAGTTGAGCACAGCCGCGGACTGTTGTGTAAACTCCAACCTTGATTGAAAAGCTCCACACTCAAATATTGGATGATAAATCGGAGTCCAGCCTCTTGGCATCCGAGTGACTTGAATTTCTGAATTTCCCCGGCCGGCATATTAGCTCTCGCGTTTCTCGAACTTCAGATAAAACGAAAAACTCCGGAACACAATATTGTTTCAACAACTGCCCGGAATATTGCCTTCGATGTCATTTAGGTCATTATTTCGTCATCGTTAGTTCAACAACTGAGCACTTCGACGTTATTATTGCGCACAACGTTTGCACGAGCACCTAACTACATATTAGATATCAAACAAACGAATTCATCTTTTCCAGAAAAGTATTGAACAAATATTAGATGTACTTTTCAATGCGACTAGATACAAAATAATACTACTCCGACTTTCTGTATTAACGCAATCGTAATAGCTATTATTATAAATGTTTAGTTTGTTTAATCAAAATATTAAGTCCTTTACAGTTTTATGACACAATTTCAACCATTTTTGCAAAACAATCATTGACTCCTTTGCGCTAGCTCAGACGAGAATTGGAGACAGGAGTGCAGCACACTCTACAAACATCGTCCCGAAAAGAGATGGAGAAACTTTCTGCAATCGCAAATTACATGAAAGATACTGTATTTCAGACTGTGCAGATACGCAAATTTCGCGAATATACCTCGCAATGCTCCGAAACTACGCTTTCGAAACATACAGGCGTACGAAAACGTTAAGATGAAAATTCGATTTTTAGAGGCGGTTGATGTTCGGGGCACCTTTTACGCAATCGTGAACTTTTAAGATTCTTTGGTAGTGGAACTGCGAGTCGAACGGCAGGCAATCTATCCGAACTATCCATAACATCCCTCTATCTTCGTGGAAAAATTCCGGGACGAGGTCTTGGCTGGATGTTTGAGACGCGGGGCGGTATATCAGAACATAACGCATGTAAATCGCAGGGCAATGACACTGACATGATACGTGCCGCCTACACGTCTGACGCATTCCTGAATGCACGACCTCGAAACCATCTCGACACTCGATATTCCTCTTTCCTCGTCCCCTGTCCTTTCCTCCGGGGGTCGTCGTCGTCGTCACTCCTCGTCCCTCGGCGTCTCTTTTCTTCCTTCTTCGGCCATTTATACATCAAACAGACAGAGGGCAAAGGCACAGTAGTCTCTCCCAACTCCTATTTTCCAGCAATTCCACGTCGTTCGCAAATTATTCTCTCTTCGCACGCGCCCGCGCACCAGCCGTACGAAAGTGGCAGACCTCGACGACGACGCTGTCGCTCTGCTAAAGCTATCCCACGGAAAAGGGTGGCAGCGTCGTTGAGAATAGCGCCGGTACCGGCTCATATTTAGGCATCGTATAAATCCAACTCAGGGATAGGGTTTAATTTCGCTCGAGAGTTAGCCACCCACGCCGCTCCGCTGAAATGCGAGAGTGTCAGGGAGACGTGCCGATGGCGCCGATACATGGACACGGTGATCCATCTACGACGATGACCCAACTTGATTCAGACCCTCCTGGACTGCGCTTACGGAGCGCTGAAACATGGACTGTAATTTAAATTACATCGCTCTGCGGAATTCTGGGGCAGACTGGGATCAAAAGTAACTGCGAATATAACGCTGCAAACGATTCGAAAATGTACCGCAGCCACTTACATTTTATTTAGCACACAGAAACTCGCGTTAGATTCATTTTAGCTTCACAACGGGTTGGTGTCGGAGTAGGGCACAAATCGACTAATAATTAAAAATGATTAATAGTCTGATTGATTTTTAGTCATAGCAAAATAGTCAAAAGTTAAAACTTTTGGATTAGTTAGTTCTAAGTAATCACAGCTCTAAGTAATCGTTAGTTATTGCTTATTAGTTATGATGAATGATTAGGTAGTTTAAATGATCAGTCATCAATCTTTAGTTATCAGTCACTATTGTGCGATTAAGTGCCATGTAGTTATGACTAACTAATCAAAAAATGTTAACTAACGACTAACAAGCAATCAGACTATTAGTCATTTTTAATTTCTAGTTGATTTGTGTGCTGCTCTGGTTGGTGCATTACGTTCATTCAATTTTCAAACTACAGTTTCTTGAAAACATTATTGACTTTTTAATAATCAGCGACATGTAATAATTGGGTTCCAGCAAAACAAATCATAAAGCAAACTATTCGGTCATCCCATAAGTTCGTGGCGACATTTGTGTATACATTTCACGCTTCGTACTGTTCGGGAACAGCGTAGAGAAGGTTTTAGTGGGTACAAGATCGTGAAATAGTGAACACAGCAATTGCTGGCAGTGAAAAATCATGAGAGAAATGCGTATCCATTTCCGACAGCTCATGTTATATGAATTTCAGAAAGGAAGTTCAGTACCAATCGCCACGAGCAACATATGTGCTGTTTACGAGGAAAGTGCGCTTTCATCTCGTACCTGTAGGAAGTGGTTTCAACGGTTTAAAGGTGGGAAATTTTGTTTAGAAGATGAGGAACATTCCGTGCGTCCTTTTATCGTGAAGTTTATCAGTTGAGGAGATGTCAGATGTTCTGAAAATACCTAAAACAACAGTTAATGGTATGTTTCGAAAATTAACATATGCAACCGCTCAACAAACGGCACGAACTTTTGGGATGACCTAATACTTTTACTTTGCATAAAAATCCACAGTCTACTGACAAGAATCCGGTACAGCTAGACTTTCGTTTAAGCATCGATTGATTGAATATAAGATTGTCAACTCATGTATTTCTAATAACCTGATCACCGACTGTAACACGCGAAGAAATTAAAAAGCTAGAAAATGTGTCTGTCTGTCGAATAATTCTTAGATGTGCATTGCATGCACGGTTGTTAATAGGATATTTATGTGTTCATTCTGCATCTTCGCATCTCGTAAATGATTCCGAGTCTTCCCCCGAGGGCGAAGCGTTCCACTTGAAATGCAACTGCACATTCATTTTCCTTGCAGCATGAATCTCGGACCTCGGGAGTTAACCCGAACGCTGGAAGCATTATTCGATAGCCTGCGAATTCAAACGATACTCTTTACGTGACGAGGGAAACTTGAGATCATACATATGCAGAACCAACCGAGATTTTCACGAGGCATTACAACATTGAGGGCTCTCGTCCATGTATAATCCCCCGACCTGGTACCGGAGGCCAGAGTGTTGCGACGCATCGATACAAGCGCAATGCTAAAACGGCCGAAATGTTTGACCAGAATATTCGTTATTTCGCGGATTAATCATATCCGTCGAGTGTCTCTACTATCGCGTTTTTATTTTATTAATGTCGAGAGGAAGCGGAAGTTTTCGTTTTGTTTCGCGATTTATTGGAACGCGCAATAATAATTCACTTGTTGCAAAAAGTGCACGGAATTATACGATGCCCAGAAACGCTTTTGCATCGACAATGCAATGGTTACACGGTGGTAAACAGTTGAAATTAATTTAATAATCGAAACAAACACACTTTCCTATATTTATTTCGATATTAAAAACATCGCAAACAATTCCACAGCTTTTATTTAACATTTCCAATCAATTTATCTCCTTTGTTTGCGTTTTAATGAAAAACCGATCTCGAATTATAAAAAGTTTTTAATTTATTTGAATTAATTATAATTGTTCGCCTATTTAAAATTGTATCAGTCTACGTGATAGTATGCATTTGTTTTCCTGGTTATTCACTTCCCAATTCAATTCTCCCGTACTCATTGTGCTCCTTAGACGTAACACGCACAAGCAGGCCCTTCATGTAACACAATTACACTGCATCTTCCCGTTACGCGGCGTCTGGATCCTCGCAACAGCATTACAGCATGAGGATATTAGATTCCAGACTCTTTCCAGCTTCTCGGCATCAAGTTACCATATCGCGAATAATACTGTAAACAATATTAATAACGTCTCCGCATTATTGCTCAATATCCCTGCCTGCTTACAAAGCAGAGATTGCATTCTGAGCCGGAGATGCGACCTCACACAGGGGAAACGGCGACGTTATTAACACATCTACCGGCCATTATATCACAATTTTTGGAAGACGATGCTTATTTCTACTTAAATTTATTATAATTCTTCAATCTGTGCAAATCTGTGACTAATTCCTTTTGCAATATGATCACTAGACTGCGGATTTTATGCATTTATGACAAAAATAGGTACGTCAAATTTAAAACATTGGACATATTCAAAAGATTTAAGACCACCAGTGTATTAGTTTCGCCTTAAAAAGATAATTAAAAGAAGAAAGAAGTTTTTATTTGGCTCCTGTATCTTGCAATCAATGCAAACATTTTTTATTTTTCATGGATTGCAAGAAATAGAAACTAAATCGAATGTTATTTCTTCCCTTAATGATTTTAATAGAGGAGAAATCATATATTGACATCTTCAATCTAAAAAATTTTTCAACAAATTTCAATTTCATCTTTTCGATTTTACTATAAATGTATAAAGATCCGCAGTCTACCGATCACAAATCTGTGACTAATTCCTTTTGCAATACGATCATAACGCAAAATTATGAAAACGACTTTTTTCCGACTTTTCGGGCGAAACACACCACTGTGCGGCGGGTACGCGCGAAAATTTCAATTCCGTCAAGGCGGCACAGATTGCACGAATGAATAAATAAATTCCTTGGGAGGAGGTGATTACAAGAAAGTTATCCGAGAAAGTTTTTCATGCCCGCATACGTGAAAGAACGATTATGAAAATATGAGGGAGAACTAACTGCTCGGAAGCACGGCGCGGAACCCGCGAGAAAGTTTAGGTCGCCGTACTTCTTCCACGTTTCCTGCTTCTTCTGTATCTATACGCTCCACTCAATTCGAGCGTAACGTCGCGTAAGCGCTTTTACGATCGTGTTCGTGCCACGATAGCAACCACGCCGCGCTACGCCATGCCACGCCATGCCACGCCACACCGCGCCGAGTTCTCGAGTCGTGGACGATTCCCTCGTTCGATTCCATCGTTGAATTTATCGACGGAAAACAACGTTTCGGTGCCAGTCCCCTTCGTTGAACCCGCCGCCCTTTTCCCGTCCAGGAAATAGGTATTTCATCGGCGTTCAAATTGACTGCAAAGTCGTCAAAGTTACGATCGATTGTGTGTCGGGGGCTCTGTTTTACGCCACACCGCAACCCAGACCAGACCCGCTGTTTTCTTCCTGTCCTCATTGCCGGCAAACACCCGACGACACTAATTTGTTATGATGGCCCGGATAGCGCTCCCTTAAATCACCTGACCGTGCTTCGTTCGTTCCTGAATGCTTCCGCTGTCGCGTCTTCGCTGCGAAATCTATTTCTCGATACGATGCGGGCGCTGCGATCCTGAAAGACTTCTGTCTTGTACACTTTAAATCTTTTCGGTCGGAGCTGTTTTAAATAGTCGGTGCACCACGAGTATTTCGACAATAGAACAATCACGTAGGTGAAGTGTGAGCTTAAGGACTGCGTCTCCTAGACAGACGACACTCGCGCGTGGCTGCACACAGTCACCGCAGTACACTCACACACCGTTGGACCACGTATACGTACGCGAGGATTGAAATGATCCGGGATTCTACTTCTGATATCTTAATAATGCAAAGACGGGGTCTCATAGTAGTCAAAATCGTTAGATGAAGGATCAATTTAGGGGGCTGTTTGCCTCACAAATCCTACTTTTACGTTTAAGACGCGTAATTCTCATTATTCGGCAGCATATCGACAGCTACGATAGGCGGCAGCACCGTCGGATGTCCATTGCTTCTCGCGGCTCCGCTTCTCCGCTCCATTATGCTGCCGAATAATAAGAATTACGCGTCGTAAACGTAAAAGTAGGACTTTTGTGGCAAACAGCCCCCTAGACTGATCTTTCATCTAGCGATTATGACTACTAAGAAACCTTGTCTTTGCATTATTAAGAAATCAGGAGTGGAATCCCGGACCCTTGCAATCCTCGCGTACGTATACATGGTCTAGCGGTGTGTGAGTGTACTGTGGTGACTATGTGCAGTCTAGGAAACGTCATACACATATTTGGTGTACAAATAAGTTCGGTGCCTTTTGAGCATACTTTTGATCTTTATTTATAAAAAGAGGGTATACACGTTACGTTTCAAAGCTCCCAAGATTCTTCAAACGAACGGAAATTGCTTGTTGAGTTACACCAAATTCCTCAGCAAGTTTCTGTTGTGTTTGACAAGGATTTTCATTCAATAATTCCTGTAATTCCTCGTCCTACACTATTTTTAGTATTCCACTGCGTTCTCCATCTCTGGGATCAAAATTTCCACTGCGTTCTCCATCTCTGGGATCAAAATTTCCACTACGAAATTCTTACATGTTTCTACACTTCTTACATGTTTCTACACTTCTTGCATGTTTTATAGGTTACAGCATTTTCACCTAAGGCGGAATAAATCATTTTCGTAGCCTCAGCAGCATTTTATTTTACTCAAATGCAGAAAGAATACAGTGTCGAATGTGCTGTTTCTTAAACGCCATGATGCAAAATATTGTTTTCTGAGGTTATGTACCAATTATCGTAAATTTGTGTAGTGCGTTTAGTAGGATAAAGTTGATACTTTGAAACACCAAAACGGCAGGAGAAAATTGTAATTTGAAATGCGATCACAATTGAATATATGCAAAGGCCTCGAACTTATTTGTACACCTAGTACATATGAGTGACATTACTCCTCCATTGTCAGATCAAACATTAATGCTCGTTGTAATATAGGAAAGCAAATAATATTAGAATTCGAAGAATGTTGAAGACTTGAAGCTATGATCTCTATGGTCAGTTTTGCCTGTTGAATTTTGGTTTCATTAACTAAATTACGTTAACTTTATAGAATTTTCGAAAAGTTGTAGAGGGTTATCAATCAACCTGTTAAAGAAGGAATTCCTGAGTGATTGTGTTTAATTAACTGTTTAATAACAACTATGAAATATGCACGTGAAGTATGCATAGAAATTTAACAGTAAGGAGCTCGGATTATGGTCGTACGTTACGGTCCAACTAATGGCCATCTGTATTGGGTCGTACTAATAAAAAGGGTATCGAATAGACAAGCCCTCTCGAATGTTGGAACTAAATTTGACCGTTCAGGGACTATAGTCTAAACACCCCGAGGTCAATTTGTAGTGGGTGACTATTTTCAGCTGTAGTATCAAACGGGTTGAAACGTAATACGGTAAAACCTCGATAGCTACACGAGAACAGGGTTGAAAATGCATGCAAACATAGAGGCTCATGCATTTAAAGAGCCAACTAATCAGCCGCATGAGACCTTCCACTTACAACATTCCTCACACTGTGTAGTATATTACCTGCATTATGCAAAACAGAGCACACGTAAAATTATAAAATTTAACTTACACTGTGTTCACTCTTTAAACATCAATGTTTGAGCTTCGTTTAAATTCGCTGATGTCACCACAACTGTACATTTAATAAACTTCTTATTTAATCTCGATTTTCATTTTGTTTTCTGGTAAAGAAACAATTATTTCTACCATACGTTCATAATCGACATTGCAAAATTGACAGTGCAAACAGTTTTCTAAACAAAAAAGGGAAAGAAATATACTTATTCTACTGAATCAACGTAAATAGAAGTTGTGAAAATTATAGTTTCAATTGTACAAATTGTACACCACTTCATCACAATTACCCGACCGAACCTATAATAATTATGTGCTCTTCATTACTGCTTATTAATTCTTAATGTACAACTTCTAAAAGCATTTAACTTCGGTACAGGCAAGCACTTCAACTACAAAACAACGCGGGATCGATACACATTGAACATAATATCGAGCATGCTTGAATTCAATTAATCAACTTCGAACACTATTAGCCCTCCCGACAGAAGTTTAGAAATCTGTGCAGTAGCTATAAACATTCGAGAATTAATTAACTTGAGCATGGGTGGGAATTCCGAGCACCGAGCACTTAAAAGTACACGATAAAGTAACAAGCGTTGCATCCTATCGCACAGACTGTGAGAGAGAGGATTCTAACTGAAAGAGTATTCTGCTTTTGAATGCCATTTTCCTATCAATTTTTCAAAATTGCCTTCAATTTTTTGAATTAGGATTTTGCACACATATTTATCGGTAGATATAGGCATATTTTCTAAAAATTATTATTTCTAGAAAAACCCAGAAGTTGCAAAATTTATTAATATTTTCTTATTAAAACTTTACCCACCGGAAGCCTATTAATAGGATTTTCAATAATTGTGCTGCACCAAAGCACGAAAGAAAGCATAGAAATTATCTTTCACATTGCAATCTTAAATGAAACTATCAGATGACGTTATTGAGAGTGACTTGATAGTTCAGAATGAAAATTGCTGTTGCTATTGAAGGTTCTATTAAAAAGTGCTTAGCCATATACCATAGACTTTTCAAAATTATGCAACAGTCACCAAATACTTTCAGTGTTTTAAAGTGAAATAAAACCGAATTTTTTTACTCAAGCAATGAACATTAATCAATAAAATATATTCCATTTTGTTTGATGATCTTTTGCCATCTTTCTGGTGGCTTCACAATTCCGCGCTCATAAAATTTCTGGTCCTTATCGGCAGAAAACTGATCCAACTCCCATTTCAGGTTCTCATCATCAGCGAATGTTGTATCATTCTGTTTTGCCACACACATTATTGATAACACGTAACAAATTATTGGAGCCTGGTTGGGAAGTAATGTCACATCCACCATATAGACCGGACATTGCACCATCAGATTACTATTTATTCCGAAGTTTACAAAACTCTTTGAATGGTAAAACATTTGCTAATGATGATGACCTGAAATCGCACTTGCATCCATTTCTTGCCGATAAAGACCAGAACTTTTATAATCGCGAAATTATGAAGCTACCAGAAAGATAGCAGATTACCGAAAAAATTGGAAAATATTTTATTGATTAAAGTTCATTGCTTGAATAAAAAAAAATGGCTTATATTTCACCTGAAAATACCGAAATTCCTTTCTTCCCAACCCAATAGCTCAATCACATGGAAGTTCAAATTTTGAAAAATCGTTTCACACTAGGAGAGAATTGATTTTAAAAAATTGATTCTTTGAACGACGAAAGTCTACCGTCCGAAGGTTCTGGTTGGTCTCGTCTCATATGCTGGCGCAGAGAAATACCGGTCCCCGCGATCGTCGTTTTCTTTGGCTGGCAAGCTGTGTCTGTACAGAACTCATATTCTGTGCCACGGCAACGACGATGCATACTTTGGCAGCAAGTCGGAGAAATAGAAAAGAAGGAGAAATAGATTTTTCAAAATTATTCAATAGGTACCAGTCGGTAATGTGTTGATTAACTAAATAACTAAATCACATGGAGGTTTCAAATTTTTAAAAATCGATTCTTTGAACGATGAATGTCTACCGTCCGAAGGTTCTGGTTGGTGTCATATGCTGGTCCAGAGAAATACCGGTCCCCGCGATCGTTGGGTTCTTTGGCTGGCAAGCTGTCTCTGTACAGAACTCGTATTCTGTGCCACGGCAACGTCGATGGATACTTTGGCGGCAGGTCGGAGAAATAAAAAAGTAGGAGAAATAGATTTTTCGAAATTATGCAATAGTCACCAGTCGGTAATGTGATAATTCACTAAATAACTAAATCACATGAAGGTTTCAAACTTTAAAAAATGGATTCTTTCAACGATGAATGTCTACCGTCCGAAGGTTCTGGTTGGTGTCATATGCTGGTCCAGAGAAATACCGGTCCCCGCGATCGTTGGGTTCTTTGGCTGGCAAGCTGTCTCTGTACAAAACTCGTATTCTGTGCAACGGCAACGGCGATGGATACTTTGGCGGCAGGTCGGAGAAATAGAAAAGGAGATACGTGGATGCAACGTTCGTGCGATCCGGCGCATGGCCGCGTTTCTGCGTAGCTAGGTACGCGCGGCCTCTGCAAATGGCTTCACGCCGAACTTACATTTGCATATGAAAACCAGGAAGTCTCGAGGCTTACCTCTTACGAACTCGAAGAACGAGGTTAGGTCGTGGCAGATACCAGGAAGAGCATGGCTGTATTCCTAGCGACGCCGGCTGCACCGACGTCGGCAGCATCCCAGCCACCTCTTGCTACGGCCGTCTTAAATATTCAATGGCGTCACATTCTCAACTCGGCATGCAGATTAGCAACGGCGAATCGCATGTTTCTGCACAGAGCTTGATTTTGTATCCAAGCCCATGCTCCTGCCTCGCAGAGCTGATTCCCTCTATCTCTCGAAAATTTCTTTATTCCTGCCGGAATCTAAAATATTTTCTTGCGATCCTGTCCAAAAGAATTATAATAAAAGGATCACGAGAACTTCGCGTGTTAGAGGTGTCCTAGAACTATAGCACTGCTGAGCTAGTGCCAGCCGTACTGTGATTTTTACGATTTAATTCAACAATTAAATTTGCAGTCCTCAAGTGCTTTTTGGATCCACATATTTTTATTCGAGATTACTTTCTATGTTCCGTCGAATCAACACAACTATAATACGTTTCGGAGTATGACCATGTATGAAGTCTTTCACGATTGAACTTTAAATTAGAATACTTTTTTCAAGTGATTTTGAACCACACTTGCGAAAGACTTGAAAAATGTAATTTCTATTAAATCTGTCCGTTATATCAAGTCACCCCATAAGTAATGTGACTTTTTCATATTTTCGTGAATCCATAGAATCATACTACATGTGCAGAAGCTTAATAACTGTGGTTGTTTGCTGTGTGTCGCCATATAAAGGGATGAAACTCGTTACTTATACTTATAGGATGATCGAGATAAATGTGGTACACCACTTAGCTAATCGATTCCGTAAATAATACTCGAAGAAAGTCATTGTGTTGTAGAGGCAACGGTATATTTTTCTTGGCAAACACTATGGGTAGGTCTCGGAACATAGTAGGCGATAAAGTGTACGACCAGTAGCTAAGCAAAGATTGCCCGGGCAACGTCTACAAGCTTTGTAGATTGTACTTCCCTAAACAATCCTACCCGTTATAATACAATCCGGAAAGCTTTGTGCAAATGGCTAAGTGAAAGCAAAGCACACGACGCCGCTGTTAAGGGAAAAGGTGGAGAGAAAAAGCATAGCAGAAGAGAGAGAGAGGGGATGGAAAGGTAAAGTTACTTTATGTTTCTTAAGTTTCCTTTTAGCCAGGGGAAGCTCAAGTCGACTGTTCAGTCCTGTAAGGTTACTCCATATAAATGCAAAGGGATCCACGGGTCTTTCATGTTGTTAACGTGCATTTTCCCCTTCATCCTACCTTCTCTGTACTCGCCCTTTCCTAGCCTTTACCTCTGCTCTCGTCACTCTGCACCAAGAAAGCGGATACGAGTTTGTCGAAACCAGAAACCCATTAAAATCTACAAAGGCGATCTGGACGAAAGATGACGGAAATCCAACGATTTCTTATTAGACCACCGGGCAAGAAAAGGGAACAGACTCCTGGATTCGGCCACGTTCAAACGCTTTACCTGGACCACTACCTATACACCAACTTTTAATACCGTCCTTTACATCTCGGCAAATGAATGATAAAATTCCGTTACCACCAAATTCATCAAACATCATGACTAGATTTTATGCATTTACGACAAAAATGAGTATGCACAATTTACAACAGTGGACAAAAATTCAAGTATGAAAAAGATTCAAGGCGACCAGTGTATAAGTGTCACGTCAATAAGATGATTAAAAGAAGAATGAAATTTTTATTTGGCTCCTGGGTCTTGCAATCAATGCAAACATTTTTTATTTTGCATAAAGATCCGCAGTCTAATCATGACCGTCACAAGATATCAGAAATGGCCGATTTTTCTTCACAGTTCTGATCAATTATACTTTCTAAAAATTTTAGATATTCCTCTCTAAGAGAATTTCTAGTACTTGTGACTTTATTCTAGTCTTTGGACACTGGCAAAGTTAGGATAATTAACACTATACCTACCAAGCATTAAAAGTACCTGGTATATGTTCCCTTATAAAAATGAAACCATTAATCAATTCATTATCATCAACCCTTACACTTAATAGGCCCTAGTAAGAGTCGATATATGATACAATTAATGATTCTGTCAAAAATTGAACAGTGTACAAAATTGTCAGAAATTGTCCTCGTCAACGTCAAAAAATGTTTGACAAATAAAATCCTCTGTGTAAAACAATCGCGACAAGAGATCGTAATTTCCTCCGTGATAATACTTCAGAGCAGGTCGTTACAGCCACCGAGCATCAAATAATTTCAAATCGCAGTTGGACTTATCTTAACGTCGTTCCAGCTCGTTTATCTTCGAATCCAGGTTAATTTGTCAGTTAAAAAACTGTCGAGGCGTTGCGATGACGCAGACGATTCGCCCCGGTGCAATCTCCTCGGCGCACTTTCTCATTTTACTTGGCAAGATTAGCGGTCAATTTTCCCGGTCCCGGAATCGTCTACTCATCCCCGTTTTCTCGGCTTTCGTTATTCTTCGTTGTAGTGCTTCGTCGCCACTCCGAGGCAACTGTTGTTTTTCCGCCGTGGATCTTTAGTTTTAATTACTACGGGTATCCTGACGTTTATTGCTGTTTCTTGTGGCACTTGTCGAGCCTAGGGGTGATTCTGGCCAGAGTTTCTTGAGGCTGCCACGGGGGTTTGGCGAGCCTTAGGGTGGGCTCGAAGTTGTCCGGAGATGAATTTCCGAAACTAGACAGCTTGCGAAATGAACTTCTTCCAGAAGAAGACGAGAAAGGGGACCCTGTGGACGACATTATTTTTTATGAACGTTGTCGCGACCGTACCTGACATATCTCTACACTACACTAAAGGCTGTCTCGAGCACACGGACCAGCCGCGTCTGCTCTTTAATTTGACCGCGAAAGGAATCTTTTTAAAATTATGCTACTCCCATGCCTTTCTCGTATCAATTTCAGAAGCTTCTCGCTGCTTCTTAAAAATCATATCGCACAGTATTTCCTCCAATGAACAAACGACAAAAATTCAAAGAGTAAGATCTCGAAAATCTTGAAGATATTTATGCAACACAAAAATTGGTTACATCACTTCTAGAAAATAGGAGCCACGTGGTGATTCTTTTTTGTCTTGAATAACTTTGAGAAACTGAAGGTTTCACCAATTTCTCTAGCATGGTTTCCATTCAACAATTTATTATCGAATATAACAATTCAGTCACCTACTATAAATGAAGTACAGAAAAAACGTACCCTGTACAAATATTTCCTTCAACACAAAAATTGTTTATTTCATTAAATGATTTGCGATCGATCATCGGTGCAAACACATTCGCTCGGTGAAGGTGTACAAAACATCGCATCGTTCGTTAAATTTCCCGTGTAAATCGATACAAACGCTTCGGCTCTGTTCCACTCGGCGAACTAAAAAGTGTTGCTCTTAACAAAAATATTTGTTACTCTCGAAACGTGAACTTACGAGGTTTCCGACCGAAATTATTTATGAACGCGGGGGAACGTTTGACGTTATTGAACATTTTCGAGGATCGGTGGAAACTTCAAAGAGCGTGAACGTCAACGAGGTTTGTATTTTCTCTCCATCGATGGTTAAATGGTTTAAGTGGCTCGATACATTCTCGAATCGAGTATATCGTCGAATCCACTTGCTTGAAAGTACTCGATATATTGTGCTCGCCGACCACGGACCTATAATTGGCTCACCCTGCAATAAAGTTTCGTGCGAGACCAGCTTAGATATCTTACGAACGACCCGTCAGTGATATAGTGACGATAACCCTCGATACCTATCCCTTGTTCGAGGTCCTTCTCACCCACTTACTCTGATTTACTACTCGAACGCGCAAAACGTGAGTCTGCTAACGGTTGCTCCTTGTAGTAAACTGGCGTCAAAGAAAACACGTTTGTTCCATTGTTACGATTCACGAAAGAATAATTATTTCATTGCATTTCATCCTCACACGCTCCTTGGAAATAGTTGCATTAAATCCTACAATAAAATGTCATGAATTTTTGTTTTCCCCTTAAAATCAACAAATTATATTTCATTTATAATGTTACATTTTAATTAAATCATAACAAGACTGCGGATCTTTATGCAAAATAAAAATGTTTTGCATTGCTTGTTTGAAGCAGGAATAATATAATTGATTTCATCCCTTAACGATTTTGTTACGTTAAAGGCAACATTACAGCATTTTTGAATTTTTCAAATCATATATATATATATATTTACTGTTTTATATTTCGCTCAATCAATTTCTTGATAAATACAGAAATATCAGGAATATTAATATTTAAATATTAATATTAAATGCTAATATTTCGGAATGTTGGCCATTTTTATTGACACGCTTCTTTCAGATTTTAAATCACATCAAAGGGAAATTGACTAAACGGTTTTTTGTATACAAGGTATATAAATGGAATGTACATGCAAAACGATAGTAAATATGCAAATCTACGATCATACCTATGTGAGAACTGTGTATAAAATCTGCAATATTCATTGAAAATTGAATACCTTTACAATGAAATTCCGGACGCGATGAAAATTTCATTTCGATTGCAAAACAAATATGCAGACTTACACTGCTTTTAAATTTGATTTTATATTAATTTTAGTAACCATTCATAGAAAAATGTCTGCGCATTATGATATTTTTTACGACGAATACGTCTAGTGAAATAATAAATGGACAAAAATTTAGATGAGTTCAACCATAGCAATTCGCCGAATCTTCGGTAATATATAGGGATAATAAACCAAAGTGGGAAACACCCGTTGAAATCACTGACAGCACTCGCTATGTCGTAGCTTTGTGCTACGTCAGTCGTTGTTAAGAACGAAGGAGTAAAGCGCAGATGGTCAGCAGAAACACGAAAGTTTCAAACAATGAGGATACACCTTGGACTTCACGTCTCGTTTAGTTCAGAAGTTCAAATCTAGTTCAATGAACGTCTGTTCTAAGTACTCCTCAAATACTGCAGCATCCTAGCGACCATTAACCTAGTTTCCCAACAACTTCCGCACAATTTTAACGAATCAACGCCAAATGAAAAATTGATTAACATATTATTTGACTGACACCACTTGGAAAACCAACACCAGAATTAACGCTTTCGTTATAAGAATCTTCTTTAGATTTTCCAAATTTTATGAGACAAAAATGTTTTATCTCGCAAACTGCGTTCTCAATCGTTATTGGCTACTTTCTATCCAAGTCTATTTAATATGTTAGCCAGAGACAAAAATATATTATTATAACGTGTGAGTATTTGCAACTACTGTACAAGTTAATTAACTAGTCTTACGATCTCATAAAAATTATGTTCCTAATTAGAGTCATCGTCTTATATTTTACTCATTTTGTTTTTAAAGTTTAGGTTTATGCACGTCTAATTTGTGAATGATGTATTTATTTTATATCTTTCTATGAAGAGTAGTGTATTTATTAATTATCGGTGTTTGCCAAGAAGCTGCGTCTCTCGTGTACAAATAAGAATTTTACTAAAAATTATTAAGCAAAGTCTCCTCTGTTGGCATTTACTTGAAAACTGTTGCTCTCTGGTGCTCACTCGCTTATTGATACCCTGCTATTTATTCAATATTCGTGAAAATTGTGTCAAATTTACTAGGGATGGACGAGGGTTAACAGGTGCACAGACAAACTATTACAGCTTTTCGCACACGAAGTTATAGTAGTTGGGAGATCGATAATTTTTGGGTTGCAATCTGGTATTCCCTAAATTTCGTGGAGTAATGCATAACAGATAACGGCGCAGCTTCCGCGCATTGAACTTCCAGCGAGAACTGGAAACAAGTTTGTGCGAAATTGGTGTCTGGGCACGACCGCCGCGGGAAATAATGCTTATATTTAGTAAAAGCACGAGCTTAGGTCGAACTAATAAAAATACAAGAAGAACGGATTACCTTTTCGTAGCCGCAACAACTAATCACGGCTTAGCGTTCGGATAGCAGGCTCCTCTCTCTTCCTGCTCTCACTCACTCTCTCTCTCCCTCCTCCCCTTCTATCCTCGTGTGCTCGCTCGCTCACCCTTTTCCACCTCGGTTCGTTGGTTCGCTCAGTTTTACACCGCTTCAGGCCTCTGAGTATGCTTTACGCCTTGCATCCTAGATGATGAATGAGGGATTAATTCCAACGCGGCTGCACCCGCAGCAAGAACTTCACGATAAATTTAAAGTTTCTTTAAAACAATAAGTTCCGCCGGCAGAGAACCGAGTCGATACGGGGAAACCGTCATCTTTCATAATCGATTATTAACGAACGCAGCGCTGTTGAAAGAGGGAAAGTTTTCTACTCGCAAGGCCGGCCTATGTACGTACATAAATGTACGTTGCGTTGCCGGTGATGGACGAGCACCAGGTGCGGCCAGACCCATACTTAAGTCTTGTTCGATTAATCGATTGCGCCCAGAAATAGCCCGCTATGAAGATGGCAAGGTATGATGACCGCAATGCCACCGGCGCTTCTCGCTTCCACTCTCTTTGATATTTATTCCCGTACCTGATGCTCGTGTCACTCTTTTATCAAAACCAATTTAACAACAATGTTGCTGTTCGTACACTGTGCTTCTCGCAATTGTTTCGATATTTCCATGTTCCCGTGAAATTCTAATCAAATCTCTCCATTTTTAAAATAATCGTTTTTACCTCACGGCAGGAAAATAAATTTTCTAAATGCACACGAGATTTATATATTCTTTGGCTTTGTATATTCTGTTTGAAATTACAAAATGCTATTGGTTTGGGGAGAAAGTAATTTCGGTATTTTAAGTTGAAATAAAAGCCAATTTTTTTATTCAACCAATGAACTTTAATCAATAAAATATTTTCCATTGCGTTCGGTGATCTTTTGCCACATTTCTGATAGGTTCATAATTCCGCGCTCATAAGACTTCTGGTTCTTATCGGCAAGAAACTGAACCAAGTGCGATTTAGGGTCATCATCATCAGCGAATAAAAATTACTGTTGCTATTGAAGGTTCTATTAAAAATGTTTAGCCATATACCATAGATTTTTCAAAATTATGCAACAGTCACCAGTCGATAATGTGTTAAGTAGCTAAATATTGGGTTGGCAGGAAAGTAAATTTCATTGTTTTAAAATGATATAAAACCGAATTTTTTTACGCAAGCAATAAACATTAATCGATAAAATATTTTCCATTGTGTTCGATGATCTATTGCCATCTTTCTGATAGGTTCATAATTCCGCGTTCATAAAACTTCTGGTCGTTATCGGTAAGAAACTGATCCAAATGCGATTTCAGGTCATCGTCATTAGCGGATGTTTTACTACTCAAAGAGTTTTGTAAACTTCGGAATAAATGGTAATCTGATGGTGCAATGTCCGGGCTATATGGTGGATGTGACATCACTTCCCAACCAAGCTCCAATAATTTCTTACGTGTTATTAAAGATGCGTGTGGCAACACACAATGGTAAACCATTCACTGATGATGATGACCGGAAATCACACTTGGATCAGTTTATTGCCGATAAGGACCAGAAGTTTCATGAGCGTAGAATTATGAAGCTATCAGAAAGATGGGAAAAGATCATCGAATACAATGGAAAATATTTGATTGATTAAACTTCATTGGTTGAATAAAAAAATTCGGTTTTATTTCACCTTGGAACACCGAAATTACTTTCTTACCAACCGAATATATTAGCTATGACAGGCATGTTTTAGGAATAATAGACGCCGATAAATTATTGCTCATTTACTGAAGGAGATTTAAGAATATATGTGAGTTAAAAAAGTGTCCATTAGAGTCAAAGTATACATAATTCTGCAATAATATATGTATTCACATTGTAACCAGTTCAAATCTCTTCTCGTGTATGTCAGGTATAATGCAGGATTGGTATGTAGATGTGGTTTTGCAATTTTCATTATACAGTCTATATCTTCACTCCAAATTGTATCATGTTCCGATCTATTAGCTTGTTCACAGAGTCGTTCAATGTTTATGTGTTTGAAATATAATAACCTAATTGCGGCTCGGCGTCAATGCCAGTTGATCACTTAAACGTTGAATTGGAAACAGTTTGTTAACGAATCGTTGTTTAGAGTCAGTTTGCTCTATTGATTGTCTCTCTGTCGCTACAATGTTACCGCGCTGTACACACTTAAATGCAATTGACTGTGTCGGTGATTTCATCGGGTTCAAGCCGCTAGGTCGCTGCGGTACTGAAATTCATTTGCTGCCCTAAACGTGGAGAAAAGTCGGAATAAAAATGAAAAATAATTTTACGCATTCATTTCCTTACATATAGGCAAGGATATGAACTCGCTTTCTCATATCTAAAAATGAGAGAATATTTTCAAGAATTTCTCTCTCTGCTGAACGAAAAAAGTTAAATAATGTTTCTAATCTAATTACAGCATATGGGATATACGTATGTGTGGATATTTGAATAAAAAGAATGAAAATATAGCTATTAATATAGTATATAAACATAAGATTGATTTAAATTATGAAACAGAAAAATACATTTTTATTTAACTTTTAATTAACGTAACATTTAAATCGATATACAGGGTGTCTCAACATTCCTTCAACATCCGGACACAGGAGGTTCCTGAGATCATTTGAAGCAACATTTTCCTTTGCAAAAATTCGCTTCGCGGCTTTGTTAAGGAGTTGTTAACGAAAAACACGGTCCAATCAGGCGCGCCAATTGTCAATTGGCAGATTGTACTAACACGCGTCTAGGTCGCGCTCTGATTGGTCCGTGTTTTTTGTTAATAACTCCTTAACAAAGCCGCGAAGCGAATTTTTGCATTGGAAAATGTTGCTTCAAATGATCTCAGGAACCACCCATTTCCGGATGTTGAAGGAATTTTGAGACACCCTGTAGAGTTCATGATTGTTTTCTGCTAAATTGTTTTAATATTTCCTAAAGAAAGTAACGTAACCGTTTAATGAAACACGATAACAACGAAAGAAATGGTGGCAGCCAAAGTGTTAATAAAACGGCTAATGTAATTAAAAAATTTCTTGAGCGTGCATGGCGTTCGCAATCAAAGGCTTAATACCAACCAATAGTAAATACACCAATGACCAATCCCTCACAATTACTTTCCAATAAAGCCTTTCCCCAAATCGCGAAAGAATCGATCTCCACGCCTAATCGAAATAAATGAAATCTCGAGAGGTCGTCGGGCCGTTGAAAAGTGTCCAGAAAATCGAGAAAATAATTACAGAATAGTATCGATCTGATCGGATCACGGATATTAGAACCGGCGGAGAGCGAGTCGCGCTCGCAAATCGAATCGCGTTAGTCGCATCTATTATTTCTCTTCTCTCCTCAGCGGCGTCCAATCGGATTCCAACGCGACAACGACAGCTCGATTCGATTCTCATTGGTCGAAGCGGGGCACGATACCGAGAACAAGAGGCGAACCGGGGAATCCCAATTCCCTGAAAGATCGCATTGTAATCTTCGGCTAAAGCAACGGGGTGGAACAACAATTACGGATTGTATACGATCGGCGAAGAGGGTGATTCCCGGGTGGAAATGCGGAGATAGATTGCCACGGACGGGTCTACACCGAGCCTGACCATATATACGTATGCACGCATTATCGCCCGTGTTGGAAGCTACCGTAGTACGTGTTTGCGTGTAAATCAATTGTCGTAGTAACCGCAAATCCACGCGCCACAGCGTGACGCGCGAAGGTGCCGTCGCGTCGCCGTCACCGACACCGCCGTCGACGTCGACGTCGACGTCGCGTCGCGCGGTGCATACTGGAGCTTCTAAAAATTTATTAAAAATAAAGTATCGGATCATTGCAAAAGTCTTGATACGTTTCTAACAGATGGTGTTATTCACGTAGGAATTCAATTGAACAAATGGTACACATCCGTAAAAAGATACGAAGATCTTCAACCATACGAAATTACCGTGATACCAAAGTGAATCGAAACGAAAGAACGTATTTTTGTTCAACGCCTCGGTTTCGTGAAAAAAGAACCCTTATAAATTGATATACGATTTTTTTCCATTGTTCTGTAGAAGAAAAATGAGGAACAAGTTCGTTCATGAAAAGCACTCGCGGTGTAAGTTATACTACTCTAAAGTTGGCAGCACACCTCTCATTCGAAGCTTGATGAAACGAATAAAAAAAGCGTACACCAGTTTTTAAGGTGTAGATTAAAAGCGAAAGCTCCAATCAATAATTCTGTGGTGGTTTCAGTCAAGAAAAGAATTGTTCAAAGTTTTCACAAATGTTTGAATGTATGGGATTTTTGAGAAAAAAACTGCGGCCTTTGTTCCTCGCTCGCAATGTTATGAAAAAAATCATGGGATAAAATGAACGATGGATTATGAAACTATAGGATTCAAGCTTTATAATATGAATTGAAGCTTTATAATATGAATTGAAGCTTTAAAATTATATCAGGTTAAACAATTTTTCGAGAATCGGGTATTTAGTGATTAAAATAATTCATGGATCCACTGTCTTTTATACGAATCTTGAAGATACATTGTAGTCGTTAATTTCAATGGATTTTTAACGTTAGACCAATGCCAGTGCTGCCACAGAGCACCACTGTCGTCGAGAACAAGAGGCACACCGGAACCGGCGGCCCCTCGCCGAGGAAAAGAGACGGAAAACCTAATGGAATTTTCCGGAAAGTGGGAAAAGAAGGCTAAAGGGCTTACTTTCATCACGCTTTATATCTAACGAATTAAAGATCGATCGTTCGAACCTCCTGGAGACACCGAGATGGATTTATTTAGATTAGGAAGGAGATATTATCTTTCTGTTCGAATGGTCGGGAAGCCTTCTGGTATTTTAACGCCTTCGCGTATTATTTCATGGCTGTAATGATTACTGACTCTTTGTTCTAGACAATCTAGACAATTTTTAATGCAAAATAAAAATATTCTTAATGTGTTTCTTCTTTCTATCATCTCAATAAGTAAAATATAATATAACAATATTCTTGAATTCTCCTAATTGCTTTGCAATTTTCTTGTTCATCCATTTTTGCCATAAACGCATAAAATCCGCAGCCTAATTGTCAGCAACAAGATATTTATGTTGGTCGAAAGTATTTATTTTTGAACAGCCGATTTAACTTTAATTTATAATCAAACAAAAACAGTGAACGTTTGATTGCATTGTAAATATATCGATCAAAAGAATTGATTTCGCGTGACAAAAATTATAAACATTTCGGAGACAAATCCTTTATGCTCACGGTCCATTCTCCATACTATTCAACTTTCATGCCTACCGCGCCACGCAGCGGTCTCGTTAATCGTTCCTAAATAAATTTCGTCGAACAACAACGTTCCCGAATAATTAACTGTCCGCCAAGTTTTAATTATCAGTCCCGTATTTTCCGCGGCGCGCGTGAATACTTTTTTCCCCCGGTAATATAGTTAAAATTCAGAACATTTTCCGATCTCGACGTTTTAAACGCTACCTGGGATACATATGGAACGCTAGAGGCTGGGCACTGTTGAGTGACACGCGACATAACTTGCAATTTGGTAACTGCAGGTGCTCCGGTCACGCTAAACCGCAGTTTAATTACTATACCCGCGTGAATTGGCTCGCTGGCGCTACTGTCACGCGCAACGGTGTGCAAATTGATCTCGGCAGCCCTCTCTGCATTGACCTCCGTGGTTTGGCCTGGCTGAGCTCACCTTGATCGAAATCGCTGAAAAGTCCTTGCCCCGTGTTCCATTTAAGAGGGACATCGACGCCGCTGTCAAGATTTTAAGGTTCTTCCGAATAGAATACCTAGTCCCTAGATCTATTATAGTATAGCGAGTCTGTAAGCGCCGCGCCGGCGGCCAGCAAACGATGGAGTCCTTGTTTGTCAAATGTCAGCGAATGAGATACGGACCCGGATTGATCCCACTTGAGTCCTAACGATTGGATTTGTCCACCCCCGACTAACAGATGACACAGATGGAAGACACTATTAATCCTTGCACACTGCGCAGGAAATTGTTACATCTACCCTAGGAGGCCCCAGAAGACCGCTTCCAAACAGAGGTGGGCATTCTTCGGCGAAACAAATATTTCAAATATTATTTAATATTTCAGATTTTGTTTTGCTGAAAGAAAATAGTATTTTAAATAAGATATACAATTACGAAAATCAAATATTTCTATTCGAACAATCTAAACATCGAAATAGAATATTTCTATTTCAACAATTTGATCCACAAAATAGAATATTTCTCTTACTTTTCGCATTGTTATAATACCTTGGGAAACTGCATAAACATACAATCTAGCTTATCGTTATGAAACGACTTACACTCATAAATGTATCGAATTCGAACCATTATTTTCAGCAATATTTAAAATTAAAATTGAAAATAACAACAAAATACAAATATTTTCAATATTTTCAATATTCTTCAAATAAGATTCTATTTTCAAATACTATTTTAAAAATTACTGTCACAAATAAATTAATTTATTTTCAAAAATTGCTGCATCAAATAAAATATTTTATTCTCGAAGTTGTTCACATACTTTAAAATAAATACCATTATTTATTATTTACTATTTAAAATACTATTTTCCATAGCTCTGCTTCCAAACCATCATTTACAAAATATTGAAAAAGTCCTTCTTTTATCCTCTGAGATAGTTTTAAAAAATTATTTGCTGTCATTCGTAACTTCAAAATTTGCCTTGGCTATTGGTTAACTGTTCTGTCGAGTTTAAAAGTGTTTTCAACAGTAACATTAATCCAGCACAAACTTTTTTCTAAATAAACTTATTGATCAAAGGAGCTACCGTTGTAAGCAATATATTCTGTCAATGAATTACCAGTTTCTTGACTGTACTGTCATTTCGAGGATTCAACATCGACAAATTGCTTCTGAAATACGTATTACAGAATTTTGTTTATGGTTAAAATGACTAATAAGAGATATTATATAGGTAGAATCTCTCTCACACCCTGTACATTGTCAAGGTGCACTGATTCATAAAATCTATATAATCATCAATTTAATTTAATAATACCCCTTTCATTTTGAGAACATAATGTTGCACAAGGTACATATATCCATTTACCGGTCGAATTCTATGCAACAGGTATAAATTGTATTGAATACGCAGATTACTTCTGAAGGCGTGTAACACACTAAATTCACCGTGAAGTTAATTGGCAATAGTGCAGAGTAGCTCATAATTACAATATCTATGTACCAAATAATTTAGGCATTGTTACATCTCCATATAATAGCGAGTATTTGAATGATCTGAAAATTCGACGAGATACGTGTGATCTATAAAATTGCGATTTGTTGAATAGTATGTATAAAAGTTTCAATAAAAATTTACTTTCAGAAACAGTACGGGTTTATGAAAACGTTGATACGGTAGCGGTGTTAATTGGGAAACATGGCTTAATTGTTAAATTTTTATTTCTTCGCCTTGAAGATCGTTCGAATGGCTGTTATTACACCTGGTCGATTTCGGGGAGACGATCAGTAACACTACGTGAGAGCCGAACTTTCAGTAAGAGAAATCAAGTTGCCCTAGAACGAAGGAAACGGGCCGGAAAAGTTATAAGACTTTTCGTAGGAAGTCGGGAAGCGAGGTAAAATTGTTTATGTCCGGGAATGCGCGAAGCCCCGTGAGAGTTCAACAATAACTTTTCATCTGTCTGGCAATAAATGTGAAACTGCGGTCCCTGACATGTGAAACTTCGTGATAAATGATAGATCTATGGACAGTGCCCCATATTCCCCTACATTACCCCATATGTTATTGAAGAAATCAAGCATCTTTGCTCTTAAACTATGCAAATTATCAAATAGTCTTCGCTTTACAATTTGTAAACAATTAAAGTCCACGATGAGGTAAATTGTAAAATTTGTATCCCATATGACAGGATTGATAGAATTATTTTCAATGAATTAAAATTATTAAGACTATCAGTGTAAAAAACTCTTAAATTATGCAAATGATCAAATAGTCGTCGCTTTACACTTTGTAAATAATTAAAGTCCATAATGAGACAAATTGTAAAATTTGTGTCCCATTTGACAGGATTGATAGAATTATTTTCAATGAATTAAAATTATTAAGACTATCAGTGTAAAAAACTCTTAAATTATGCAAATGATCAAATAGTCTTCGCTTTACACTTTGTAAACAATTAAAGTCCACAATGAGACAAACTGTAAAATTTGTATCCCATTTAACAGGATTGATAGAATTATTTTTAATGAATTAAAATTATTAAGACTGTCAGTGTAAAAAATACATAACAATTCTTCATCCACTGACTACATGGTATTCTAAATCTATCCTAAAAGGATCATTCGTAAAATTTTTGAACTAAAAACTTGAGACAATTTTTAAAATGTAATATTAGCCAAAAGAGTTTAATGAAATCCTTCTGTACATAAGTTTCGAAATTAAAATTTCATCCGACAAATACTTTCCGAGATAAAAATTCATGTGTACATTATGTCTTCATGAAGATAGACACGTAATTGCAGTATGACGACCGGGCTACGGATTTTATGCGTTTATGATAAAAATGAGTGGGTAAAAATTATAACAGTGCAAAGGTGAAAAGAATTTCTAAATATTCATGTATGATTCGAGATTTAATGACATTATTAATGGACGAATGATAATTCTACTCGCTTCCTATTTTTTAAAGCGAATACAAACGATATTCTAATTTCACATACATTCTGGTATTTTTGGATCATTGTTTCACATACAGCTAACGGGACAATAAAAAGTTTATCGTCGGCAAACGAGCGGTTCAAACGGTTCGTTTTTGAATTAACCTCGGGTTCGGCTCGTTATTCGGATAAATTTCATGGGAGAAAGTACACGAAGGGCCATCCTCAAAAGAATCGACATAAAAGGGAAGGAAGGTAATCGGCATGGATGGTGGGAACCGCCAAACTTAGTTAAAAACTTTGCAGTCAACTTGGTATTCCAAACTCGCGCACCAAGCGAACTGTTCAGAAGAGAAAGGGATACAGGAATGGAAGGAGGACAGACCTTGAAGACTCTCTTTCTTCTCTCTACGTCTCGGTGGTTTCCGGTTCCTTCGGCGTGGCATTAGCGAAATTATTTTCAAGTTTTCATGCAGTTTCTGCGTCGATGGCGTCAATAGTGGCTCCAGATTGCTGGTTGGGTTGTGTCAGCGACTTTTTCGTTAATGCAGTTTCCGAAGAGCACAGTTAACCTCTTTATCGATGCTTGAGTGGTCTTCTATAATCGCGGAGGACCAATAAGTACAATCATGATAAAGAACAAAGGCCGCTTGAAAATTCTATATAAAATTTCCTAATTTTGATTTTGAAAAATGGTACTGATTAATTTGTACCTATTTGGTCCTGCTAATTGTTTCAATTTCAACGTGATCTTAATTTTATATCATTAGACTGCGGATCTTTATCTATACATATAAATAAAAATGTAAATGTTCGTTTGTTCAAAATCTTAAATCTCCGAAAATTCCTCACCGATTGCTTTGAAATTTTGACACAACGTTGCATTCGAATACGCGCGTATTTTTATATACCTAATCTATAAAAAAATATTGTATACTCACAAGCATTGTGAAATTAAACATATTAGAAACGCGCGCTTTCTCTTTTCTTTCTTTTCCATTTAACCAGACTGAGCTACAGCAAGTGCAAAATAAAAATTGTCTGCGTCGATTGCAAGAAATAATCATTTGAATATACGAAAAATCACATGTTGACATCTTCAATTTTCAAAATTTTCCTTCAATTTTGAATTTCATCTACTCAACTTTCCTTTAAATGCATAAAGATCCGCAGTCTATATATCATTAATTTCGAAAATTCCCTTATTCTCAATACGATAGTTCAAACTTATTACAGAATATCTACAGTTTAGTAATTAATTTTACACCTCTTCCCCGAAAGTAAATAACATAAAGTAAGTTAAAAATGCTGAATAGATGCGCAGACCTCACCGAATGCCTGTAGGAACAACTCGTGTTCTCCGTTTTAGAAAGAGTTGCATAATCATCTCGAGACAAAGAATTTCCATAGGATTCGAACGATACCCATGACGACTCCATTACTGTTACGCCATACGATAACTTCGACGTTGTTTTTGACTAACAAAACGGGATCGCGATAACCCTCCAAGTAACAACGAGTCAGGATTCGACCGGTGTCCTTAAGAAGTTGGATCGTCGCATTACGAAGTTTCGAAGATACGATTTCTTTTGAGTGTTATCGCACCCGCCATTAATTCCGATCATAAACGGTCCACGGGTGCAAGTGCATCGTAACCACTTTATGCCGCGGGTCGCACACCGAACCACGGACATACTACTCTCCAGGATGAGGATCGTACCATAGCGATTATACCGCAGTCGTTAGTAAGTCATTTTACATCACGGGGACATTGCTCCCAGGACATTTTCAAGGACTACAAAACTGCTTTTCTTCTCGCCGCTCGGAGACACTCTCCGAAAGCTCGACGCGGGAGAAAGAAATATTTCCGTGAAGAACGAAGCTTTACTACCGCGTTTCTTTAATCGCAGTTCAATCGGCTGGGTCATCGTCCTGTTACCACGTGCTTTTTGCTTTTGCCCGATTCGTGGGAGCACCAAACATTAAAACATGGTTTGAAAATAATTAGAAAATTTTTTAGAAACTAGAAAACGTCCTCTCTTAGATTCATTGAAATGATTAAAAGAAAACATTCGTTTTTACGCCATTCGTAACCCTTGCAATTGACATAGAAAATTTTAATTTCGGAGAAAATTTTGACAACGTTATTCGCTTAAAAATATGTTTGAAAAAGTAGATAAATAATGCAGTTAATAATTCTAAACATCATCGATTATAAGAATGGTTCGTCATACGAGGGTTAATACAGAACATTTTTATTTTGCATACAGATCTGGACTTTAGTGTTCGATGATGGTGTATTTCATAGATTCCGCATGTCGACACGTTAATTCTCGGTGGTGCGATTATTATCGCGGTCACACGCATACGGCGATATATAATAAGACATCTTCGTTCCTCGACACCGGTAGCTCGAAGTGCTGTAAACGTAAATCAATCAATCGAGCGAATGGACCATTCTCTGCGTCCCACCTTCGGTAATACCACCCTTCCGACTCCGGCCATTCATCGAGATATACTCTGGCATTCATGATATTCCGCACGATTGCGGGAGATTGAAGTGACTCGGAGATGGAAGAGCCACCATCTCTTCACCACTTCCCCTTACCAACACCATCTCAGCTCAGCCAACCTCGCTACTTCCAAGGAAGCCGATGGCGCCGGCACGGAATTAGCATCTCCATTAGACGTGGGGGCATAATACGATATTACCGGAGGTATACGGACACAGAAAGGAAGTGAAACAATAGTTCTCCGTAGGTACTGCGACAATAGTTCTCCATAGGTATGCCGACTCCGCTTTCTGAACCTTCCGCCACCCCTCTTTCGGAAAAGAAGAAAGACTTCGGCACATAGCACGAAGAAAAGGACCCCCCGAGCTTTGACTCGAACAAATGGAACTCCCTTATGTTAAGTACGTTCAACTATGTAACCGGGAACGCTGCCAGCAATCATTTGTAAAATATTTACCCGTTTAACCTTTCTGCACCGTCTGAATTCATCCAAACTCGAATGTAGATATTGAAATTTTATTAAATTCTTCTTCCTTCACAGAAATCTCCAAATCAATCTCGTCTAATTTTTACACGTTTTAATGGAAACGTTATAGTCTACAATTATAGCTTCAATGTTCAAATCTGTAACAGTTCTGCACCGTCTGAATTCATCTAAACTTGAATGTAGATATTGAAATTTTATTAAAATCTTCTTCCTTCACAGAAATTTCCAAATCAATCTCGTCTAATTTTTACACGTTTTAATGGAAACGTTATAGTCTACAATTATAGCTTCAATGTTCAAATCTGTAATAGTTCTGCACCGTCTGAATTCATCCAAACTCGAATGTAGATATTGAAATTTTATTAAATTCTTCTTCTTTTACAGAAATCTCCAAATCAATCTCGTCTAATTTTTACACGTTTTAACGGAAACGTTATAGTCTACAATTATAGCTTCAATGTTCGAATCTGTAATAGATTCGTTCGGAAAAAAATTTTTTGTTACTGTTACGGACGATTTAATTTATAGTTGTAAAACGTGTCGAAAATATCTTATTATAATTTTCAATTTCTTGTTGGACATATTATAGAATCAAATTAGAATGAAAGAGCATGTAATGTTGATATATAGTTACAATTTAAGAACGAGAATAATAACATTTGTATAACATCGATATTAACATTGAAGAAATTGCGTGTTAATTTAGCGTCGTGCGTAAACGATTTCCGCAAATCAGTTCTTCTTCCTTATCCGATTACTATTCCTTTACTTTCCCAGTCACTGCTCAGACCATAACCTCTTCGATTTCCACCGTTCCTTTCGTCTTGCCGTCTTTATACGTTCAATCTCGCATTATCCCGCAAATAACTTGTCTACTCGACCATCCCAACAGTCCAGCTGTTCTGTCTCCTCCTCGCCGAGATGCATTGCGGTTGATATTCGTTTTTTCCCATTGCTCCTCTCGAATCCTCTTTGAACCATCGAGACGATTTCCTCTCCTCCGTCGTCGTCTTTTTTCATTTCCGCTCGGACTACATTAAACGCTTTTGTACGATTTATTATTCCCACCGAAGGTCATATTTCATTTCGTGCCGGAGGCTTTCATATTCCAAGGGAGAAGTTTCAGTGACAGATCGCAAGATACAAGCTTTAACAAGTTGACTGCCGGACCAGTGCCCATAAAAATGCTACAAAACCGAAGCAATTTTTTTAATAAAATAAAAACTGGGAATCCAGATCTGTTATAACGATTACAACCACCTCACCGTTTTCGGATCCCAACAAAATTTATTTGAGAGAATATGTCGATGAATGAGTACTGTAAAAAGTGGAAAGTTTAAATTTTTGATAACGATTTTTCCTTTAATAATTTCGCCCTTTATAGACATCCATAAAATTTAGTTTTACAGAATCCAACGATATAAAGATAAAATAAAACATAGAGAACTGTTGGATTATCAATAAGTTACCAGCACAATGAACTTACTTACCAACACTAATAAACAGAGATTAAGAAGTATCGATCAAACGATCTCAGAATGGTTTCTAAACAAAGATTTCAAAGTATCCCACTTGATACTTCGTTCCAAGAGCCGGATTGTGGGAGCCTAACCTAAACAGTCTGGAGATACGAGGGGAACCTGTTTCCTTTTTGGGTTCCAACAATTTCCCTCTAAGGGTCAGTCGAAGCTAAGATTTCGTACATTGAAGAGCTTCCTCTCGGGCCGTCAAATAAAGACTTATTTTATTTTATAAATACCAGTGCGCATTCGTTAACACCCATATCCAATAAAAACAATAAAGATAGATTTCCTTTCTGCACGAGAAAATAATAAAGAACGCAGAGACTCGTTGTAACTGCGAAGAAAATAATCCAGCAAGTGGTTAATCCACGCGACGTCTTTTGTTGCGAAGTCCAGCCGTGAAGAATCATTCGAGGAAATTTATGAAGATCCGGTCTAATGAAAGTACGAGCAGAAAGTACACACGAACTTCTAGAATGCTTTCTAAACAAAGATTTCAAAGTATCCCACTTGATACTTCGTTCCACGAGCCGGATTGTGGGGCCCTAACCTAAACAGTCTGGAGATACGAAGGGAACCTGTTTCCTTTTTGGGTTCCAACGATTTTCCTCTAAGGGTCGGTCGAAGCTAAGATTTCGTACAGTAAAGAGCTTCCTCTGGCGCCATGAAATAAAGTCTTATTTTATTTTATAAACACCAGTGCGCATTCGTTAACACCCATATCCAATAAAAACAATAAAGATAGATTTCCTTTCTGCACGAGAAAATAATAAAGAACGCAGAGACTCGTTGTAACTGCGAAGAAAATAATCCAGCAAGGGGTTAATCCACGCGACGTCTTTTGTTGCGAAGTCCAGCCGTGAAGAATCATTCGAGGAAATTTATGAAGATACGGCCTAATGAAAGTACGAGCGGAAAGTACACACGAACTTACACTTTAAAAATCCTTTTCTCGTTGTCTCTTTTTCGGGTCATTCTTTTCTTCCAAGTCTTCGCCCCCTCCCCACCCTCCCCCCGAAAGCATCGAGAATTCAGTAGCGTGCAGTGCCAGCGGCAACCTTAAATTAATGATCTTGAAAGCCTAAAGCGTCGGTAGACACCCTGGAACAGGAGAATGCACTCAAGGGGTGACCGCTAGCTCCTAAGTCTCTTAGACCATGGTCTGCTCCCACCAACCTCCGCTCAGCCCCTCAACACCGTTGAAATGTTAGTAAACTAAATATCTTACTAACCCCTTAAGCAGTCATGAGTTAATCCTCGTGTTACGCTTCAGAACTTTTCCATAGCACATAGTCCTGGTTAATGATTTGCGCGATGTACCGTGCTTTAGCTTGCCCTAATCGGGGACCGAGACACATTGCTTCTCGATCGAAGCAGTTTGCAACAATTACATGTAAGGAAATGGTCGGACACACACATTCAGCCGTTTGTGTGGCACAGTTTCGCAGCCACGGAACAAATCACGTGTTTCTCATAACATTGTACACATTCATGATAGTTATAGTTTTCTATCGATCGTATCTATTGTTAATGCGCAAGGGTTCGATCATTTGTCGAATTATTTTGTTAATTTGCAAAATGGCTTTGTAAATTAGTAACAAATGATCGAACCGTTGCGCCGAAAGCATTAACAATTTTATTGTATACATTCATGTAAAACTTTGTTTTACACTTAACTTACCGAACACCGAAAGCGATTAAAATGATTTAGCTTACAAAAATGACAAGGATCTATTTATTTCGATTTTTTTCAATGTTTATTACAATATGTGCTTGGATAAAGAAAGTTATCGAATCAATTTCCATGTAAGCAACTGCATAATTTCAATAATTCTGAAGTCCAGCGGTAGGTTAGTATTGATATGATCAACAAATATTACCAACAATATGCTAGTACCATTCCAGGATTCTAATAATTGTGGTACAGCTGAAACATAAAATGCTTTTAATCTGTGGATAGGCTTCAGCAAAGATTTAATCGGTCACTTGATGCTAATAATAGTAACACTGCTAATGTTCTAATCGTTTTACCCGAGAAAGATTTTATGAACGATGAAACTCGGCTGAATTAAAAGAACGGTATCCGAGTAATTGAAATATTGTTCTGATGAGCAATATTGATATTGCGATAATGCCGATGCATTATTAAGTGGATTACGGTATAGTACTAGCAACGTGTTTCAAATTATTTGATAATTGAATGAGCCGAAACGAATATTGTGCGGAGTAAACGTAAATGCATACGCGTGTTTGCGTATATTTGATACATTCTGAAATTTCTATCAACCATTTGTCGATCGGCGGGAGGGGAGAGGGGTAGGCGAGCGCAAATTTATACGCTGTCAGTTTAACCTACGTGTTGTTCCGCGAAAGCAAACTATTCGTGACGGTCATGAATTACACTTCACCGTCTTGATTGATTGCTCGTAATAGACTTAGATTCATAGATTGAGTTATGTCGATGAAAAATCCAATTAACTTGCCAACGGAGATAGTAAGAAAGGCACACAACACGGGCACCGGGCAATCGATACTTTTTCATTATGACTACCCGAGGCAATTACCCGCGTGATGGTAAAAGTGAAGCACCTAAATGTAATTAGTTGTCGTCGGCAGGGCGCTTACCTAGGCGACACTGCGCCGTTATACATAGAGCAATTACAATTTAATTTTGTTTCCCAGGACGTTATAAACGAGTGTACTTCGTGGGCAGCTTCCCGTGTCTGGGCAAAGCATGCCGCTGATTTTTTAGCAATCGTTTGTAACTAAATATTTTCTATGAAACCACGCGCCATCGACCCGGTTTCCACCCCCAACCCCCTTTCTGGCTCTTCCAGCTTTGTTTAATTCGCGCGATAATTAATTATGCTTTAACGAGGACGTCATTAATTCTGGAATTTCAATATTGGTGTCCGGACTGCCAGCCACCTAATCCATGACACAGAAGACAATATCACTGTGGAAAAAGGCTAGCCTCTGCGTGGACAAATATCTATTATGATGAAGTGAACGTAAATGAAATTGGAAATATTTAACATTACTGGCTTATTTGAGTGAAACAAACGTGACAGCGACAAAATTATTCGCATATGCAATTGGCAAATTTTACGCGTGATAAAGTAAATATATCAAAAATTCTAAAGTCTATATAATATAATAGAAATAATTTATTATTTTATATTTTCATACAGCATGTTTTATGAAAGATTGATTTTTTGAAAGTCCAGTATCAGATTACCCCTTGAATATCATCGCGGTTCGACGGACACAATCAATGTTATTCGAATTCGAACGCTACACGATTTCCAGCAGACGATTTACATAAATTCGTTGGAACGGAAGAAACATTATGCCGGCGATTTAAAATATCAATGGTAATGCGTTAATGCATCCGGACACTATTTTTCCACAGGGCCCGGGACCGGTAAATAATGATAATTGATGGCGATAAAAATGTGTAAGCACGGGGGGACCCGACGTCAGGCCGCAGCGCGAGATTATACAAAAATTAATTCGTCAATTAATTCCGAGAGGGGTCGCGGTCAATGGCGGAACGATAACGCGACATTAACGTTTATCGTTATTACCAGCGAAGTCGTGAGTCACGACAAAAGAGCGTGGTCACTCTTTTACGGCGTAGAAACGAGCGTGGTTTAAAGGCGGTATCGAGAAAATGGAACGGTGCGCCGGAAACAGAAAAATAGGGAAAGGATAGAGTGACGGGGACAGGGGTGAGAAAGAGGGCGGAGGGAACGAAAGGGAGGTTAGAGCTGGAAGAAAGAGTGGCTGGAGAGAAAAAGCCACTGGAGGTCCGACGGCTTGAAAAGCCGCGCTAAAATTCTTCCGCGAGAGAAATTGTTTTCCGATATTGGATTCACATTGGTCCTGCGTTTTGCGGCAGTGCATCTCAAATGAAGCGAATCGGGACGGGGGACGGATACGTAAGAGTGACGAGATGAAATAACGTATCTCGCGCCGACGGGAACACAAATTGTCGCGACTGTCGCCTTTCAAATTATGTTTTTTCGCAAGCTCTCTTGTCCCCGCCTGCCCGCCGACCAAAAAATCGTTCGCGATTCTGTTCCCACGCGCTGTGTAATTATCGGACGGAACAACGTATACGTGGACGCGTAATTATAGTGGCCGTGTTTTGGTGCAGTTTGTAATGCAACTTGCAACAACCGACGATTCGGAGGCCGATTGTTTGTTTATCGATTGTCGTCGCGTTAACGCGCCACCGGCGTAGAACGATATGCCAGGTGTCTACCCATTAGTCAGCTGTTCGATCGTGTGAAACACCTCGATGGAAACCGTTTTCTATATTTGGAAAACAGTTTAGTGGCTCGATTGCGTGATTACTTTTTGTGGCTAATCGAAGACTGCATTTTAAAGGAAATTACGGAAGAAATTGTATTATTATTAATTCATCGGTTTCTAAGCGGTAAACGTTTATCTGAGTGGAGGAAACGAAATTTTGTATTTTTTGGGGTAGTTTTACAAACACATAGTCATTGCAAAATATATCAATTTTTGTTTAGTGGCTCGATTGCGTGATTACTTTTTGCGGCTAATCGAAGACTGCATTTTAATGGAAATTACGGACGAAATTGTATTATTATTAATTCATCGGTTTCTAAGCGGTAAACGTTTACCTGAGTGGAGGAAACGAAATTTTGTATTTTTTTTGGTATTTTTACAAACACACAGCCATTGCAAAATATATCAATTTTTGTTTAGTGGCTCGATTGCGTGATTACTTTTTGCGGCTAATCGGAACTGCATTTTAAAGGAAATTACGGAAGAAATTGTATTATTATTAATTCATCGGTTTCTAAGCGGTAAACGTTTACCTGAGTGGAGGAAACGAAATTTTGTATTTTTTTTGGTATTTTTACAAACATATAGTCATTGCAAAATATATCAATTTTTGTTGTTTTTGTTTAGTGGCTCGATTGCGTGATTACTTTTTGCAGCTAATCGAAGACTGCGTTTTAAAGGAAATTACGGAAGAAATTGTATTATTATTCATTCATCGGTTTCTAAGCGGTAAACGTATATCTGAGTGGAGTGAACGAAATTTTGTATTTATTTGGTATTTTTACAAACACACAGCCATTGCAAAATATATCAATTTTTGTTCGGACAAAAGTGAATAGATTAAGTACAACACTGAGAAGGATTTGACAGTAATGATTAGACTGCGGATCTTTATGCAAAATAAAAATTGTCTGCATCGATTGTGAGGAATAGAAACTAAAGTGAACGTTATTTCTTCAATTAATGATTTGAACAGAGGAGAAATCATATATTGACATGTTTAATTAAAAAAATTTTCCAACAATTTTGAATTTCATCTGCTCAATTTTGTAATTAGTGACGACTTATTAAAATCATTAAAAGAAAAAATTCACTTTCATTTAATCTCTGATCCTGCACTCGAATTACTACGTTTGCGTTCAACCATTAAAATAGTTTCAATCGACTTACAGGATTAAATTTAGTGATAACAAAGTACGTTAACAAGATTTATTCCAAAAGAAAGGAGCATTGTAACAGGTTACATTCTTTATTACAGTCCTTAAATCTTTGTGGGATCGTACAATCCGTTTATATTCGAAATTTTTAGCAGTATCTAATAATTTGAAAAGCTGTGATAATCATAAAAATTGAAATGTTCCGGTAATAAAAGTATGTCCTTCAAAAATTGTCTGGCTATCTTTGAAACTTAAAGAAGGTTCTTTAATACATCTCGTGTTTCCTCGGCCGGCTCGCGCTATACACGGCAAGGTAGAACATCAATCTGCTAGAATTTAATGTCCATGCTCGGTTTCAGCACGAGGATGCTCGTTTTCTCGAGAAGAGTTCATAAACTCCATCGACGCGACGCTTATACGTCTCCCGTGTCACCGGCAACCAGTAGCTCTCTAACCTAGACAGCTTCAAAGATTGGCGATCGCAAGAGGTAACTGGAGGCCGAACAGTCACTTATAGAACTTGCCGAACGATCGAGCTCGTATCTTCCGGTAGACTCTCTTTAAAGGGGCAAACTGTTGTAACGCCCCTTCGAAAAGTGGAATCACCGTTCTCGTAACTTTATTGAATTTCATACCGTTAACGATACGCTGTGCAGTCAACCGATTTTCGTTTCATATGGTGCAAGTACTACTAAGCAGAGATGGTATCCAATCAATTATTATTCAATGTCAACACTGAAATGTGTATAAAAAAGTAATGGAAAAGATACAAAGTATTCGTACAGCAAACTAAAAATGAAAAACGAACACGCAATGTAATGGTACACTGTATAAAACACGTTGAGATACGTAATAGGGTGCTTCCAATTTGGTAGGATAATTGAAAAAGGAGAGAATCCACATGGAAAGATAACTCGAAAAAGTAGAATAAAATTTTATTGCCCCAGGGCTTCATTTTCAAGAAAATCAAATTTGAAACTTTGTCGAGTACGCGTGCCATTGAATAGGAATAGGCTGGCGCGTCTGATCATGACCTACCAATTCTACTTCTCGCGAATACTAATGCCCGGCAACCTGGCGAATTTTCGGAATCGATTCTCTGGAAAACGGAGGCTCATTTGACCAATTTTCATTCAATATTTTCAACTCGTTTTCTTTTACAGAATCTTTTCTCCTCTTCTTTCTTGTATTTAAACCAAATCGAACAAATTTTATATTCCTTTTCATTATTTGAGACTGTCTTTGTGCATACGAAATTTTGCATAAAGATTTGCATCCTCGTGATCACTAACAAACATTTCATAATTCAAAGCATATTTGCTTGTCCAATTGACAATGTCAGATGTAGAATGTAGAACCTCAACTCTCCGGACCTACGATATCTCCATTATCTGAATACGTGTTCCACATGTGAATAGTTCAATCAAGTGAAGATTTAATCTGGCACTGCAGCTAGATAAAATTGTTCTATTATTCGAACACTGTAATGTCAGTAACACTGTAAATTCTACTGTAATGTGGATTAAGTTTCATTTCAAACAGGAAAGTGTTGCGAATACGTTGGTACAAGTTACATAAAGAAAAACCATTAGGAACAAAGAAGATTTATCATAATATTAGTATTGTCTCGCCACTCCGCATTCTACCTGTTCCTTCCTCTTGTATTTAAACCAAATCGAAAAAATTTTGTATACTTTCTAATTATTTGATACTGTCCTACCTTTGTGCATACCTTATTTTGTATAAATATTTGCATCCTCGTGATCACTAACAAACATTTCATAATTCAAAGCATATTTGCTTGTCCAATTGACAATGACTCAGTAGAACCGCAACTATCCGGACCTATCATATCTGCAATATCTGAATACGTGTTCCACATGTGAATAGTTCAATCAAGTGAAGATTTAATCTGGCACTGTAGCTAGATAAAATTGTTCTATTATTCGAACACAGTAATGTCAGTAACACTGTCAATTCTACTGTAATGTGAATTAAGTTTCATTTCAAACAGGAAAGTGTTGCGAATACGTTGGTACAAGTTACATAAAGATAAATCATTAAGAACAAAGAAGATTTATTACGCTATTAGAATTGTCTCGCCGCTCCGCTTTCTACGATTGAAGCTGGGGGTAAGAAATCGAGGAATAGTGTGCGTGCACGAGTGACATATCGGTCTGGGAGTTTACAGAAATACCGAGTCATTACTATAATATTTTACCATCTTTGTTTCCACCTGTGGTCGTTGGCTTGGTACAAGCAGGCCTGTTGCTGCGCCGACGAGTCTGTTCGTTCTACATGACTATGAGTAACGGTGAGTCGAGTAATTGCTTATGAAACGCGTTAAAGGGAGGACCGCAGTCAAGTATGCGGCTCTTGTAGAGCCTTAAAGGGGCCAACTGTTGCAATGGGCGTACAAAAAGTCGACCACGAGCGTGCCGCCGACTTCGCGTCTCGACTCCGCCCAGGCACTCCCTACTCGTGCAGATGCTTACACTTCGTCGACGACCCACAATGCTCCACTCCTTCTCCGACCCCCGCGAAGATACATTCTGCATAATTTAATCGCAGTCGGAGGAGACGAAACAACAAGAGAAAGCGCATTCCGCCTCACGCCCCCGTGCAAACACCGAATTCCTTTTGAGCTCTCCCTCGCGGAACGGCACTGGTTTTGATCATTTCTATAACTTCGCAGCGAAGGCACGAAATCCTGCCCTAGAAAATTTTCCGACGGCTCCGTGTTCCCTGGAATTTGAAACCCGCGCGAAATTAGAACGCTTCGCGTCGTTAGAAAAGGCTCCCTGAAATACTGCTATTAATATCATCCTGCGAACGCACGTCCCAATTTTCGAGAATACGTTTCATTTTTCCCGGCGAGAGAGCATTTTATGGTAATATCCGGGAGACTTCGCTGAATGTTAAATTAGTTTTGAAGTAATGGCTGGATTTGTTAACATCAAATGCTTATCCTCCTGATTAAATCAACGCCAGTCTCTGGGTCATACTTTTTTATCCTTTTTAGGTTTATCTGAAGAACGCTGAATCGAAGTTTAGAATTTTTCTTCTTCTGTTCGTTGTGGTATGTAAGATCTGTACAGAACTGACATCTGATTTTCCAATTTCAAAGAAGGACAAAGCGTAACTAAAAGAGCAAAAGAATATCTGCACTTCGTCAAAAATTTGTTTCACGAGTATGGAACTGCAAAAATGTAACAAGATATACAAGACCAACCAACTAAATGAAAAGAAATCCGTACAAAACATGATTTGTAACATTTTATTTAGTATTTTACGTTAAAAGTTTTTCTTCGTATAAAATATAACGAAATTTTGAAACGTATCAATTGATCGCCGAGCTGTCATCGGTGCACTGCCGTATCAAATGGCGCAATACGATCGCTGTGCCAATTAAACTTTTAGAACGTACATAAATTTACGAAATGTTTCAAATTTTCAAGTTCGTATAAAAAAATTCTACACTGCGGCAAATAAAATCCGCAGTTTAGTAATAAACGCGATCTGATTCTTCGCCTTGAAATTCGAACAATATGTAGTATCTGGTCCAGGTTGTAATTGAAACGCGGAAAGAAACGTCGACGGTCACGATATTTATTTGGATTCGGAACAGCCGTGCTCACGGTCGGCTCGTGCTTCAACTTTTGGTCCCCGAATTCCGGGTCGAGCAAGGAAGGGTGCTCGCGATCATTTGACGTTATGGTCACGTTCGCGTATTTCGTGGTACGTGATGTTTGCGAGATATCTGCGATCATTAAACTCGGAGCGACGTGCCGGTGCAGGTTCGCCGTAATATCTTGTGGGGCACGGGCCTGGCTGGTTACTCTCGTATCGGGTATCGCTCGGTAGTGTTGTGATCATTGAAAATTGCAACGAAAAAAAAAAGGAAAAAAGGATTCGCTCGATAGGGAACGTTCTCGGGGATTGCGGGTCGGTAATCGTTCTTGCCGGTAAGTGGACTGCAATGTAACCGAGTCCGTTTGTAATCCTATCAGGATTTACGAGTTTCACGAGAACTCATTATGGCTGCAACTAATTGCGAGTGAGATAAAGACTTCTTTCATGGGTCATATAACTGATTCGATGGGATAAAGTGAATAGACGAACGCGGAGGTCCTCATAGTCGTCGCCGTTTATTCCACCCGGGGACTATATACACGCGGTGTCTTCCGTGCTCTGCCGTTGGTGAAGGGTACAGAGAGAGGAAGAGAGAGAGGGAGGAACGGAGCGGGAGAGAAAAAAAAAAGGGAAAAAGGTAGTAGGCAAAGAAGAGGAACCTGAGGATGGTACTCGGGCGACGAGTACCGCATTAACGGGGTGAATGCCACGTGTAAACGCGCCATTGCGCCTATTACTCTTCCGTTCTCTCTTCAGCCTTTTCATTCTCTGAGTAATTGTATGCCTCCTGCTCGCCCCAACGGCACGATAAAGAGGAAGAAGAATAGGCGGAGAAGCTGGAGCAGGCACGCGAGCCTCGGCTCGGCTAAGAACAACCGCCCTCGTCCGGGTTAAGCAGCTAAATCCGGGGAGGAAATTCAAAACGGCCTTTTTATTACGCCACGTGACGTTGCGTGTTAAAAGCTTTAAATGCGTAGCGGCCACATTCTGGAGGGTCGTTAAAGGTATTCGCGATAGACGGAGAGATCTCGCGGGGGGACCCGTTACATTCCTTCCCGTTCCGTATGGTTCTTTTAATCGGAATCGAATAAGGGAATCATGTCCCCGCACATAGAGGATTTATCTGCCAGATAGACTCTCCGAGGAGGCTGATTCGAAAGATTTCTCCGGATCTCAAATTCCTATAACATTTTACAGAGATTGAAAGAGTTGCGGCAAGGTTTTATTTAATATACAGACTCTATAGAACTTTTTTAGAAAACGTTTTCATAAAGCAACGTTCTTGAAAGTTTTAGTTTGAATAGAGCTCAAAAACACCACACGTAAAATATAAACATGAGAATTTTAGTGTAACAGAGACAGATATTGCGTTCATCAATTTTAACGTGCGAATTCCAGTCGTTCAGAGAAGTGTGAGCTATCGGCGATAAATATTTCTTCACATAATTGTAACCGAATTTAATACTTTCGCAGTTAGTTAATTAATTTTCCGTGCAGTGAATTATGAAGACGACGAACAATATGATTAATATTTTGAATGCAATAATACATTTCCATGCTGGGTCATTAGCAATTCGTATACGAGCCATCGATGCATTTTAATTGTAATGATTTCCTGTATACTGATTAATGATGATATCGAAATAAACTCGTGCGATAAAATCCCGACGGGCGTGCTGTGGATTTGATTTCTCGATGTAGCACTTTTCTACTTGCAAGAGACATTTTTTTAATAAACGTGTTACTTTCCTTCCAGAAGAAACATCTATATGTATAATGATTGTACACATTGTTACACGAGTTTGTTCGAATCAAATGTTTCTAGTCGGTAGCGGCGGTAGAAAATTGCCGAAGTCAAATATTTATACTGAAACAGTAGAGCCTTGCCACACTAGCTCTCATTAAGAGATTAAAATTACCGTATACCGGCGAACGAGGGCACATAATTCAGAAACATTCGGCAGCCGTTCGCACACATTAAGCTTTCAAGCTAATGTTTCATTATTTACGAGTTAATGAATAATAAACGGCCGTTGTACGCGGCCTCGAAGACGCCCTCTCTCGCAACAAGACATCTCAGGTAGGGTCGTAATTTGCTTATTTTACAAAGGTCTTTGTATCTCTACAACCTCTCGTTTCCTCTGTCCCGCAAGCCGGTTGCCCAGGAATACAGTAAATTTTTCACTTTGAGAATATGAAATTCCTGCTACCTGCAGCCAACACTGTAAACGCGGATGGGAGTTCCCTTTTGTAGTAAGGGGGTCGGGCTGAGATGCAAGTCAGATAAGACCAGTGAAACAATATTTTCCTGGCGGGCACTTTGCCAGAAGCTTGCGGCTAGGGTGAAGATTAGCGCAACCTTGGTAACGACCTTATAAAACACCGAACTTAGCCCAGCGTACGCTAAAAATATTGCCTCGCAAATTGAAACGTACGGCGGAGGTGTGCCCTTGCTTTCTTTTGCTCTTCCCATTTTCTCTTCTCCTAGTCCCTGGCCCCCAGACTTCCCCTCGCCAGCTCAGCTTCTGGCTCTGCCAAAACGAAAGAAAGGAGATCCCGCCACGCGACAAACTTCTGTAAGATTTCCCCGTCCCCGCATTTCGCATTCACAAACAAATCGTTGACGAACTCGCCCGAGAAATCGGCCAGTGTAAACACGTCCGGTACTCGGCCAGCGAAAAATTCCAGCAAAAGGTACAAGAAACGTTGTCTTTGCGAGCACCTCGCTCGAAAGTCGCCCGGAGATATGATAATTAATGAAAGTAAAGCGTGTTTCTGCATGGGAAAACTTTTCTGATTGAGGAATTCGTATTTGACGCTCGCGCGCGCGCCCGCGCTGTGCAAATTAATTTCGAAATGGAAGATCTATGCGCGAGCGAAGGACGGGTAGCAAAGAATGTTAACTTTGATGCTCTGTGCGGGATACGAGGACCGTACGAAGGTCGTTATATACATTTTCTTTTGTAGATAATGCGATCTCTTTTACCTCGGCTCTTCGAAAGTATAGTACCAAGCGGCGGTCTTTCTGAAATTAAGCTTTGCAGTTTTTTATATTACAGTTTTGCGAATAATCAGAAACTCGAATTCGTTTTTTTTTGTGGTACTTCGGAAACCTCGAAATTCTGTAGCGGTTAAAGTTTATTGCTTCTAAACTACAAGAATTATTTCACCATTTTTTTCTATTCATTAATTCGTGGAGCAAATCAATTTGGTAAAGGAGCAGCTCGCCTATTACAACGGTTTTCAGAAAAGTGCGAAAGTATGTCTGAGGCTACAATTATTCACAGCGCAGTATGTTACTCTTACTGGAACAGTGAACATAAAGAACACGTTGAGGGTCTCTCGTTGCGTATTCTGCTGCAGATACAACATTCCGCGAAGGTAACCGAGGAAGAAAAATTTCTTGGAGAGGTAATGCTCTTCCGAACGACCATATCGTCTCCTCCTTGGCCGTGTAATGCGTTGCTCGGGCCCATTACATTTTTCTGCAAAACGAAGTATTATCTCCGTCGAGGGGACGCGGACCGGTGTAGTACACTCGAAACCATGGAGAATATTCTCTTCACCCCTTTGCTGTTCCCCGTACAACCGACCCTTTCCAGTCGGGGTGTACAGGCAAGCGTAATTATTTCGCAATTTACTACCCTTTGCAGGATGTAGATTTAAAATAGCCGTATTTACGGTACTTGTCGGTGATACAAGATACTCGGGGGAACAGTAAATTAATCCACGCATGGACACGCGTGCAACACACGCTCGCAGAACAAGATCTTGTGATCTAATTCCAGCGAGAGAGTGGCGAAACGAATCACAATTACATTTGACAATTCTGGAGCTGGTAACAGCAAGATTATGTTTCTAAAACGCACGGTTAAATATATAAGGTCGTCATCAAACGATTCATTTAGAAATTTTAGGTTTGCTCGTTGAAATAACGAAAGAAAGTTATTGTAAATGATTCC
Organism: Lasioglossum figueresi; assembly: GCA_028455805.1. Classification (NCBI taxonomy): domain Eukaryota; kingdom Metazoa; phylum Arthropoda; class Insecta; order Hymenoptera; family Halictidae; genus Lasioglossum; species Lasioglossum figueresi. Next base: position 6,374,947 of record CM052201.1, on the reverse strand, counting down.
GTTTAATGGAAAATGTACTTACTTGCTCGCTTTAAATACTCCATTAAAAATGTACATAGATCGTACTTAACTTTTAGGAGGAGTTGGAAAGGTTTCGTACATTTAATTTTCGCATGACATGTGTGTCAATTTTCATATTGAATTACATTCATTCATGGTCCTGAATAATTTCATAATATTTTCGTCTGAAACAATTACTTTGATATCTGTGATTGGCATATTTTTATATTTATATTTATATTTAAGAAAAATCTTAATTTTTCCATGATTAAATTCATTAAACTAAAAAGAAGGTGCTGCTGTGGTAAATGCTCTTACACAATGGGGTGACACAAAGATATGCAAGGTTTATTCGCTATTAAAAAATGCTTTTAGTTCTATCTTTATTTTCTAAGTAAAATCCAATTGTGGAACTCCCTGTTTGACAAAGATTAAACAGCTATTCTAAAGAAAACAAATTCAAATCTTTGCGAGACATGTACCATTTATAATGTGCTTCCTTCACCTACATCACACTGGGGAAACAATAAATGTCACTCTCGTTAAATAGAATTTATATGTATTGCGGATGGAACAGATATAAAGGAGGTCTCATAAATTACATAAAGCGCGAAGACGAAAGCACGCTGAATCTAGGGGAGATAAGAATCACAAGGGGCATAATGTTAGGTGATGAAGTTTTGTAAATAGTATATTTCCTGAAATGTAAATCACCGAATGCGGTTCTGCGTTGTTCAACAAAATTTAATCTACATTGAGTAAATTACCCCTTCAGACAATAATTTACGAGTTCTAATTATTAAAAATTCCCTGTTACCACGATGAAATCGTTTCCTTCGTTTAATCGAATTAAATGAAAGCTATGTAATTATTAGAATGATACAAAATGGTTTTAATATAATACAGCATTTTTACAGAATATGTTCGTATCAAAATTCTCTGCGGTTTTCTCAATATTAGAAAATTTATATGAGTGTAACGAGAAGGATAATATATTTAATCCTATGTAGTTTTAGTATTAACATTTGATGTAATTATGTAGATATGACATATTACAAATGATTTCTATGCAAGCATTGCCACAGTAAAATTTGATAGAATAAAATAATAATCAATAAACTAATAGGGGGATACAATAAAGCCATGCTCGATTGCAATTTGAATAAAACAGTCGGTATTAAACAATTTCTATTAAATTACTAGCATACATAAATAACCGTGTATTCTAAGCATCTAACAATATCAAATTCATGTACACTTTTGTAACTTCGTGCAAAAAAATCATAAAATAATCTGCTTGTGCTCATTTCAAAGCTTGAATTTTTCGTTTAAAGTACAATAAACCCTTGACTAGAAGTCGCAGATCAGCTTTCGAGCTCTTATCCGATTAACTTCATCGAGAATTATTTTCTCAACCGATGATACAATTTTAGGAAGTGGCGTGAAACAAATTTCAGCAGGTACAGCTAAGGTCCACCGTAATTCACAGTCTATTTGTTGTGATCTCACACAAATGAATAAAGAAGGCTAGAAAGTAATTTCTGTTTCTAACTGCGGCAACGAGCCCAGTACCCGGGGATCTGCATCTAATCGTCAGTGTGTTTCGAAGAACTTTCGCGGCAACATAAAACGGCGCTTTTACGAGTGCATGGTCCGCCGGTGGAAAGAAAGTCGACCGAGGTTTGATCTTCCCGTAGACCGGACAAGTGGATAATTATCGTCGAAGAAACAACTTTCGTATTCCCGTATGTCGAATAATGTTGTGACATTAGGGATAGGTGGGCGGGCAGGACTTGGCTTGGTGCACCAGGCACCAGAAACGATTTGGCGTGTGCAATGGGTTGTAACGTTCCGCGCGGCGCTTCGTCTTCACGATCGAAAAAACTGAGGTTGGCTGGCAGCCAGCCAGCCACTGCTTTACTTTAACTTGAGTTTGCGCGGAAAGAGAACCAGATAAGACGAAGCAAAGTACACACTGGGACAAATATATTGACGTCCCTGAAAAAGTCGTCGCGTCACCGAATATCCCACATATAACTCCCGCAATCGCGCCGGGATAAGTTCCCTCGTTACTTGGCTATGCTTTGCCTCGCGACTTTCGAGATCCTCCTGAATGTCCCGATGTCGATCATGGATCGCACCCTTTACAGATATCGGGAAACTCCTGCAACATCGCCTCTCTTTCCACAGTCTCGTTAGATCTTTCACTCGTTACATGTCGCGCACTTCACACGCTTCTACAAATAAAATTTGGCAAATATTTCTCGCTATAAAATTGTTGATTCACGATTTATAATCATGGATGGTGTCAACTATATATTATTTTATTTCTTATATATAGTTATACATACACTTCCGCTCAAAAATATGTGGACACTTTGTTGCAAGTATAATTTATTCTAACAGTACCGAATTGTACAATTTAATTATTAAAATCTCTCGAATAAATAAAAGATTTTTCGGCTGGGCTAATAGTGTTTCAATCTACGATGATCCATTAGGGTGGTTTGCTGTCTTCTCAAGACAATAATAATAATTATTGGTGAGATATCTAATGAATTTATTATTAACTGTATAAACTAGACTATAAACTAGACTGCATAAACTAGATAAAAAATTAAACGTTTCGTCCACATAATTCTGAGCGGGAGTGTATATATCATGGCATAAAAATAATTCTTTAATTTATCGACAAAAGCGTTAGAGAACTTTTAAAAAGATATTTAAAGTGGGTACCCGGTTAACGACATAAGGGTTGAAAAAAGAAACTGTCGAAATACGAAACTCACATAATTATTTTAGTAAAATATATATTCTCTAGTACTGTGTAAACTAGACCGCATAAAAACATAAACGTGTTGTCCACATACTTTTAAGTGGAGGTGTGCATATAGATTATATGTATAGGTTAATTGTTAGTTCCTATATTGTATAGCTTTATTGTTGTGATTAGACTGCGGACCATTTTATGACAAAAATACTTGGATGTAATTTAAAACAGTAACGATATTAAAACAATTTAAGAACGTCCATGTGTTATAAACTTTTTTTTTACGAACAAAATTTTTATTTTGCATGAAGATCCGCAGTCTAGTTATGGTTTTCCTAACAAGCAAATTGAATATTAGCGCTTGTGCTCTACTATTATGTGTATAGAATATTAGTGCTTGGATATTAAACACGAAATGTATCATTCGCAAGAATTAAATTCGAATTTTGAATAAATGAAAACAAATATTGCTTGAATTATTATTGAAGACGGTTTGTGGACGCGAGAAAAGGTCGGAATAAGAGACTCGTTCGGTTTGATGGGTTCAAAGACTGTGTGGCATTCTTTTCCCCGTTGGGCAGAACTGTTAGGGACCCGGGCTATCTGTCCATTTCCGCGGATAAAGGAATGAACCGAGGAGCTGGAACAACGGGCCAGAGAAAGGTTAACGGCACTTTAATTGGCTGGTTGCATCGTCTCGAGTTAGAAAACGGGAACTAATCCAGCGTGACCGGACAAGCTTGACCAAGAACATGGCCCCCCGCCCCTCATGCTCACTAACGTCAGGCACAGGCTCGTTCTCTTTTCTTTGTTGCCCATTCCTCGACGAGCTTCCAGTACCACTTTCCAACACAGAGAACAACGGGGAGAGCACCATCACGCTCGGCCGGAGCCATTTCTTCTGCTTTACGGTTTTAATAAATCTCTGCGAGGTAATTCACGAGGGGTCGAAGCGGACATTAAACTCACTGACATCTCCTCCGCGTTCCATCTTGTAGAATGTGTCACGGCTGTGATCCGGCGAATGAAATGATTCGAGCGAATATAATGATTAGAAATCGACCGATCCATCATAACGCATGGATCACTGAACAGGAATGACGCCGCTGGTTTCGGAGAGGAGGAATTTTGCGCCTGTTTTTGCCATTCACGTACAGTGCCCGTCATTTATCTATATCGTCCACGTGCTCTCCTTATTTTTCAACCTTCCGAAATTCTTTGGGATTTTTGATGTTACACGAATATATAAGCAAATCTGACGTTTTCGGAATTCGTGGTTAGATCTCGTCAGAAACTAGTTATTTGTCATGTGTACTAACTTTATTTTTCTATTGGACACGTTATAAATTGATTGTATGTTCCAAGATTTTCCCAGAAAATATAAGCAATTTTCACACGAATATATAAGCAAATGTGACGTTTTCGGAATTCGTGATTACATCTCGTCAGAAACTAGTTATTTGTCATGCATACTAACTTTATTTTTCTATTGGACACGTTACAAATTGATTGTATGTTTCAAGATTTTCCCCGAAAAGAGGCTCCTTCTCTTTTACGTTGTTGTACTATTTGTTTTCACGAAATTGTTAGAATTTAAATATAGACAATTTTTTCTGAATCGGAAATACCAGTGGCTATCGTACGTTGCTTTATAAAAATGACAAAAATTCTTAGGTGCTGACATCAAAAAATAATTGAATCATTCTAGTTTAAAAGATAATTTCAAAATTGAATGTATAAAACCGGACATTTTACAAGCGGCGACGCGGCGTTAAAGTGTTTCGATTCCACTTAAACGTAAATTCGATGTAACAGTGGCTATGATACGTTGCTTTATAAAAATGACAAGAATTCTTACGTGCTGACATAAAAAAATAATTGAATCATTCTAGATTGAAAGATAATTTCAAAATTGAATGTATAAAACCGGACATTTTACAAGGGGCGACGCGGCGTTAAAGTGTTTCGATTCCACTTAAACGTAAATTCGAAATCGCGAGTAATAAAATATTTCAGGAGTTAAGACCAGAAATTACGCTGCCATCGTTGAAGTCTCCGGCGATGGAAACGCATATCGCCCTCCCGAGAACCAAACAAGGCTTTGCAGAAAGCCCTGGGGATTAACGGCGTCCTTAAAGAACAAACATCGAGTTCGTGCTGCCCTAACGCATTTTCGGCTTACAGTTTTTGCGCGGGCACACAACGGGCCGGGCCGGGCGTAATCGTCAGCCGATAGGCGAACAATTTTCAAAGGATCAGTAGTAGTTTGTAAACGGGAATTTCTCTAACCAGTCAAGTAAACCCGGTCGCTGGACGGTTCTTAACTCAGTCACCGAAGAAAATCGCTGCATTGCGGTAATGTTTATCGAACATGATTTCGGTTGGTTCACGAGGATTAAACGAGAGCCAGCCCGCTTTAATGAACCCGGGCGATGCAGCCGAGCGGGCGAATTTACGCCATTATCACGCAAAGGCACAGGCGTTACGGTAAATGAAAATTTAATCTGCAGATCGATCCTGTCCGAACCGTTTTGCCTTGCAATACGTCCGACAGGCATTAATTCGCGTCGACTTTCACTCGTTCCTCGTTGTTCGACTCTCTATAGAAACGTAGATTCCTCCCTAAATTGATATATATCCTACAAGCGATGCAATAACACCTTTTTTCCCTTTTCGTGTTTCAGGTGAGTGATGTATCTCGAAGCTACTTCCTATTACGGTATCCGGGAGTCGCCGGTAAGAGGAATTTTCCAAACTTCGTTCAAAGCCCTCCATGAAAGTCACTTAAATACTCTTCCGTAATTTAGCCACGGTAATTCCGCGAGTTTCAATTTCTCTGTTACTTCCGCGAAAATGCAAATTTATCAAATAACCCTTGCTAAATCGATTCTGCTTCGCCAAATTTAGGATGGGCCACGAAATAAATATTCGTTTCGTTCCCGAGAAATAGTTTTTGGTATTTTTATGTCAAAAATAGTTTTTGGTATCCTTACGTAATGTTATTTAAATATTATTATAATTCGAAACTTTCATGGGCGAGCTTTCAAGAGAGTTTCCAATACGTAATTATATCAACATTGGAAGTTAAATGATAATTAATAGACAAGAAAAATTGGTAGCTCGTATGGCTGAACAAAAGGGAAGTAACATGGAAATATAGAGACGTACCTTAACTTTTAATAAGGATTTCATACTTGTATGTATGTATATACTTATAGCTGTAATTCATATGTACTTCTACTCCCTTTGCATCCGGTATTTCTGCTCAGTAAATGAAACTTCATCTCATTTAAAAAATTAAAAAATCATCCCACTGTTTTATTAATCGGAAGAAAATATTTAAATCAAACTACATATATATCAACATGAATTTGTATGAATTTCAAAACTCCTGTCACGCTAATTTAAATATGCACACACTCTGCTCGCAATTATTAGAACGATATTAAATATTCAGAAAATATAATATGAAGTATGTAGAACAAAATCATTCTGCACGTCGAGCACAGAAATTACATTACAACGTAATTCTATTTAGTTACGAATTTTTTTTTAGAAATTCACATTTAAATGCATTCTGCGCTCTACTTACTGCATTCAAAAATTTATGACATTCGTAAAATTGGGCTTAATTGCGTCTCTGTCGTATTAATGTACTTTACATGTCTCCTGGTAGAAAAAGCAATTTTTGCGTCGTTAATTAACTCGTCCTATAAAAGCATAATCAAATTAAAACCTCAAGACAGAAATTTAGATTGCGTGCTGTTATAACTATTCTATAATGAGAACCATATCAATTATTCTAATGAAACGTAATTTATATAGCAGAAAATAATTTAAACATTCATATTCGTACAACATGCTCGCACTAATCTTGATCCCCACCAAACCAAATTATACAGAGAGAATACTTTAATAATTTCTAAAACAACAATGATATGAGTAGTAGTACCTAGACTTTCATTTAAAAATTGATTTTTTTACTATAGTATTGTAACTTGACCCACGCAATCTGCATCGTTCAAACAATCACAAGCAACGCGGTATACAGGATTGCATCCACTAACAGGAAACGCAGTATCCCACTAATTTGGAAATCGATAATTAATTAATATAACGTTACCTCAGCCAGTGCTCGACAATATAATTCCATCGAAGTAATATTAATTACTTCGTGCAAACGTTGTTTTCAACGAGTACGCAAAGGTCTGGGTTAGGTCCGAGTTAGGTGAAATAAAGAGACGCTGCACTGCTACGTGCAATCCAGTTCTAAAAGTAGACAATATCGTGATCCCGCGAGGGTCCGTGAGGCAACATAATAAAGGCTTTATTCCGCTAATATAAGAATCGACCTTCGTCTTATTGCACACGACGACATTTCATTATAGCAAGTCGAGGCGGCCCTGTTGGAGGCGCGCATCAAATAAATGCGAATTATTCTGATACCGGATGGTAGCTCCGGTTAGAAGAAGAATCGGCCGAGGCTAGGGGGTTGCACAGGGGTTGCAGAGGGCGGGGGTGGTGAGAGGGAACGAGGTTGAAAGCGAATAGCCGGGTAGCAAGGGGTGGCTTGTAGCCTGTAGGTACGTTCCGCGTTTCTAGATGAAGAAGGCGAGCAGAGGAGGGTACCGAACGATAACTCGATCGGACATCCTGAGGCGGACGATGCGATGCAATAGTTTGTATCCGGTGGAGGGTGAGCTAACTCCAATCTTAGCCACGAAGCTGCGCCGCTTAAACAGCCACGACAGAATCCCTTACTTATCCCTCGTAGCCCCCGGCGTTCCGGAAGGAGTACCCACTCGAATTATTTTCACCGATTCGCCGCCGAGAGTGAGGCTGCCTCGATTTTTTTTTCTGGATCATTAGAATCCGTTTCATTCATTTTATTCCGCCCCACTCTCTTCCTCTCTTTCTCAATCGAGCGGGACAGTTTGTATCGCGGTAATCCAGTCGGGATTTGCAGAAGGTTTAAGTCTTTTAAGTTAACCCTTAAACGCCACACCGGGTTCCCTCATGATCCCGACAACATTTCTGTCCACTAACTTTCGCTACTGCATTGTGCGATATAATTGTAACAATCAAGTTTCTCTAACTTCTTTGGAACATTTGGATTATTTAGTCTTTATACTTGAACCTCCGTATACTGTGCCGGAGTCTATTTTGACCGGGAACATCCAAATTGTCATTTAAGTACTCGATTTGTGGCAATTAAACTAACTGAAAGACTAATGTGTCTACGCGAGATATCGTGAAATGTAAATTGTTAATAATTATTAATTAGAGCTGTGAACGGTCCTAGGCATTGCCAATTATAGCAACAAAAATCGTCTGTTGTCCCAGGATTAATGGTATATTAGAAAATGTATTCACCCATTTTTGATCACAGTTTAAATCAATAAACTATATTTTGTTTCTAGCATCAAAATATGTAATCCTTCAGGAACATAAAAGATTAAAAATGAACATGGCAAGTTTAGAACACTCTGGGACAAAAAGATAGCAAAACATTAGTATGATTTTAATATATTTTCACCGCAGAGAAAGTGAGGCGGCCCTGATTTTTTTCTGGATCATTAGAATCCGTTTCATTCATTTGATTCCGCTCCCGCACTCCCTCGCTCCTTTCTCGCTACCGACGGGACAGTTTGTATCGTGGTAATCCAGTCGGGAGGTTTTAATGGATTTCTTTAATCCTATGAATTGTTTTTCACTTTAGAAAGAATCAGAGGTTTACAGTACGGTCTCGTAAATTTCTAACGAACGATTAAAACATTCAATACGAATTAAGGCGGACGCCGGATTCCAATTTCCGCTCTTGCGTTTGTAACTGCACGTTCGTCTGCAGTTTCGACCCGTTGAATTATTTAATGCCATTGATATTTGCTGTGAAGGAGACGGTATTTTAATGTACCAGCAGTAAATTTGTTTAATCGGTATTTAGAAATTGAGGATCAAATTCAGAGGTACGTGTCCGTTCTATTAGATATTCGATTGAATGTGTTTTCACGAATTAAACGAATATATAGGGTGTCCCGAGAATATGTATGTACACTTTATCAGCTGGTAATTAACTTAATTTTCTTTGCTTTCCATTCAGGTTTAATCGAGTGGTTAACCTTCGGGTTTAAAGAGTGTGTATACATTTTTTGGTAAATCCTGTATAATTCCTTGAATATACACTACTGTGCAAAAGAAAGAAGCACCCAGTATAATTATAAGATATAATGACAAACAATATCTTTATGTAGAAATTGTAATGTACAATGATTGATTTATTGCTTAAAGTATCAGGTGATCCGTAATAACACATATTCTCAGAACTATACAATTAAACAGCATAATCCTTTTTCCAAAATTTATTGTGTTCTTATTTGATTTTTTATGCTTTTGTATATCTCACGAATATACGAGGTGTGATCAAAAAGTAAGGTGACTTTTTATTTTCATCAAAGTATATTTATTTATTCATCAATATATATGTTGTCCCCTTCAAAGTAATCCCCCTCAGATATCATACACTTGTGCCAGCGCTTTTTCCAATCCTCGAAGCACTTCTGATAAGCACTTTTTGGTATAGTTTTGAGCTCTTCCAGCGATCCACTGATGCACTCTTTTCTCCTCAATCGTTGCAAATCTCCGTCCTTTCATGGGTCTCTTCAGTTTTGGGAACAGGAAAAAGTCGCAGGGGCCAAATCAGGTGAATATGGTGGCTGAGGCATGGCCGTGGTGTTGTTTCTGGACAAAAAATTACTCACAAGCAACGATGCGTGAGCAGGTGCATTATCGTGATGCAAAATCCATGATTTGTGTTTCCAAAATTCCGGGCGTTTTTTTCGTATTGCTTCACGCAAACGGCGCATAACTTCAAGGTAATACTCCTTATTAATCGTACGACCTTGTGGTAAGAACTTCTGATGCGCTACGCCATGATAATCGAAGAAAACAGTGAGCAAATCCTTGACATTTGATCGAACCTGGCGTGCTTTTTTCAGTCTTGGCTCTTCTGGGGACTTCCTTTGGGACGATTGGACTTTGATTTCGACGTTATAACCATATACCCATGATTCGTCACCAGTTATGACCCGTTTGAGTAAACCAGGATCATCATTGACGTCATTCAACAGCTTCTGAACGATGCTCATGCGACGTTTCTTCTGGTCAAAATTAAGCAGTTTCGGAACAAACTTCGCCGAAGACACAAGCGTACCACTTATAAACATTTCTTTTACTCAGAGTACACTCACCGTATGCCATTGTCAACATTTCAAGTGTTTTGGAGCACTTAATTTCATTTTTTACACAAAATTTGATGCAAATTCTTTGATCCATTCTTTTCGACAGCAGAAAATCGCCGAACACGCAAAACACTTCTAACCTTTATGCTTCTCATAAACAAACAAAAAATGCTATATAGCTGAAACTGTGAACATATGTTCGGGACGAGTATACCAGCATAAGAAAAAAAAGAAAACGAAAATCGCCTGTAGGTATCCCGCGAAATTCAAAAAGTCACCTTACTGTTTCATCACACCTCGTATACTTTCCATTGAAAATGTGTTTGCTCTTTAAAATAAGTTTAGGAAGTCTAAAATTGTATAACAATATGATTGAATTTTTCAATTTTTTTAAATTAAGGTTACCCAGATCTCGAAGTCAAGGTGTATATGGTCTTTACAGTCGTGTATGTGCCCTCTGACAATTATAAAAATTCGAACGTTTTTATAAATCATTGATCCGAATTTCGACATCACGTTCGCAGGGAGCGTCGTCGAAGGCTGCAGATGTGACAGGATTTATGATAAAATTCCGATGTCGCTTAATTCAATGAAATTCTGCGAGTAGACGAAGTGTAGGGTAGGGTAGTGCGCGAAACAGAGGTGAAATTCCACGATTGTGCCACGTGAGGTACAAAAGACCAGCGAAATACTTTGGTCGAGTCAAAGCTCGAAAGGCACCGGTGGAGAGACGTGGACATTTAGCATTCAGCGCGTATGATTAGGCGGTCTGGCGGCGCATAGAAAATACGGTCATTCCGGCCGGGCTATATAGAAACTCGAGAATGAATTATGTAAGGCAAAGTACTTCATTCGTCTTGCTCTTGTTATTTGGTGGGTGTAGTTAAACTCCGCGTATTACCGCGTCTGAAATATCGCCAGTAATTTTTAAGGCGAACGTGCCGGCGACTATGCACCGGGCTCCACCCACGCCTCTCTCTATTTCTTCGCCGCCCTCTGCACCACGCTGTTTAAACATCGCCGGTGTGCGGTGTGCAGGCCTCGAATCAAGCTGAAATTTTACAGAGCGTGTTCACATTTTTTCTGTTTTCTTTTTTTCGAAACGCTTTCGCGGTAGAGCGAGCCGAGAATATTTCTCGCTGTCGCGCGGGCCAACGCATTCCGACAAGTTTATTTTACAAATTATTTTTCTCGTGCGCCGGACGTCGACCGCGTACCCGTATTTTTCCCGCCAACTTTCGATGTTTCAAGAGCGGAAAAGAAATTCGAAGGGAAAAGGAGCTCTCCGAGCACTCCTGTTTAACTTTGAATCGCGAAATTTCGAAACGGAACGTTCAACAATGAAAAGGCGTACAAGGTTGTTTAGACTTTGATAAGCTGCTAGGCTATTCAACGACGCGAACGTTCGAGTTTTCTTTTGAAACGTGCTACGATAGCGTTTGTTGAATGATCTCGGCGAGCTCCGGCTAAGACGGAAAAGGGCACGCACGCGTTACGATTGATCGTGAGACGTATTGTAGAAGTTTGTACGACTCCAGTGTCTGGACGATAATCGTAACGTGGGAGACCGTGCTAGGACGCGATTGGGTTTGACTACGATACTGTCATAAAATCTGTCGGAGTGCAGGTTCTATAGTTTGCAACCTCTGTGGCTGGAGAGCGATTCGGCGGAACGGTCTGCCCAGCGATTTCAACTTTGAGGCAAAAATGTTGCACGGATTCGAGCCGGAGTTACAACTGTAATTTCCGTAGAGGTGTCTGGCTAGTTTTCTTACGGGAATATATTTTCTCTAAATAAGTTTACTCTTTTATTGGGCGATATTCACGATTTCATCATTTTTAGTTTATTCCATAAGGACATTGTCTGCTCTCTTTTCATCCTCTTTCTTAGAATTAGTATCTTGGGATAATTATTTGTTCGAACCATTCAAACAGACATTGAGAGGACGTTGTTGCAACAGTTACGAAGAGGAGGTGCACTTCGTGAGCAATTTGGACATAAAAAATTACCAATTCTCTAGACAGCGGATTTGATGAACTTATGACAGAAATGAGTAGATGTAATGTAAACCAGTGAAAACATTAGAAGAATTTTAAAATACTATTGGATTGGCAATAAACTAATTTCGGTATTTTAAGGCGAAGTAAAACCGAATTTATTTCTTCAAGCGATGAACTTCAATCAATAAAATATATTCTTACTTATTCGTTTTGGTAAAAGATCATCGAACAAAAGGGAAAATATGTTATTTATCATAATGAAAGTTCATTGTTTGGATAAAAAAATTGTGCTCTATTTCACCTTAAAATACCGAAATTATTTTTTTTTACCAACCCAATATTATATTCTTTTCAACCTATCAAACATATTAACACTAGGTTTACGGAGGTCTAAATATAACTATTTTACATTAATTTATAAACATAACAAGAATGTGTCTATCCAAATTTTTGCCCATTTTTCTGATAGTATACACCCCAAGAATTAAATTTGTGTAAAAAATTCCTCAGGGAAGCATCTTTACAATCTTAATAATCGCAAATTAAGATTATTAGAACCCGTCATTTTGATGGGTCCCGTAAACCTAGTGTTAAGAAAGAAAGTAATCTCCTGTTTCACTCCAGTTTGTTGCAATTTAGGTGCAACATTTTTATTTTGCATAAATATCCGCTGTCTACTCGCAACGAGAAATAACTCATTCGAAAAATTCAAATTAGAGCTAAACACTTATTGACCACGATGATCGTGCAAAAATCGTGTAAAACGAGTCGAAGTGACCATTCCACGGGAGTTGTCGGGACAACTGGGGTGGCGCGATAAATGGCACCGTGCATGGGCAACTGAGCACAGGAAAGTGTGGCAAAGGTGGAACAAAAAAACTTGTGCAAAAAAAAAAGAAGAAAGAAGCAACAGAAAGGCCAGGGCGAGTTATCGGCTAGGAAGGAGCCGTTCGTCCGGTAAACAGATGCCGGTGAAAGCCGCTCATCCGGCAAACATTACACAGGCTTACCACTACGAGACTATCTCGACGATTGGTACATATCGAAGATTTCCTATGGCCGGTTGGGAATATGTACCTATACGTACGTACACCAAGTACAGGGAGCTTGTTGCCCCCTTGCGCGCCGTTAGGTAACTCTATTCAGAAGCTTTGCCCGGGAGACCTTCGACCCGTCTTAAACCATGGCCAAAGCGAATGTTTCCTCCGGTAGACGACGTGGCGTAAACCCGCCACAAGACACTATGGGACCGAACCATAACCGCTGGACCGTGATGTCGGATGACTACGGGCTTTTGCGTCAGTTTCACGCCAAATAAGGAAGCCGTCGTTGCACAATCCACTGGCGGTGCACACACTCTGCTTGGCAGAAGAGGCATGTCTAAATAAATATCAGCCGGTGTCGCTAGAGATTGCAGGCTCTCTCAACGAAAAATGATACGGAAAATGGTCAACTATTTTCAGATCGCTCGGAGATTATAATCCTCTTCTGCATCATCTGTTTTTGCTCGACTTTCCATTCAGGCCATTCGATGTTTTAAGTAAAGATTGATATACAGGGTTTTCACGCTAATACCAAAGCATAAAATAGTAGCGCCACGCTTTAGCATTTATACAAACAGTCTAACGCATATGTGAATTTTGAAGAATAAATTATTTTCATACGCGAAACTTCCTTTCAATTGCGTATAGGTAGGTGCAGATAGAGAAAGGAAAATTAGGTCCATTTATAACGGCAGTTCAAACAGAATCTTATTTCAAAGAGAGCACAATAAAAACTTTACTCAACTCGCAATCAAGAAGCCCGGTTGGTTTCCAAGCGAAACAACAAAAGGCAATATATAAAACACCCATGGGCACCACTCGCACGGAACTTCCCTAGACACTCACATATAAAGGGTGAATGCATGTCTTAATCGAAAAAAGAATTATTCTGGGTAGACAAATAAATTAAAACTGTAAATAAGTAAATTACATTATTTTTCATATCAATCTTCCGTTGAAAGAAAACTGAGTTTGAAAATTCCTCGGTTATGGTTGATATTCAATGACTAACGGATAATCGTGTCTGATCGTGGCGGATCGTATCCCCTTACGATATATTTACAACAAAAATGAGTAGATGTAATTCAAAATAGTAGATCTATGGGCACCACTCTTACGGAATTTCCCTAGACACTCACATATAAAGGGTGAATGCATGTCTTAATCGAAAAAAGAATTATTCTAGGTAGACAAATAAATTAAAACTGTAAATAAGTTCATTACATTATCTTTTATATCAATCTTCCATGTAGAGGAAACTGAGTTTGAAAATTTCCCGGGTATGGTTGATATTTAATGACTAACGGATAATCGTGTCTGATCGTAGCCGACCGTAACCCCTTACGATATATTTACAAGAAAAATCAGTAGATGTAATTCAAAATAGTAGACCCATCGGCACCATTCTTACGGAACTTCCCTAGACTCTCGCATATAAAGGGTGAATGCATGTCTTAATCGAAAAGAGAATTATTCTAGGTAGACAAATCAATTAAAACTGTAAATAAGTTAATTACATTATCTTTTATATGAATCTTCCATTTAGAGGAAACTGAGTTTGAAAATTTCCCTGGTATGGTTGATATTTAATGACTAATGGCTAATCGTCTGATCGTGGCGGACCGTATCCCCTTACGATATATTTACAAGAAAAATGAGTAGATGTAATTTAGAATAGTAGAAAGACTAAAGTAATTGAAAAGTATCGATGCATTACTTTCGATATGCTAAACCTATTAAAAAGAACCTCAGTTTACTTAGTTATAGAGCGTAGTTGTTAAGGTGTCCAAATGATTTAAATAATTTGATCAGCCGCAGAGTAGCACCGCGAAACGTTCCGGCGTAGTTAAGCGGTGTCACGAATAATTACGAGGCCAGGAACAGAGATTTAGATGGACATTTAGTTCGGAACTAAACAGTTTAAAAGCGTAGGATGCGTGACGCGGCCGCGTTGAGACAGTGGAACCGTTGGCTAATCGTCTTGGTTGTACAGCCGGCATACCTGGACGGCAGAAAGCGCAGATTTAATTAAAACTAGTAGCCCACGGCGAACATATTTTCCGAGAGAGGATACGCCCTTCTCGTACTCGTTACACGGACACAAGGGAGAACTCGGTGGGCGTTTCGAATCCGACATTCCGCCGCGATGCCGCTGGCCTTTTTTCACGACGAGATGAGAAATTGTCTAACGTGCAACCAAATTTCTCAATTCCGCTGTAACGCATGGAATTTCGGTGCAAACAATTTTGACGAATCTTTCTACTTGCTGAACTTACCGGTAGTAACCGGCGACCGCACTCTGTTATTATTACAGGAAACTCCCACGTACATTTTACACAATGCCGGATGGGTTTCGGCGCTGCCGAGGACCGTGGAAACCGCAGTTACACACAGGGAACAGTATAATTTTACGAGAATAGTCAGATAATTAAATGAAAGGGTAAACGCGGAGCGGTTTTATTCGAATTTTTTCCCGTTTACCGAAGTGAAGAGTAAATGGAGGCTTTCATCCCTTTAAAATCTTTTTATTAAAGATGAAGCATCGCCGCGAAATTGCGGAGCTACGTGTATCGCGTCCATATGATGTTGCTAAACACTTTCGAACGCTGGCAACGCTTGTTCGATGAAACTAAAAATTTTTACCATACCCTCATTCTAAATTTTCTGGCACAGCAGAAAACAATATGGCGTATTCATACTGCGATTAGAGACGCACACTGGTGCCACCAGGCAATATTGTTATATTTTTGCATGCTATCAAATATTAGGCTGTTCCAAAAGTTAATTTAACCCTTTCCGCCATGGCGTCCTCATATAAGAACATAACAAAAAAATCATAATTTAATTCAAAGAACTGCTTAGCAAAGCCATGATTTTTTTTCTAGGAATAAATAATTCGTGATCGAAAGGGTTAAGAGAAAACAAATTTCTTGGTTAAGTGAAGGGAAGCTTCGGAACTAGTAAAATATTAACGAACAGACGATCGCGTCTATGATAACAGTTTGTCTGCAGCGGGTCTCAAAATTGCATCAACATCCAGAAATAGGAGGTTCCTGAGATCATTTGAAGCAACATTTTCCTTTGGAAAAATTCGCTTCGCGGCTATGTTAAGGAATTATTAACTAAAAATACGTTGGCGCGCCGGGCCGACTGTGTGGTAAATGAGTGGAAAGAACCGCGTGTTTGTATAAACTTACTGTAATACATTAAACTAACAATTATAGTAATACATCATTTTTATCTCACCGCGTGCATGCCCCGTGCTGCATACGAAAAATAACCCATACGACACATGCGACAGTCGCGCCATCTCTCGCGCGCTCACACTCTCCTCTATCGCATTCATTCGCAACTCTCACATACAATACAATCAATCAACACTCACACAGACTGTGCTAACACGCATCTGAGTCGCACTCTGACTGGTCCGTGTTTTTCATAAATAACTCCTTAACAAAGCCATGGACGTCACTTTTGCAAAGGAAAATGTTGCTTCAAATGATCTCAGGAACCTCCCATTTCCGGATGTTGAAGGAATTTTGAGACAGCCTGTATACTCGTGTGTATAGCAATACGAAACACTGCGAAAGAAACTTTGGGGACAGCCTAATAATTCGTTTTCTTTTCGCCGAAGCGATTCACGCCCTCAATTTTCGCAGAACGTTTTTACAACGATCGATAGCAATTCGTCGAGCTGTGCATCGAACCTCGAATTAGCGAAGTAAGTTACGAACGGTAAGAAATTAGCGGACGCGCAGCGAACTTCGATCCGTCGCATAAACGTTTTACGGCATCGCCAGCAAAATGGATGCACGCGCAATCAAGCGACACACTGTTCGACAGTTTGAGACCTGTATAAACGCACGTTTACAGCATGTAACGGCCACACGAGAATAGCAGAGATGGTCGCCGGAAGAGAGATCGGAAAGGAGAGGAGAGAAGAGGAAAGGAGAGGAAAGGAAAGGAAAGGAGAGGAGAGAGGAGGAGAGATCACGGCATACAAAGGAGCGTCGGGACTCTCCTGATACGTCGCATTGCCGTGAAGCGTGAGCGTATTGCACGACATAAAAGTAAGATCCACCTAGCGGCGGCGGGACACGTAGCGCATGAAATCGTTCGAAAAGATCGACATAAACGGCCCTTGTTTGTCGTTTATCGCTCCGTCCCGGTCATTGGTAACCCTGCACTCCACGGCCCATGCAACGGAGACGCCCGTTGCGACGCGATAATAACAACCATGATCGATCATAAAATCGTAGCCGTTGCTCTCGTCGACCATTCCTAGAACTCCTTTATAGATTTTTCTCGAAAGTCGAGCGTTCCGGAGACACGGACTTTTCTAAGGGTGCTACTCCATGCTTTCAGAATATGTCTGCTGTAATACTGCACAGTTTTGAACATTGACTACTTTTACACACTTCGACGACGGTGCCCGAGTCTATTCTGACACAGATTATTAAAATCGTCATTTAATTAGTCAATTTCTGATGATTCTCTTGAACGAATAGCTGCCACGTTAAGAACGATAGAGAGATTAATGTATCTACAAGATGTACCTTAAAAACTGTGGTTCAAAGAAATTGAAAATAGAGCTGAAAATGATCTTGAGAACCTTAATCGTAAAAGTTCATTTCGTGTTCCAAAAATTAAGCAGTTGATCATGATTGTCGCGAGGAAATTGATTTTCAGACGCTTTCATCTTAATGGCCGTGTTCACACTACTTTATAAGAGCTGCTTACATAGTAAATACACACAAGCTATTTTTCATATGCGTTTTGCATATTTTGCATATATTGTTCATATATTTTCTAATAAATAGAGAATACGTACAGAGAGAAACCCCAATTTAGAGAGTAACCCTTACTGTAATAATAATAATAATCCTACATAAAGAAAGTTTTCGAATAGCTACTACTAAACATTTCTTGAAGAAATTACTATAGTGAAAAATGATGTTCCTCGCGAAAAACACGGTTCATCAAATTAACTTGAATTGAGCAGTCGACAAACAAAGTTTTATGAGAGGGGTATTGATTTTAATTCAGTCATAAAAGTGTGCTTTACATTTTCGAACTGTAAGATATAAGAAGGTGAAAATGCGAAGGATGTCAATCATCGATATTCGATGGGAATTGTATAGGGATCATTTACGTTATCGCTGCGATGCAGTGTTCTCATTCTCGCGCAAGCGTAACAGCATCGAGTGCCTGGTATAAGCAAAAATGCAACAGTTATGTCAGCGGCATTATTGAAACAATTGACGGATCGTAACGTATGCGTCGGTAGCAGCGAAAGTGTTAAAAAGCTTTTCACGCGAGTTGGCACGAGCCGACCCATGTGAGCCGAGTTAAGCCATAAGGGAGAAATATCATTGAAATTCACATGAGCACACGTGATTTGGTACACCTCACGCGCAGACGGTGCCCCACGCTTTCCTGCTAACCGACGTCAGCTCATCGGGTATAAAAATTTAATGCCTTTTATGTGGCCACGTGAATATCGAAATTCTGATAAATATCGTGTCCTTATCGTTACATTAGAATACCACGAGTTATCTTAATTTTATATGTTTATTGTTCAATATCGAATCCGTCAAAAGGTATTTTCCCGTCAACTTTTTAACGAATGCTCAATTATAATATTTATAATGTTGATCAGAATCATGCAAACAGAACACTGAAAAAGTACGACCAATGTTCTAGTCAAGATCTTTTTGTTTTAGCTATTAAAGTATCAAAGTTTTCTCCGTGACACTTCTATTTGTACAAATAGGATTGTATTAATAAATAATGTATTGTAATTTGGTGTTATACTATGCACAAGTATATTCATTTTTCATACGCAGCTGCGTTACCATGATAATCGATCTGGAAAACTATTGTATACATACGTGTCTTATATCAGTAACGTAATAAGTAGAAACAGTGAGTTATGGTCAGACAGAATAGGGGATATCCCTGCTCAGTAGTATCAGACAATTCTATTGTGTTCTGTCATAAGAAAACTATAAAATATGGTATTTTTTTCGTTATGTAGTGTCATCTTAGTATAAATTTAATGGAGTATACCAATAGAGAATGTGCAATACAAAATTTGCAGCAAAAACAATAGCAACGTTTTTACAATGAGTAGAGTTACATTCATTTACACCGCTATGCTCATAATCTCGCACAATATTTTTCATTAATTAATAAGATTGTTTGTTAATTTTTAATCTAAAGTATGTTCCACGTCTTTATGGCAACGCGTATACGACGGCACACGGAGAGAAAGCGCATTACACACAACGAACAGAAAATAGGAAACAAAGTACCGGCGACGCTGAAATCACTCAGGTAACCACGGCGACTCGCATAAGCTCAGCTTGCGAAAGTTCATGTGAAAGGGGCCTAACGGTTTACGATCGACGGGAATCTGTAATCCTACACCCTGGCGCGAGTAAATTATTTACGACGTCGTGGAAAGCGACGAATAGAGTTAAAGGACTGAGGAGAATGAATGGAATCCGTCGTAACACGAACTTATTGTTCAGAACGTGATCCGATTGTGAGAAATTCGAGGAAATTGGGATTAGCTTCTGAAAATGAACTGGAAGTCGCTAACATTACGTGACGCTCGCAAAATAAATACTCGAAATCTCATGCAAGGAGAGAGAGAGAGAGAGAGAGAGAGAGAGAGAGAGAGAGAGAGAGAGAGATTTGTATGGTGCTGTTAACAATATACGAAATTCATTGTTTTCACTTTAAGGAAATCTCTTATTCTGCTTCCTAGGATGATGATAGACACGTTGCTGGTATACTTGCTGCGAATATTAAACAATATCTTATTCCAATTTGTACAATGCCGCAGGAAACGCGTGTCACACAATCCGTTCGTTCTGTATTCTTTTTACACGAGTAGAAAAATGGATATATTGACGAAAAGTATCATGCGATGTTTGAGAAAAATATGGGAAAACATAAAAATAGAGACGACGATCTCGTAAATGAAAAACACTAGCGATCAAAAAATTCCACTTCCTAATATACAGAAAAAATTCAATTTCTGCTATAAGAAATAAAAAAGATTCCTTGGAATTTCATTTAGGAAAACACGGTTTATTTAACGTTACTGTTACGCATCAGACATTTCTCAAGCCACACCGTACGAAATAAATTAAATTGTATTATTTTTATTTGAAAAGTTGCTGATGATGTCGGCATCTCGTTTGGTTCGTGCCAAGCAATTTTAACGGAATTTTGGAAACACAATTCATGGATTTTGCATCACGATAATGCACCTGTTCACGCATCGTTGCTTGTGAGTATTTTTTGGCTAGAAACAACTCCACAATCATGCCTCATCCACCATATTCACCGGATTTGGCCCCCTGCGACTTTTTCCTGTTCCCAAAACTGAAGAGACCCATGAAAGGACGGAAATTTGTAACGATTGAGGAGATAAAGACTGCATCGCTGGAAGAGCTCAAAGCTATACCAAAAAGTGCTTATCAGAAGTGCTTCGAGGATTGAAAAAAGCGCTGGCACAAGTGTATTATATCTGAGGGGGAGTACTTTGA
>CM052201.1:6266715-6354236 GCA_028455805.1 Lasioglossum figueresi | reverse complement strand
TGAAGAGACCCATGAAAGGACGGAAATTTGCAACGATTGAGGAGATAAAGACTGCATCGCTGGAAGAGCTCAAAGCTATACCAAAAAGTGCTTATCAGAAGTGCTTCGAGGATTGAAAAAAGCGCTGGCACAAGTGTATTATATCTGAGGGGGAGTACTTTGAAGGGGACAACATAAATATTGATGAATAAATACATATTTTTTGATTAAACTAAAAAGTCACCTTACATTTTGATCACACCTCGTATATACAAAATACAAGAAATAAGAGAAGACCAAAAACTATTTGATTTCCACCTCAATCGAAATAATAAATAATCTTTTATTTGCAAATAAGAAATAAGAAATAAATCACATTTAGAATTATTTAATTTACTTTCATTTAAATAAAAAGTTTAGTTATCATTTGCAATTCAAATCACACCTTGATTCATTACTTAAATTCAAATTTACCCAACACTGCTCCTAAAAGATAACGTAGCCGCTGAAAATTTTTGAGAGGATGCGACCTGCCAGAGATTGACAAACTATACTCGAAGGAGGAGCATTTCCCCAGCCGATCGCACAAATAAATTAACAATAAGATTAATTCAATCCGAGCGATTTTCCGGGGCAGGGGTCCGGCTCTCGAAATCCAGCATAGCAATCATATCATCGCGGGAGTGAAATCAGGCTGATCCGTTCGTGCTCGGGAACCTGCATTCCCTGTCAAACGAGTGTGTCTGGGCAGCAAAGCCGTTCCAGGGTGAGCGTGGGTCTCTCCTTTCATTCAGGAATGTGCCGGCGATCGTTTCCAATTCGATACCGCTATGCGTATCCTCGGATACGCGCGCTGGCTCTGATCGGTAGCTGTGCTCGCTAGCTGGCGAGCGCATATGCGGGGAGAGATCGAGGGTATCGAATGTATCGCGTTCGCTGGATGAGGAAAAGCCTGTCGTATTTTCATGACGGGAAGTCTGCGCTGCCTCTCCGATAGCTCGTGTCCCTGCAGATCGATTTTCATCGTGATACGACCGAAGGCTGTAGACCGGACAATCGAAAACCTGGCCGGAGGGTAAACGCGGATTTCTCGTTTCACGGCGCCGCCTACGCCGACGCCGACGCCGTCGTGTTTTCCATGTCCCCGTGGACGTCGGCACGTCTGTTTGTCCACGTCGTCTCCGACGACCGAGTTATTCGACCCCTCTTCGCCGTTCCTCCGGCTCCTATACGGGAACACACGTATACCTAGACGTATATACACAGGCTTCGACCATGTGTCTGTGGAGATGGACACGTACACACGGATCTGTATCTATATGTATTTGTATGTGTACATATATGTATGTATGCGTGTATATATAGACGGGTTATATACAATATATGTATGTATATATGTTGGTATACGCCTCCGCCATGAGGCCGGCCCTCCAGTGTCAGTTGCGCGTGTTTGCTATGCTCGCCCAGGCATGTTTCCAACTAAACTAACCTCGCCACGCCTCGACGCATTGGCGTCGTAGCCGCAAAGCGCATTGCTACGAATCCGATCCTTTCTGAGTGTTGCGGATACCCGAGCGATTACGACGCGAGCCGGCTCATCTTACAAACACACGTACACGTATTTTTGGAATTTTCGGGGACGCTCAAAAGCTGTCTCCTTGGTGGCGGTCGGAATTTAACCCTTCGCCCGGTGCAGCCCGCGGCGCGTTGCAAGGGTGCGCGAGAGCGATTTGAAACTAAATTAATTGCGAGAGTTTAATTTTAAATATTGTTCAGGGTTCTGTCTTTGAGAACATAGAAATCATGATTTCATCAGGTACGCGTGCTATTGAATAGATGGACCGTTTATTTTAAAAGTGGTGCAAATCCATTTTTTTTTAAATGAGACCTCGCATAATTTGTGATTAATTTAGTGTAAATAGAAAGTCATTTTTTTTTTAAATGGACTTGCACCACTTTCAAAATAAACGGTCCAGGTATCGGCTGACGCGTCTGATCGTGGTCAGCCTATTCTACTTCCTGCAAATTCTAATACACGGAACCTGGCGAATTTTCAATTTTTGATAAATCTTTAATAATTATTCATTATTAGGTACACAGCCATGCACACTCCAATCATAGGCGTTTTATAGTTGTGTCGCAAGGTTCATTGCAATTGATTTTTATCATATTATATCCATATTTTATACTATATAATTCCAGACTGGCAAACAAAATTTCACAAACACGATTCAAGCGTATAACAGACCTGTGCACCGGAAACAGCAAGTAATCCCAGACAAATGTTAAAAAATGTCCACGTCACTATATTCGCATCAAAAACTTTTAAATGTACGCAATATTGCACATTTAAAAACGTTTAAACAATTTGATATGCAAGAAATAAAATCTTTGCTATGAATTACTGTTCCGAGAGTTGAAAGAAAGTTAGCTTTTTTAAAATTTTATGCAGAGATTGAAAAAATTAAAAAACTCTTCAATAGATTCTATCTAAAGCATGGACAGAGAGTGAAACTTTGTCAAAAAACGATCTCATACTACAAATACGGATGAAAACATAGAAAAGAGTTCTTCTGACTGAAAGTTTTGTTTCAATAAACTTATAGAACATAAAAATTTTAATTTTCCTGTAACGAGCACAGATATTTCATACTTCAATATTAAAAAAGTTTTCATCCCTTACAGGAAATATTGAATACTATTCGACGAATAGTACCAGAATAATATTAAAGAATTCTTACAATTAAATTGGCATTCTCGATGTTATTTATTTGTAATATTAACGTGGATGATTTATATATTCAAAGCTTGTTTGTGTCTCTTTCGTACAAATCTTTTTTAATAAACGTTATTAAATTGCCCTCATAAAACAGACATTTTAGAAACTGTGTAATAAAAATTCCTGGGAGTAACTAAAATATACGTATAACATTTTTCCTGAATGAAACATACAAATTCAAACAAACATTTTACAGAAACGTACCTGTTTATTTCGATTCCTAGTTCCTTTTATACCGAATACAATGAAATTGGCTGAAGAACGTTCACAGAACCTCCGCGACTCGAGCACAGCAGGGTTAAGCTTGAAACTACGTGTACTACCGCGTTTAAAGTCTTCGATTGCGATTAACCGTACGATGGAACTCGTGTGCTACAACATTTGAAGCCCATTCAACATGCGCAACGCGCGGAGCGGAACATACTTGAAGCGCTTAAAAAGGGTCGCTTTTCAAAGGCATCACGCGCCGAAGAGGGGTTTTCAAGTGTGTTGTGCGCCGCGCGTTGCATATGCGGGCACGCGGGTTTCCGAATACAACGAAATGTATTCCGGAATTATTGCTGGAAAATATATTGAATTTGAATTTCTAAGATACTTGGCTGCTCGGCCACTTTTCGAATTCAAATCCACTCGTTTCGGACGTGCAAGTTTTTGCGGATTCATAATGGCGAAGGTGTTGCTCGGTATTTTGCAGTCGGAATTTCCCATTTCCTGAAAACACGCTTTGCTCTATTCGCAGACAGTACTTCTGGCTAGATTTCGAATTTTCTGAAAAAACGAAAATGTTCTGCATCCATTGTGGAGAACAGGAGATAAGAAAAATGTTCTTTTAATTGTTTCAATACATTGCAGAGTTGGGCATTAATCGATTTAAATTTTAATCAGGATTGCTTGATTAATGTGTAGGATTAAAAAAGGTAATCATTGAAAAATCGACGATTGATTCAATCGATTGATGAAGTTAATCGTCAATCGTTGATTGAAAAAAGAAATCATTGAAGAATCGGAGACTAATGTAATCGATGATCGTTGAAGTTAATCGCCACACATCTATCCATAAATTGTAATAACCGGGCACATAGCGATCGTATTATAGACCAAATGGCAATATACAGTGGGTGTAGAAAGTATTCGTACACCTTTTAAAATACAATAACTTTTTTATAATTGTACGAAACGACCTAATTTTTTATAATCAACTAGAAGCATTGATTTATGAAATGATATGCAAAACAGATTTTCCAAAAATTATAATTTACATGGTTATATGCTAAAATAAAACAGGCATTTTTTTAAACTTTTTTATTTGGACCCATAAAGAAAATTTAAAATATATGTTTACAGTAGTTACACGCATACTGAAAACTTTTATCGAAATCGATTAACATACGCACGAGCTACAAGCGGTTAAAAATGGTGAAAATCGTAGTTTTACACGACTTTTGATCAGTTTCTGCTTCAAATCCACAGAATCGTACATCTGCCGATGCGTGTCGTTTTTCCTGCGTCAACCGATTTCGATGAAATTTTCAACATGTGTATAACTAACATACATCTACAAAGCATATATTTTAAATTTTCATTAAGGACCCAAATAAAAGAGTTTTAAAAAATACCTTCCTTATTTTGGCATATAACTATGTAAATTATAATTTTTGGATAATCTTTTTTGCATATCATTTCGTAAACCAATGCTTCTACTAATTGCTTACGAAACATCAGGTCGTTTGGTGCAATTATAAAAAAAGTTATTCTATTTTGAAAGGTGTACGAATACTTTCTACACCCACTGTACCTAAGTTCAGTTCACATTTTTTCAGTATGCATACAGTTTCGATTCCGTACTTCAATTCTAAATTTCAGCAGTTAATCGTTAATCGATTACCCGATTGACGATTACAATTGAAAAGAATGTAATCGTCAACCGCAATTAACGACTAAAGTAAGAGTTTAATTGTCAATAGCGATTAACGATTGAAGTCGAAATTTATTCGTCGATCGTTGACTAAATTTTTGCCCAACTCCGATACATTGGAAATGTCTTCACTGGTCTATTTCGCAGAACGTATGCCGTCAGTTAGGCTTTTTAAGATAGCCTAAAATTGCAGTATTTCTAAAAATGCTTTTAATTACTATAATAAGCACATTCTGAAGCAGAGAAAGCAATCATTCGCCGCAAGTGCGTCTCGACGCGTTCCCTCGAGCACGTTCCACCACAGGCATGGAAGGAAAGGGTTGGGAGAAATTTTCATTTGAAATTATAAAATATTCGTTTTCCTTTGCGCCGGTTGGAAAGTACACATCTCCGCTAAATAAAGAGGTTATGAAAACAACGAGGCCGTCGCCGGTTCGTCGGTCTCTTAGCTGGTAGCAACAAATAGGTAGTTTTCGAGTAGGGGAATGCAAGGAGGAGAAGGAGGAGAAGGAGGAGGAGAACGTTCAAGCTCGCTTTTGTATTTGCATTCGACCGTTCTCTGCCCCCGCCCCCGTCTTCTTGCCCCATACTTAATTCGGGCAGAAAGTAGACGAGCAAACCCATAGTGCATGAGGACTCATAATTTCTGCTCAACGGCACCTTCAAAGATGTGGAGAAACGTAATAACACGAGGTAGAGAGAAAGGGGGGAGGGTAGGGGAACGGTGAAAGAGCCGGAAAAGAAGGAGGAAGGAACGAAGAGCGGTTGAAACGATGACCAAACCACTGCTTTGATATACTTATATAGCCGTTACGACGGAGGATGAGGTCGAGTCCACTTTGATTACCGGATGACGTACTCGGACTGGGTTCGCTTTTGCGGCAGTCGAATGCTACCGATTCGTCGGAGCGTACTGAGGGTGCATCCAAGCATGAAGATGTCGTCTACCCCCGTCCCGGACTCTCGCATGGAGATTTCTACGTTATTTCGACTTCAATTTCAGATTGCCTCTTCTGTCGGTACAATAATTTTCGTCGACGCGGAATCATATCCTGCGCCGTTAACCGTCCCGTTTTACATTTATGAACCGATTTGAAACGCCATTAAGGTCGTCGGCTACGTTCGAAAGTCATTATTATCTTGCTTCTGAGGCATAACTTCCCTCTAAGTCGGTTAAAAGCGACGGCTCTTTCCCAGAAACTCAACATTATTATATTTATCGCGCGGCGTGGCGAGATACGGCCACGCCACCATCTTTTTTTTTCCTCAAGTAATTAGAAACTAATTGCAAACTAATTTTCTATTGAAGTTTATTAGCCCTCCGACGACGCGCCACGCCGACGCCGCTGCGCTGCTGTCCGCCGACACGATGACACGGCGAACGTGATAATTTCCTTATTCGCGAATGTTATATAAAGCGAAACGGTGGCGCGAAGATATAGCATGGAATTCCAATATTGACGTCGAACAATATCCGGGAAACTACGGAACTGAGAAAGGAGAAGCTCAATAACTGGGATGAATAATATTGGAGACGCTCGTAACTATGTATTACATGTCGGGCTTCTATAAAAGAATTTAATTTTCCCTGTTTTATAGTACCTCACTCGTGCTCTCGAATATGAAATTATACATCTCTAACTTTTACGGGCGCCGTATCCGGTTGCGACTGTTCCGTGTCCAGTCGCGAAACGAATTTTCCATAGTCCATATAGAACGATTGATGACGCTGCTTTCCAATGCTTTAAACATTAAATATTTATTTCTCATTAAAATTTTGAATGACACGCGGAGAAATAGCAGATAACTTCTAACAATTTTTCATCCGGTAGAACCTTTTTGGGTAGAGCGAGAGAATAATTGCGATTAAACCAATTTCAATGATCCAATGAATAATTGTTTGATGTGTTCGGTTTGCAATCAACTTGAATTCCC
This sequence comes from Lasioglossum figueresi, assembly GCA_028455805.1. NCBI lineage: Eukaryota > Metazoa > Arthropoda > Insecta > Hymenoptera > Halictidae > Lasioglossum > Lasioglossum figueresi. Next base: position 6,347,628 of record CM052201.1, on the reverse strand, counting down.
GAGCATAAAATTGGATCATTGAGCTTGCGTTGAATGTTGGAATGTCCATTAAAAGGAAAACAATATATAATCGGTTGTACCAGGTACCACTATCATTGCCTGAAAGCATTACAGATAAAACGATGAACGTGGAAATTGTTAATCATGCAAATTTTTCTACATATACGTTGATGTATGTATATGAAGCGCTAGAAGTAACCATTTTTTATTACATCTTTAGATCTTCAAATTTTTAAGAGTTTCTATCGTAATATGTATATTCAAAGACATTGTATCGATTACTTCTTCACGAATCTTTGCAATCTTAATAACAACGAATTATAAAATTTAGAACCGGCCAGTTGGAATTAAAAAAGTTTTTTTAACTAAAATACTCACTGACAATGCTAGATATTAACCCCCTTGCCGTATTTTAACGAGTACCACTCGTGATGATCACTTTAAACAAAGTCTAACAAATATGAATGTTATGAAGGAATATTTATTATAACACTATTACACCATAATATAATATAATATAAATACGACACCTCAATCTCTCCTCAATTTATTAACCGAACTGAACTGCTCTGTTATTCGTCGTCAATGCTTTCAGGTGTTCTCTCGCCATAAATTTTAAAAGAAATAAAATTTGATTCGTTTGTAATCGATATTTAAGTATTACGATAAATGTAGACATAGAAAAAATATACATTTTCTTTTCCCTTCTACGACTTTTTTCGGGATAAAGACGTTTTAATCACTGTAACGCAAAGAAAATGATACGGCAAAGAGTTAAAAGATTATTAAGATTTCGTTTGTACATGCTCATATTAAAACGTTGCGAAAGAAACTTTTGGGACTTATCTGATAATGTACAGATTAAAGGTTTGCGATTCGATGTTTGCTCGTTTATATCTATTAGACGACGACCTGGTCGAGTTTCTTGCAGTCTCATGAACGGGTCTGTAGTTGGACTGTTAATTTTTCAAATTATTCGGAATAAAGCCTGCGTCTTTTCGATGCCCAGGAATCCAGGAGCGATATCCATGATTTCGCAGTGATTGCCAATGCAAATATACATTTTCTCTCTCGCGCTTTCTCACCCCCGGTGGCCGGTCTCTGTCTCTGTCTCTCTCTGTCCCTGTTAGTTTGATTCAAGGATGAGGGGCCAGAGGAAGTAGAGCTTTCTGCGGCCTGCTCCAACTCCCCATGAATAATGCAGACTCGATGTAATTGATCGCCCAATCGGAATGGCCTTTTATTTACTTTCCTCTGCTCCGTACCGGCCATCCGTTCCTTCCTTCGCTCGAAAGTTATTTGACATCATTTACGAACGAGGAATGCGTTTCGTTCTCCTCCTTCCACCTTATCTGCTCCTCTTTGTCCCTCCATCGATCCCTTAGTTTTTGCCCGATAATAACGTTAAACGCGCCTTTTACCATGATAGTTCGTTTGTTATTCGATTCGGCGAGATAACGCGTATGAAATCCACCGTGAGTAAAATATCGGCGAAATTCATTCGACGCTGACAGCTATCGCAATCAGATAATGTGAGCGGAGCTTAATACTTTTTGCCTGTCGTTTTTACCGTCGAATCTCGCGCATATGCTAGCGGTAAACTTATTCCGTGTGTTCATCTGTATCCTTCCATTATTCCTCGTTCTCCTATCTATTTTCCCGGAAATTTCGGACCTGACGCTGTAGCAATATTTCTGCTAGCAATACCGATCAGCGATACCTCAATGTTTTAACACATTTATTTGTAGTGGTAGCACCGCTTAAATGTTCATAATTAACACTTTTACGAACGTATAACGTATCTGGAATGACTGTATATCGTATGAATAAATAACTCGATGTATATGTGACGATAACTTCAACACACTGATCAAACTAATTGATCATGAATAGAAATAAAATAAAAATTGGACCCACTCATTTTTCACGTAAATGTATAAAATCCAAATTCTCCTGATCAACTATTATTGTTATAAACGTTATGTATACTTAAAGTTACTGTCACGAATGGGACACTTCACACGCAACAATATGTGTAATGTATCCACGATCGATTTAGTAGAATAGATGAACCTTTTTAAACGAATAAAATTGACACGAGCGAGAGTTATGAAACAGAATAATCATATCGAGGAACATAGTTCGCGAAGTAAGAATTTAAATGACTTTATTTCGTGTTCGGTATCATTTCACATGAACACGGTTGACCGTAATTTAGGAAAACTGTCGCAAGCACTGGAGACGAGTTTCCTAGGTAGTACGTCAGGAAATCCCTCCGGGAGAGAATCTCTATCCGGTTCGAAGGTAGCTACAGGGCAAAGAGTCGGATAGGGACAGGAGGACAGAAGGAGAAGGTCCTAGAATGAGAGAGGGGTGGGGGATAGAAGAGAGAAGACGTAGAGGAAGAGGTTCTCGGGGAGAAACGTGTACAAGTCGGCAGACTGTGCAGCAAGCGTAGGTCGTCTCGAATCCCTGAGCCAACCGTTCTTTCGTCCGAAAACTTTTTTCCGTCCTCGAGGACTATAACTCGACAAATTCAATCTAATGCCGACTCGAACCGAATCCCGTTTCATCGAAATTTCAGGCAACATAATTTCAGCGCAATTCGGAGGGACGGAGTGAGAAATCGAAGGGAACGCCGAGTTCGAGGCGGAATGGACGACGAGACGAGACAGAAGGCAGACCCCCGACTGGTCGGTCGGTCGGTTGGTCGGTGTACTTTGCCAGGAGTGGATCGTAGAGTGTGGTAGCAGCCGCTTCCACAGAGATAATGCAGTTATTTCATGCCCAGGCACCGGTAATTGGCTGTACGTTCGCGGCAGAGGTACACCATGGTACACTCTGGCGACAGCCGCCGCTCACTTTACCTCGCGAAACAATACAAGGTTGCGAGGGCCAATTTCTCAGTCAGAAAGTCAGCCCCTATTCTTCTCAGGAAAAATCATCTACTACACCGATTACGGTCTTACGTATTTATGCAGGCCCAGTCTAATTCTAATTACAGATGCAAGCTCAATATCTGTACAAAGAGCTCATCTTAATAACCGGACTGCATGGCTTCGATTACTGCACAAAATTAATCGATTTGCCATGAGTATACTTGCAATGTAGGGGAAATCGGGGCTAGTTTACTAATTTTTATAAATATACTACTAGAAAATTGCTTTGACTAAGCGTTGGTTGAAGATTTTATCGCGTTTATCTTGGTGAGTGCAATAATATTAGAATTGATATACATATATATTTGTTTATTTATATATATATATACCAATCATGTCTTTTGTTAAGAAACAAGATTTAAAGGACTATTATTATTGAGACATTTCATTGTGGAGACTAGGATCTATATAATTCTAATTAAGAAATTTAAAGAGTCTCTCTCTCTCTCTCTCTCTCTCTTCTAATCTGCTGTGATGTGCTTCTTCGAATTCAATTTTCTCATAACCGTAAAAAAATCTCTAATTTATCATTTTTCGAAGTGAATTATTATTCTACTGTTAATCGAACGCGGCTATCGGTCCAGCTGAATGTCTCCCGTCTCTACGGGATCGAATAGTTGCTCTAGTACTATGTTGCCGATGGCGCAACTGTCGCCAGTGAACAATGGCTTTCATGTAATATGGTAGTGCCGTTTCATGGTTTCGCTGTTCACTCGCTTTCCCAGTAATGGAGGTTGACAGATCCTTTGATGATGTCATGGAAAAGGAGAAGGGTAGCTAAGGAATCCCGGCTCTCTAACCCTCCACCTGTCGTCATGATGTCGCCGGGGCTCTGTGGGCGAAGGAGAAGAAGACACCAACTATAATAAGACTGCCGGGGACACTCTTCGTTACTAAACGAGTTTCAGGATGGCGGATATTAAGTTATTCCTTCTTTTTTTTTCTTCCTCAGCGCAAAAATCCGTGCACCATGCGCGCGACGGAAGCTTATGAAACTACGTCGGCAGATGCAACAAGGAAGGACATTGAATTTTCATTAAATCGTAAACAGTGCAAGGACCCGCGCGTATTCGGATAATAAAAAATCCATCACTCACCTGGAGAACATTTTTCGGGAGATTGGAAACTGTCCCGACGGCGAATATTGTTTCCGCGCCGGGCTTATGGAAATTCTGCTTCTATGGGTAGCATGTCGGGCAACTGGTACAGAAAGTATCCGTCCGACAGCTACTTCTCACGGGAGATTAAACGCGACGTCTTAATTCGCTGCGGTGGAACGAAAACCCACAAATCCCGTGTCCTTCGCGAATATTTCGAGGCCTAAGCTGACGTGATGTTAATACTGTACTTTTGTAAATCCAGAGTACATCAACAATTACTTCGAATTGGAATTTTTCAACGACACACTGATTGCTGAAATGCGTCGTCGGGATTGGTACAAGCGCGTTTCGTCATCTGCGCTCTATTAAAGTTATACATAGTCCTGACCATCGTTTACCACTCTTTGAGGACCGTGAACTCAGCGGTTCTCTATTATTGCTGAACACTGGGTTTTCTCCGTAGAAGTACGAAAACGGGAACAGTGTTCCTCTCTGAATGTAAAATCTACTTTTGCAGTAGAATCGAAGGTGAAGTAGAATAGAGACAGGGCGGACCTTGGAGGTGCATTGACTTGTGAAGTCCGAATGAAACATTCCCCGACACCAAAACGTCCTTCAGTACGTTCATGGCATGCAGTTGTGTGTAGCAACATCAGCCCGAAACCATCCCTGGATACACGTACGCTTAAGTAATTTAATTAGAACAACTCCGGTCTAGAGACGTGACTCCGTCCTTTGGTCTGGGTCGAATTCTCCATCAGAGGAGGATGAGGAGGAGGCAGGAGAAAGAGAGAGAGAGAGTGGGAGGAAGAACGACAGATATGAAGGATAGAGAGCCCTGCAGACGGTTGAAGATGAGAACAGACCGTAGTAAGAGTAAACACGAGCAGAGATAGACCTCCAAGGAAACGTGTACATAAATGTTGTCTGTGTGTGTATATGTGCCCAGGAGATTCTGTGTACGTGTGATCACGGTGGTTTGGTGGGTGGGTGTATGGTCGCATATGTGTGTCCGAGAGAGGGTCTACCATAGGAACATCGTGTGGCAGTCACGATAGTATTGCTCCTGCCTCGTGTCCTCAGAGTTTTTCCAAACCCTTGGCGACAGTGCCACCCCCTCGTGGCCTGCACGTCGCGACGGCTGCAGAATACGTTAAAAGAATGATGAAAAGACCACATTATGCTCGCGGACTTTTCCTAGATGATCTCCTCGGTTTTATTATCCGGAAAACCCCTGCTCCAGCCAACCGTGTGAATCGACAACTTCTGTCTAATTTGATATTTCAAAGCTATTTATGAGTTTATTGTGGTTCATGCAGACTCTATCGCGAGCTCAGAGTGCTCTACAATGTAGGTAAAATTTTTAATTAATTTATCTTGCTTAACATGTTGGGTAAAGAAATAGCGAAGATAATTTTATGATGCAATTTATTGCGCGAACTAAGAAGTGAAGGATAAAGACTTGTTAGTTGGCCTGTGATAGGTTCAATTAATTTTTATCGGCATGTAAAATTGTCATTAATAATGTGCCATTGATAATTCATTGTGTTAAGAAACAAGATTGAGATATTTCGTTGTAGTCTAGGATCTCCCGAATTCTAATTAAGAAATTTAAAGAACGTTTTGCAGAAAAATTACAAATATTCTAGATTGATAAAGAAAATGGTTGGGAACGATAAAAATTGTGGATTAACGAACGAAAACTAGTTAGGAACAATAAAAAGAATAAAATTAACTAGAAATTTCTGTCCGCTTTATGCTTCATAATGAGAAATGAGTGGGTATTACTTGTTGCAAATAAACTCTATGAACTTTATGAAGATATACGAATATCTTGCATGCAGTTAACTTTACAAAATCTGGCAGTATATTATTTCTGTACTTTTTAAGAGCCAAACAAAAATTATTTTCTTTCGTTAATACTTTGCCTAGCCTGCAAACAATATATTTCTTCGAACTGTTTCATTTCACATTTCTCCTAGAAATTCTTGCGCGTAAAATCCGTAATCTAGCGGTAATCTTGTAATTCGAGTAACCCTTGAAGACGATCTAAATGTAGATCGAAACGTCGGAATTACTTTAGTTATTTGCAAAATGGCTTAGTAAATTAAGTAACAAATGATCGAACCCTTGCGCCGAAAGAATTAACAATTTCACTAATCTTGTAATCTATAAATTTCAATGGCGTTACTACAGTAACGGGTGTTACGTTCAAAATGTACGACCATAAATAGAACGGGGTATCTCTTGCGGAAGAAAATCTTATCCCGGGGTTTGAACTCTCCGGTACGAATCGAGTTACCCCTGCAAATCACGATTTAATAGAGCTTGCAGATCTATTCCTCGTACGTGGAATGAAAGGTTTGGCCGTGCGTGTGCTCGCTCAAGCATAGAATCCTTCTTTGGTCGCCGGTGGATGGTCGTGCCCGGCATTTTCCTCGGCACGTGACCACAACCTTTTCTCCCGCAGAGAAGAAAATAAAGCCGCACAGGCCAGGGTAGCCTGCTAAATTTTGTATTAAACTCGCACGTATTCTCTTTTGCGGCCGAAACGTCCACGTAACGCCTATCTGTTCCATTTGGAAACGTTACAAGTTACCTACCCGAAAATACGCCAGCTCGAAAAGTATTTGTACGCTCGGCTTTTTCGAAACAGCTTTATAGAAAAATACAGCTCGCCGAGGCTACATTCTGTGTGCACTGTAGGCTACATTTTTAACCCTTAAGTGATATACTGTTTCCTCAATCTATGAAGTACTGTACTGGGATATTCTTAACAATTCAGTTAAAATTTACTAAAACACTTTCAGTTGCTCGCACTATATTTTTCATGATTGGTTTAAATAGCCCCAGTTTAATCCAAAAGAAATATTCGTTGGGATCTTTGATTATCTGTTCGATTATAACATCGAATTTAGATGTTTAATTACTGTGTTGACACTAAGAAATTCATTTGTTTCTATCTATTATTACCCAAGAAAGAGATATACTATTTTTACGTATTATCAAATACTGAAATATAATTATTGTTTTACATAAAGTTAATTGGCTGATCAAAGTTCATGTAAATATAGCGGACATACAACTGATTGAATGTCCTGTACTGCCATTTCAAAATATTTAATAAGCGTTCATTACGTCGAATAAATATATTCAAAGTAATTTATCACAACGCCGCGACTGTCCATCCATTATCTTCTCCATTGGAAATTGTATCGCCTCTATTATTATTTCCGCTATGATCGCGAGGGAATCATGTTTTTCTTTCGGATATATCATCGGAGAAGCTCGAGAGTCCTATTCTTTCTTTTGTTTCAGCGGTCCAAAAAGGCATAATCCATTTTTCTTCGAAGATAGACGAACGTATCTTAGATAGCTTGGCCCGTAAGGTACATAATGTGTGCGTTGTTGGCTGACATTGCGAGATGATAAATACAATCTCGTCCGCAGTAAACTCGGGTTGCTTTATCGGCAGCCATTTAGACAATGAAGATAGTATTTCTCTCGCGGTTTTATGCTGTATATCACCACAGGCGAGCAACGATGGCGTAGCTTGTGCCGAGATACCGGCAACCTACCAATAACCAAGGTCTGCCCGTAGAAAAAGGCGAATACAGAGGATGGCTCTGCTACGAGCGAGCACCGACTACTACGAAAGCAAAACAACTTATAGATTTATTTTATCACCGGCCATGGGAAACGGATTACAACGAAACAAATTGTTTCTTAGATTTTTAATACCGTTGACACACATGCTCGATGAACTGCTCGAACTAAATTATGCCAATTCTTATCCTTCATAGGAATACGATTTCCCGATGCAAAACGTATGTACGCTGTATTCGACACCGTTTCGAAGGTTGACCTTTGCGATTTATTTTCTGAACTGTATCAGTGGAATTATCTTGCTATTAATTATTTTAAGAATTCATTAGCTCAAGATAATATTTCTTTTTAACACATTCGAATTTATTATATCTTAAAGGATACAACATACAATTACTGATACATGACATATTTATTGCATCAATTTTACTCTTCGTTTAATGTTATGCAGAAATAACTAATTTTCATCATTAATTGACATTTCACAGGAAAAATTGTAATTGGAAAAATATTTCAACGTTTCGTCTTCATGAAATGACAATACTGACCAACGTGATGTATTAAATAACAATTAAAACTTTCATTAATAGAATCATTATTGGAATTTCAATTGATAATGCTTAATTTGTATTTTCACGTGCAATGTTAAATTAAACATTATTTATACGAACCTGCAATTCACAGTTCCGTGATTTTGCAGACAGCTTTGCAATAATTTTAATTATATAATAATAAGTGCTCTGAAAATGACAAAAGTGAAAGTGTTGTTACCCTTTTTGTATAACAGTGTACTTATTTCTAGCGTACTCAAAGAAATGCAGAATTTTAATCAATCTACTCGCAAAAATTTGGCACATTCGCCTGTTTATTAAAAATACTTGTTCGTGTTTTCTTTTTTAATAAACTCCTACAATGTAATTTAAAAACATAGTGCAAACATAAATTTCGAAACTACCTAAACTCGCGGAGTTTCGCAACCGTATCGGAACAAGAAACTTTTCCTTCGGCTCGGTGTGAATAAAACAAAATACTTTGGGCGTCATCTGGTCGCGTCGTGTAAAGCCTGAAATTAAGCCGCAAGAGTTTTATTGTGCCGTTAAGATGAGCCTAGAATTTCTTGTCGCAGAACTTCGCCTGCTATTTATCGTTCGCTGTTCCAAGGGTCTCTACATGGTGTACCTTTTTTATTAGTTAATCAGACAGCTTGAATATTTTCAATAAAAATGACGGCATTATACCGGAGGAGCAGCTAGAGGTCAGGGGAATGCTTAAGCTGGCTTTCCCGCTTTCCTTATTACAAGCTTAATTTTTTATCTCCGACGAAACAGCTCCAATTATGAGAGGGAAAAAAATGGACGAAAGATTTTGCGTTACGACTTGCCGTAAGTCGAGTTTTACGACTTTATTCTACGTGCTCGGCTACCAATTCGTTTTGGTCCCCTTTGTCGATCCGTGTCACATCACTGTGTACATCGCCGTGCCTCGGATTCCAGAAAGGATCACGGAGATCCATTAATGGACATTGACGAGATTGCCTATAAATTTATTTGTCCTTCCAAACGTGCTATTGTTTTATTGCTGTATGAAGGAAGCGAGCGATATCGTATTTCGTCTTTTCTTTCTTTCTTTCTTTCATTTCTCCCTATTTCTTGGTCCCGACTATGTGTTTTTGTGTTACACAATTCGAGGCCAGCGTCTTAATAGTAAAAGTGCGCGTCAGTGTGTCACAAGCACGAGAAATACGACGTCATAAAAAACCGACGTTACGAACTACTTTGTGAGTAGTATAGGGGCAGCGTACATCTTATGATGTTGTTTGAAGTTCCCGAGAAATTCTGGGAACCTTTAAATTTTCATCCATCCTCAGACAGAATAATTTCCCGACGTCTGCCTAAGCAGTTTACATTTTGACGCGTCGGTTTACTACGCTCGAACAATTTCCCTTGTTGACACCGTCTCATTGCCTGAGATACGATCTCCTGGATTTGTGTTTTAGCTGTGAGAATGCGCTAACAAAATCGAGGAAAAGTTTTATTCGTAAATTCGATTGGTGTACTATAGATTTGTTAGTGGTTTTCTTTAAAATGTATTTAGTTTCATTTTAAAATACATTTTGGAGTTTCACTGGTAAATTGTTGTACTATGAATAATCACAGAATAATCTATGTGAATAATAATATGACAAAATCATGTTACAGTATTACAGAATAATCATTTTGTATTATTAATTACAAAGTTTCAACTTCATGATACTTTTGTAGCTTAAGGTGGCTAAAAAAATGTAATGTGTTCTATTTGCACCAACTAATAAATACCTTTCTAATGTATATACACTACAAAGTGGAGTAAAAGAGAAATATGTTTGATTTCAAATAATATAATAGGATTTTTATATTCTACTGATGGTTTTACTGCTTTGTGTGTCTGTTGATCACTTTGGTAATAAACGCATAAAGATCCGCTGTCTAACTGTCACACGTACTGCAATCTTCAGCTTGAATTCAATATTAAATCTTTCTGCAAGAGTTCTTACGATATGTTTCATGAAATTATTGCATGTTGCGTTGTTGCATTCAAATCAATTCGCAGCAGCACCGTGATTTTATAAAACAACGATCAGTCATCCGAAAATATAGGTCGATTATGAATTACGTTGGAGCTTGAAAGGTTGTTGCTTATCTCTTCCGCCATGGTACATTATCGCTATCGATAATCCATCGGTTCTCGTCAGGTACGATGGAGACAACGTAACGCCGTGAACGAACGGTAAACTTTTTAATCACGTTATCCCTTAGAAGAACAGGTTTTGTCAAACCTGTCGGAGTTCGACATCACGGTTGATTACGGGGGTTACAGCTAACAACAGCCGCCATTAAAGACACGCCCCATATTGGGTCTGGCTTCCTTGAAAGTAGACTTTTCGTCAAACTTAATTATCCCGACTCACCGACAGACTGATCAGAACGTTTTCTAGACCCCGGGGGTGGGGGGAGCTGATGAAAATTTGCACGAGATTCGATTAAACTTCGTGCATCGTACACGGTCCTCGTTTTATGGCAATTAGTAACATTTCAATTAGTAATGCGATACATGATCGATTAAATAACTCCGTTATAGGTCGGATGAAATATTTCAGAACTCGAGGAATTTCGTTAAATAAATGTGATCAGGCTTCGAGGCTGTACGGCTTGGAGGTACAACTTTCCGTACTATGTATGACTAATGTCAATTACAACGCATCATACTGTACGAGATTCAATTACATCCGGTACGCTTGGTTTTATTAGATGCGTCGTTTCATGTCGCTGCTTCGTGCAGTAACTGGTAAATTCTGCGCAAATCTCGTGAATTAACAAATGCTAAATAAGCTTTCACAGAAAATAAAGGATTATGGCGGCGAAATTGCTTCCATTATGTTAATGGAATTTAAAAATTTGCCTGGTATGTAAACATAGTATTAAAATGTATTTAAGCATATCTATGTAATGCAGTCTCTAAAATCAACATATGAACATTTATTAACTTTTACAAAGAGCATATAGCGTTCATCGAAAATATTTCTTTCGATGCTCTCAAGGATTATTTTCTCCATTATATTTATATACTACGTTAAAATGTATTCTAGCCATATTTTGTTTTGACCATTTTGACAAACATCAAATTAACATCAAAACGGTGTCCGAATTCTCTAATGATTTTATTGATTTTTATTATTAAGAACATTCAAATTATTATTTGTTTCGAATGATTTCTAATTTTCGAATGTTGTTTTAGGCGAAGTGTAGATATGCACCAGTTTCGAAATAGTTAGTTATCGAGGATTAGCTAATTATAGCTTTGAAGCAACTCAGCTTTGGAGCGTCCAATTACGAGCAATGTTATTGGCTCGGAAAGCCTAATCATTCGCAATCTCCACGCCTATTCCTTTTCTCGTTGTCATCGATAAACAAAACTTTGTTAATTAGAAGGAAGTCATTCGTGATGCCCGCAACTAATTGGTACCCGGAGCATAAACCGGACACGGAACTGTTGTCCGTACTAAACTCCGGCGGATTGTTATCAGTGCAAACTACGCGGGGCATGTCAAGAATGGAAGAACTTATACATAGTTCACCATGCTCACTTCTGCATCTTCAGAAGCCTTATTAATTTTAGGATACACTCCAGTACTTCGAAAACAATATCAGAGTTTCTTAAACACGCGGTGCACTGAATAGCCAATTAATTGATACGACGTGACGTGAAAATAGTTTTCCTAGAATTTATTTTACAACTAGTTAAAATGATAGAGCACAATGTTACATGATTCTATTATTCGGTGTAATATGTAGAACCATGTGTGATGTAATGAGGCCATCTAAATTCTTAAAGATCAGTGTTAATTTAAAAATATAATTATAACGTCAAGATGTATTGCATATCTTGTCGATATTATGTAGTACTTTCTTCGTCATCTTAACTTTTTAATTCAATTCTTAAGACTAGCATAAATGAGTGTTTTCAACTTCAGCAACACTGAACATGAATGAATTTTACACACGTTTTACACAATTTTATAATGCACTACTTATCATCAAAAAGTAAGAAGAAACTCTGAATTTTCAATATTGCAAATCGAATTAATTTTCTTTGTTCAGAGTAACATGGCAGTTTTCATACATACTGTGAATTTAAATTCACAGAGAACAAATGAGAAAATAGGTCGGTATTTATTTCGAACGAATAATAATGGGGACAAATACTTTGTACACCAAAGCTTGCAATTCAATTCCGGTAACTGGAGTGTACAGAGATTCGCGGAATTTCGCAAATAGTTTCACATGATGTGATAAAACGATCTATGTAGTGGTAAACGTGTTAACGTAGGAGTCATAAAAAAGAAAGTGGTAGGGCAGAAGCTTACGAGACCAAAGGGGATGCTTTAACGGCCCCATAAATTCCAACGGTCATCTTCTGCCTCGAAGCTCTGGATAAGCGTTCCTGTAAAACACGAACGAGACGAGATCTTGCTTCGTACAATTAACCCTTTAAGCCATTCGGTTTTTTTGTGTCGACAAAGATTTGTAAATCTTAGAGCACAAACTCCAGATTAATTTTATTTCCCTTTCGTACCCTGCTGCGTTTGTCCGGACCCTTATCATCGATATAAAAAGTTTCCACATCGTTTATCTCTGGATATTTTAATTCAAACGTCGCCAGATATTCCTACATTTCCAGAAAATTTAATAACGTGCTTTATTACTTTTGCTGATTATTTCAGTGATTAATTGATAAAACTTAAAAATAAAACTCAATAATGACTTTTTAGATAAAAATTTAATCTGTTTGCGAACTATCTTTTCAATGCTTCATAATTTGTTTATACATTTTTAAACACGTAATATAAAAAGATTTTTACAGGCACTCTTTCATATTATATTTTACATATTTTTATTATTATAATAACACGACATGTGCTCCGATTTATTTTCAAAATATTGAATATCATGTTGAAGAAGTAGTCAAATTATTTTCTACTGTATCGTCCTACAGTATCATAAATTACATTGGTTGAGTGCATATATCTATCCGCTTAGTTTCCAACTCTTACACATTTCTTTCGCAAACTTTGCAATATTAATTTTTATTAACACTTTGACTGCTACGTCGATCTATTGTATTCTTGTATTTTTAAATAACTTGATCTTAGTTCCTGTCACTTTGATGAACTGTGGCAATGAATGTATCAGACGGGTATATTCTCACCTGAAAGAATGTGAAAAGATGATTACGACTCAGGTACAAGGTTGACCTTGTCCTATTAGAGTATCGTTCTATATTTGCGGAGATTGGATGACGAAATAGCTTCGATTCGCCTTGAAAATGTAAAGCAGGGCAGTTAGAGGAGTTATCGGTATCCCATCAGCGCCATTCTCCTTCAATTATTGAGCAGTTGGATGTAATTCATTGAATCGAACCGAAGTACCTGTTAATCCGTTGAAAAGGCCCGCGATATTCCATCCCGTCTCCCGAGAGAATTGAAATTAACCTGATACGAGGTCCACGTTATCAAGATTTAAACAAATCCACGGCTCAAGTGACTGATCGCTCGCAACAGGTGGGACATGTTCCCTAGGCAGGTGGGGCACCGCCGAGCTGAGCCAGAAGCTTTGGCTCGGGTTAGCGTGCCAAGAACCACCCCTTTCGGCCGCAACCTCAAACTCTCGTCGAGCAAGCCGATATTGTAATTGCCAGTGCTACCCAAGTGGCCTAAGATTGATGAGGTGGAAGCCAAGTTAGTCGAAGCGTGCTAAATGCAAGCTGCCGGTGATCCTAAAACCGGAAAGCGTTATTCCGCGTTTCCGCCTAAATCGTTTGTCATCCGGCTTGGCACTTCGGCATTTCGCAATTTCGCGTTTTTCTTCATCCCACTCCTCAAAGCGTATTTTTCCCTTTCCTTTCGACCACCGCCTAACCGAACCGTTCTCCGCGGCCGGGGAAACTTGCTGACGAATCCCGGTCCAACTTTAATAAACGTCAATGCAACACGTAATGCCGGTTTTATTGTAACTGTCGACGACTTTACTACCCTGTAATTTAATGGCCTACCCCGGCGCGATCTACCGAAGATCAATCGTAAACCTTATACATAGCCTTTGATTTATGTAGAGCGTATAAAGCGATGATATTTATATGCCATAAAGAGGGCTCCGAACTTCTATTTCCTCGATTCATAAATTTACCGGAGCCCTGGATCTTCCGCGGAAACTTCTACCAGTCCCTGTCAGCTCACAGATCCATGTCTTCGAAAAATCTCAGCTATAATTCTCTGAAAATTTGAGTGTACACCACTAAACGTAACAGGTAAATTCAATTTTTTTTAGCAATCAGTTTAAATTATTAGCTATTTATAGTAATTAAACTCAAAGAAGTGGGTTTAGAAATTTGAGTAGATCCAGCCTATGGCTGCCAAGAAATCGTGAAAACAACTCGTCGAAGAGTTAAATACAAATCTAGGATAAGAATGATGTGAAGAGTGTTAGAAGCAATCAGTACGTGGGGACAAATGCGCCGTGGTGCATTAAGCGATTGCCGAGATCCGAAAAGAAAACGTTCGCTAATGCCGGTTCGATGTTGGTTTCGCGTTGTCGGTAAATACAATTCAATTAAGTACTCATAAGCGGAAATACCAAAGTTTCCGTAGTTCTTGAAAACTTAATATTCCTTTGTCGAAAGGGGACGCGGGGAAGCCGGTCCCGGACGTGCATTATTAAGATCTATTAGGAAATCTTTCGACGCGGAAGCAAAGGCGCTGGGGAAACTTCTCCGGTCTCGCAATTCAACGAGATCGTCGGGAATCTAACAAACAACTCTTTCCGACGGTTTTCTTCTCCCAGCCGTTTCTCTCGCTCGTTATCTTCCACGCTCGATTGGACGGAGCGTTTATTGTTTCAAGCGAGAGAGCACTCCCAACGAAATGTTTTCCCGGTCGTCTCGCGCGTCGTCTGGCCCGCTTAAGTACAAATAGCCCTTAGAAGTCCGCGGGCCGAACTTGGGTAGACGACTACCGGGGCCAGAAGTGATTTGGACGATCGCCAGCAAGCATCTAGGCCACATTGAATCATTCCACCGAACCCCCATACTCCCCTTCCTCACCCATTTTCCACCTCCTCACCCCTCCGTGTCCTACGCGGAATACCGTTCCGAAACTGCGATAAAGCAATTGCAAATCACTGAAGAAACAGCCGCGATCCTCTCTTTTGCCCGTTCGACCCACGACGACTAACTCCTATCATTGCTCCTGACATTTTGATCAGACCGAGTGGACACCTACGCGTTTATGATACATCGTCATTCTTTGTCGTTTAGAGTGCGACATAAATAAGCGTTGCGTTTTTAAGTGAAATTTTGTGAGAACTTGTTTGTCTCGTTTAAACGTATGCCTCAATTAATAGAGACTAAATGTACGTAATTATGAAATATGATCCTCAGGAACATTTTTAAACCTGCATTTAATTTTGTAACCTTCGTGCAACATGAAATTCAAGTCCCAGTTTTTTGTACTTCTGTTAACAAGAATTATTCTCGATCCTTGAAAGATAACATGTTGCGATATCTTTTTAACCGATTCTTGATTCAGATACAGGGTTCAAAGGTATTATCATGGAACAGATGTTTTATAACGCTTATTAAAAAAGGTTTCATAAGGGTAACATGAAGAATCTTTTTAAAATTCAAATATTCAAAAGTTCTGAAACAATTCACGTTGTAACGAAAGTTCTCCGCCAAACACTTAAGAAGTCAGAATGTCAGACAATAAAAATGCGTTCGACCGTGCCCACCGCTTCATGAAAACACATTCTAACGATCGCAATAATTATCGTTCTTTGCCTCTCAGATAAAAGCAATAAAGCTGCTTACACGGACTTTCTTCCGCCGTCGGAGATTTAAAAAACTTGATATTGTTCTACGGGCCGCGCCATCGTCACATCGTGGTAAGTTTCCAAGTCGAAGGAATGGTAGCATTAAAATTTGACGAGGACAATTTCGCGTCTATCCGCAGCTCCTCGATCAGCAGGCACGGGGTAGCAATGAAAAAGTTCGCCGGAGCTTGTTTTTCATGACTTGGGCTCGCGTTATTTCCCGGCCGCGATGCATAAAACGTATGTTTCCGCGTAAGTTTTATGCAACCCGGTTACAGCGGGCTCCGTTCGATCATTCGGCGAAAAAATGAAAGGAATTCGAGTCGACGACGAGGAATTTAACTGGCCAGCGAAAAATAGTAAAGTTCCGAAGGATGGGGGATGGTTCTCGCGGCTGCCAATTTTCTTCCATTCGCGCGTCCGTTCGGTCGTTCGAAATTGTTACGTCAATTTTCTATCTTCGATCGGTATAAAAAAAGGTCGACGCCAGTATTTTCCGCCGATCGAGCACATTCAACTGCCGTAAATTCGACGGAGGGTAAGAAGAGATTTCTCCGGTAGGTTGTAAGTTAAAGTGCCACGGCAGAAGGAATCCGGCGTCGTCGGAGGCCGGGGAGGTTGGTGACTTTGAAGGAGAACGCGACGAAGGAATAACCGGCAACCGTAAACAAACTTTCGGCTTTATCGAGCGAGGCATTGTGGGTTAGAGACGCTGCAAATATTTGATAGCCGCTGCTCCTTCCACGAAACAGAAACAGAAGAGCGAGACACCGATGGCATCTCACCATTGCCCGCCCCCTTTCTCCGCCCTTTTCAACTTCGTCATCCCCATTCGTTCTTCTTGGCTACGCCGTTACCCATCCCCAACTTCCGCCGAACTCATTCTCTGTTGCATCGTTCAACATCGACCAATTTCTATCTTTGGTAAACGCAACAACAACAATCGGCCAGCCCCACCGATCTCTCGTTATCACTCTAATCGAAACGGTTCGAACGCTGTCTCTATGGGCGTCGCTGATCAAATTCTCCCGGGGAAAAAAATGCCATCTATTCGATTTGGCGCCAGGGTAGTTTGTTATTTGTTTTCCACCGGCTAGAGAATCGACCACTGTGTTAGGAATCGCGGAAGGAAATTGCTCGAATAAAAAACCGGCGATGTCTGAGATAGAGCGTTCTTAGATTCTATGAAAACTCTCGGCGAGCTCGGCAATCTACTTATACAAATCGTAGCTTTCTATTCCGATGTCGCGGGTGTACCAACCATAAGCGCGTAAAGTAGTCAAATGCTGATAAGGTCTCGGTTGGATCTACATTGTTGTTTATCGTATTCGTTGGAAACGGTTCGGTCGATCAACTTAATACACTTAGAGTATATTCGTGGCAAGTTAGTTCTTTGGTACGCTATTCCAGAAACTCGATCAGTATATTAGTTCAGTATTCTAATTTTGATTACTGGTCTGGTGATCTTTGTGCAAAATAAAAATTGTATGTATCGATTACAAAAACCAGGATTCTCTAATTGTTTTGCACTTCTTCAACTCGCTGTTGACATCTATGCGAGACAATATTGAATACGCATCATCTTTTAGTTCATGTATCAACCTGTTGCTATAGTGAAATTGCAATGGAACATTATCGATTATACGCGAAGCTACGAGAAATAAAATTGCAGAAGTAAACTTGCTTATACAAACTAATTTCCACGATGTTTCCCAAATTCAATATTCAAAGGGTTGCCGAGAAATGTTTAAATGATGCACGCATATAAATACAGCTATATCGACACGGTTAATAATCGACTGCCGGAACACACGCCGAGCAGAAATTGAACGCGAAATCTCATCGGAACGGTTTTCTAAAATGTTAACAGGACGAGTAGTTCATAAAAGTTGCAGGCTGAAACGCTTCGATCAACGGTGAAAACACGAAAGGTTGCCGCGTCGAATAAAAAATTCTGCACAAACAAGGGGTAGAGACGTCTACGCGACTAACTGCTCTCGAATACGGTACATACTTAATTTTATGTCCGTACATTCGTCCGGTAATAAAAGAAGAAAAAGGAACGAATGAAAAATAGACGAAAAAGGAAGGGAAAAAAAGAGGACCGGTATGCACGGATGGAGAAGTGCAGACGAGTTGGAATTTTCACGGAGCAAGAGTCCCTTCGAAAATGCGCTTGGTCCCTGCAGGCCGTTTTCAGAGGCGGGTTAATTATACCACCCGGCGTGAGAAGGGAAGGCACATAAAAAAAGAAATCCAGTCGGGCAGCACACATTAAACGTGAATTAAACGCGGAGATTTCCGTTTCTCCGCAGCGGAAAAGGGATGACGATGGCGGTCCAGCTCGGCGTTTTCGGTCCCCAGGTTTTCCAGTTGCTCGAAGCTTGCATTTATTTGTACACTTCCAACCGACTTTAAGAGCTGCACTAAAAATTTTCTCCCCGTGCCGTGCCAGTAGACTTTAAAGCGAGTAGGATGAAGACATTTTTCATGTAACCTTACTGAATTTCAACACCGGCATCCCCGGTCCGCCGAGCCCCGGCCACGATTATGCAAATATTATTCGACTAGTTAATTGGAATAAAAATTGGAAACTAAAATGTGATCTCCACCCTCCCCCCTCGCCATAGTCGGGTCCACCCCGTTGCCGTTCCCCGACGTTACCCACGTTCTATCGACATCTCTCGATGTTGGCTGGTCGCCAGGCCAATTATACGCATGCAAGAACCGTGAGCTAATTGACGAAAGTGTTTGATCTCGCATCCAGTGAGAAGCTCGTGAATTAATGCTCCTTTGAACGAGAATTCGCTTTTCTCTAACCCTCCAACCAACCCCAACAGGGAACCGGGGAAACCTCTCGCTTATAGACTGACGTTTCTGTCTGAAGAGAAACAGAAATAGCGAAAGGAAAAGAGGCGAGTGGGTGGGGGCAGCGTTTAACTTTAATTGCGTTTCTCTCGGCGAATCCTTAGAAAAGACCCCCCGACTCGGTGTTGCGAGCTCAACCGTTCGTCGCTTATGCAACAACATTTCTACGTTCGCGCTTCTATTTTGATTCGGTTACGTAGACTTGCTTACGTAACGCTCTGCCGTCGTGGCGCCTTTGCCGAACATTCAGGAAACTGATCGTACACACCGTCGCGCCGTCCGGAAGTATTTGGAAACTCACACTTTCCTTCCAAGGGGTTGCATACCTTTCAACGGTACGACAATTGTTTTTATGAAATTGTGTTCGTTGAAGGGACGTCTTGTATCTATGTATCAATTTCATATTTATACAAAGAAAAAAATTAAGAAATGTTTAATTTTTCAGTTAAAGTGCATAGTTTCGAGTGCAAAGAGTTAATATTTAACTCTGACAAGACGAACTCATTCAACTACAGATGTTTCAGAAACGATTCTTCAGTTTTGAAATAACAGAATGGAATACAAATGAAATTACACGACATTGTTTGAAGATATCTATCGGAAATTCGGTTTATTTCAAACGACTTAATATATGTAATATATTAATGATAAATTTTCTAAGCGATCTTTACTGAATTTGAGCCACGCCTGAGAACAATTTAAGGTAACTTCGATCGTGAGGGATGTAAGTGCTATCGGACGTCGACGAGACACCGGGGATCTCGGAGAGAAGAAGAAGGCAGTGAAAGAAAAACGTGGGGATAGAATAATTGAGGCAACGATGAAACAAGGGCTTCCTGGTAGACTCGGGGCTGCCTTTTGCCTTCGTTCAATCAAAACTCCTGCCTTCAAGAAAGAAAAGACGAGACCGAAACTGTCCGGCTTGTAATGAGGAAAGCGCCGTAGCTCGTTCCTTGTTGTTCGGCTCGATGCTTAAGTACGGTCGATCAGGAGTCTAGAAAAGTGGTGAAACGAAAGGCGGAAAGACAACTAAAATAAGAGGGAAAGAAGCACCGAAAATTGATACCCTTTGTTGCGTAACCACCACCAGAAAATGAGAGGAATAGCGTAAAAAGAGCTTCATTATATATTCTGCAGCCGAACAATTTGTTCTCAGAAGACATCAGAATAATATTCCTGTTTGTTTCGTATCTTTGAAAAAATTTGACGCTATTAACGTCGCAACCATGTTTAACGTCGTTTTCAATAATTATATATGCACCTGCATCGTCCAATGATTAATTTTAACTGCCGTAAGTGATCATAGCGATTTCACCTTCGTTTCTGTTGTTTGTCAATGTAAAACGAAAAAAACTAATAGGCGGTTTATAACGATTTGAACTCTGAGCAACTTCGGAAGATATTAATAAATTATTTATGTTATTATTAGACTGTGGATCTTTATGCAATATCAAAATTGTCTGCATCGGTTGCAAAAAATAGAAACCAAATTGAACGTTATTTCTTCCCTTAATGATTTTAATAGAGGAGAAATCATATATATTGCGATCTTCAGTTTTTAAAATATTTCAACAATTTTGAATTTCATCTACTCAATTTTACTATAAATGCATAAAGATCCGCAGTCTAGTTATTATACGGTTAAATAGGAAATTCTGTTACGTTACAACAGACCTTACCGGTGCGTACAGAATGATTCATACAAAGTGAGACACGCCACAGAGTGTGCACGTTGCCATAATGTTACTTATTTATTAGTTACGTGAATGGAACGTCGATACGTAATGCACGGCGCACCGTACATTATAAATGATATTGTACACATCGGAATATAGTGATCAATCAATTATGTCTCTTATTATACACGTCATCGACATGCAATGTCGAAAACATGCATGAAATCAATCGAAGAGTATTGAACCCGTTTGATTATCGTAGAAACAGATTGCGAATATGAGCAGTTTAGTAACAGCCACTGTGGTGTAACTGAAAAACGAACGAACATAAAAATCAGAATCAATATTTATGAAGCATAGACGCGCCGACTTCGTACTGCAGTGTTTGTATATCTAACGTTCAGTAATGAGTTTAACCAAGGATTGCAAAAAGGAAGCAGTGACGTGCATCGTAGTTTTTCAGCAACACCTGCAAGAAATGGAGTTGCGTGTTCCCCGTGGAAGTTTGTGTGCCGTTCACATACAGGCCTTGCGCACGTACCTGTACAAGATGGATAGGATACATAAAGTGCTGTTTACGATTTTGTGGCAAATAAGGACGTAGTTTGCCCCTAAAGAAGAGAGCATGGGGAAAATCCTTCTTGCGCCCGAAACCTTAAGCTGGTACGTTCTTTTGCTATCTTTAAAAGCAAGAAGGAAGCCGATGCCTCTAAATTTGACTTTAATGGCGTCACTTTTTCTCCGTCATTCGTTCGAAAAAATAATCCATTTAATAGATCAGACTGTTGTTTTAAAGCCGGTGGTCGAGCCGGTGAAGGCTACCTCTTTGTGTATAGGCAACGGGCACTTTAAAAAGCAATTTTCAAATATAATGCATAACGTCGTTGCAGCTGAAAATAAATTTCAATATGTTTCTCACTGAAATGTATGATTAGAAGCACAGTGATGGGATCTGAATCACTTCGAATCGCTTCGATTCAATATTTACGATAAAAAATTCGAATCACTTGCAACATAATTCGAAGCTCAGAACTCTTGAAAGTCTTCATTGGTTTGAAAATCTTGAAAGCCTTAAAACTTTGGAAGGTTTGTAAGAATTGAAACTCTTGAAATACGTTACATATATTACGAAACAATGATTACGTCATGTCAGAATTCGGACGAATATCAGTATGAACGTACCAATATTATAAAAAGTACAACATTTATTAAGATTATCAAGACTTTTAAGAGATTCAAGAATTTCTGATTTCGAATAAATATCGAATTGATTCGAAACTCAGTGGCGATTGATTTGTTCGAAAACTTGCAAGACAGAGAATTGTATGCCCATCGCTAATTGGAAGTGACAAAAATTCGAATTATCTGGTAAAGAAATTAAATGCTTCCTTAAACATTTCATTTTTGATAACAAACAAACATGCATAGTAACACGACCGTGCTGCATTCACGCAACAACGAAAAGCTCGCCCGACTAGAACCTAATACTTTGAGCAAATGTTATTCAGTCCGATAACAGCAATCCAAATAAAACAGAATCCATCGCGTTACCAATCGACCCAGAAAATCAGACGCAGACCGACCGATCAGCGTGCCGTTCCATTTACTCAAAAAAAAAAAAAAATGAAGACGATATCTGGCCACGATTTGCACGGGTACATTCGCAGCAGCTTGTATATTCAATCCAGCGACCAGTGCAGCGTCCAAAGATATGCAAATTGGTTCTGAAATTGAGAGGAAAGCCTAAAGAGCGAGCAAGATCACAGCACACGGAGAAAGTAGAGGGGTTGGAGAAACGAGACTGTAGGAGAGAGGGGTGGGGTTGGCGAGAAAGTAGAGGTAGCCGGCGACATTCTCGAAATTTCAACGAAAACGAATTTTTGCGCTTTCACCGTAATTTCCTCGACGCCATTTCACGTGGAAATCGCATCAAATCAGTGGGTGGGAACCGTATCGCTTCGCTTTCCGCCACACCGCGAATCCGAACTAATATATTTCCGAAGCAACCCGATTGCGTCGAGGACGATAGACGAAGAGGGAAACCGCGAGCGAAAGTACGGGCGAACGAGAGTAAAAAGAGGGAGGGACGAGCAGAAAGGGGATGGGGAGGGAGGTGTGGAAGGATGGAGAGAGCGGTGGCAAAAGATGGGAGAAGACAGAAAGTGTGCTTTGTACCTAGCGCAATGGTAGTTCTGTATTGCGAAGGGTTGCCGGATACCTGCTACCCCTACGCCTCATCCTATTTGTTTCTGCTTGCCGGTACGACGCACCCTCGAGCGCTAGGCGAAGAGGGGGTGGCAGAGAGAGAGAGAGAGAGAGAGAGAGAGAGAGATCGGGGGAGGGTGGTTTGTCAATATTCATTATGTTTGCACCGAAAAAGAAAAAGACGGTGTAGCCAGGGCCGAGCCAAAGGGAAAAGGGAGACGAATGGATGCGCGTCGAAGCGCGTAGAATACACAGAATGAGTGCGACGCGCGGCGAAATACGAAGAAATTTCCAGTTTTATGGCCGTATAAAGGGCTAAAGGAAAAGTCCAGCGGAAAAAGAATTCTTCTGTCCTCTCTCTTTGCTTCTCCTTTTTTTTTCACCGAGCGAACCAATGTGGCCATCCAACTGAATTGATACTCTCGGAAGCATTCTTTGTTGCTTCAATATTCTCGGTCGAGATTGTATCGAAGCCCCCGCGCGCTTCTATGGAATGTGTCGCGCGAAACGAACCAAAAAAAAGAAAAAAGGAAAAAATCGGTAGATAGAGAGACAGAGAGAGAGAGAGAGAGAGAGAGAGAGAGAGTGATGGTGAGAGGGAGGAGCACACCACCCGCACTCAGCTGTCGCTGTAACCAGTGTGTAGTTTTTAATTTCGCGGCGAACACCGGCATTTCGATACGGTTCCTGTTCACTAGCCCCGGTTCTTTGTTTCTTTCGCGGAACGGGGCACAATGGAATCCGAATACGCAAATACACGGGAACGCGCGAGCGAGAGAGAACGCATGGCCTCCCGGCGAAAAGTGCTTTAAGCTTATTCGATCGAGCCATTAATTTTAGCGTCGACGCGCGCGATATGAATTGGTTTCCATTCAAATCCCAATACGTTCACCGATTTAATCTAATAGCTCTCTTTATCTGGTCCGGTGTTCGAGCATGCCGCGCGGCCGGTTTACGCGCGAAAGGAAATAGTTCCCCGCCAAATATTTGACGCCTCGAAAACCGGCTCCGTATGGAAGAGCGGGTACGTCGAAGCGGGTGCGTGCGATCCGCTCTCTCTCACTCTTTCTCTTTCTCTCTTTCTCTTTTTCTCTCTCTCTCTTTCTCTCTCTCGCCGTTCTCCCACCCTACTATCCCCCGGATTTTGCACCGGCTCGAAACACGGCCCTGCACTCTCCCGCGCACCCGTAATTTAATTTGATATTCCCCTTTGTTAATTTGATAGAGCAGCGAAGCGAGGAGAGGAAAGAGAGGTAGGCCGCTGGGATGCGGAGTGCCCGGGCGAGAAAAATACTTCAGATTCCAGACTGTATCAGCGACCGGCGCTCTCGTGTCACCTGAACCCCTCTCGGCTGATGGCCCGACCGAAACGTATCATCGTTCAACGTAGCGCGACCAATGTGATTTAACCGCTCGCCACGCATCGTTCCGTTGATATGACGCCGACGTTCGCTGACGTTTCGTGGCACGTGATACCGAAATTACTGCGACAATAATGCGCTCGTCGTGGTCCAATTTACCTGGAATGATTCACCGGACAGATATTTCGCCGGGATTTCAAGGCAGGATCGATCGACAATTACGTTTTCACGCTATCGGATTCCCTAGATCCCAGCCACCCTGACCGTAATTACGTTGGGCCACGTATCTCGCGGACGTAAAATTGATTAAAACGACTCTAGACATATGTATATGTACATGGTACCGCTCTTGAAGTTTCCCACGCAATCATTTCCCAATCTACAGCTCGTTGTAAAAAATATTTCAAATACAACTTACTCTGTTTCGGCGAAACATCTTGTGGCGGTCACAAATCTTCTCCAAACGGACGTGTTTCCGAGATTTCAAGGTGATCTTTGTTGTTGACCAAATTTGGCTTAGCTCGACGGGGGCACGTCCACCTAGAACAGATTTATGTTGTTTATATATTAGATGATTACAATATTTTTTACATACTGGCTACTGTGTCTGTTCATGACTGACTGTTTCTACTTTCTGTATGAGAATCTCTGTAACATATTAACATCACAGAGGTTGATGAGGTGGACTCTAATCTGAAAAATTTCACTTAAAGTTACATAAATACTCAACAAATGAGCAATTGACTATGACACTGACACACTTCCCAATTTCCTCGTACCTCAGACTCCGATTTTAGCAATTTAAGCCAGAAATGGTCTCGAAGCAATTTCCACCTTCCTCAAATCTTGACAACACACAGTCGTAAACCGTAGTTGCATGCCAGACCTTAAAACGTTCACCGTAAACATGGTTCCTGGGATGTAGAATGCGAAAGGGTTGTTCCACCTTCCATCCCATGCATTAAGCTCTCTAGAAGAAGACATTCCTGATTGATAAATAAATATCCCCGCTCCTGTGTCATAGGCCTTCAAGAAGAAGTTGGAGGGATAGTCCTTACTTCTTCAAACTTAGGGTGAGTAGAAAAGATCACTCGTGTAACCACAGCCGATATCACCGGGGGCAAGCCATTAAAACAGAAACACTCAATACAATGATCAGCGATCAGAAAATTGGGGGGTTTTGATACGATTAGCATTAAGCAATCGAACTTGATGAACAATTATCTCCGTGCAAGTGTCCCTTGTTATTTTTACATTTGACGGAGTGCGGATATAGACTATCGTTACAATTATCTTCCCAAACTTCTAATTGGTTGGTTCTTCGAAAAACAAATGGCACTTTACGATGCTCAATTTCTATTCATCGATTAGTATCAAGGGTTTCTGCAGGCAGCAGTGAAAACATTAAATATTTGTAGAACTACACGGAGAGATGATAACTAAACTGTCAATTTTGTGAACATTGAACGCAACATTGAACTGTAAAGACATTAGAAAAATTTGAAATGCATTTTAACTTCCACGACTTACAAGCAACTCGGAAGATTTCTATTTTGCATAAAGATACACTGTGTGCCATAAGCCTTCAAGTAGTTGGAGAGATAGTCCTTCATCTTCAGACTTAGGGCGATTAAAAAAGATCAAAGATCGTGTCGCAACTCGTCAATTTTGGTAAAATTAATATTATTACGATGCTTATCCCTTATCGAGTGTGTCTACGATAAACTAATAATTGGCTTTGGAAAACAAATTGGCAGTTGACGATGCGTACTCATCTTCGGACGCGGTATCGGAAGTGTCTAGAGATTGCAGTAAAAACATAGAATATCTGTAGAATCGCACGGTTCGGTGATAACCGACAGGAGAACGGGACATCGTAGATTTAGTTTGACGAAAGGGTACATGAGACGATGGGCAGAGGCGCAGTCAGTATGCGGTCATAACGAAGCTGTCGACATGATGGATGAGGAAGAGGGTAATGCGACGATGGTTCCTGAAGGGAGGACGAAGAGGAGAACCAGCCAGCCCATCGTCCAGCACGATACAAGGGATGCTATCGCTATCGGACCCGCACACCCTGTCTGTCATCAGCACGCCTCACCACCTCAAACACACTCGGCCCACCCGCTGCACGCATGATGGAATATGCTGCATTATATAATTATCCCGTAGATGGTATCTCCGCTGGCGCGACGCGTAATTAGAAACTGTCGACCGAGCAAGACAGCATCGCCTGGAGGAGTTTATTGTGCGAAACGAGAACCGGCTATTGCCGAAAGAACGGGTCATAACCCCTGTCGAAGCACGTGATATGTTTCGCCATTTTTCACTCTATGTGCGGAACACGTTACAATGGAAATGCGCCACTCTGGGAATTACTACTACTAACATGCAACATTGTTATCCACTCCTATCTGATGACGACTATGTTATTTCGCTTGCAGGAAATGTATTTATCCTCCGTAGGGTGCGATCTAGATATTTTAATTATTAGGTCTTACGCATGTTTAAGTGTCGACAGGTGAGTTCCACTCTACTAAATTCCAATCTACTAACTAATATAGGTGTTTTCTGTTTCATTCGAAATTGTCCTGACATCTTGTCTTTAGTTTGTTTTAATATTTGCTCTTGCAAACAATGACATCAATCGATGGAGAAAAAGAAATGCCGAGGCGTGTGGGCAACCTGTGATTCATTCAATTAATGTAATTAATTAATGGAAAATTAAAATAACTATATGTATATGTGTCTTAGCCTCACTTTAAATTACACGTGTAGCAGTTCTTTTAATAAATGTATCAAGGCAATTCAACATTAGCCAGCATTCCTCGGTTGAAAAGTTTTTTTCCTTTTTTACAAGACAAGACAGAAATTCAATAAAGCTACAGGTAACAGACAGGTAATGCTCACTGCACCTTTAATTAATGTTTCTCGGATTCTTTTTTCCTTCGATTCGAGCACGACCGTTCTGGTTTGAAATAGTTTACTGAAAAACAACATTGTGAACATACTCGCTGTCCAAGCACGAAACGCGACTTTTTTAACTCTTCCATTTTCGTGTTCCCGCGCAAGTCAACGGAAATAACACAGGAAATGAAGTAACTGTCAACAGAATTTCAGACTTTCCACCCTTTCTGTAGTGTCATATGACAAAACCAAATCCTGCCTTATTTTAATTTCTGTGAAAAGTAAACTGCGGATCTTTGTGCGCGCGTGACGCACACATAAACATTTATAAAAACTTGAAAAATGAAAAGTTTAATGAAACAGCACTCGGTTTCATTTAAAATTTAATTTACTGAAGCCGCTAGTGATGAAAATAAAATCTGCCTGCGCTGTTGTTTCTCCGAATTGACCCAGAAAAATGAGACTTTTGCAGAATTTTCCTGTGTAAACCAAGTTACAAACATTAAACGTTCGTACGTACCTCGAGTAAAAATTCACCCATTTCATATTTTATAAACTGTAAAATTTTGTTTTTCTACAATCATCGTGTAATTTAATATATTCGTTTACGGTGGCTGATCAAATTATTGAACACGCGCCGGTGTAATGGAGATGTACGTTACGTTTTCATAAAAGGACAAACTGAAAGAATTGATACTTTTACTAAAATACGTAAAATGTAACATATACATTTACAAAAAATATGAGCATTAATTAATTATTATATTAAAAAGAAGTTATATTATGGTACAATTATCATAAATATTTTTGCACGAAAAGAACGTTTTATGATAATCAAAATTCTTTCCTTCATATATTCCCATTCATATAAAATTTCATATTTTTCTCAACTTTAACGTCAACGTGCCACGTCTTCCTCTATTATTTTGTTACCCAATGACACAATTTTAGGGGGCGGTGTGAAATGAATCACGCATAAAAGAATTCCCTTCCATCCTAGACTGGAATGGCGAATGTCTGCAGTTCATTGGCCGCCACCTACACGTGCATAGAAATTCGGTTCGCTCAGCGGCAGCGTAATTTGCTTATTTGGCAGTCAAGACAGATGTAACGCAGTTAGGCGGGTACCCTAAAATTTAGCCGCGACGAAACCCGGAATTATACATCACGACGATTTCCGCGCGACGTCCAATCACATCGTCTGCTTAAAATTCAGCGCAATTGCTCTCTCGACGGCATATCGGGCCAAAACGTAGACTTTTCGTCAGACTATCGGCTGGAAGACTGTACCGTGAGGTAGCACGAGGCTTCGACAAGGGCGGCTGGAACAGTGTTCGGGTTGGGGTTTTAGTATTCGGTGGGTGCGCGACGCTCACTTTTCGCTCCCCGAACCTCTTCCGAATAGCGCAACATCGCGAAGACGAGTGAGAATAACGTGAAGAATCGTCTTATTCGAGCGAGAAAACACGAGGCGAGGAAAGTCCTCCTCTCCCGTGCGTTCGCGAACGACAATAAGGGTCTTTGCCGGGCTCCCGGCATCAGTTTCTATTTAGTTACGCTCTCTGCGAAGCCGTGTCGAGGTAATAGTAGCCAGGGAATCCTGAAAGGAAGACAGCGAGAGAGAGAGAGGAGAAAGAGGAAGCGTCGCGCGACCGGAGACGCTTCGTAAAAGTTTCCCGAGTAAAGCTGTTCGTCTCTAACAATTTCGAAGAGGGAACATCCTTCCTGAGAAATGATTGCGCTAAACTTTGACACCTTAGATGGAAATAATTACACCCACACAGACGCCATGTCCCGGACCCTGTATCGATTCCCGCGATAAGATACCCTCATAAAATAAATTCCGAGGAATCGTTACAAACAACTACGTCAGATTCGCATGGCATTCATATGATTGCTACTGATCAACTTAGGTATAATTGTAGAAGTGTTGGGATGATATTAACCCTTAGCAGTCGAGGGGTGACACAGAGTCACCACTAAAAATTGTTGGACCGTTATTCACAATATTGTTTAGATTATTAAATATCGTATAAGCAACTGCTGTATTAGAAAAAATAAATCTGTATCTACAAGAAGAATCTATATAAATGTTTTCGATAAATCAATTGATAAATGAAGCACTAAATGGTCCAAATCAATTATATAGTTATAAGAATGGTCTGTCGTCCGAGGGTTGAAAAATGTGCGAAGAATTGGCACCCAAAACGAGACCGATATGTCAGTGAAAGCGTTAAGAATTGCACTGCAGCTTACGATTTCGGCGCGTGACTAACAACGTTGGAACAGGCAGAAACAGCAAGATCGCATCTCAGATTTGGTTATCCGGGGTTGTCAGCGGAGCATATTGCCCGAAAAGGCGAAGGGTGTGAATCGTACGTGCGTGATAATGCCCCGGTATTTGTTTCCTCGAAGACGCGTGTAGCGTAAGCTGCGTGAAATGTAACGTCGGACACATGCCTCCGGTTTTCCCGACGGCTCCTCCTCCCTCCCTGCCTCCCCCTAAACACGTTCCTTTGCATCTATGGCCACTTTTTTCCGTCATAAGCATGTCCTGTCAGCAAAAGCATTTTATGACCGGTATTACCTGCATCGTGCGCGCAGCTTTGAACCGCATCAGGACCACGCCCATCGCTTCTTTATTCTCTTAACACGAACGAGTATGCGGCGCATGGTTTACGTTCATCCATAAAAGTAACGCCACCTACCGAACTGCGACGTGTATGCCATTTTCTCGTCACGGTGCCCTTAACCGGTTTCGAAATGCCGCGATAAAATACGCTTCAGCTACGGCTGATACTGCGCGTCGCCGCCGCGCGCTCTGCCGTTTGCATGAAATTTTCATGCAACCAAAAACCTCGACGACGTACGACCGATCGCCTTTGATATATACCGAGAGTATCCGCGTCATCGCGATACAATGCCGTCGATGTTGCCCCGGCGACGATGGAATCTTTTTCCTTCGAGATTTTCGAGGAGAGATACCGCGCTACAGCGCGGCAACGTTCAAAACTGTACTCACACGCTCCACGCTCCGTTCACCACTCCCGGTAACGGTAATAATAATCCTCGTATGTCTACGAACTATAACACTAATTAATAGAAGCTCCTTCACCGAGCAGTAAATCCAATATCCCCGGTTGTTATTATAGGTGGAATATTCGCATCTTAACAGGTCTTCATCAGTTGCAATTTTAATTAAAGTTACTATCAAGCTGCAGCGATATTGCGTTTGATTGGCAAGTTTTAATTTGATACAGGACCCTGGAGTATCGAGCGAACCTTTAAACCCGTTCTCTGCTCCCTCCGTTACCCCCACGCCCCTACCACTGTATCTCTTTCTCTCTTTCGGATCTGCTTCTCTCTCCCTTTTTTATCCTTCCTCGCTGCTTCTCCTCTTTCTCCCCTTTTCAACACTTCTCTCTCTATATATATCACTTTATCTCTGTCTCACTCTTTCTGTGTGTACCCACCCTTTACAATTTCTCTCTCCGTACCTATCTCTTTCAATCCCCCAGTCATGCGTTTCTCATTCCACTTGTCAATTTAATCAATGTACGCAAATTACAGTGGTTGACGAAGTGTAGGTAACTAACGCGACGCGATTACAATGTACGGGCTCTCTCACTCTCTAACTCTATCTCTTCCACACCGAGAGCGGGACATGCGAATTCGAGGTGAAGGGCTCGAAGCACGAAGAGCTACACCATCTCCACCAGCGCCAGTAGCTAACCGAAGTGCCGGCGATACCGACACCGATGATTCCGCTAGCTTCCTCCGCACCTGCGAGAGAACTCCTGCCTGGCCGGTTAGCTACGAACTAGGAGGGCCAGGTCATTGGGGATGAGTCCCTGTTACACTCGTGTTTACAATGGCTCAGTCGCTCATGCGATTCATATCCCTAACCGTGCTATTATCCCATCTCTCCACTAGCTCGCTGTGTTCTGTCTCTTTCCGATCAGCTCTTCCGTGCTGTTGCATCGATCCCGTCGGTAATTACTAGACTGCCCATCTTTATGCGAAATTAAAATTGCCTCTGCTGGAAACGTTGCATTATGATACCAACGATTGTGCTTTACCGTCTTATTTCTCCAGGCATATTTAACCCTTAGCACTCGAGTGACGCCTCTGAGGCGCTATTAAAAATGGCTGTACAATTATTTAAAATATTGTTTACACTATTAGATATGTCGGTATTTAATCAATTACTAAAGATTTAAGTATTATATGAGGTATTATATCAATTCCACATCTAACAAATTTAAAAAATCATAGAGAATGCAAATATTCTAGGTCAGAAGAAGCGTTTGATTTTCGAGTTAAAATAGCTCCGAGTGCAAAGGGTTAATTCTGCTATAGTTCATAGGATAAAAAGATATGTACTGCATGTAGCTGTCAAGTTTCAATTTTTAATTGAATTATGATAACTACCAGCACCACCAAACAACGAATTCAACTATGATGCTTTCGGAATATGTTTCTAATATATTAAAAAAATATGCGAACAAAAATTACAATTCGCCATGCCAGGGAAGCTGTTTAAAAATATAGTTCAACATCTTGAATCTTTTCCTAGGATATCAGTTCGTTGATGGGGAGAATTTATTAGAGAGATTTTATTAGAGAGATTTCTTACGAATTTAGAACTTTTACATTTAGTAATTTAAACTCCAACAATTTTTAAAGTTCAAGTTTGAGGGAATCGGAAGTTCGTGATTGAAATCAATTTTAAAGTTGGTTTTCCAGGTCTGTATGATCGTAGAGAGAAATTCTGCTTGAATCGGTTTGAAGAGAATGAAGAAAATAGTAATCTATCGATATGAGTAAGGGTAAGCTGAAGAGTACCTCTCATTCAGATTTTGGAATCAGTTTCTGGCCGAAAGTTTCACTGTCACTGATGAGAAAGGAAAACTTTCATATTATAATGTAGCAATTATTGCATTATTATGCATTATATATAAGTAGCATATAATGTAGCAATTATTGCATTATTATTGCATTATTATGCAAAATAAAAATTTTCTACATGAAACACAACAGACTCGACCGAAAAAGAAATTTTCATGAACATGACTGTGCCATGACAGCGTTTTTAAGTTCTCCTAATGTTTTTACTGTTTCATATTACACCTAGTATAAGTATTATTAATCCGAAGTAGCAATAATTTTACTGGCTACGTATTTTCCACGAATAAAAAGAACTTACTATTTTACAATGTCATTACGAAAGTTTCCAGAAACGTCTCTGAAGTTCGAAAATAATTTATCTCGTTAAAAATGACTCGGTAATACACGTTAGTAATACTTAAATCTTCTTTTCAAACAGTCTCGTTAGATCAAACGGTATGTTCTAACAAAGTCAATTGAACTCGATTCATCTTCAACTCGAACATTCTCAAAGTAAATGTTCCTAGATTAAATATTTCCTCCGCTAAATTCGTCAGGAAAAACAATTTTCCTGTGACAGTGCTCCGATAAGTTTTCCAATAAATACATAAAGTACATACACTTTGACAAAGACATTGCGATTACTAGTTCCCGGGTAAATCATTTAAACAATTCTACACAGTTTCGGTATATTCGATCAAAGTCGTCGGTCTCTGTTTCGCCCCGGTTCTCCCTCTTTCTCCATTCGTCTCGCTGGTTGCATCTGCCGAGCCAAATTCCGTTCGGCTCTGATCTGGCGAAAGTAATTAAACCTACCTTACGAGCCTAAGCCTAATTAATGTGTACCTACGTACCCTCAGAGTGCCGATCAGAGAGCAGAAGGTTTACACCCGACAATGCCTACGCCGTAACTACGGTCCCGGTGTCTATCAAAGGAAGTAAATTTCGTTCGTGGTGCTTCGTGGCGCCGGATATTGCCCGAATCGACTCGGTCTACCGATATTCGTCGGAATCCGTGCGCGCGTTAATTTGATTTGTTTTCCGTTTCCTTGCGCAAATATCATTTTGCGTACCGTCGAGCGAACCGGATAAAAACCGTCTAATTCCCGACAGGCCGCCCAATCGAAACCGAAGCACCGCCAAAATTTATTCCAAACAACTCCTGTTCACGTCGTCCCACTGCGTGACGGATCGACAATCTAGCTGAACAATAGTCTTTTCCGTCACCAGAAGAGAATCATTGAATTTTTATTTTTATTCGCACTTTTACTACCATGTCAACCATTTTGGATCACGGGATTATTCAGCATCAAAACTGAATTTCTGCAGTGTCAAGTAGAGTGTGCTACTTTATGGTTTGTGAAATGTAACATTGCTTCATAAAAATTGTAAGACTGAATTTATGTAGATTTCTCGCAATTTTTATATGTTCTCGACTAAAAATATTTTTAATAATTTCTAATGGAAGCATCATCGTAATTTCAATAATCCTAAAATAAGAAAGTGAAACCGGTTGTGGTACGGTTATGTTAATTAATCAATTATACAGTCACCATTCTTTTCTACAATTAGAAAAGCAGGCAGGAACTTATGCAATCATCTAATACTATAAATCTTAACTTCTCAGTTAATGTTTTATTAATTAAATTGCTTTGATTTCGAAGGGGGTCTGAATCAAGTGTATAAGAATTAATTTTACAACGCCTAATTATCTTGATGCTTGTTCATAGGTGACTGATCTGGAGTTTACGTAGCTCTAATCTGTGCACCGTGAAGAAATTTCACGTAAAACCACTAACTTCGGATATCGTCCGTCTATATAGAAAATTCACCACGCTCCTCGTCGTTGTATTTATAGCAGCTGTACAGGTTTCCGCCTTATCACTCTATTAAGCATAGTTAACAAGTGCGAGAACATCCACGGGTATATTTATCACCGAGACGTCCGACAACAGTCATTTTTCTCCTTTCGAGTAAACAACTTCCTCGGAGTTCCCGTCGTCGGTCTGTCGACAGTTATACGCGTTTCGCTCGCGAAGACGACGAAGACGACGGCGGAGACGACGGCGACGACGGCGACGACGTTGCATGTTGAATAAAAGGTTTTCCACTAGACGCGGAGCAGCTTCCCGAGCATTTCAACGGGGCTCGATCCGGCCGAGGAAACGAGAAAACGAGATGAAAGAGCGCGCGGCGGGGGTGGAGAAGGAGACAGCCGCCGAGACTGGTAGGTGAGAGGAAGAATCGTGATCGAGGTTAATAATGAAGGTTTGTTGAGCGTGTACACAATAGAAGACACTCTGTCTACTCGCATTTGATCCCCGTAACGAGCTGAGCGCCGAGCCGTGAGAAAATGCAGAGACAGGGGGAAGGTGCAAAGGTTGATGGTGATAGCGGGTGTCTCCAAGGTGACGATTCTTCCACACACACAGGACCGTGTACCGTGACGACATTAATTATGATATTTAATCCCGTGGATACCGCCGGACTATCCATTGTTCGGCCAACGAAAGAACAGGTGCGAAGTTACGCTGTCGGGTTTCCGATTTTTCCTTGAAAATCTACTCCGGTATCTCTGTGTTCAGTTCTTCTGAAAATGTTCACCTCGATTGCCATGGCTCGAAGATATTGTTCCGGAAGAATATTCGTGAAAGTAGCAGCGGCCGGATTCTCGATTCCTCGCAATGTCTATCAAAGAGGCTCCCATCAAGCGCGAATAATTTCTCTTTGGCTTGCTTAAAGATTCACCGAGCTCCAGGTGGGAAGGGTTTCGAAGAATTCCTACAGGGCAGAAAGGGCTCGGAATACTTCGCAGAAAGCATGTTGCTACCCCACGCGCGCGCTGCGCCGATCTTTGATGGCGAATCTCCTTTATAGACACCCTCCTCTTACAAGGAACACCATCGCGGAACGACAACTGTGAAATTGAGTGAACAACATCAGAAAGTGGAATCTTTATTTACGTCGCTTTTCTTTGTCGCTTTCGCGAACGCATGGACGTTAACGACGAGTAATTCTTCCGTTTGAGTACTTAGCGGCGGCGCCCTCCTCGGCTGCCCGGGGACCAAGAAACTCGTTTGGCTCCACGGTCGACTAGATATAATCAGCGAATAACAAGCTCCCATAATTATCAGTGCACTATCGTCGGAGAGGTATAAAGCAACATTTTCATCTTGCTGATTCGATGTACGAATAATTCAATTAGCGTCCACGATCACGGTTCGCGGCTCTAGTATAAATGTGCAGTGAAGATGAAAGGAAAATTATTCTCAATTAGGGCACGCTGAGCTTCCTTCTCGAACGTTTTCTGATTATACTGTTACAGGTGACTCTCGAACGTATCGATGCTAGAGAAACCTGTTCCGGAAAAATCGTACTTTATCGGAAGGAATATTCAGTGAGAACTGAAAAGATTCTTGTAGCAGGATCCTTTTGAGATTTAGAGATTACAATTCTTTAAGTATTTTTTAATTCAATTGCGATACTATGTTCCGATGGATATAGCTGTGGTTGACAAGCTCTAATTATTCCATACTTTATGATTTTTGTGAATGCTGCTTTCATATTTAAATTATAATAGTTTAACATTCTTGTGAAAAGGTGTATGAAGCTTTTGTGTGTGTAAAGGTTGCATAGAACACCGCTATGGAAATTATGGTGAGCCACTGTGGTAGCGCAGAGTTTATAGCAAATAGCAAGATTAATCCGTTTGCAACTGCATCTTATTGGTTTCGCTATAACTCTCCTCCGTTACGAGCGCACTCTAAAAACTCGGCAGAAGCTGTGTTCCTTGTTCTTACTCTACTTTCCTCGCGGAGAATAAATTCAGAGGCCTCTGCGCTAAGAGTATACTTAACCTCATGCACATTGTTAGAGGTCTCATTTTTTAACCACTGTTCCATATCGAACATCTTCTCCCACATCTGTTCATCGAACAAGACACACTTTTTTATTAATACACTTATCGACACTAACCTTCTGTCGATATTTTCATACTGGTAAATAATATGGGGTATAGATTATTATTTATTCGTATCAAACATTTTAAATTCAAATGTTACGAGTCAAAATTACTAGATTGTATTGGGTTGTAACATAAATATGTCCGATTATATTCGGCGATACTTTTTAATTTTATACTTTTTATATCTGTCAGCAAGTCGGTAAGTCATTCAAATTAGAATATATTTATATATTGTACAGAACGAATGTGTATCGCAACCCAATATTTAATCGTATACTTGAATATAATTTAAAAATAAAACCGCTGTATAAAATTGCAAGATAATTCTGAGACTGAACGAACGGAGAAAGGAACAGTAATTCGATTTCGAATCGGCGAGTCTTCCTATTCGAAGGTCGTTACAAACGTTATTACAGCTTCGTTGTCAAAAGAATCAGTATCCGATCACGAAAAGGATCAACGAATATCGATTAAGAAGTCATTTCCGTTGGCGTCCCGTAATAGGAGGCAGTCGGAGTCAAAGGCAAACGGGTAGATGTGTTCGTTGGTCGGAGGTATGCGACGAAACTGCTTGGGTAGAATTGCTGCGCCGGAACTGCATCCAATCGCTGCCTGAATGTCCGCAATTCCAGACGCCATTAGACGTCTTATTATTTCGTTTTCTCGCACGACATCATCGCTGTAGCTGCTCCCGAGGAGAACCGTTACCCGAGAACATGGCAAACGAGATTCTGGCATTGTATTTCCGCCGAGGAAAGAATGCACCCGAACGACACTAAGCTATTTACGAAAAAGCGAACGCTTTCGTAACGGGTGCATTAGTGTGTTTCAAGGGCGTAATCATAAAGCTTTACCGACGTACCTTCAGTTTCATGCGAGCCTTTCTCTTTGTACCAACTGCAGACGAGCAATCTCCGAAAAAATTACTTTATCAGATTGTACTTATCGAGCGCACAATTTTTTATAACTTTTATCATGTACTTTAAATACAGGAAGAACAATTTTGAGCATAAGTTTTGCACCGTTTACAGAGAAAGAATATAGAAATGACACCAGGACTACTAATCTATTTTCTTATGTTGAAAAAAAAACAATTTAGCTATTTGAATAACGGAAATAGACATCTTTTTATACATGTATTTCTTTAATTCAGAGTTATAATTGAATCATAAATAAAACGGTGTTCGTTGATTTAAAACGTAAAGTAAAATTGAGTGTTACTCTAGAATCTTCTCCACAACTATTTCTGGAAAACGAAGGGTTGAAAAGTATTTCTTTGTTTTCTAGCGAAAAATTATCTACATTCAATTGTTCTTGCCTGATAACTATACTGCGGATTTGATGTATTTATGACAAAAATGGGTAGCTGCAATTCAAAACAACGGAGAAATTAAAAAAATTTAAGAACATCAATGTATTAGTTGCAGCTTATGAACATTATTAAAGAACGAAAGAAATTATTACTTGGCTCTTGTTTGTCGCAGTTGATGCAAAAAAAATTTAAGAAAGTCAATGTATTAGTTGCAGCTTATGAACGTTATTAAAGAACGAAAGAAATTATTACTTGGCTCTTGTTTGTCACAGTTGATGCAAAAAAAAATTTAAGAAAGTCAATGTATTAGTTGCAGCTTATGAAAATTATTAAAGAATGAAAGAAATTGCTACTTGGCTCTTGTTTGTCGCAGTGGATGCAAACAATTGTTATTTTCCATAAAGTTTCGCAGTCTACTAATGACGTTCCGAACAAAATTAATGTTCCTCCAGAGACTAACCGAGTAGTAATCGGATTGAAAAATTCGTGTATTGTAAATTCTAGCTTATCCGGTACAGTGAAGAAATGAAGTTTATAATTTCGAGTAAGAGACACAGAAAAATAGGCAATAACGTTGCGCAAGCTGACTGAAATCGTTGGGACTCCAGGAGATTTCCTGAGGCGTCGCAGTCTTCAGAAAGAGGGCAATATTTTTGTAAGAAATGAACACTAACCCCATTTTGCTCTACTACCCTATCTCGGCTCCGCGTTCCCAAAGCAGCGTCGGCTTCTCCCCCGAGAAATTTCCTTCTTGATTAGTGTTGGTCGGACCGGAGAAGGAAAAATATTAACAACAGCGTGTAATGCAACGTTTAATAGAAGTTACAATTGCGCGGGCAGTACAGTAATCACAATTTGCGTCATCCCTTTGGAGCTGCGCGAAGAAACGAGTGGAACACCGCCGTGAGAAATATATTACTGAGAATAATTCTGTCCGCTGGGAGAATTCGTTTCTTTCCTCCGTCGCTCTAATTTACGCGACGGCTTGTCCTCGACTTCCATCCTCTCACGGTTTTAGTCGGTCCCATTGCTAATAGGAAAGAATATTTTTCTTTTGTCGTGACACCAGTCATCTCCGGACCGTGTTCTTATTACGCTGTTACCATCGGGGGCTGGCCCCCCGAGCGTAAAATATGCTTTACGCAAGGACGTGATGTAGGGTACTATGAAGAAAACGAAGTAGAAACGAGCTAGGCGACGCTGTTCGAAGGAAGGATAAAAATACTCGGTCTCACCCGCGAAGAAGGAGAAGAAGAAGAAGTGGGGATGAAAAACTTGGTGGCGGGTCCCTGGCTACGAGGTCTCGACCACAATCTCTATAATGGACTCGGGCTACAGTGTATCCAGAATCTAGGTTCCTGGCGAAACGAGAACAGAGAAAAGGGAGTGCAGACCCTTTCGACTCGTACGCTACGGCCACTGCATTATAATCATACTAGCTGCCCATTCCTGACTCTGTTTTATTCACAATGCGCCCGCATACGTACTAATGTAAATCAGGATACAGCCCATAGTGGACAGTTCGAACTTACGTTTCGCGACCTGCTGTGCCTCCAAATGCTCATAGAAATGTTGCCCGGAAATAATGACGATTATTAACTATCGCAAACAATTGAAAGATGAACGATCTTCGATCGTCAGCTTGGTTACGTAGAGAGTGGGAAAAGAATTAAAATTCAAATATAAAATGTCATTTCTAGCGTAACTAGATCTCAAGGTACAGAATTATTTAATTATGTTACTCACCGAATGATTGTTTTCGCTTATATCCAAAGGAATAAACTTTTGTTAAAATATGTTGTAATAATCCTCATAAAACTATGTGAAATTTACAGAAGATATTTACAGAAGATCTTCCGTTTAATTTAACACTAAAAAAATTAATAATTAATAAATTGTACATGTTCCCTTATAAAAATGACAATATTGATTGTATTTAAACTTTGCGCGGCTCCTATTATAATTACGTGTTCTACTAAAGATATTTATACAATCAATTCTTATAAAATCATTTTTATTATGTATATAATTGTAAAATAATAAATCTGGAACCGATCATTTTGACCGGTGCTGGTTGGTTTAGTGTCACACAAATTAAATGTTTAAAGAGCTGCAGGTATGTACAATGAGGGATCACTGTTTCCCATTCATAGCATTTGAAACATGAATTTTTATACGAGATAATAAAATATACTGTCATATTCATATATATATATATGTGTGTGAAAAAGTTGTTAAGTTACGTCGTGTATCCAAGAATATCCAAGAATAAGAATTTCCTGATTCACACCGCACGATATTTGAAATCCGATACCTCTATGTCGCGTATCTTCAAACTGCTCGTATTCGACATGGAACATAAACGGGAGAACCGGAGAGGGGGGAAGAATCTTGTTTCCGATCAACATTTCCAAAGATCCCAGCATTTCCATGCATCGACAGCGATATTTTCACAGTTGTTTCAGATATGGTACAGCAATAAGGCAGCCACGGTCGTGATATACATATGCATGTGTAACGTTGCGTGACCTCTTTCTTTGCTTTTTGAATCAAGAACTATGAACACTAAGTGATCGATAACTATATGGTTTGCTGCATATTATCATACCATACATTATGGTATGGTTCCAGCAGCTCAGAAGTAATAAGGAAATTATATTTTATACTATTTTATATGCCGATCCATTTAATTGCACATATAATTTAGTTTCTGTAGCTTTAGAAATAATATCTACGCTGAATTAAAAACGATTAGTACAAATCTTACTAGGAATAAATAATTTATTCAACTAGTTGGCTTAAGGCAATCAATATTTATATTTTAGAATCTTGTTCTTTTGGAATATAATGTATTTAACAGTTTATAGATTATTTTTCAATATTAATTTTAAATATACATTGCTTCAAATTACGACAAATAATTTGTTCTAAATATTTCACGCGAGAGAAATATTTGTCTAACTGATGGACTCGGAAATCCTCTCTGTTAGAGTTTCCAGAATGCAGTTTTATACCTGGTCAAGTGATAGAGGTATCGGAGTGTCCTGCTAGTTTATTGTGTGCTGTATGCCATTACTTATATCTTTTTATTGTTCCACATCCGCGTGAAACCCAACAGAAACGGCCGGGGGTAATGAAAAATGAGGAAAGATACATGAGGTATAGTACTCTGTTATCCAACTATAACTGTACTGGGCGAATGAAAATGCCAAGTGTGTATTTCAAATTCAGAGCACAAGTGTCACAGCAAGCATTGATTGGTAATGTAACGAACAGCAGAAAGTGCTAAATTTTACATGAAGTTGTAACATCCAGAGAATTAATGACAAACGTGACGCCATAAAGCAAGAATTTATATTTAGTGCAATATAAGTAATCAAATACTTTTGAAATGAGAGCAATCGATCTGTTGAAATGGGAAATCTTTTTAAATTTCAAATTAATTTTCAGAGACCTTTTGTCGAATATTTTTGTGTCAATAATTTCAAACAGTTTATCTGCTTTATATTGAAGAATTATTAACTGAGAATGTAGTATAAATTTATGGCTAATATACGCATAAATGCAACTATCAAAATTAATTTGGAATTAGAATTTAGTTGTACAGTCTCTTGCATTTTTCTAAATTTCTATAGCCCAATTCAATATCATAATATTCAATAATGCTGCACGAGTTTGACATTAGTGTTCACACATATATATATAAATAATAGTTTCAAATGAATATTTTCGAGTATTAATGTTAACACATTACCGATCGGCGATTATTGTATAATTTTGAAACATTTATATTATATAGGTACATGGCTAAACACTTTTTATTCATCAACGTGTACTCAATAACGTCTTCCAATTGTTTCATTTAAGATTGCAATGTAAAAGAAAATGTTTCTGCTTTCTTTTGGTACAGCAGAATTATTTAAAATCCTATTAATAGGTTTCCGGTGGGTGAAGTGTTAATTCAGGTTTAATTAATTGATTCCTAAGAAAATTTGAGCCACGTATCGTTAGAAACAATGGCGCAATTTTCGGATTTACGCGGCGCGGTAAGATGATCGGCCAACGAGGCGCCAGGTATAAAGTTTCAATTAGAGCGTTTATCGTAGTACGGTGTCACTACTTTAATTTTCTTGTTAGAAGAGCAGCGGTGGCTTCCTTACCGAAGCCAGCTCGGCGGAATCGCCTCTTTTTATTTAGCTCTAAAAGCAGAGCCCGCCCTGTCGGAACCATTCGACTTCTCGACAAGACCGAGGGGCTATTCGTCACTTCAAACCTAAATTTCCCAAAGTTTTTTCCCCATTGTACAATGAGTTCATCCGATCACTGGCTGACGTCTGGTAAAGTTTGAAATAAAGAAAACGAGTAATAGGGCAACGGAATGAGAGAGATGAGAGACGAGAGGAAGAACGAGAGACCGATAGAGAGGAGAGTCGAAAAGAAATAAAGAAGAAAAGATGGTGGATAAAAAGAGGGAGAGGGGGAGGGGCAGGAGAGACGAAGGGCAAGAAGTAGATTGATTCCCAGCCCTGTCCCCTCAAGACAATTTGTACTCGACCTCGTACTCTACGATCGTCTCTTCCGTTCACTCGTGAGCGGGAAGTAAAGCGTGGCTTCTTTTTTTCTTCCTCCGCCTCTCTGTAACCATCCTGCAGCCCCTGCCTTTCCCGTCAGACTGCCGCTCATCTCGCTCCGTCTCGTTCGAAAGTCAGACCCAGGGAGGTAGAAACATGGAATCAACGTAGAGACATCTCCCCGCGAAACCTACGGGACGGCATCGCCAGACCCACCATGCGACTCCGCGGTCATTAATCACTCGGTGTCCTCCCGCACCGTCGCCGCTGCTGAAACCGTGGATTCTTTAACCCGTCGAATAACCAAATGGATCCCGTCCTGATCGTTTAAGCGGATAAACAAAACCAAAGTCTACTTCAAGATTAACTTTTAACGATCCGGTCAACCGGGAATAACGGACAGACATTTTAGGTCAAGCTTGCAGTTACTAAAAGTCACCACCGTTTCAACTGCAAAAGTGCATCCTTCAAATTGGAATAACCCTCTCAAAAATCGATTAAACAATCTCTGATTTTGTCAAGGATTTAGAAGGATTATTTGTATCAGACGCGTAAACAATTTTTTTGCAATGTACTTAGATTGTATAGTTTCATGTTCAACCCTAAAACGTAGTTACTAAAAGTCACCACCGTTTCAACTGCAAAAGTGCATCCTTCAAATTGGAATAACCCTCTCAAAAATCGATTAAACAGTCTCTGATTTTGTCAAGGATTTAGAAGGATTATTTGTATCAGACGCGTAAACAATTTTTTTGCAATGTACTTAGATTGTATAGTTTCATGTTCAACCCTAAAACGTAGTCACTAAAAGTCACCACCATTTCAACTGAAAAAGTGCATCCTTCAAGTTGGAATAACCCTATCAAAAATCGATTAAACAATCTCCGATTTTTTCAAGGATTTAGAAGGATTATTTATATCAGACGCGTAAACCATTTTTTTGCAATGTACTTAGATTGTATAGTTTCATGTTCAACCCTAAAACGTAGTTACTAAAAGTCACCACCCTTACAAGTACAAAAGTGCATCCTTCAAGTTGGAATAACTCTCTCAAAAATCGATTAAACTATCTCTGATTTTGTCAAGGATTTAGAAGGATTATTTGTATCAGACGCGTAAACAATTTTTTGCAATGTACTTAGATTTTATAGTTTCATGTTCAACCCTAAAACGGAGTTACTAAAAGTCACCACCATTTCAACTGAAAAAGTGCATCCTTCAAGTTGGAATAACTCTCTCAAAAATCGATTAAACAATCTCTGATTTTTTCAAGGATTTAGAAGGATTATTTATATCAGACGCGTAAACAATTTTTTTGCAATGTACTTAGATTGTATAGTTTCATGTTCAACCCTACAACGAGTACCTACAAGTTTAAACAATGTACTCGTATACAGTAATGAGCATTGAAATCGTACAATTGAAAATGATTACAGTGATCACTCGCTAACAGGTTTGTGACATTTTTCTGATTAGAATGAAACCAAACATGACATAATTCGGAGCACGTATTCTCGTTGAATTGACGATTCAGTAGAACCTCGGCTATCCGAACCAATGATATCTGAATTCTCTCCATTATCCGAATACGTGTTTCGTATACAAACAGTTCAATCCGAGGCGATTCATATACAACATAATTCATTATACGGATCAGTGAATTAATCTAGCTCTACAGCTAATTGTTATTATCTGAACACTCTTGTTCGATTGATTAGTATGGATAATCGGGATTCTGCTCTTTAATGATTTTTATTATACTGAAATTAACAATAATTAGTGGCGACTACAACAGTTCGATGATTCTACAATAGCTACTATCTAAAATGTCGGTTTATCTCTCTCTGTTTGACTTAAGGACTGCGTC
This sequence comes from Lasioglossum figueresi, assembly GCA_028455805.1. Lineage (NCBI taxonomy): Eukaryota > Metazoa > Arthropoda > Insecta > Hymenoptera > Halictidae > Lasioglossum > Lasioglossum figueresi. The sequence goes on along the minus strand of CM052201.1, from coordinate 6,303,963 downwards.
TCCTAGCCAGACGACACTCGCGCGTGACTGCTCACAGTCACCACAGTACACTCGCACACCGCTAGACCACGTATACGTACGCGAGGATGCAAGGGTCCGGGATTCCACTCTTGATTTCTCAATAATGCAAAGACGGGGTTTCTAAGTAGTCAAAATCGCTAGATGAAAGATCAATCTAAGGGACTATTTGCTTCAAAAGTCCTACTTTTACGTTTACGACGCGTAATTCTCATTATTCGGCAACATATCGACAGCCACGATAGGCGGCAGCACTGTCGCCTGTCCATTGCTTCGAATAATTACCCGTCGTAAACGTAAAAGTAACACTTTTTAGGCAAATAACCCCCTAGATTGATCTTTCATCTAGCGATTTTGACTACCAAGAAACCCCGTCTTTGCATTATTGAGAAATCGGGAGCAATCCTCGCGTATGTATACGTGTTCTAGCGGTGTGTGAGTGTACCGTGGTGGCTGTGTGCAGTCACGCGCGAATGTCGTCTGTCCAGAAGACGCAGTGCATAATTCTACGACTGCTTTGAGAAACATACATTACTATGTTCTAATACAATTTGTGGTAAAAATTAGTTTGCCTAATTGACTTGATCAAGTACACTGTGGCTGGGAAGTATATTTGGGAGATTCATATTTGAAAGCAACATCAGCTAGGGTCTAAACAGTTGCGAGCAATAACTCGATATATTATTTATCGAGTTGAGGAACTCGCCTGATTCGATATGAAGTCCCGGAGTACATAGTGCAACCTTTCCATCAGGAGAAGAAACCATCTTTCCGGACGAGGTACGGCGGATTAATTAAGTCCCTCCTAACGGTATAGACTTCACTGTCGACTTTTCTCATCTTCAACCTTCTTTCTTCCTCTGAATTCATCTCTCGATTTGGCTCCATTCTGCCTCTTTCTCCCTTTTCTACGCGATCGCCAGCCAACGATTTCCTTTTTCTCGGCCCTCCATTCCCGAGGATTCTCCATTTAGCCTTTCCACGGCTCAAGCCTTTCAATTTCGCACCACCGCTTTTCGAGCAGTTAATATTTAACTCCGGCCAGAAAGGAACGACCAAGTTTTTCAGACCGGCTGCCTAGAGCGAATCCAGGCGGGGGTGCTCGATGAGCTGATCTGCATGCCGCGCACCACTTCCTAACCTCGTCCTTAACGAGCCGACGACTACCTTGACTCGCCACCTATCTTGCCCTACCCCTTTTTCAAGCCGGTAGGCGTACTTTACATTCTGCGAAGACCTCGCGAGCTGCAAATATTTTGACGGCTCCACAGACGTTCGAGAATTTCACCGAATCGATTCTGAATTTCAAAACCTCCGCGAAATTGGGGAACGACATAAACTTCGATATCTAATTCGATATTTTAACCAATCGATTACAATATACATATATTATATTCTGCAACTCTTATATGAATTTATTTTTTCAGCGTCTTTAATTGTATCTATGATTAAAAATTTCGGAAAATTCTAACTGGACATTTGCGTTGAAAATTCATGAATTTTTGTTCCTTCATGCTTCACCGTGTTCTATAAAACTCATTAACATGTAATTAATAGAACGCGAACTTCTATGCAATATATAATTTTCTAAGTCAATTCTAAAAACAGAGATTTAATAAATTGTGATTTAACATTTGTTTTATTTCGCATAAAAATTCGCCATCTTTTAGTTACAAACTAATAATGAATGAGTAGTTTCAAAACTTCTTTACCCAGTAGTTTGTCAACGTTGTAATCTGTGAAGCAGTATAGAATACATCGTTTAAAAATGGGTTACCAATATTTCGTGCAGTGACACGTTCGCAACAGTGTCCAATCGATTTCAGGTTATCGAGTTCGGTAAATCGTTCTATGTGTTTGACTTAATAATACTTTCAAATTTCGGTCTGAAAACGGGGGGCACGTAATTTCGTTCGTCGAGTAACTGACAATATTCAGCGATCGAGCATAATAAGATATGAAACGAGCTAACTGCATAAATTCGTCGATTCCCCTCATGAATTACACAATGGATTCGAGGGAGGTTCGTACCACTTTTATGAAACATTAGCTACATTAAGAACCATTAATATTATCCCGGCTGGACGATCTTCTCGCGCGAGAGATACCAGGGAAGACCGGCTATAGTTCGAGCCGATGCGATGAAAATAATCAGTTACGTTTAAGCAAACGGCGAATCCGCTCATCGGCATCGACGCCTCTGGAGACGATTCAGCTGTAACGATCTTCCGAGGAGCCCATTTCGTTTCCGTGCTCACGCGTAAAAACCATTCCTTTCCTTTCTCTTCGCGTTCATGCGCACGCCCCCTTTTCTTTTTACTCCTTCGGTCCCTTTTCGCGCCGCTCTCTTCAATTCTCAACGTCTCATGGGGAGTACTTTACGAGAGCCCAACGAAGAAGCTCAGAAAGCTCACGGCCCTTGAGCTTTAACAATCGTACTTTCATTAGCGCGCCGACGGCTGTCAGAGAATGCGGCAAGGCTCTTGAAGGGGTGTCGAAACGAAAACGTTTCCTTTTCGCTCGCCACCCAGAAATTAGATACAACGCAGCTCGTTTGTCTGCCTGCCGATAATGGACTCGTAAACAACGACAGCAAGGAAATGAGATCGCGTCTGACTTCGATCACGCGGAAACTGGGAAACGCGGGTAAACGAGAATATTTCCCACACCGGCGATTTTTATGCACCGTGAATCACAGCAATATTCTGACATTTTTAAAAGCACGATTACTATTTTAATAGTGGACCACACGAACTGGACTTTTTTTAGAAGTTAGAACAATTAGTTTACTATATGCTGAAAAAAATTATTTTTAAAAATTGCAACTGACCGGAATTATAAAGAAAATACCAAATATTTTAATATAAAATCAACATTTATTAAATTATGAATACATTTATAAATGTACCCTAGAGTTAAACTAGTTATCTAACTGTTGTTGTTTACAACTTTGTTACGGGAGCCTACATTGGAAATCAAGTTAATCAAGCTACTTCATACAGAATTGTATTTTCACAGGCTAATTTGTTTTCCTTGCAATAGCATTTTAGTTCTTTGAGTTCGTGCGATATCAGACTTCTTAATAATTATTTTACTAATGAATTATCGTCAAAAGAATTGCATCTTGAATAATTATTTTTGGCACTATTTTTAAGTACGATGCGAATATAGACTTACATATAAAAAATACGGTTTGAGTTTTTGTAATTCGAGCATTTCGATGGTACGAACATTCGACGTCAACGACATCTAGTCGTTCTGCGTGCCCTCTTCTTCATCTGCAGTTTTTAAAACTTTCCCTTTATGTATGAAGGAAATGTGCTTTTTACAGTTCCTTAGGATTTTAGTATCTACTCAGATTTTGGCAATTTTGCACCACCTTCGTTCGATATAAGGGCAGACATATTTCTCGAATAAACGCGGCGAAAATGCACCATGAAATGGAATAAATTCGTGAGTGTTATGTGCAGTAATGATTTAAGAGGGATCGATATAATCTCTTATAGAGTGGATACGACGGTGACCGTCATGACCGAAGTGTTAAAATTCCAGCATTCGAACCGGGGAAACCAGCCAGCCGTACCACGACGCCGGAAACTTCATACGTTTTCCATGGTCCGCTGGTTCCTGGATTCACCACGCATTATCGCGCTGATGGCGGCTACTTCCACTCCATCTTTGTGTACCGCGCTACCCCTCGAATCTCTGTTCGTCTGTTTCAAAGTGCGGCTTGGCAAAAAATTCTGCAACGGAATTTCCATTTGTTTCTTCGACGTTGTTGGATTCTTCGTTTGCGAGTCGCGAGTGCACCCCGGATTACGTGCGGGAATAATAAAAGCTCTTCCATTAAAAATTAAAAGCAAGATTATAGTTGAATTGAAGAAAGATCGAGTTGAATTTTAAATTGAGAATTTAAATCCGGTTAATTGAACGACTGACTTAGAAAATGTACTTCGAAAATATGGGAAAATGTTACTCTCCAATTTTGACGTATTTTTCCATGTAGATTTTTTCCAGTTGTAATACAAATTTAACAGTTTACCTACCGGAAGTCTATTTTATAGGATTTTCAATAATTGTGCTGTACCAAAAGAATGCATAGAAATTTTCTTTTACACTGCAATCTTAACCCTTTTAACTTGAAAATAAAACGTTTCTTCTGACCTACAATATTTCCAATCTGTATGATTTTTTTAATTTGATAGAGATGAAATTGATGGGATACCTCATACAATACTTAACTGTTTAGTAATTGGTCAGATACCGTCATATCTAATAATGTAAACAATATTTTAAATAATAGTACAGCAATTTCTAGTGCTAAGGGTTCAGTGAAACCATTAGATGACGTCATTGAGGGTGACTTGTTAGTTCACAATGAAAATTGCTGTTGCTATTGAAGATCCCATTAAAAAGTGTTTAGTCATGTACCATAGATTTTTCAAAATTATGCAATAATCACCGGTCGGAGATGTGTTAAAAACTTCCAGTAAAATTAGAAATTCGATAAACTTCTAGCTACTTCGCTGTTAATAATTTTCTAGAAGGATTGAGAACAGAAAAGTGACATTTTCTTCAGCTTAGAAAAGTGAATGAAGTTTATATTTAAACAATTATGTACCGGTGATTATTACGTCATTTTTGAAAGTCTATGGTCCATTACTGTGGGCTTCGATAGATCTATCAACAGCAATAACAATTTCAATCCTGATACAATGAATTACCACCAGAAACGTAATCTAATAATTTCGTTTTGGATTATCATTTACCTTCTATCTACATATCTAAGGTATGTTGGTAACAAACAACGTACAACAATAAAAAATATGAATCTTCTGTAGACATTTTCGAGGAAATTGTCCACAGGTCACCGTAGAGTTCCACGAAAATTCAAAAGGAGAACTTTCCTCGATCTTACCACATAAACGAAGCGTTACACCATCGATCTTAATTCCTCGTCCAGAATAAGGGCCGAAAGTTGGAAAAGTATCCAATGTAGTAATAATAAAAACGTCCACTCATAAAAAAAGACATGTCTCTCTCGCTGGAGAGAGAAAGAGAGAGTGAGAGAGGTACGTGGAACCAGTACTTCTGCAACTTTCCTCGCGCCGACTCATGGTATACGGAACCTCCATAACGTCTGTATTCTGCGACAAAGTTCTCGTTGAAGTTCGGAACTGGCCGTGGTGTCGTTTTCCCAGCGGAAGAGTGCTACACTCAATTAAACTTGGTCGAAATCAAGGCTGGGACCAACCGGCCGCATCGGCGTCGCTGCGCCGGCACATCTCATTCGTAAATTCGCTTTTTGCGCCTGGCGTGACGCGAATAATTTTCCTGCCTTCCCTTCTATGTAGCCGCCATCCCCCCTCTGTCTCTCTTTCTCACTCCTACCGTCCTCTCTCTCACTCTCTCTTGATCTCTCTTTCTCTCTGTGCGCCGGGTTTCCATCCCCGCTTTCGGTCTCTGTCGGTTCTTCCCCTCCCCGCTCAGGATCGATATTCGTAATTCATCATTTGTATGCAGCGCGATAGAGGGCGGCCAACACGGAGGATCCTGTCGATGCATTTCGCTCCGAGAAATGATCCAACGATGTCCTCTCTCCCCCTCTCCACCTCTCTCTACGAGGAAAAGAGAAAATGGAAAGGGGCGGACTTAAGGTCACGCTTCATCGTACGCCGTTATAACACGCGGGGACCTGTACCGGTGAACGCGCACACCCGCACGCTGTTCCACTTTTTCATAGAGGTTGATGAAAAAAAAATTAATTTCATTAGCTATTCGCGAGGGAACAACGAGCGCGAAGCGCTACCAAGATGAAAACGACACCGGCCAACCTCCGCCCGGGGACGAATTATTTTTCTATAGAAAAATATAATTCCCCGGCACCCTCCCGACGACCTGACCAATACCCACCGCGAAAATGACTCTACCCTTCTATTCGTGTCATCTGTCGAGCGTGCGTCAGGGGGCTTGTGCAACAAGGTTTATCAATATTTATATTGGTTAAAGTTTTTCCACGCTGCTAAATAATTGATTGTGAAAATTAAACGGAGTCGAAATATTCCGTTTTACGTAACAGGGATTGGTGTTTCACTTTGTGCTTCTTGAAAATAAGTAAACACGAACCAGTAACATTTTCTCAGTTGAAGCTTCGTTATCGAGAGTATCTGGCACACACGATAAGTGAAATTGATTGACCATGATCAGACGCATCAGACGATTCCCGCTTAGGTATTTTATCTATTTACTTTGTTCGATGCATGCATAAAATTCGCAATCCGATGATAACTTTTGATTCAAACCATTTTTCTGCTCTAATTGGCAGCTACTCGTTAATATCGTTGCTATATAAAAGGAAGGAAGGTGCACAATGTACTTATAAATCAAGCATATTCATTATACTTTGAACAAATGTAAAAACGATGCAGGAGTTGTATTAAAAATCTTATTTGGATGTGATTTTCATGTTAACTTCAAATAAGGGTGAAAACAGTGTGAAATAGTGTTCGAACAGGGTGAAAAATCGATGAGGAGCAGGAACATTCAGAATGTACTTACAAATGGAGCGTATCCCTTCTATATTTAACAAACGTAAGAATAATACTCTGAAAAATTTTAGAAGAACCTAAAATCGTATTTTATTGGTATTTTCAAATACCAATTCGAAGAGTCACGGAGCTCGTAGATATTCGGTAAAAGACATTTGCATCATTGAGTCGGTCGTCTGTAACGCGTCCGCCACATGTAACGTCTAAATCGAAATATCATAGTGGACACACGAGTATGTTTCTCTTCTCACAATCAGCGTCTCGAAGCTGAACGGTCTCGCTGCTCAATTTGTATGTTAATTCGCGAGTGTTTGCCGGGCAGCGGTCCGCTTAATAATGTCATGTTTATTCAGTGATGATATCGCTGGGGGCGCTGAGACACGCGACACACTCGCAATCGGTGTCACAGGTAACTCACACTCTCCTCTTCCCCCCTTCACTGTCAACGGATGAAAAAGGGAAGGTCACAATTATGTTTCTTTTGCGTTGGGCGCGACGTCGTCGGACACTTCGTGCAAAAATTGCCTCGACGCCGCGCCGGAGCACGCTGAGTCACGTTTACATAAACAAGACGTTATCCTGTCAGGGAATCGAATAAAATATTATGTGCTAATGGAAAAAGTAACGAAAGCCGCGATGCAAACTGTCGGGATGTAAAACTGATGACGTAATCCGTGGGTCGACTACGACACCGCATAATTTATTGAAAAGTTCTACCAATGGCAAAATTACTTCCACTATCAATCATATTACAACGGATCGAATAAATACCGATCGGTATACGAATATTGGAAATTGCGGTGGATAGCAAGAGATTCGTAATTTAGGAATTAATTGAAAAATAAAAATTGCTATGCCCATGGTTCTTTTATGTGCATGTTTCAATTCACGAACATTTCAATGTTCCTTTTCATGTCATGGTTTTTATGCAATACAAAACAAAATTATTCTCTGTCAATTACTAGACATAGAATATCCGTAAGATAGGATTTCTTCTGAAATTAATTTTAATTCTGTATTTCACCTATTTATTTTTAAGTCCTATGGACAAAAATAAAAAGCTCGGTAATATGATAATTCGACATGATATTAAAAACTGGAATTTTCTAGTAAAGAAATTTCTGTGTACATTTTGCACTCGATATTGGACAAGGAATCATACTTTCCCGGTAATCCCACAACTCTGCATATTCATGAAAACAGCAATCCCCTTTAGGAGGATCAGGTAACCGAAATTTATTTTTGCAAATAATAAAAGTTCGCGTTTCACGGTTGTTGATCTCCGTTTCCTGTAAATGCGGATTCGGATAAATCGCGGGAAGCGGGAATCAAACGTTACAGTCGACGATATAAAGAGATACAAATTAATGGGCGCAACGTGTGCAGCGTCGATCGGGGGGGCAAAAAACAGTAAAAGTGGATGTTTTACTGTCATTTTCAAGACAGTAGTCCTATTTCCGGCGTGGAATCGCCGGTCTGGACGCGTTCAACCAATTCCAAAGCAGTCCGCCCCCTTTTTTATGCCTGAACGTAAACCCTCTTGATCTAGAGCTGAGCCAATGAACTCTATCTAGCGCATCAACCTTACCAATCTACTTCCCCCGCGGCTATCAAAGCAGAATCCTTTCCCTCGCAACCGTGCATGCCTACCGAGGTTCGTGTATACGCGAGTGTGGTAGGTACTCGAGCGGGTAGAATTACCCGACGGGTGCATCGGGCTTCTGGTTCCGCGGGCTTCATCCATTCGTCGTTCGGCACCCTCGAATCTCCAACCTAAATCGTGCTCTCATCCCTTCTTTTATTCTCTCCCCTTCTACCCTACAACTCCCTCCCGAATTCTTTTTAACTTTATCTCTTTAATATTGCTCCCATTATTTCATTATTCCTGACTATCTAGAGGCAGCCCCGACTTCTAATAGAAAATTCTCATTCTAATCGAATACAGCAAACCGCGACTCGAAATAAATAGTTATCTTCAGTCTCGACAAACTTTCTGCTCCCAGTTACAGTCAGTCATAAATAACGTCTCAAAGAAGTCATCGTTTGTAATAGCACTATATGCAACCTGTACATTGATTTTGAAGGAGTGTAAATTACTTTATTTTCCATGGATTTAGAGTGTTAACAAAGTCTCTACAAAATACATAAAAAAGCCCATTTATTCTGTGCTAGTTCTATCGAACGATATGAGTAATATCGTGTAATTAATTTTATTGAATAAATGATATGAAAATCGTGAGAATAATAATTGACAATTTCAGCAGAAATATTGAACAGAAAAGACTTCATCTAATATAGTCGTTATAAAAATGTTTTCTCGTAGGTGCCGTATTTTTAGCACGAATAGAATCAAACAGTGAAAAATACAGGTGAAAAACAAACCCCGTGAGTAATAGGATCAAACAATTGATCGATATCCGATAATATATACGGGTTGACACTAACGAGTAGAATACCCTCCTTAGGACGACGTATCGCCATCATCCGGGAACGTGGGTTGCTGACATTCCATTCAGTGAAACGGGACACTTTGATTTATCCCATCGTGAATCAGCCATTTCTCGAAAAATATGAATGGTCAGCTCGGTGTTAGAAATTTACTTCAACGTTTTAGATTGAAATCGTATTTAGATAGTCGTGTCGCTGCATATTTCGAATTAAAGCAACTTCGTTGAATATTCGAAATGTGCCCTGATTAATTGTAACGCATTTTTACAAAAATATATATGTTATTTTTTAACATACCTACTTCTCAAAAAGTTCTGTCCCGATTTGTGAGTTTTATTTATTCCAAAGATTATATAATATAATATTCTTCTGTTCGTACAAAGGGAAGTATTCGGGCTTGTTTTATGGATAAAAATAGCATAATTTTTTATAGTATTTTCAACTATAACACAGTATATGTTCACTGTTTCTCAGTGTCTCGATAACCGGCATGCACTCAACAAGTATTGCAGTGTCACGTCAAATTTATTAATTTTCCTCGCAAAGCTATTATTCCCCTTTCTCTGTTAAGTATTCCTAAATTTCAAAATATTCTTAAATTGTTTTAAAATAAATTTTTCAAGACGCAATTCTAGTAAACCTTGAAGATGATCCGAATGTAGATAGAAACGTCGGAATTACTTTAGTAATTTGCAAAATGGCTGTGTAAATTAAGTAACAAATGATCGAACCCTTACGCCGAAAGCATTAACAATTTTATTAACAACAAATACGATTCATGGAAAACTGTAATTATAACACACTATGTTGGATGTCGTTAATTGATTGTTTTTCATTAGTTAAAGGAGATACTAGTGCGACGAGATTCTTTTTTAACGTTTTGCAGAAAACGTCGACAACAGTATATAATTAGAGAGTTAGGTAAGAAGTCGAGTGAACGTCAATTAATCTCAAGGCTCACGTTACAAAACTGTTCATTAGACCGACTTGATCAGGATCTTCATAAGAGGGAGACATGTACGTGGTCGTCCTTTTTTGTCTCATTCTTTCATCCGTCCTCTCATCATCGTCACCTAAAAGGAAACGATCTCCTGTTCTGCGGCTCAAGGCGAGAAATCCTTGATTAGTTCACTAAACCCGACTCCCACACTCCCTCTTCGTCCCTCCAATCCCCTGTCCGCCACCACCCTTTCTTTCCTTCCTCGACCGATGTGCCTTTCTCCTTACAAGAGATACGATCTTCTCGTGAATTTCTAAAGTATCATGTTTCCTTTCGTTCCGTACCCGTGAGACTTGATCCTTTGATTTACTGGAAGCCTTTCAGTATCTAACTTTGGCGTTACTTACTACCTGCGATGCACGAAACGAACTCCGCGACTTAATTACTTCTCTCGAGACATCAGACGAGGACAGGCGCTTGTCTGGAACACGAAGCGAGTTTGACATTTTCCAGTTTTTCGGTTTTCCCGCGACAGGAAATCGGAAAATCGTTGAAACTCTACTGCGCTTGTTTGTACGTATGTGCACAGAGTAACCGAATCACTTGAGCATATTTTTTGTTCTTTATGACACGGGGAAATGTTTAAACCATCTCTCTTGGTTCTCGAAGTATATTTCCCTTGCTGTATTATGTCTATGTCCTAAACTTTGAGCGAGTAACAGACATTACTGTATTTATAGAATATATGATTTCATTCACCCCTCATCGTATTTTAACGAATCAGACTCGCGATGAAGATTTTAACAGATTTTAACAGATTTTAACAGATTTTAACAGATTTTAACAGATTTTAACAGATTCTAACAAATATGAATACGCGTTTCTTTTTAGATGGAATAGAATTTGATTCGCTTGTAATCAATAGACTACGGATCTTTATGCAAAATACAATTTTTATACATCAACTGCAATTTACGAGAGCCAAGTAAAAAATTTATTTTGCTCATTAACAACTTCCATATAATTAGAATAGTATATAGACACTGTTAAACTCTTAATTTTTTTATTGTTTTGAATTACGCCTACTCGTTTATGTCATAAATGCATAACAATCTGCTGCCTAGTGATCAATATTTAAGCAGTCAAAAAAATTTTGGGGATGAACACGTTTTAATCACTGTAACTGTAAAGAAAATTTTATGACAAGAGATTAAGAGTCTCTAGCAATGTAACTGTAATACTTGATGTAATTAATCCTGTTACTCACTTCGTTTTCGCAGAATTGGTGGCAAATGCAACGAACAGTGTATGTTTTTACAAGAAGTTACAGGAGAACGATCTTTCCGTTACGTTAAATTTTGGGGATGAAGACGTTATAATCGCTGTAACAGTAAAGAAAATTTTATGACAAGAGGTTAAGAGTCTCTAGCAATGTAACTGTAATACTTGATGTAATTAAACCTGTTGTTCGCTTCGTTTTTGCAGAATTGATGGCAAATGCAACGAACAGTGTATGTTTTTACAACAAGTTACAGAAGAACGATTTTTCCGTTACGTCAAGTTTTGGGGATGAAGACGTTATAATCGCTGTAACTGTAAAGAAAATTTTACGACAAGAGGTTAAGGGTCTCTAGCAATGTAACTGTAATACTTGATGTAATTAAACCTGTTGTTCGCTTCGTTTTTGCAGAATTGATGGCAAATGCAACGAACAGTGTATTTTTTTACAAGTTACAGAATAACGATTTTTCCGTTGCAATTCAGTTTCTTTAATTTTGTGGAGTACTTTGTTCACATTATGTTGACGTTCTTGCATTATAAAAATGCAACAAGCTAAATAGCGTGTAGCACTGTTACGGTTGATTTCAATCTTCCGTGTTGTCGTAGACCTACCCTCCTCTACCCCCCTACCCTCTTCGGCAGCGACGCCACCAACCACGGAACCGTTATTCCTACCCGCCGGAGATTTCAATAGAAAGTTGTAGGATATTCACGGTGACGGCGGCAGGAGTCGGCAATGTCGGTGAAAGTCAAACTGGTAACGTCTGCGGACCATTGTAGGCTACGCCTAGCTGCCGACAGTCGAATACCGACACTCGACACTCGCAAACGTTGACGTATTATGCGAATCCTGTGGAAGGATTGGATGATGAGATCTAAGGAACCGAAGGGACCAACCAGCTATATCCAAGATTAGAACCCGCACCACCCACATATCTCCGCATAAAGGGACAGTGGGCACTATTGAAATTTGATATTGTGAACGTCATCTTAAAGCTGCTCCCAAGATCTCAGAGCGTAACTAACTCCCTGCAAATTCTACAACTAAACTGCATTTCGAGCATTCAGACCTGGCGCAATTATTTAAACGAGTATATTCAGTGCCTGCAGCGTAAAACAATTTTTATATTATTTAGAGCTTGACGGAACCCTAAACAGAGGATTGGAGGATTGATGTAATTTCTATTTCATAAATTAATCTCAAATAACTGAAATAACGTTACTTTAAATACGTTTTATAAATATTTAAATACTTGATACACGCTAATAAGCCAAGAGCATGTGCATTTAAGATATATTTCTTGAAAAAACATTCTGTCTTAAAAATATAAATCGATCTAATAGTGTTCATAGTAAGCGATATTTTCCGAAGGACACAGAAAATGGTTTAAAAAGGTATAGGAATGATCAGCGTCTGTCGTTTGCCACAGGGATTGCCGAAATGATACTTTGGAAATCGAATAATCAGGAAAGGTTCTGCTCGGAACAGGCAATTTCCTCGAAAGCATAATAAGGTAATATGACGTCGTTCACGTCGAATTAATGAAAACGCGGTGTTCGTTAATAATTACTGCTCTTTGCGTGATTTAAACGAGGGTAAGAAGAGACAGTCGATCGACGGCAGGGGACGCAGGCGCTGAGCCATAAGGATATGCAATCAAGTCCAAAGTAAGCGAGTTAATTTAGGTGGAGTGTGCACTCTCGCCGCGAAACTTGTTCCGTACTCGACGCCGCGCCGGAGAGATACTCCGTCGTTGGAGAAGTTGCACCATCGAGACGTTACCACGCTCATGAGGGTAAGTGTGAGAGAAATCGGGAGAGAGAGCGTCGATGAGGTACTGAGCTCTCTTCTTCTTCGTCTCTCTCGCTCGCTCCCGCAGTCATCTTTCCCGTATTCCGGGGGGTACCTACGCTACTGGTTCCCTCCGCAAGGCGACAGGGAGTACCAAGATGCCTCGAAATTACGCTCCACCATACCCTCATTCCTCTCCTTCTTCCCGAGTCTCACCCCTTCTTAGTTTCCTCCTTCCTTGAACTATCGTAGTAACTAGCTGTGCCTGTAATAGCGTCGCGCTTCCTCCGTAAAGTGACGTCTTTCGAAACCCAATTCAGGAACCGAGTTGCGTCTAATGGGGCTCCGATATTACGAGAGTAGTGCGCCGCGCTGATTTCTTGGATACTATTCGAGCGAGAAGCTCTCCGCCGCCGTCGACGTTGCCTGCGAGTCAGTCACGTACATATACTGTAACGAATTTTATCAAGTAATTCGCCGTGCTCGGCTATATTAATTCAAGAGAATTCTTTGGACCTCAACGGTGAATGCGTGATCGTGTTCTGCAAGTTTCTTCGGTTACGTTCACATGCATTCTCGTTCACGAGTATATCTGGACATGTAACAAATTCATGGAAATGATGTTGGTGTATTTATGCTACATGATTCGTTTTTAACACTAAAGTTGCCAAGGCATTTAGCGCAACGCATGTTATTAGACAGAAGACAGCAGTACCTCTCCGAATGTAAACCGATCAACATCTGTAATTCGAGCAACTTATAATGAATTACTTTTATAAAAAGCCCCACGGAAAGTAAATGTTCCCTTATAAAAAGGACAAGATTGATCTTATTTAGACTTTGTGATCCACGATCCAAGATATCTATACAATCATTTCTTATGAAATTATTTTTATGAATAATCGTAACATAATAAATCTGGAACCGGTCATTTTCACCGGTGACGGTAGGTTTAGTGTTAATAAACGCAATTTTTGTATGTATATATGTATTATACATTCGGGAAAGTCGTGACAAAGTCATTCACAAAAATTTGTGTTTTTCTACTCTTTTGTTTATCTTTATTTAATATATAGAGAGAGAGATTTGTGACATTTTTTTTATTGAAATCACTCCAAACACGGTACAGTTTGGATCATATTTACTTGTTTAAGTCACGATACAATAGAACCACGATTTTTTAATAGAACATCAAATTTGTAAGTAGAATTGGCAAGTCATAAATCAGAGGCACGAGACAATTCCTATTTGATGGTCTTTTTGGGTTTGTTGAACTTGTGGAATTGTAAAAAACAGGTTCGCAAGTGTTACTGTATTTATTATTTTGTAAGTGTTTGATTTTCTTAGATTCCAATCATTGATTTTAGACTGTATGGATTTGTCTCACTATAATCTTCTTATTCTACTAGCTCATTTTATGAGTACGTATAATGTAGAATATGCATGTTCCTGCATATTTATATGATCTTTGGATCAAATAAAATATCATTTCACTTTGTGCAGAGCTTTGTATTTGTATATTCTATTGAATTTTTTTAAGATATGTGCTAGATACAATTGTATAAGAATTTGCAGTTTAGTAATTAATTTTTCTATTTTAGGGATATAAATATTTGAATAGGTTGCTTCCTTGCGCAATTAAATTCTATTAATGCAATTGTAATTGTCCAAATCTGACAAGAGTGTGTTTCTGAAAAGGGGATTAGCGTGACACATGTTGGAGTAATGATCTAATTAGTAAGCTAATTCCAACGCTATCTGTTCCCCTAATCCTTTCCGTTATACCTATACCACCCTCTAAATCCTGTGAATCCTAAACCATATTTTTGACTCCACCTAGTGTATTGCATTGTGAACTGATGATCGATTAACTTGATCCATTCAAATTTTATAAGAACAAGCAGGTTTATAGCAACTAAAACAGGGAATATGAAAAGTTGCTTCCAAATAATTCTATTATAATAATTTATATATATATACGTACATAATTAATATAATTAATACATATATATCATAATTGAATCTAATATAATTTTTACTCAAATTAAACTTACAATAAGAAATTATGAAGATGGTAATTATGTTAACCAAATGTTTTGGTTTTTTGTTTTAGGTAAGTGGATAAGGGCATCTGTAATTGTGAGAAAACTACATCTGGACAGAGTTAAAGGTTAAATAATCTTTTTATTTAAAAAAAAGGAACTACATTAACATTTTTTTGAGGTGCAAAATTCATGTGTAATATAAATGAAAAACTAATGCACATTTAAAGCAGACAATGTATCCAAATCATGTTAACCAGTAAACTGGATGAGACAAATGGGTTATTAAATAGTTTTAGACCAAAATATCTTATTTTTAATGTAACCCTGATCTGAGTGCTTAAATAAAATTGATTATCTAGTTATAAAGATTATTAAAAGTAATACAATGCACAACCAGCATCTTAAATAATGGGATACATGACTGCTTTACATCAATCATCATTTGTTTCTCCTGTCTATTTTTCAAACACAGTACACATTACAACAAATTTAAAAAATCTGCAAATCCTTTTTGCTAATATTAGACAATGCAAACTTTTGTCGTCTAAACCCCTGAGATCTTCATTTTACTATTTTCAATAGAGGAATTTGCAAACTTAAAACATTATTTCGATCACATTAATTTTGTATACTTGCATCAGCTTAAGTTAAGGAACTCTAAAATCAATGAGGACTAGCAATGATTTTTATACTCTTGGAGAAGCAAAAACTTGCAAATCGCTACTCAGATTTTGGTTATGTACAATTTTGTAAATTTTTTATTAATCTCAAGTAAAAATTTCTTGATAGAAGTTGTATAATTTTATATTAATTTAACAAAAAGAAAAAAGAAAAAGCTTAGAAATATACAACAAGAATACTGGAAGAAGATCTCTCAATCAGTTAATACCAAATTGGACTAGCCACCCAAATGACGACTAGGGGAAAGGAGTTCTTTGGCACGCAGGTAGGTAACGTATCTGTGACAGGTGACGGAAGAAGATAAGGGCGAATCTATGGAGGTAGGCTATATTTGGGGTGCGAGATACCCCACTACACAGAATTAGAACTAGAAAAGAAAATCACATTTACTGGCAGAAATAAAACAAGAACCTAATCTTTTTGAAACAACCATACCTGTGTATTTAATTTTTCTTTAGTAATTCAATGGTCATACAGGAGAATACAATCTCTTTAATATGTTCATCGCTATTTTTATCATTCATTATTTTGTTTACTTTCTGTCTATTGAAGCTATACAAAATATTACTAACTATAATATTTATAGTATTTTATACTAAGTTCACCGTATTTTTGCTTTTCGTAAGACACTAAAGAGCAATGTGAATATAGATAAAATGTTACTGTAAATTTAAATTATTTTAAATTCCAAATCGAATTAAAAAATTTAGACTGTAGTAATTAATGATCAGTTCTCATAAAAATAAAATATCGTAGTTGGAAGACATACCAATTCAACGTCTACCATACTTTCCTATCATGTAGAAGATCTGCAGATAACTTCTGCAAAAGTCCTAGTTAAAATAAAAAGAGATTAAGTGCACCTGCTGTGCACGAAACAGGAGCATATTGCGGTAATACAGGGACGTTACATCAACTTATGTGAAACACTATAACTTGACATGGAACAATACCGTGTAATTATCGGATGATCTCTGTTCTAGAAGCTATGTACATCGAATTACCACATTTTCATGTCATGCGCTGAATACTGGCCAGCAGAGACAGTGTGTTCGACCGTGGCGCGAGTTCATTAATTAGAGAGTCGTGCAAGAATTTCGTGGACGTTTCCTGTATGTACATGTTCCGTGACTCGGCGATCGCTTCATCCATTATCCTCGGGACAAATTTGTTTTCCGATACAAATGTAGATAGGGGGCCGCGAGCGAACGAATTGTACGAACGGTTCGAACCCGGCGCGATCGTAAAGCAGTCGCGAAATGACTTGCGAATTAATGAACGTGCCGGTGGTAACGGCAACTTGTTTCAGATAATAGCTGCGCACGCGTAACGTTCCAGTTGGTGGATTATTGTTAAAATATGCTCGAAAGTCACGTAGACGTTTGAATGGCACGTTTCACGTATATCACGCGACACACTGATGCAAACGGTTAATCCGAAATGGTTCCGTTTATGGCATCTATCGAGAGGAGAATAGCTCCGGCCAGTAATGCGTAGGCAAATCCACGGGTCATTACGTTCTGTGCAGCTTTTTTTTCTACCCTTCTGCTGGTCCTCTCGAAATATTTAAAAATTATAGTACCAGATTTATACAATATTCTAAATATTTTTAGGAGGGGATATATTTAATGAAGTTTTTTAGTTATTTATAAAGAAACAAAATATCAGATAGGGATATGAAAAATTGACAAATGAGTTCAGTTGGTAATTATCTAATTGTTAATTATGCTCATTCAAACAATTTTTATTCTTCGCAGCTTTCGATATATGCAAATATCTTTTTATGTCTTATACGAAGTATATTAAGTATTTTAAAATCTTAGTATTTAAAAATTTTAAATATTGGTATATTTAATTTTAAAATATAGTTATTTTACAATTAAGTGTTGTAAATCTTACTGCAATATTTAAACGACCACCTTTATATTTATTTAAATCGATGAATTTGAACATAAACAATGCAACAAATTCAAATTTGTATATTTTAACACGAATGGATTCGTTTAAAAATTGATCATTGTAAATTGCAACAGAAACAGTTCCCTCATAAAATTTCAAATACACAGATTTTTCAATGACACAATACCTGTCGTTTTGGTTCCTATTGAACTACATGCGCGGTTAATATTGCATACTGAACGTGTGGCGTGGGAGATTGTTCTGTATAAATAAAAATATAATAATTAAAGTTGTAGAAAACAAACGTTTCAGATGTGACAACAATTATTCCAACTTTTCTTTATTCTTTTATCCTCAATATTGGAACGCTGGAAACATTCAATCGCGTCAGAATCGAATAAAAAGACGACAAATTAAGAGAAAGAGTCACTTGCAACGGTTTATCCTTTCGCAACACAGATTTCAGAAAAAAATCCAATATTCTATGAACTGTATAGTATAATTTCTCGATATTTCTTACGAACAAAAAAGGACACGCAATATTCTCTTGCGAAATGGCTTATAACGAAATAAATTAGTCGACGGAGTTATCGGTGAGGGCGATTTTTATAAAATAATGGATCGACAGTGCTGGAGGGTCGTAATTCGCGGCGCAAATCCCATTTCCACCTCCATTAGCAACTTCTGTGTGTCTCAGATTCAAAGGCGCGGCTGATTTCCGCAGTTCGCGACAGGGGAAATTATAAACGGACATAACTTTTGTCGGAAATCGTATTGAGTGTGCCAAGGAACCGTTTCGACGCGCAGCCATTGTCACGGAATTGAATACGCGAATACAGGATTGTGCGTCGCGAACGGAAGCCACGTAAACGGTGCACGCACGCTGAAAACTCATTACCGGGACTTCGGAATATGGGGTACGATTATTAAGTGAGAACTGCCATAGACGATTACGTGGTCTCCGCGATAATGGCTGGTTGAATGGGCTTCATTAAGACTCTCTACGAGTCTCAGTCTTTCCCTTTCTCGTTGTCACCTGTGCGCTCTCTCTTTCTCTCTCTCTCTCCCCGTTTCTCGTTGTACTCCACGCATTCTTGCTCGCCCGAATGGTGTGTTACCCTGGTCTTAGAGTTTTGGTGTACAGGTGCGCGTGCATGCATACGTGTACCGGGAAGGGCAACTTCCGAGCTGCGAGCAGCAGGTTGCTTCAACGTCGAGGCGCAGGCTTCTATGAATGTTTAAGTGTTCTATCCTCTTCTGGGATCAGACGTAAGCTGCACCAGCTGCAGAGTTCAACGGTAACGAGATTACAACGTCAGCGTGAGCGTGCAACTAACCTGTCGTTGCGTCAAAACCGATAGCATACGTGCCTGAATTAATGGCGCGGGTCAGCGCTTCGGTACAACGGATTAAGGAAATTGCTACCCGTCTGCGGGAAGAATCTCTGCTCGATACGGTCACTGAAACCATTCGAACGATATCGCTGTCGATAAATAGTCGAATGTGGACGGGAGCTCTCCGAGTACACGACACATAAGATTTATTTTAAATTATCAGGTATACAAATGAATTGATAGCCCCTCCATTTCGAACTCTTGTACATTTATTCCGTCCCTCAAATGATTATTGAATCTTCAATTCGGCGGACAAAAGATTTATCATGAAGTTCTTACTGATTGATTGTGAAGGTCATGAATTAATCTGTGCACTTAATATAAAATATGCCTGACATCGGTGGTGATTCTATGTGCAAAACTAAGTAGAAAATGACGGATAATATTTTTTGGTTAACGATTTGTTTTCGAGAAAATTGAGTTTAAAAATTCTATGGACGCGTCTGACCAATGCCATCTAATTCTACTGCGTGCGAATGTTGGGACGCGCGAAGTCGCCAAGCTTTCAAACTATTTCATAACGATCAGATGATGATTTCAGTTGACAATGATCCACTTCAGATTTTGAATTTTAGAGGTACTGTAGTTATAAAATGTTTCAGTAAATGTTATTTCAAATTATCAGGTATACAAATGAATTGATAGCCCCTCCTTTTCGAACTCTTGTACATTTATTCCGTCCCTCAAATGATTATTGAATCTTCAATTCGACGGACAAAAGATTTAACATGAAGTTCTTACTGATTGATTGTGAAGGTCATGAATTAATCTGTGCACTTAATATAAAATATGCCTGACATCGGTGGTGATTCTATGTGCAAAACTAAGTAGAAAATGACGGATAATATTTTTTGGTTAACGATTTGTTTTCGAGAAAATTGAGTTTAAAAATTCTATGGACGCGTCTGACCAATGCCATCTAATTCTACTGCGTGCGAATGTTGGGACGCGCGAAGTCGCCAAGTTTTCAAACTATTTCATAACGATAAGATGATGATTTCAGATGACAATGATCCACTTCAGATTTTGAATTTTAGAGGTACTGTAGTTATAAAATGTTTCAGTAGAAAAAATGATCCACTAATCAAATGGTTGGTAGCATATGAACAACGTTCCAATAAATCCGCATACTTCGAAGTCACGAAGCATTTATGCATAGAACGTTGAAACAGCGATTCGGAAAATGGTAGAATTGCACGTACGCTGCGTGTCTGTACACATTAAGTGTCGCATGAAAAAAATACTAGTAATTTATTACCATATGGTAATTTCTCAGTGTCAGTTTAATCTCGACCGGAGCATTCTATGCTTTTATATTTTGTTACAGATAACAATTTCTGCACCCGTTAAAAATTCATCGTAATTCCAGTCTGACTCAAACTAATTTTCCAATAACATCGTATATGAACCACATACACCAAGAAAATAGGGCACACGAGTGGAACGAGTATTTACGAAGCAGCGAGTTATTTAACTCCCAAAGTTCTTTAATAAACAAAAAACCGAAGAACGCGAACTCGATCACGAACGTGCGGTAAACTGCATCTTTTTAAAACTCGGCAGAGAGGAATCCTCATTTCAGCGCTCGGGCATTGTAGACAGTAAACCACAGCGGCGATAACAGTAAAAGAACTTTCGTTGTTTACTGCGTGCAATGAAAAGCAATGAATACATTAGTACCCAGGAACGGTACCGTTAATAATTAGAAGAACGTAATTCTATCTAACACGTTTATCCCTTAATTTTGCACGCTACTTTCGAGTCGGGGGTAACAATTGCGATATAAAAGCAACATCAACCCCGGAGGGGCGCGTTTAACTCGGCAACAGTAGTTAAAGATTGAAATAAACATTTGCGAATGATAACCGCAGAGCAGCAATTACAAGAGGGCAAGAATAAAGGCCGTTTTGCTCCGCGCGGTATCGTGTCTGGAGGACGCCCATATTTCAATATACGAGGGGAACTTTTAAAAAGCAATTCACTTTCAGCAGGCCGCGTGAATATGAAAAAGGCAAGTGTGTTTCAACCGCGAGAGGGGGAGGGAGAACGCATTCTCGGGAGTACGCAGTTGCGGAATTATACACATATACGGCGAAGGATCAAAACGTAGGAGAATAGGCAGGAACCGAGCAGTTGCATACACAGCCAACTCCGCTCCGTGGAGGCACTTTAGCGCCACATCACTTATGCATCGCGTGGCCCTCAACTTACAAAGCGATCCCCCGAGATTTGCAGCAACCGCCGCTTTTAGCTTTACCGTCGGAAGAAGAAACTGTCTTGAATTATATCATCCGTATGTGGAAATTACCCCGGCGTGCACCTGTTGAACCGTACCCTAATGACGTGACTATGAAGCTCATTCCGGGAAAGGCGCGTCCACTCCTGATTACCCAGACACCAGGACAAATTGAAAAAATTTTCTTCTACAGGTTTTAGAATTTTTATTCTAATTAGGTGCTTCGAGTTGTTCTTGGGATTCACTTGTCAAAGATAAATGCACAAAAGGTGCGGTAATAGTTTGCCACGCTTCACCCTTGAATCCAAGAAATTTTCATTTTGAAAGTATCCAAATTCGTTGATTATATTTGTTTTAACAGTAAGAGTAATAACTATGTCAATAGAAAAATAGTACACAACCTGCTGGATATACTGTTCTAGATACAATCAAAACAACGAACGCCGAATTGCTTCTTTTATTTTTCATATGTTTTGTTTCAATCCGTACGCAATATGTGTATAGACTAGCAATACTGATCGTAAACAACGTTTGTGTATTTTTAACATTATTCTGCACAGCAAAAAATATACAGTACATACATACACGAATACTACTTATTAGTAAAAAAAAACGATAGTTTAAACGATATTAATAAAAACTTTATCTGCAACTTCTTGGATATCTATATTACATATATGAAAAATATTTAAAACAAAGGATCGACATGCTGAAAACTCGATCGTGAAAAATGTTATTGACGTTTGAAATTATTATTATATTTTAGTTTTGAAGTGTTAAAATCCTAGGACAAAGAGCATCAAAGTGACAGAAGTGTCGAACGATGCATATTGAAAAAGTGAAAAGTAATGCAGAATTTCAAAGCTTTTATTGTATTACATTTCCGTATTACGGCTGGCGATAAGCAGACAATTTTGCAGGAAATTCGCAGCCATCAAAGTATTAATTTGATCAAACGTTTCGATGTGGAATATACAAAAATATATTTTATATGACCCTTTTAGTGAAATTTAAATCCTCGAGCAGGATATATTGAACGTATTGATAGGCCGTACAGGGATATCATTTTTCAATTATTCGAATTCTGATTTGGCTTTCCAATGCACGATTGAAAAGTGATACGTGATATGAAACCACGTGGACCGATTAACGAAATCCACTCAATAAATTTGCTTGAATCTTCTAAAATATTCGTATCCACTTCAGCAAATGATATTCACATCATTTTATCCCAAATGTGTCTACAATAATATCATACGTTTGTATATCTGTTTCATATACCAATATACATTTATTCGATCATTCCCAAAATCAAAACAAAATTAGAAACGAGTTCGTTTGCATCGGGACATTACTTATTTATCTCGTTTTGAGTACTAGCGAACACAATTTTATAAAATTCTCGTGTTTATAAAAGTTTAACATAGCTATTGATTTATTATAAAATTACCGTTTAATTCACGGGTTTGCTTTTGCAATCAAGGTTTCAAAGACTTGATTATGCCAGTTTTCATGCTTATTGGCATACAGTAATTGGCTTTCTGTGCTCTCCATTGTTAAATACATAAATCTACGAACTATAACACCCTACAATAAAAATCAATTGACATCCGAATAAATAGATCTTTACAATTAAAATAGATTTACTTTAATTAAATCAATTACTGCACCTTTTTTTGTTCATTACTTCATCACGGCGCGACACCGTCGCTACGCTCAGTGGAACCTGCCGCCGAGCTAGACTCTCCGTTCTATCTGACGTCGTTTATCGTTAATAGCTGCTTAACAAAGGCAGACATTTTTGCAAATGAAAATGTCACTTCAAATAACCTCAGGAACCGCCCCATTCAAAGTTGAACGACATTTTTGGGACGCCCCGTATGGCTTTCGCAGTCAAAGGATTAATGTTAGTTTCTGGACTATTCAACCGCAGCGCAGTGGACAGCCGAAAGTTTCCCGACGCGACGACATTCTTCACGGTGCGTTCCTAAACACGGGCGATCTTGAAACGCGGAGAGGTTTGACGTATTTTCGTAGATGACGAAACCGCTCCGACTATTTCGGCGGGAGTAATTTCCAAATTGAGTCCAAACTCGACGTCGGCAAGCAAGCGGACAAGCAAGCCAGCCAGCAGGCTCGTGAAGCAAGATGGCTAGCAGGCTTTGCATACGGGCAAACTCTAACTCAATTCGCGGCGGTTTAGGAAGTTTAACCAGAGGCCATCAACGGCTTCGTAGAAACTGTCGCCATCGGGCTGGCTCAGACCAGTGACGTACGGAAACCGCGATCATGAAAGCGTATTGACTTGTACCTTCGCGTATGCCCGCCAAGACAAAAAGATAAATTGGCAAGGCGGTTGAAAATGGAATATGATTAGTTGCCCCTTGTCGTCTCTGATAAAGTTCGCAGTCGATGCCAATTAATCCTGACAGTTCACTGGTACAGATGGTGTGTACCACTATCAATGGAAGATCGTAGTGTTACAACAATATAATAGTTGATCAAATTATTAGAGCCACAGTACGAAAAATATTTTTTATCCGTGGAATGGATAGTGTCTACAATATTGTTAAATGTCTATTTGCGTAATACTTTCCAAAATACTTTATAAAAATGATGACAAAATTTTATTTAGATAAAAATTTTGCCCAACTCTGTTTTTAAGGTAAACTAGTTTCCATACACAACGATAAATGAACTAAAGGCTTTATAAATTTTTAATGAATTTAAGAATATTGTCACACCATTTTAGACTGATCGAAATGATTGAAAGAACAATTTAATTCTTATGCAATTTGTAGTTCTCACAATTGGGATAGAAAATTTTCATTTTGCATAAAGATCGGCAGTGATAAAATTAAATCATTGATAATATTCGAGTAAGATAGAAGACTAGATGGACAGGCAAATATACCTCTTTCAAGGCGCATTGTTACCATTCTTTATTATCAATGGCCAGAGGGTGCTCCTTGTGTTTGAGATATTCAATAGTTGTATCGATTTCTGAATAGGTATTTGCAATAGGGTCTTAAGGAATTTAATAATCCAGCATGGGCAACTTTCTGCTTTAGCCCTTCTTTGCGGGAACCGACTGCGTTGCAATATTTGTACTATCGATCGGATAATAATTCAATCGGACGTAAGTAATTGTTTTCAGCTATTTTACTGGCATCTTCTCTGCGGCGTACATTTTTTAATTAAAATGTATAAATCATTCGTATTTCAATAACCACATTGATTAAATATTAATAAGATGTTCTCAAATGTTTTAACATGAAACTCTGTTTATTTATCTTCTTCTGTGATTGCATTTGCAATCCGTTGTTCACAATTCTCAACATCTCTAATTTATTGTATAACTATACGAAATGATCAACTGTTTTTCAACATTTCACGTTTTATTCAGGTGACAATAGTTTAAAAAAATGCATAATTCACTGCTAAAGATTTCTTTATCAATTTTCCGATAACAATATCAATGTCAATCGTAAATCAATCAATCACGTACAATAAATAACCTGATTTAAAATTTCCTTTCAGAGTAAAAGTTAATAGAAAATTTCTAGGCTCCTTTTTGCATAGTCATTGAAAATCGTAATAATATGATTCCATTAGGTACAGTGTTAAAATGGCACAGTCAGGACAGCTTGTGTATTTAAGTCATTATGAATTAAAATGTTATTGATGATTCTGTAACTGATTTACTCTGTATTAAAACTTTGCAAAATATATCCTTTTCACTTTGACGTACACAGTCTTAACAAACAGCAAAAACAAATAGTAATAGGTCTCAGAATTAGTTAGAAGCACACTTTAGGAACTAAAGCAACCGGAAGTATACGGAAAAGGCGAACCAACAATGTACCGTTGTGTACAACGCTGCTGCGTAATCAGTTCTGTAAATAAAAGTTCCTTCTGAACCACTGCAGGATCGTGCCAAGGAGCTGTTTGTGAACTTTGTTCTGGCAAAGTAATGAAACGTTCACCATCGTCGCTGTAAATTTCGACACTGTGCAGAACATTATTGTACCCAATGGGCCTGTTCGTAAACGCTCGTTCGCATTATCATTTTACTGTTTATAAATCACACTAACCATTATCACCAATTGTATGTGTAATACAAAGTAAGATTGATTTAAGGTTGCAAGGATATTATGGTGCATAGAGTGTTCACTTCTGCTGCATATATACATACACACTACCTTCCATTCGTTACAGGATTATAAAAAAGCAAAAGTTTTATACAGTACCATTACATTTACATAATTTTAAGCTAAAACACAATTACTTCATATTAGTGCAACATTCTCTACCCTTATTCTTGGTTAAACTTCATTTATGCTCACAGCGAATGCCTGCCTCGTTGAACCCCTTTTCTTTGGCTTACTCGACGTAATTATTAAACACAATTTCGAATAAAGTTAAATAATAAACACAGCTTATGCACACGGATTAAATCTTCAATCCACATAAGTTCCTGATGGTGAACATTTACTCGTTCTTAGATGATGTGTTTGATTTCTTTCTATTTGTATTATAGAATAAATTGTTATAATTTTGAAATGAAGATGGGTGAAGTAGTGGACCAGTTCGTTACAAAATTTTGCAGTAACAGTTAAGACCATTATTCAGCCGTTGACGAAGCGAATTTTTTAAGGAAATTTATTTTGTAAAACTTCATTCTTTCAAAATCGATATCGACACGTGCAAGCTATGTTCGTCTAATTTAATGTCAAATTAAAAGAATTTGTATTAGACAAAGCCCTAAAGAGATATGTATCTGGTTCCACAAACTTTGGTGTTCTCCAAAAATCGCTTTGGAAAAATAGTTGCCGAGTCCTTCTAGTTCAAGATATATATCTGAAACTTTTAGCAAATGCTACTCAAGTACCGTAGAATAAGATGCAATATTGGACTTTCAAACAAACATAATTTATACATGATAAACATTGTTTACCGTTGAGGGGTATACAACCCCTAAAGAAAGGTATTCGAATGAATGAGAAAAATCTGTCTGTACGGATTCGAAGCGAAAGTGAGGCCGCAGGGACAACAGGACAGTGATACGCCATTTGGTTTCCTCTGGGACCCGTAATGGCTGATCGAGGATATTTAGGGTGTTCTTACAGTCGGTGCATTATTAATATCGGCCCAACTCGGCCCTCGCGTTCTACGTGGACCCATAGGATGGGAGCGAAGCGGTCGACCGCGGACGGCCCTTACAAGGATCCGTGTTATTTATGCATGTGCACCGGAAGCCTTTTCCAGAATAAGAGGCGACCCGGGACTCGAAGCCTCCCCCTGCCTATGATGCTCGAAAAGCACGGACCTCATCTCTGTTCTATCCTTCGCGGGGTTCCGGGGAATTACCGTGCGGCCACGGTCCTACAAAGATTCTATCCGAGGAATATCGAGGGTGTGCCTCAAACTGCCCCTACCGCATTTTATCGGAAGAGATACAGTCCGTGTTTTATTCCTCTCGCGTTCCAATGTGCTATCGTGGAACACTTGATTTACCCGAAATGGGGCTATTTTCGAGGGGCCTGGTCAGCGGATATGGGGTGCGACAGCTCGGACAGAAGGAGATTCTATATGCAAAAACAGACCGGGCACAATAAAACTGTTTTGTGGGAAATTTTATTCTTTTGAATTTCAAATTTAGGCACTACGCGAGTTATTCGGACATAGTTCTGGTTATAGGTTTTGCCATACACTTTTATGTAGATAAAAGGTATGGCGGAGGAAACATTCTCGTAGGCCAGGAGAGGGACAGCTTCCATTGACTTCTAAAATAACACATCCACGTTTATTTTCATTTTAGACGACTTTTAATACGTGTGGTTACATAAATAATTCTAGAATTTCATAGAAAATCTTCTTTATGTTATTAAGCAAGGCTGACAAGGTAAATTTCATTTTGAAATCTTGAATTTAAGGAAACCCCAACTTCTACCTCAAAAGAGAAAATAATGAGGCTAAGTGAAATATAATTTTTAAAAAGATTTTTCGAGATGGGGTGAAAACAGCCCTTAGTAGTTGTTGTGTAAAACTCAAGCATAGCCTCTGGAGGTGTGACAGAATTAGAGATGAGACAGTTTCCATTATTGTCTTCTAAAATAACACATCCACGTTTATTTTCATTTTTGACGATTTTTAATACGTTTGATTACATAATAATTCTAGAATTTCATAGAAAATCGTCTTTATAACGCCAGCATGTAGAATAATAAATCTGAAACAAGACTGGCAAGGTAAATTTAGTTATGAAATATTAAATTTAAGGAATCTCTAACTTCTAACTTAAAAGACAAAATAGTAAGGCTATGTGAAATATAATTTTTAAAAAGATTTTCCGAGATGGGGTGAAAACAACCCTTATTAGTTGTTGTGTAAAAATCGAGCATAGCCTCTGGAGGTGTGATAGAATTAGAGATGGGACAGTTGCCATTATTGTCTTCTGAAATAACACATCCGTGTTTATTTGCATTTCTTACGATTTTGAATACGTGTAGTTACCTAAATAATTCTAGAATTTCAAAGAAAATCTTCTTTATAACGCCAGCATGTAGAATAATAAATCTGAAACAAGACTGGCAAGGTAAATTTAGTTATGAAATATTAAATTTAAGGAATCTCCAACTTCTAACTTAAAAGACAAAATAGTGAGTCTATGTGAAATATAATTTTTAGAAAAATTTTCACAGAGGTTTCACTTTGTTAGTTGGTATGTAAAAATCAAGCATAGTCTCTGGAGGTGTGATAGAATTAGAGATAGAAGTACTTCGTCTATGGCTCACTAATGTGTATCCGATCATTGTTGGATGTTTCCACTTGCACTTATCACGCGAGACGCTAACAGTACAATTTCTTTTTCACTGATTAACTTAATAATTCAACTAACTTAACTTGAAGATTTACCTAACGAGAGGGGTGTACCTAATTATCAGGAAAAATAACGTGGTATCTTGGAAATCGGGTATCCCCACGACTAAATTCGAAATTTGATGCATATGAGTAGATTTCCCAAAGAAAATATGAAGCAATGCGCGAGAGGGTGGGAGGAAGTTCGCGTGGGACCGTCGACGCGAAAAAGGAGTAGTCTTATGGGATCAGTGGCGTCTAAGGAAGGAGAATGTATCACGATGAAGTAGTCGCGGGTTTTTAGGAGCACGGCTTGGACCGTAGCCAAGACCGGCACCCTTATCCTCTCGGATTTTCTCTCTATTTGAGAACAAACGGAACGAAACGATGCAAGTGCTCTCACTGGCACGGCACGCCGGTGCAACCACCAGTTGCTAACGCTGAACGAGGCCGAACAGACGCGGGAGCGTGAGAAAGAGGTTTGGATAGGTCTACGTACACACAGGTAGGCCTACGTAAGTACATAGTTAGTTCCATATCGCCTGTTGCATTCGTAAAGTGTTTCTTCGGCTGGACCGCCTTATACCTTATAGGGAGCTCTTGGCAACGTCCCACGCGGCTCCTTCCCTACCCGTTCTGCTAACAGTGAGCTAACCGTGCGAGTTATCGCGTGGTTCCTTCTCCTCCTGTTTATCTGATGCATTGTAAATGTCGCAATCTTGTTCGTATCACGGACGAACGATCTGTCGCGTTATTTATATTGCCGAATGTTCTTTAACATTAAATAAACACTGCTTTAACCACATTCTGTGCCACTTGCTCCACGACTGCAAAAATAGAACTTCTCTCAACTTCAACAATTTCCTACAGAAAAAGAGAAAGTTTATATTTCTTTTATATTTACTTTAATGTTTGAGGATTGGTTATAAAAGAATGGAAATAGCTTCATTTTTATGCTCATGTAATTTACAATAGTGTTCTCAGTAATATTATTATAACAAAATCATACGGTCTGACGAGTCTGACTTATGACGAACACTTTCACTAAATATGAATGTGATTCCCTTATTTCGCGAAGAAAAATAAATTTCCATTCTTTTATAAACAATCCTTGAACGTGAAAGTAAATATAAAAGAAATATAAGTTATTTTTCTCTGAAAGAAGAGGGAGTCACAGACATATTCAGTAGAAGTGTTCGTCATAAGTCAGACTCTCGTCAGATCGTACGATTTTGTTTTAATAATATTACTGAGAACACTATTGTAGATTGCATGAGCATAAACGTGTAGTATCTAGATTCCCAGGCCATGAAACTATTTCCTAGCCATTTTGTCTGCTCATTTAAATAATTATAATATTCATCGAAGATACAGATAATTAAAATGCAGTGTTTACGTATCTAACCAAACGCACATCAAATTCATTTATAATTTACAGACCTCTTTCATTTACTTTCAATTTAATCAGAGTTTGAATCACATTTAGTTCGTTCAGTGTTTGTGTAATATTTAATTCAATCACTGTTCGTGTAATATTTAATTTAATCAACGTCGCACGATTGTAAATTTTCTTATACACGTTCACAATTCCCTACATGATTTATAAAAATAAAATATAATTCAATGTTTCCATAGAACGAAAACATTGAAATGTGCGTGAAGTATGCGCGGTTCAGTCGAAGAGTTTCCAGCTACACAAAATGTAAACTGAATAAGAAACAAGTTCATGGGGTAATTGGTTGATTGAAATTCCAAGGAAGCCTTTTTATAGCCCACGGAGAATACAGATACCTTAATTAAGAGTTGCTTGACGATCAGCGCCGCTGGATGTCCCGGGGTTTCAGTTTGGCTCTGAATTCGGAGCACGGTGGCGAGATGCCAACAAGTGGTCCATATACCAATTGGCTATCCGTGCCTACACAGTCTATGTTACGTTTCTACGTGTAGTAATTGCCAATCAATAATACAGCGTTCTCTCTCGCGTCTTACGTCATGAAACAGCGACGACACGGGGAACGTAAATGAAATTGAATTTTCATTGCGTTAGTACTCGGGATTTTAATACCCTCCCCTGAAATTATATTATCATGACACAGCATTGATTATATCTCGACGTGAAACCTTTTATTAGCTCTACCCCATCGATAGAACTGTAACTGTCTTACGTTATGATAGGTCTGACATGAAGTGATCAACAGGTTTAAGATCTTACGAGTACTCTATAGATATTTATACAAATTCACATTTTACACAGAATTTTTAAGGTAAAATTAAATAAAACCCTATCAACTAATCAACTATCGACAAATATTTTATCAACGAATATTTTTGTGAACCGTACACGTATAAAAATTCACAGGCTAGTTATTAATGAACATCCAATATGATATAAATTAAAAGTTTTAAATTTCCTAGTTGCTAAAATAATTAAATGTTTCAAATTTTTTAGTTGTTAACTTGGATTATTATTATGGTTTTTTACTGTCTGAATACCAACCATCATTTTTAGAATATATAATTCTGCGCACAACAGATCCGTCATTAAATTTGTTTGCATTTTAATCATCTTATCGGGGTATTAAAAATGCGCAAAAAATGTTATTCGATAATATCTAAGTAATTTCGAAAATAACCCCAGTACGCGTTGCAACGAGACACTTTCGTATTGTTGGGTCGCAGAATTGTCGAGTACATACGAATCTCCGCGGTGCAAAATTAAAGCAAAATTCAGCCCGCTTTAAAAGCTCGGTCTACGCGTAGCACTTCGGTAAGAGCCTTTGCAATTTCTTAATGGTATGCACGTATGTGGAGGAAATAAGACGGCACATAATGTGGGAACGTCTTAGAGGTCCGTATGTATCTGAGTAATACTGAACGCTGATGGTCGGGTCGTTTCAAAGTGGCTTGAGATTAGACAGGGTATGGGCTAGGTCTCTCTTCTCATTAAGCTGAGTGTTGCGTGCTGGAAGGAGGCTCGAGAAGCACTCACTACCCTGAAGTACAGCAGACACGCTACCATTCACCCCTAGAGCTACAGGTTGCTATGGAAGGTTAACAGATTACGGACCGTTTTACGTAAACACCGGGACAAATCTTTCGATTAACCAATCGCACTGTGCAATTATCAAAATTACTATTACTATTACTCATTCGCTTGTCACAATTAATTCCTTCCTCGACTAATCGTGTCGACGAGATTAACTGAACAGCATTCCATCATGGCTGAACTAACTCGACAAATTATAATAATTGGATTAGAAGAAACACACACAAAACAATAAGCATCAGAAGAATGTAAGGATAGTGTCACATTACTGGCAACTTGGTAAAATTATTAAGTAAAGAAATGAAACTCTATTTAACTAAAAAAATTTTAAATCCACAGTCTGATAATAGTATTTTAATAGTATTAAATTGTCTTTCAAAAACATTTAAGACCCGAAAATTGAGCTCGAAATTTGCATTAGTTAGAGATCATTGAATTGTGAGTTTCAATGAATGAACAGGTGTCACGGAGCAGTTTTTGTACTCAATTGTTGCTTGGAACGCGCGCGATCAAATAGAAGAGTGCATTCAAGTCGCGCTGTTAAAGATCGTTTACGAGCTAATGAACTGGGTACCGGTCGAGACAATTAGGTGTGTGTTTACTGCGACAGGTAAGTGTATATTTTGGTAAACTTGTTTGCCACCGTGTCGACCTCTGAGAGAGAAAGCAGTGGACCATGAACTAATGCAGGGTACACAACAGCACCGTCGGGGTGGATTGCTGAATTGAATTTCTTCTGAGGGACAAAGATGTCACTCAGGCCCATCTTCAAAAAGAGTAAAGGGTTTTAGGAAGCACATGGGTATAAAGTGTACTCAGTGAACATTTTCTAAGTGCTGGTAAGTAGAGGCAGTGAAGAGGGCGCAGGGCTCTCTGTGTGTACAGAACTGCGCGTCTTTGTGTATAGAGGATCTTCGCGTGACAGAAGCAGCCTGTAGCCTTATTTTGTAATGAAACGACCAACGTCAAAGAGAATCACGACCACGGAAACGTGGAATAGGTGAAACACGACACGGATGCATGCGCACGGTCGCGACACACGCTTAGATTTGACAAAGTAAAAGAAATAGCTTCCTCTAAATAGATCTATGATTTCCAAAGGTGAAAGGATCTTCCGTACAATCATTCTGTGATACACAACGATGATTTCGTTTTGCAAAAATTTTGGTAAAATCAACGCAATTTATTTAATACGACAAAAACTGTGCAATTAAGATTTATGATATTAATTACTTATACAGATTTTGTACACTCTATCTACCACACTGGAGAGTAGTTCCATCATTTAAAGATGACATCACAGTCAACATGTTAAATTATAAATTACATTGATACATAAAGGTAACACTAATAGATACACTTCCAAACAATTGAACACAATATCACAAATAATTATTTCACGTATTGTACTACCAAATGTTTTCGTTTAATAAGTTCTTTTACAGTTGTTATGTAATATTGCTTATAAAAATTCATGATGAAAATGAAAAATATATTTACTGTTCAGCAAAATTCATTCTATATACACGTTGCTCTATAAAATCACGATACACAGTATAATATGTATTCAGAAACTGTCATTCTTCCGTGAAATTGTTTTAGTATTCCATAAACGACGTCACGTTGCAATTTAAAGACATTATAACAGTGAAGGTAAGCAGCGGTGATAGTGGAATGTGAAAATGTAAATGTTTTTACAGTTATTGGAATCGCAATGGCGCTTGTATAAATTCGTTTCGAGCGATGCCGCAGTAAAATTCGAGCGATGCCGCAGTAAAATTCGAGCGATGCCGCAGTAAAATTCGGGCGAAATCTCAAAGAATTCGCCCCGGCAATTTTCGTAAGAAATTAGAAGCCATACGGTTCGGTTGTTCGGAAGTTCCAGGGTTGAAACGTTGTAAACCCGGTGTTACAACTTTTCTAGTTCAAACGTGTCTAATTAAATGGAGCAGCGCAGGTAACTGGCGCGCATATATTTTTCCGCGCGACGACGTCAGAGAAATGTCAAGCGGAAGGTTACGGGAAGAATGAAGGTAGAGAGTATGAAAACCATCCTTCCGTTTCCCTTTACCGATGTTTGTTCCTTTTGTTGCCTCTGGTCGTTGGTTTGAAATTTTATTCCGTGCTCTTTTCTCCGGCTTCCTTTCTCACGGCGCTTCGCAGAAGCACCATCATTATAGTGCAATCATGCTTCTATATATAGACCTCGCGTCATTCGAAAAGTGGCGCGCATATTATATACCCGCAGGTAGGATATAGCTATACATACGAATTCAAGAACGGCGGCTGGCAAAATTGCTTTTGTGTCTCCAACATGTCTATTTTATGGGATGCTAACCTGTTTCATATTGTAGTTCATCCTCGGGGTAATAAAATATCCACCCCCCACCCCGCAACCGTTCAACTGCGCAATACCATCCCCTCTCTCTCCATTTTTCCACTTTCAAGCTCCTTTTCGCGGCAACTGTTGTCGGGGACGAGCCACTGAATAATAACATCTGGCTTACGAAAAACAGCGATACGATCTCGGCTATAGCTTCTTCGCGAGGCAACGTATCGCGAGAAATCACTCGGATTGACTTTGAGTTATGCGACGTCAGTTAGTTTATTTCTTCTTCGGTCGGTTAGTCCCACTCCACCCTTCCCCCACCCCTCGTATCTTGTACAGGAAGCTGCGGCTAAGCTTACTTGTTACTTGAAATAAATTACCAGACTTGGATCTTCTCCGCTTTCAAATTGATGTTCCATTTATCTCGATG
Organism: Lasioglossum figueresi; assembly: GCA_028455805.1. Lineage (NCBI taxonomy): Eukaryota > Metazoa > Arthropoda > Insecta > Hymenoptera > Halictidae > Lasioglossum > Lasioglossum figueresi. Next base: position 6,270,015 of record CM052201.1, on the reverse strand, counting down.
GACCCAGAGCTGACGGCTGATCAATCGTTTATACATTCTACTTCATAAATACGGCTCCTACTTCTGCAGTATTATTCATTCTTCAATAATTATCGCGTCAATTTTTTCCAATATACATAGAATTATATGCATCTAATGTTATAAATTTTTACAATTTCTTTTAGTATATATTCGCTTTTTGATATGTGCGATTGATTCTAATTCATAGAAGACCACATTTAATGAAATTCCATTTATTTTTATTTCGATGGACCAAGAGGCGGAGTGTCTGATCAATCTTCAATAATTACTATGTACTTCATTAATACTGTATTAGATTTTCAAGTGGAATCGTATTGAAAAAGTGGGAAAAAATTGTTGAAAGAACAAATATAAGCAACCTGTTTCCCACGTTTTATAATAAAAATGTGTAAAGGCAAAGAATTTCTTTAAAATGAGGACACCCGTAACATTCGAAAAAGTCTTTTTACGCAGAAGTACGAAAGTCGACGTTTTTTCGTTTATAATTTAGTATTCCTCTAATTTCGCGAAGTAGCGTATAAACGCAAAAGCATCCGCAGTCACGTAACCCGGCTCTCCGAGTTTTCAGCAGAACAGCAATTTCCGACGACGCCCGGCGTCGCAGCTCTAACTCGATTTTGTGTAAAATAACGAACAAGTATACATCGCGGTGTTCGACGATACAGTCGAAGAAAAAGGGATTGCCGTCTCGAGGCTTGTGGAAAAGCACATAAGAGAGATGGACGGGAGACAAGAGCTCCTCAAACAGGTTGGCAAACCTTAGATACCCTACCTACGGTTTCCTCCGTACCAATAAGAAATATTGCTACTCCAGGTCTAACTGATCTCGACCTTATTGCTTCTTCGGAAAAGTGGAACAGGATTCTAAGGGCGGTAGACGCTTAGAAAAGAAAAGGCACGCCGGCGTTCGACGAATGTCTCCCGGTATCTTGTTGGTTTCCCTTCCTGTTTGGACGACGTGATTTTAAGTGAGATCCGCAAGCAGTAAAGCGGTGTTCACACTGGGACGGCTTTTACCATGCAGCTTTGCCATATCGCTTTGCCATTGCGGCGAAGACGTGTGCCATACGGCTTGAGCCAGCAGATTTTCAGGCCATCAGGCTTTTCCTGGCGGCTTTCCGAGCCGTATGGCAAACGCGAGTCGGTAAGAACCCCGGCTTAACGTACCTTCGTCGCGTGACCACAGGGTGAACAAAAACGATCGTGTAAACGGAAACCTGTAACGGTATCGCGAACAGTACAACGTCCTATCGGTCCGCGCCAGATCCGTTTATGCCCTTCTCGATATTCGTGATGCTCGAAAAGTGACATACGACAAAAATTCTTATAGGAATTAACAAGTCAATTGGGACCCTGTACATTTTAGAAATTATTTCTTTAACGTGTAGCAATCAAGAAATGTTACTAAACCTGTCTGTTAAATATTCTGCCGTAAAATATTTGCTTTACAGTATCATTCATCCTTTTACAAATTAATTGAGTTTCTGTAAGCAAGTATTCTATATATAAATTTCTATATATAAACAATAATCAACGAATTCATAAGGAAAGGACTACAAATTAAGTAAATATCAGTATTTACTTACTCCTTTCCTTATAAATTCGTTGATTATTATTTATATAGAGAAATTTTAGAGTCCACAGTTTACTCCATCTTACAATTAATTAATAAATCTCGAATATGCTGGGTAAAATAATTGAATTGACAATAAAATTATTTAATTGTAAGAGGTAGGCAATAATTTGGAGATCTTATATTAAAATATCTCTTAATTAGTCTTTGACTTCAAATTGCGTAAACGAAACTGGAAATAAAAATAGAGATGTTCTTGCTTCCGTTCACCATAATGTTATAACCATGGTTCTGGAACATCGTTTATCTTGTTAGTAACACTATCTTCTATTTTTTGAAAACTGTTTTCGCATATACTGCTTCCATTCATTTTTGAAACAGTCATCTTCATTAACGTTTCGAAATTATAGGATAAGCATTATTCATCCTTCGTCATCATTATTTCTCGGGACTTGACTATTGTAGCAAACCATATTCCAACTTCTCTGGAATTCAAAAACGGTTGACACCAACTCCGTCTTCTTCTTGGCCATCTCTCTTATGTCCGGTAATGAAAATTCATGATACACGCGATAATGAATGCTGTTGCAGCCATTGGTAATTCATTAATCTTCATTGCCTTTCATCGCGTCTGTATTCGCAAGCACGGTCAAGAACGATTGATAAATAACATGGAAGAGATAAATGTTTGCGACATGATGGAGTTCAGTCTGACAGCAATTCTCTTTAGTTTGTTACGTGTATCCAGGATTCTAATAATGTTGGCAATGAGCGGACTGCGGATTGTTATGCAAAATAAAAATTTTCACCTAAGTTGCGACAAACTGGTGTGATATAGAAGGTTATTTTCTTTTTCAATATGTTTCATACTAAAAATCATACAGTAGCATCAATAAAATTTTAAATTCTTTATAAAATAAATGTGCAAACGATGATGCATTTTCTTTGCAGGTGCGTTATAATTATATACATTATATAAGTATGAATTTAATGATATGTAATTATAACATAATAATGTATACCGACGAACGTAGCAGAGTTAATACAATTATATTATAGATAAATTATGAATTTTCAAGTTATATCGACTAAGTAATGATTTGTTCCATTGTTATAATTTCTAAAAATAAACAGCGTATATGTAATATTTAATGATAAAAGTAAATATCGCATCATTTTGCGTAGAGATTGTTAAGGAGAAACATCAAACACATTGCAGGCAACAGATGTAATGCTGCTAGTAAAGTTCGGATAACGAACGAAGTTGATAAATAAAAAATGAAGAAAAATATCGAGGTCGTTAGAGCTTAGTACGAGCGCAAAAAAGAAAGGTCGGATATGATAAAACAACCTGGGATAAGAAATAAAAGAATCGCGAGCCGGAAAGTGTTGGAAAGGAAAGATCGATCTAACGAACTTTGGTAAAGAGATTAGCCCGGTAAACCCTTCCGCTGGTAAGCCTTGCTTTGCGTGCTAAGGCAGTCGCAGGGTTAAGGTTTAATTACACGGTTTAATTTCCTTGAGCCTAACGATCCACGGATGGATTGATGGAATTTCGTCAGTACGTGATATCACGCCGCAAACATACACATCTATGTATATTGACATTTGGCCATCGTCTTAAACCATGTTCATAGGGTCTTAGCAAACCAAATGGTTAATTAAACTTCTGACCTTGGAAGCATATTTGTGTACACAATATTTGT
>CM052201.1:6234054-6256900 GCA_028455805.1 Lasioglossum figueresi | reverse complement strand
CCAGCGATCAACCCTCGCGCTACCAATTAGGGGATACTTTGTGATACAAACTATGTCATATTTTATATATTGTTTTCACTATTCGTACAATATTCAGAAGAAATTCCTCATTGTTTAATACGGTCGATACCACCGCCAGTGCGATGTATACAAGCTCGCAGTTCACTTAAACCTTAAGTGGACCTTCGAAATTATTATTCATCTCAATAGAACCGGTAAAGAAAAACGTAGTGAGCGAAAGACGAAAATAGTTATATATTTAATAATTGTTAGTATAAATTTGAGTGGGGCTTAAGTAGTTCACCTGATGGTTGAAGATGATCAAATTAATTTTATACACCTTGTTGTTTGAATTCATAATATACATTTATAAAACTTTTTTTATGCTTCTATATCAGCTGTACCACGATTTAGAACATACCCCACAATGCTTGTTTTTACTACTTTCTAGAATTAGTATTATAGTAAATCATTTGCAGTTACTCCAAATGTCACGATTTATTATACAACCTAGTTGCACAGTTTTGTTTGATGCATGCTTGTGCGGACGATAATCGTAAAGGAGCTATGCACGACACAATTTATCGTACAACGAGTTGTACAACTTTATTCGAGACGACTGTTTCAACAATAATCGTAACGTGTATGTGGTATTCGTACGATTTGTTGTACGACGCGATCGAGTTTGACCACCGTACTGCTCTGTCATAAAAGGTTTCAGATTAAACGTCGGATTGAAATGTGTTTTGTTGCGTGGCTATCAGTTTAGGTGATTTGCTCGTTCACTTCAGTCTCAGAACAAAGATATTAAACGAGTTGAATGACGAGATGCAAGAATGACAAAAAGTATGAATAATAGTTTCTCCATTTGTTATATTAACTCCGTGTACATTTGATAAGTTAAGAAACAATATAAAATTATTAAATCCTATTGAACTTGTGACGAGTCGCTTGTAACACATCATTTATATGTTCTCCATTCATCACCAATTCGATAAGAGCAACAACTATATTCTCTTAACAATACTCTACTTCGTTCTTCACTTATGCTAAAATCAATTACAAAATTTGTTTACAATATTTTAAACCTGTTTAAACCACTCACATAACTTCGAAAAAACCAAGAGTAAAACATTTCTAAAAAACCCATTTGTTTTCGACATTAGTATTGAAGAATAATTTCGAATGTATCAAAGATATCATTTCCAACAGGATCTTAATCATGTACACGACGAATAAAAATATTACAAAATGGTTACTCACGTGAATAAGTTGCTCAATTTCGAAGCATACCTCCAATTAATATCTCTAGGATCAAGCTGAAACCACAGTCACGTGATTAGTTTTTGAAATGTTGTTTGTTAGTACATTTACACGCATACGTATACTGTAACCGTACTAGTTCGCGTTAAAGTTTGTCGCAACGGCTAGTTATACGATAAATCGTAACCTGTACGAGCACCTTAACGTGTGGGGGCTGTCGTGTGATTCGTCGTTCTACACAACTGTATTTGACCACGGTACGACCGAGCTATAAAACTTGTTATATTACACGTTTGACGAACGGCAGATTGAATCGTGTGTGACCGTCCGAGGAACAGATGGAACGATTTTCTATACGATTTCAACCCCTATAGAGAACTTTTGACTTTTTCTTACGACCGAATGTATGTACTGCACTCTGGCTCGATTTATCGTACAACAGATCGTTCCGTTTCTATACAACGTGGCCAGACCACTTTCGAAAAGTTTGTACAACGAGTGAAACTACGAAAAATAGTCAACCCCGTCAGCAATTTATACAACTTAAATTTTCATAACTTTTTTGAAGCAGTACTGTCAACATTTACCTTTTTATTTTCCAAAAGACGCACTACTACGTTATTCGACATCAAAATGATAAATAATATTCAGCAAATTTCACCAGTATATAACAATCAACATTTAATTATTCAATTCCTGGCGATTAAATTAAATGAACTTGCATTAGAAACAAGAGGAAGATTAACGTATCTATAAGAAGTACCTGTAAAAATAAGTTGATAAAAATTGATAAATAAAGCAATAAATAATCCTAAATATCATCAGTTATACTGTTGTATGTTAACACATTACCGACTGGTGATTATTGCATAATTTGGCTAATAATAACGTCATCTAATAGTTTCATTTAAGATTGCAATGTAAAAGAAAATTTCTATGCATTCTTTTGGTACAGCACAGTTATTGAAAATCCTATTAACAGGCTTTCGGTAGGTAAAGTGTTAAATTTGTATTACAAGTGGAAAAAATCTACATGAAAAAATACGTCAAAATTGGAGAATAACATTTTCCCGTATTTTCGAAGTACATTTTCTAAATCAGTCATTCAATTAACTGGATTTATATTCTCAATTAAAATTCCAATCAATCTTTCTTCAATTCAACTATAATCTTGCTTTTAATTTTTAATGCAATAGCTTTTATTATTCCCGCACGTAATCCGGAGTGCACTCGCGACTCGCAAACGAAGAATCAAACAACGTCGAAGAAACAAATGGGAATTCCGTTGTAGAATTTATTTGCCAAGCCGCACTTTGAAACAGACGAACAGAGATTGATTTCTTTCGTTACAACACAATTATTGAAAATCCTATTAACACATTACCGACCGGTGATTATTGCATAATTTTGAAAAATCTATTGCCTCGTACAGAACTGAACATTTCGACGAACAGCGCGCCAAACTGCGCCGAACGGAACGGATTTGTGATATTTCTATAATTTCTTGCGAACAACTATGGAAGCTCCAGCGGCGTATACTACACAAAGAATTACAGAAAATATTGGGAATTTATTGAGTGAATTAAAGTTTCAAAAGACATCAGATTCGAATTTAAATGTCTTCAATTTTTGGAGATGTAAACAATAACAACAGCAATTTTCATTGTGAACTAAGAAGTCACCCTCAATAACGTAATCTAATAGTTTCATTTAGAATTGCAATGTAAATGAAAATTTCTATGCTTTCTTTTGGTACAGCACAATTATTGAAAATCCTATTAATAGGCTTCCGGTAGGTAAAGTGTTAAGAAAGGTCCGGCGCCGGAGGGTTAAGGGTTAATATTGAATGACCCAAGCAGCCCGCAATGTGCAGATTGAGACGCGTGTTGCGCCGGGCGTTGTTGCGCGGAGAATCTTGTCGCTGACGAGCGTGTCGCGTACATGACGAAGGTTCTCCAAGTTTCTACAGGGAAGTGAACGAAGCCTCGACTCGCTCTAGCAGAATGTGCCAATCTCGGTGGTCCCATGGGCGTCGACGTCGCGGTGCTTTTCATTTACGAGCGAGGAACGCACGCGTCGGGCAGCTGGTTGGACCCGAGCGCGCGGATGCAAGCGAGCATCGGGCCGGAGCTCTCCAACTGTTGGAACCGTTGTAAGAGAGAAGTATTATTATCCGGGGAAATCTGCCGGCATCCCCTCGAGATGCCAGATCGGTCACGTTCGGATAGAGCTGCCCGTGGAAGCGCAGAGAAAGTTTCCCCGGCCTCGTGACTTCTCTTCGAATTCTACAGATGCGCTCCCACGCGTCCGAAGAAAAGCAAACTTCGTGGCCGACCTTATATAAATCGCGGAAAAAAGGTGGGTATCCTCGCGCCGGAAATCGGTATTCTTCCGACGAAGAGAAGTCGGACAAAGTGAACGACCAGACCGGAATATCTTTCCCGTTTCTGACGAAACTTTGTATCGTGTCGGGCCCACACGGTGGGAACCGAACAAGCGACAGGGTACTCAGGAAACCTATAAACGCTCCCTCATGGGAAACACAACGCTCGAAAATTCTTGTAATGAATAAAACTATGCGTCCCTCTTCGACACACCGATTCCCTCTCCTCGTTCCCAAAACGTTTGCGCTCTTTTGTTCTTGATTTTAGAAATAATTACCTAAATGGCATCAGCAATGCTCTGTTATTGAGCGGAGATCATTCTCGCAAAGGAAAAAGTTAGTTGAAACTACCTGAGAGATCACCCCTTTCATGGAAATACATATTTGGAACACTCTGTATACCGATGTAATAATGACTCGTAATAAACTTTCCAGAGAAAATGCTAGTTGTAAAAGCGCGAACATTCGTGGCAAGAAAATCGGAATACCGAGAGAGCTGGATATCAGATCGTTTAGCGACGATACGGAAATTATGATAAAGGAAAATATATATGGTACATCATGCGCTGTCATAGTAATGAGGCAAATCCATACCCTAGACCCGAGGCTTTGTTTCTTAATCCGAAGATAAAACAGAGACGCAACTGCGCGCGCGGGTGTAATGGAGCGAGCATCAAGATAAAGTGGCTCGTATTTCCTTAGAGTAAGAAGGATCGAATTCGCTATAAAATCCGTCCAGAGTCGGCAATACTAAAGCAAAGTGGTATCCTTTCGAGACACGCCGAGAGGATTGATACTTGGTCGTACTAAAAAATCTTTACGCATTAAATAAATGAGCGGCCGAGGCAAATGCATCCTGATGCATTACTTACGCCGGTAATAAAGAGAAACAAGCGAACCGTTTGTCCAATCGCGTGACAGCAGTGATACAAATTTAATGTTGCAGACAGTTGGTGTCGCAACGTTATGAAATCCTAAGTTATTCATAACGTGTGTGCACAGAGCCAAGAAAGGTATCTTGCGAGCATGAAATTTTAAATGTGAACATGCATGTTGTCTTTTAATCCTCGTCCAAAATCAACCCCTGATTTATTTGCATATACAAAAATGATATCGTGGAATATATGTAAAAAAATATAATAGAGAGGTGACAGTTTTTCTAAAGAAAGTAAAATTTTGTTTAATAGAATGTAAAAGTGATCAAAGCGTATGCAAATAGTATCGAAAAATATAGCCAAATTTCTTTTACGAAGAATTTACTTATATGAAGACAATTTCATAAGACAAATTCTATACGAGAATAATTTTTATAATTAGTGCTCAGTTTATTCGGTCTACAATTTTGTATTAAAAATAATAATAACACAGTTTAATATTTAAAAATTCGATGCATTGCAGTGTAGTTAGTGGTGAAAATTTTAAACAAGAAGAGATGTGAACATTTATTTCTCTGTTCTCAACATTGACACATTCGGAGTAAATTATTGATCAGAGCGACAGCGAGGAAAATCGTAAAATGGGGGATTAAGTTCGGTGCATACGGTATAAATTCTGCTAAATATTAGGAATCTGCGAGTGTAGGGACAAAACTTGTATAGTGATATTCCGAGAGGAATAATTTAGGGGGTGTTCCGGAATACAGTCAAAGATGAGCTTTGTCGCTTCGCGTTTCAGGTTGCTGATGAAATTATGTGCAGCGTCAGGTGCATCGACACGAGCGTCGGATACGTGACTTACAATAATTAATACAAACAATCGTTATGATTGTCACGGCGCGTCCTTTCAGCGAAAATTTGCGCGACTACGTGGCCGCTATCCGCCAATTGGAGTCCTATTTGTTTCCAAGGGAGCACGTGTGCGACGCTTAATAAAGCTCAGATTTCATGAATTCTAAACTAGTTTTGTCCTGACACGGCAGTTTCGAATGCACCGACGCGACACGGCCACGGCCAGGGAGACAAAATCAAAACCAGGAAGAATTGGAAAAATAAGAGCAGAACACACCACCAGCACTGGGGGAAAAACGAATTTTATTACCGATCAAATCGCATTCCCTCTGCTTTCCGCTCTCCCTCTCTTTCTCCCTCTCTCTCTCTCTTTCTCTTTTTTTTATACCGAGAACTCATGAAATTTATTGGTTCGCGTGGAAAATCGAGAAAAATAGGGTACCTCCACATTGTTCCGTGAATAAGGAAGTTTGATTACTTCAGTATACACGAATACGTGACAGAGAAGAATTATCGATGAGAGAAATAATTGGATTTCATTTCACTTATACAGGGGAAGCGGACCTCGAATTTTATGCAGTTCCTTTCCAAATTATATTTATAGTGATCTCAATTTTTTTATTCATTTTCTCTATCATCGCGGCGAGAGATTTCCAACATTCATTTTTCTACGACTTGCCTAGTCTGTCTTTACATTATGTTAAAAATTAAACTCGATAACGAAAGACGATAATTATTTAAAATTACATTTACTGGTAACATTAACAACTGAATTCTATTCAGGACTGAAGATTTTACTAAAACCACAAATCATGATTTTTATTTTAAGGTATAGAAACAATTTCTGAAAATATATAAATACACTTTATCAACGAAGTTTTATTTATAATTCCACAGATTACAGCATCCAGAAATGAGAAATGGATAAACAGTGTATGAAGAATTTTAAAACTCGTAATAACAATAAAATATTGTTAAAAAGAATTAGTGATATAATAGCCAATTTAACGTGACAATAGAGAAGTATATTTTATGACACAAACACGAAGAAACGAAAGACCTGGCAGTGTCTAAAAATGAAAAATGGATGAAGGACGCATGAGGGATTTTAACAATCATACGAACAACAAAAAGTGCTAATAATACGATTGTACATTAGGCGTCCATGAAGTCAGACAAATGTCCAAAAGAAGTGGTGGCTTAATAGCCAATTTGGTGCGATGTCAAGCCTCGTAGGAGTAGATCAAGAGATAGGACAATGCAAATGAGTTACGATAGAAGCTTATTCTCTCACGTTTGTCCGCTACGTGTTTGCGGTCGATGACGTAAGGTCTCGTAGGGGGATAACGGTGTTTCTAGATCCAGAAAGGGGATGTCGACGAAGTGCGGTCAGCAGTCACGTTCGTCCTTAATATTACACCCTTAAATCCACGGGGCCGTACGCTCGCAATTAAGACGTGCTCACGTGCTAGGCTTTAGGAGAAAACACAAACTCGTATAGCCGGGAAATATCGAATCCTGCCTATAATCCGAGACCGTAGCTTATATAACATCAATACCGTGGATCTCGGGAACAGCGCAAAAATCTCTGTAAAACGCCCTCGATGATACTCGAGAGCTTCATAATATACACTTTTTCACTAAAAATTGATAACTATTTTGTAACGAATGCTACATGTTGAATTATACTTCCGTGTACTGTAATTAGTACGGATTGAATGTATTTACGACAAAAATGAGTAAATACAATTTGAAAGAGTAGATTTGTTAAAAGAATTTGAGAACGTCATTATTTTAAGTCTACTGAAATTATCAAAGAAACCAACAAATTTCTACTTACTTCTGAAAATTCGAAACATCGTCGTCATAAAATAAATCGTAGCACAAGGGATTAGTATTCTGATACGAACTCTGCTAAGCAGCGTTATTGAAAACCGACACTGAGCCCGGTTAGGAATCTTAGGTGACCGTTTTATTAAGCCAGCCATCATTTAGTTCATTTGGCCGTTTAATTAATAGGCACCCATACAGTTCAGTATGGGCGTGCGTGCGTAAGTATCGGTTCACACGTACGCATAACGTTCAGGAAAGGGGACCAGGCTCTGGTTGGCACGTTCACTAATAAAATCGGAATTTACGATCATGCATCACGCACCGCGTTATCTAGTTTTCCAAACCACTACGGCACAAAATGATGTGTCCCTGGCATTGTGCTCGCATTAAGCGTAACGCGGAAGCGTGATAATTGTTTCCAAATGACAACAGCGGCTACACTCAAATAACGGTTTTGAATATCGATGGGTACTGTCCACCGCTACCAAGTATATAAACATTTGCACCTGCTTGCGCGAGATAGTCGCCGCGCAAATACATGACTTTCCCTGTTTATTAAGTTCCTTGTTTACCAGAAAATTATCCGCTGTTTAAATATTTAATATCTTCCGCTTCCTTGTTCCCGGATATTATACCGTAATTCGATAAATTCGTGTAATTTGTGGTTATTAAACGATCGGCCAGGAAAATGTTAATCAACGGGAACGTGTATCGCATATGAGAATTAACGCGATGACATTACTCCTTATCCACTTGTCGCGTGTATCGTAAAAGTGGATTGTTACGCTCTGAAACCAATTTTGAAAATGATAAATCGTTACAGAATTCAACAAAATATAAGATAAACACTAAACCAACATTCTTTATTAGCGTACCTTCGGTATTTAATAGTTTAATTGGGGATGTTAAGTTTATTTAGAATTCGAGTTCACTATCGCGTTTCGGAAACAATTTTCTTCTTAATTCGAATTTCCGCCATAACCACCATAACGCCCACCACGAATTCCAGAACTTCTAATAATTCGCGGTAGGAGTCGCTAGTTTGCAACGAACGAGGACTTCGTGCAATAAACGAGGTTGCAACGAGCGAGGTACTACTGTATATGGCAAGGGGTTAACACAGCTTAACATGTTCCGTGCCGTGTGGGTAGCATACGCTCTACGCTAAACTTTCCGTCGAGACCATAAGGAATTTTCGCTATTAGATGGTAGAGACCTAATGAACCGTGTTATAGCGACAATTTAGTAAGATATGAATTATTGCTTTATTTTGTACTGTATCTTAGACGCTACACTTTTTCCTTGATAATTAACATTTTCACTGTATTACGTATATGCTGATTCATATGTTATAAATAGACTGTGGTTCTTTATACAAAATACAAATTTTTCATCTGAATTGCAACAAACTGAAGTGAAACAAGAATTTATTTTCCATCTTAATACGTTTAATGCGATGGAAATAATATAATAGTATTTTAAAATTCTTCTAATGTTTTTACTGTTTTAAGTTACACCTACTCATTTTTGTCACAAATGCACAAAATCCGCTGTCTGGTTATAAACAACACAATTCATTGTAATAGCGTTGGGGCACTTGGGTCTCGTGACCCAAACAAAATTTCTGTACACAAACTTTCCTACGATAATTACAAACATCGAGTTGCATTAACTTCTTTCGAACCTTTGGATTATTTAGTCTTAAATTACTTAAAAATATCTGGGAAAATTTATACAGAATTTTTGAATGTGTGTGGTTCTAGTAGGATACTTCGTAATCGGAGTAAATACCACTTAAGGGTGAACGACATTCCTGAGGGTAACGTTTCTTTAAAACTTTTTTAAAAAGAGATTTATTTCGCTCCCTGCGAAGATGTACAGACATTTTAGCCGGTCTCGTTCAAATTGGGGTATCTGAAACATTGATTCATGCCAGCGTAATGGCTCCGCTCGTGCACGACGATGGGATCACGGGTGAAAGAAGAAAATCTTTGGGGTCTCGAAGAATAAGTATGCATACTGCTCTCAAGAAAGATAATTCGCGAGAGAGGTCGAGGGCGAGATTGCAATCCTCGGCAGCGTTATCATAACTAACGATTTTACCTACATAATTATCCAGCAAAAATGCGTTACTTAACCGTCTAGGGTAGAGCCGCCGCTGGCGAAGCCGGGCTTTACGGGTTCCGGGATTCTGTGAAACCAGTCCGAACTCGGGACGAGCCTGTCTCCTCGGGAATGAAACCAATTACTTGGTGACCTCCCAGGCCGGTACATTTCCGCGAGCAAGCAAAAGAAAAAGCTAGAGAGAGGGCTCCAAGAGAAATAAAGAGCGAACAGAGGGGAAGAGAGAGAGAGTGAGAAAGCGAAAGAGAAAGAGAGAGGCCGACGGAAAAGAGGAGAAATGGAGAAAGTACGAATGAGAACGGTTGCAGGACGTAAGTCTAAGGCGTTCTAGGACAAACTGGAAAGCAGAAAGGATGCACAGTGCGCACAGGAATGCTCCACTCTTTGCGAAAGAGACGGTAGTAAACGCATGCTCGCTCGAACGACTCGATCCATAAATGCGTAAATACGAACAATGGATTAATTAATTACCGCCCCGGTGTTTACCGCTAATTACTAACTGCATCAGTTTTCTCGATGGGAACGAGCCCTCGAGCGCACACAATCGATTGTCAATCGAGAAATTCGATAGAATCGAGACTATATGGCTAGGCTAACGTAAATACGGTGGATTAATAATTAGATCGAGCGGTTTGTAAATTTGGCGAAGATTAAGCCACCTTGACTGTGTCAATAGTTAAAATTACGGACATGTTTGCTCGAATGACACAAGACGGCTTTAGTATCGTGTAATTTTGGCGAATGCGTATAATAATTGTGTGCCGAGTGTAGATTCAGGTGGAAACAGTGTACGGTTAGTTCCGGAGGTACACGAATTCTATTTGCGCAAGGAAGATAAGTAATATCGGCTCCTCAATGAACGGCGAAGTGATTAATCAATTCTATGCCGTAATTAAAATATTACATGAACGACGAAATGGTATTGTTAGCCTTTAATCGTTAAAGTGTACATGCATCTGTTACGTTGAAAATACTTGGGCAGATATGCAAACATTTTGCACATTTTAGGTAACTCTGATTCACTTGTTAAATCTACATAAACTCTGAAGAAGACAATCTTTGATGCATTTATAAAAAATATAAGGAAATTGGCAACACAAAATCATGATACTTGTAATAAAGGCTTTTGAACACTGTTTCATTAAACGTATTTTAGCAAATATACATATAAATAAACCTTGAATCACGAAAATCAAGAAATTGACAACACAAAATCATAAAGTTCAATGTCCATGCTCATGCATTTAAAAACTGAGATACACGCACACGATCAATGACTAAGAAAAATATATTAGATCTAACTTTCTCAATTCTACTACAATATCTTTCATTGCGCGATAGGAAGGAGGACACAAATAATCTCGACACATAGCTGCTGCGTAAAAAGAAATAAGTTCAACTACATACAACCTAAACGTCCTTTTGAAAAGATCAGAATACAATATTTTGATTAAGACACTCGCCTCCCGACTGCCATCACTCATTAAAAAGATTTAATTTGAGCATCGTCCCCGTAAAACACCCAATTCATCTGACCTATTTCCACCGGTTATAATAATATTAATACAAGTTCGGCTCGGTAATTCGAAACGCTCCACTCTGTATCTCCGGGCGCCATTGAATACAGGCGTTGCGATTCAACTAAAGAAAGGCAGAACAGAGGAGAGGAGAAGAGTATAGAAGAGAGGAGACGTTCAGAGTACTGAACCCCGATAATTGACCCTCTTCTCTTCTCTTCCGGGTCTTGCACGTTGATACAGTCAACCCACGCTCGAATGTTTCGGATCGATATTATCCGGCAGTTCCGCATGAAGGTTGGTGGAAGGTCGAGGTTCTCCCCCATGCGAATCGTGCTCGTTTCCATCCCCATTCGCCTGGCCCCATATTCCTCGCCCCCGGCAGTGAAAATGGGAGACCCTCGAAATATCTGGGCTCGAGCATCTCTCGCGGGTGTTGAAGAAGGAGAAAGAGAGACCGAGAGGCCGATGTAGAAGGGCCAAGGAGAGATGGGAAACTTTTCCCAAAAACAGTTTCACGGGAGGCGCAATTCCGAAAAACGACTGGCTGTAGGGGAAAACGGGGGCCGGTTAAAGAGGGGGCGGGGAAGAAATCGACCTGCCTACCGAGATTATTAGAGTCGTTATTTTTCTGGAAAACGTCGCCGGTTCCACCCTCCTCCATCTTCCTCGTCTTCCTTCTCGCAAGTAATAGCTGCTGCCTGTGCTGGTTCCTCCGGATGAAAAGAAAGGAGAAGACTTATGCAGCGCTACGCTCCTACCAAATTACGCGTGCCCTTTTTACCCCATCGCTGTTTGGCTCCCTGCTAGCCAAATTATGTATCGAAGCCTTATTTCCTAGATCGAAATAAACAGTTTCGAGTTTAAACAAATTCGGTCGGAACTGCTCCGTTCGAGGAAATATCTGTCCCTGTGGAATTGTTAAGGGAAGATACGCTACCCTTAGGAATTTCTTTGGAAAGTGCTCTCGTGGAGCAAGTACTTACAATCTGTGTAATAAATGTTATCTAAACAAATATATTAGACTTTTTATATTCAACTTTTATTCTGGCAGATCATCAATTGTATTTTATAAGAAACTGAGAGAGAACGTAACGATATAAAAGAGATTTTAGCGTATACTCGTCAACGTTCATATTTCCTTGTGAAATTTTATTGTATAAATATCTTAACACGTTTACTTCCACCTTGGTCACATATGGGCGACAATATTTTTGAACGAAATGTATAAATTAATGATTTAGTAAATTTTGGAAGAATTAAATTTTATTAGGATCGAAAAATGCAGGAAGGTTGAAGGAATAATTATGGATTTTGATAAATTTTCAAGCACGTCTTAAATGACATGCTCGAAATTGTTTCTGTTGCTAATGAAACGAACAAACAAGTGTGTCATTGTGGTCCAGTCGTGCGTCAGGAATGGACACGCGTGCGGAGAGTAATATTGCAAAGCAAGGAGAACGACGCGGAAGAGAATGAACGACATAGAAATTGTGAAAAGTACCATAGAAAAGGGAAAGGGAGAGAAATCGGGGAAAGGAGCCCGGCGGAAAAAGCGTGCCTGTTCGCAAGCGATAAGCTAGCCCATAGAACTGTCTTTTCTGCCTTCTGCCGTTCTCAACTGCCTTCGGCTTTTCCCGTGTAGGTTGAAAACCTTCGGGATCACCTATTTCTCTCTCTCTCTCTCTCTCTCTCTCTATCTCTCTCTATCTCTCTCTCACTCACTCTTCGAATACTTTACGACTCTCAATGTGGCAACTGCCTGCCCCAGATTCACCGGACCAATCCCAACCGATCCCACGGGACTTTAATATGAATTACCTTCTGATAGCGATGTGACCTCCTACGATGCCACGTCGATACTTTGGATTATTTCTCCACCGCTTTGGCAACACCTATTACGATCTTTTCATTCCTGTCATTCCCGTCGACAGCACATTTCGAAATTCAACCTCGAGCATGTAGCATATAACTCTTCGATTGAAGTTCACTTAGGTTAGTTCTAAGAGTCTCGCAGACTCATGTACGATTAATTAGTCGGTCGCTTTCATTAACGAACGAACTTGTCGTGTGGTTTTGAAAAGAAGTTTAATGAAAGTGAAAATATTTGTTATTTCATTTTCCTTTATATACTGAGTCAAGCGAATTTTTAATAAAACATACCCGTGGTAAGTTTTATTAATAATTTATGTCACACAATGTTTAACAAATTTTTTATAAATGCATGAAGATTTGTATTATAATATACCGATTCCTTACAAAATCACGGGAATACTTTATTGGAATTTACTTATTTTGTTCTAGGCGATTCGAAAATATATAATATCAAATGCAAATCAGTAAAAACATTTGAAAACATTCAAACATTTAAAGAATTTAATAGCTTATTATAATTATTGAGACAGAAATAAATGTCCATGTGGTTGCTATATCTTGAAACTAATGCAGGCAAATTTTATTTTGCACAAAAATTCGCAATTTAATGATGTTTTCCAAAAATATTAAACATGAAAACTTTAAAGGGATCTGTAAGTAACAATTAAACTACGTGCCGCCTTAAAAATAATTGAAAAAATATTGGAAGTTTAATATTGTAGTAGTGTCATTAATAGTAATTTGTGAATATGCGTCAACGAAACCATCGTGTAAAAGAAAGCAACGAATACTTTTTAATTACCTGCAAATAAGTAAATCACAATGGAAAAAAGATGTACGATACTGAACGATGAACTAGTGGAGTAGAGTAAGGAAGTGACAGAAACAACAAAGAAACTTCCGGTAAACGTTCCACAAACAAAAAAGGGCTCCCAGATACAAAGAGACACTAACTGTTGCGCATCCCATTCAGCTACCTGTTGGATATGTGTAGTGGAAGCATCATTTACGCTTGACACGGAAATACACTATTCCTGCGTTGAAAAACCGATGTTTCACGTTGCTACTATTAGTACTTGAACAATAATGTAACAAAATGTCCCACAAACATAAAACATACAATTTTTATTCAATATACTTCTACAAAAATAAATTCTCGTTGTCTTAAGAAACAGAATATGTTACAGAAATATAAGTTACAGTCCATGATTAATAAATCGTGGCAAAATATTTGCTAGCTTATGATTAATTCCTCTTGTGGGAAGAATTCTAAAACAAATAGATGCCTTAAATCATTATAAACTGAATATTATATTTACCCTCATAGCCTATGTTAACGTAGCTATGTCATCACATAAAATATCCACGTTGTAAAGTGATAATATTTATCGTAGCCCAACAACTCATGCGTTCACCTCAAAACCAGTTCGTATAGCCAAAGAAAAGCAAAAGAGTATGTAGAGAGTGTCTTTATAGATTAATTTTTCAAGGAGTGTTGTATGACGGTACTTTCGTGAAAACACGTTCAGAGTTTTGGGAATAAAGGATAAATTACGATAGAGGCTAAAATCTTTCTCGAAGGCAAAATTCGACATACTCTCACAGTTTGCGACTATAGTTTTCGCGGATACGTCCTCTTAGCGGAACATCCCTTAAGCACCATCGATATTTATGGAGCTATCTACATATTTCCAAACATATTGAGTTCTAGCAAATGGCCGGAGGCATGCACGAAACTCCTGAATATTCAAAGAGATAATGAAGTAAGGTTCGTTTGTGTTAGCTAGAGGCGCCGATACACCTCTGGGTCATCAAGCTCTGTCTTATTAACTGATTGCATATTGAGTAACCACGGAATTATGGTTCCCCTTGTTCGTCTTTCCGCTTCGCTGATAACACATAACTAACAAACTTTTTGTGCTAAAACTGATCGGAGCTTTGCGTATGATTTATTCCCATCCAAGTTTTTGTTGACTGTCTCCCCACTTTAAGAAAATTCGTAGAAACATTCCGAAAAGAAACAGTCGCGTTCAGAATTAATTAATTAAGTCTTCGATGTCTTCAAAATACAAAACACAAAGAGTTATTACCAAATTTAATTCAATATTATTCTAGTATATTTAATATATTGGAATCTAGAATCAAGAAAATGTTACTCTATAAAATCGAGTTTTTTAAAATGTGTCTTACTAATAATTATTAGGAAGATTTTTTCAATAATTCAATCATTAACCAATATTCTTAACGAATTGAAATTATTCGTGCACGAAGAAAAGTATTTCTATGAGTAAGTCATTATCACATAAAGGACTATCAAAACGAAAATTTTCTTTAACTGATTATGTAGCTATACTGTTCCCTTTATACTATTATAAAGGGAACCGTTTTACCGGAAGACTTGAATGAGACAATCGAGCGCTCGCACAGCAAACATCAGAGCACGTTGAAAACTGTAATAGTTCTTTTTCAGGGAGAAAAATAAACAGCAATTCCAAAGGATATGCAAAAAATTAACTGACCATACTGCTATAAAACGGGCACCGCGTGGTAATGAGCTCCGAAATTTGTCTGGAAGAGACATGACCGTAAGAAATTCCGTTGTTCGTGTTGTCTCAAACGCGCGTATTTAATATAAAATGTAACAGAGACCAGCGCAACGACATATTTCGCAAAACGAAACTTTACCCCCCATCGCTTTCCTTCTCCTGCTCATACGCATAATTGTCTGCGAGGCCGGCAAGTAAAAACGGCACAAGGCTGTAATTTGAAATTACAGTTAATGCGTACATGGAGGTCGTAATGTACCGAGCACACTGCTGAAAAAACAGAGAAGACAAGGAAGCCACTGTTGATAAAGGAAGAGGCAAAAGAAGCAAAAACAGCAGAATAATGAGAGAAGAAAGATAAAAACTGCGCACGAGGAACGTCCGTTTTGAGGGTTACAGTGTTTCCTTTGTCGCGACAATGGGCGCAAGGAAGAATGTTTAAAAATTCTAAAGACCCCGGTCATTGTTACTTTGCCGTTTAACTATAAAAGACGTTCCGAAAGAAAACATTTCATGCATACACAATCCCTATCAAAAGACGTACAAACATAACTGTATGAATATTCGTTACAACGTTATGGTGGCACGATTCTTCTGAATAAAATCAAGATTTCGCTTCTTTCGTACATTTCGAAATTCTTTAGAAATGGAAACGTAAATGAAAAAAAATAAATAAATCAATTAGCTGATTACTTTAGAACCCTTACAAAAGTGAGCAACTCTTACATATTCTAAGAATTATTTTTTACATTTGACTATTTTCAACATTTCGCGCAATTGATGTGCATCGTGTATGTATTTCACGATTTAGAGGACAAAGATCAATGAGCACATATTAAATCCGAGTATCTAAAATCTGCAGCAAATGCATTAACTCTTGCGAACCTAACGAAGACGAAGTCTGCAACCAGAACACGAAGAAAAGGATGAAAAATTCGAGGGAGGAATGTACTGTCAGTGTAGTGGTTTTTAGTGTTTCTTTCGGGCAGTAAGGAAACTGGGAATTTGATAAAGTTTTGGAGAAGTCGTGAGTTCTGGCTTGCGAAAAATATCGGCGGTATCCATCTTGGACCCTCATCAACTGAGGTCTCGGAGGGTACCTTGGAGTCGTTACGGGCTGTCACGTTGGGTCACTCAAAGGTCAACGACACCCGGAGGAGCACTCGCAACTCGTCGGTCATCTACCAACGAGTTATGGGGCTGCCTGTTGGTCGTTGTTTTCGCAATTCACCTTTAATTCGTCGCCGGGCGATGCTATTATCTTCCGGCTCTGCATGCAAATTCTATTCGACGGCAACTACTTTGTATAAACGTCCTAGGCATACATTACCACTTCTGACAACGAAACTAGCCCACGCTCTAATTGACGCACCATGGATGCGTGTTTAATTGTACATTAAAGACCTAAATGTACGATCATACTTTCAAGACCATGCTTGCACGAAATTCATGTTCGTGTGGGGCTGCACACTACTTCGATGATCTTAGGAATAGTAGAATAGTACTTACATTTGTTTGCGTCTGTTTCAATTTTCGTTGAAAGTCTGACCAGACATTGTAGACGAGGGTGTAGCTCTTTGTCTTTCTGTAACATAAAAACATGTAACATGTAACAGTGTAACAGTGTAACATAAAAATTTAATAAGTGGGTCGTGAGAACTAAAATCTGGATGAAGAATGTGTATCTTCTTTTAGTAATAAGTGGAAGGCAATGTAACAACATTCTTAAATTGTTGATGAATAAATACATAAAATCTTGATATGCAGCTTTTATAGATCACATTGACACACTTACTTTTTGTCGATTTGAAAATCAATTTTGCCCAGCTAATCGTGTCAGTAAAACCACTGTGCGCCGCGCCGCCGCGCCGCCTGAACGAGAAGCGTTTGAAGTGTAAAGCGCAGACGGGTGACACATTATCCGGGGGTCTTTTATGTAACTATTTTTGAGAAACATAGGGGTTAAGCGGGCGAATCAATTGAAGGGCTGGAGCGTTGCTGTTGCTTCGTTCAAGACATTAACCGTATCATTGCCGAAGATAAATGGCCGACTCCATAAATTTCGTTCGTACGATCGCGGCGAGCTTTAATAGGGATCAATTTCGGCGTCGATTAATATGCCGTGTTATTAATCGCGTTCATCTAACCGGGCTACTAATTATAGAAGTAAGCTGCGCTCGGAAAACGAGGCGAAAGTACGGAGGGGTGAATCTAATTGCCGTTCGATACTCGAGAGCGAGACACTTAATTCGGTTCCCTCCTGCTTTGTTTTCATAGCCGCCTCTCGCAACCCTACTCTCGTTCCCGCCCTCCCCCCCCCCCCTCCTTTTCTCGCGTTTTTTTTTCATCCCTCTACCCAGTCACTTTGCCGTTCCATTCAGCGAGTTGCGCGGTAATCAGGTTGCCGCTTAATGCCCGTGAAACTAAATAAAAATGCAATAGAGCGTCCCTAGGTTATCGAAATCCACTTTTCCGCGGTGCAATGCGCGGAACTGCGAGTGCCGCCGTGATATATCGATTCGGTCCACCTTGAGCGACCGATGACCAACTCGAAAACACATCGGTGCCTCTGATCGGAATTGCAGCCGGAGTTAGGGTCACTCCAATGGGGAAAGTCGATCGTGACAAGCTCTCTTCGATGGCGAGCGGTTACCAGCCGGGGCACTACTTTCCCCGAAAGTTCTTCGAAAAAGCTTGACCGAAACACACGACGTCCGTGGTGTACATACTACCGTGGTCGGCGGACGGTTAAACTTTCTGCCAAAGGGAGAGGCTCGTGAATGAACCCGATTCAGGAGCGGAATCAAAGCGTAATATCGGCCCAAGAGATTTCGGTGTTTCGAACCGCGGACTGCTGAAATAATCGAACTTCGCGCCGAACTTTACGATATTTTTTTCAACGTTCGTTCGAACCAATTGAAAATCCTCCGGGAGTTTCAAGTAACAGGCTAGAGGACCTTGGCACACAAACCGCACAATTTCGAATCAATTATTAGGTGTACGAATTATAATAGAACACAGAATTACATAGTAAAAGCGGGAGATTTCGCACAGTTGATTGGTTACCTCGATAGTTGCAGGCTTTTGCAGTCCCGTGTCATGCAACTATCGAGGTTTTACTGTAGTTCGATCTAAAACAATCTACAAAGAGATTCTGTACCACCTAAATTTGAATTTAAAGATGACCTTGAGTTACTGTATTATAATTTGCAGTATTTAAATGTACGAATCGTTCTTCGAACTAAAACTGGTATGATTTTGATACCGATATTGCACGAATATGACTACCGAAACCGATGTGATACCGAAATAGTTACAGTGCCGATATATATGAATACCAAAACCAATTTCCTTACATTCCAATTTTGTTGCGTTAAAATAAAATTATTTTGTGGCTTTAAAAATATATTATTCTTGCTTAGGATAGAGCAAAATGTTATAATAGAAGTGTGGAAGAGTTTTGATCTATTAATTATAAAATGCAGTTACGTGCAATATTAAACAATAATAAATGGCGTTTTGGAAAATTCCATCCTTACTAAAACGAGGAAAAATATTTCAATTAGAAATAATTTAATTACGAGACCGAAGTTAGAAGATAAATCCAATCTAAAACAATCTACAAAAAGATTCTGTACCACCTAAATTTGTTCATAACCTACTCCTTGCATAGAAAAATATTCGAAGTTGATCGATACTGACCGGGATATAAAGATGACCTAGAGTTACTGTATTATAATTTGCAGTATTTAAATGTACGAATTGAAAGGGTATTAAATGCCGCGTAAAAAGATATTAAGATATATGTAGTAAAAGTGTAATAATTGTCGAGGTTGCCCACAGAAACTTAAAAACAGGAAAGCTTTATTATATCTCCAACAAAGACGAATGATTTAGTACGCGGTACAAAACAACGCGACTGCCGGAAGGTTAATCGATTAAAAATAAAATCGATTTCTGAAAGTTTCGAAACCGGAGCAGTCTTGGCGATATCTATAGTAATCGGGATTAATATCGCGGAGAGGAGGAAGACCAATAGATTTGGCCTTGGGAGTTTCCATGAACCTATTACACCCGAGGGTATTATCGACTTAAAATAATGGGGCGTCGTAACAATCGGCGATAGTTATCGCAGGGTAAACAAAAGAATGCGCGAACGGCGGTTAGATACTGATACGAGGTCGTAGACCGAGCGAAGTACGAAAAGGAAAGGGAGAATGAGGTATGTGTTTAACCATGGAAAAGAGGTGCGGCTAAGGGAGGCCAGTGAGGGCGTAAGAAGATGCACGTAGCGTGAGCTGCGACAAGAATGGAGGAGGGGTAAATATTACATAAGATACTACCTCTCCCTTTTCTCTTCCGTTGCAAAACCCCCGTGGATGTGTCCCCCCAGTCGATATCTGCTGCCCTCAATATCTACCACCCTCGCCTATACCTTTACACCCTATACTCTTTCGCTCCTCTATATTCTGTCCTCCGCAGTCTTATTCCTGGGTCCATTACCCGTTTATGCCATTTTTATCCACAAAATATTAGATCATAAACTAACTTTCTACGCCTCCTTCGCCGTATCTCCTGTTACAACAACAAAATACGTAAAATGTTTTCTTATGAATTATACTACGGCCATCAGTTTTAAGGGGTACCTTCGGTAAAATAAAAAATTGCTGTACTCTACTAGTGCGATCTTTATAGAATACTCATGAAAAGTTTTATTATGAAATCAACCTTGAGAAGATGTATCGATTAACTGATAAGTTATGTTCAAGGTGCGATAGAATTGCGAAATGGTTGACACTTGAAGAAATATCTTCGAAAGATGTCAGCGAGTGGAGATTTTCTCTGAAATCTCGAGTTTCCCTGCGATTGTGTACGTGCACGGTTTGATGCAACAGTGATACAGTGGCAGCAACTTTGATCCGTCCCTAATACCCCTAAAGATGGAAACGTGACATTCCCATAATCCCCGGTATTACGGGGAGTATTTGCCTTAATCTTATTAGTACGCAGCACCTTTGTATCACGAAATACTTTCAGTACGTTCTCGTTCCGGCTGAGATGAACCTTATTGCCGTACACGTGTGAATGGTTATCGCTTTTCCACCTTATTCACGTCGTCGCGGTGCGTCCGTACGAACATCAAGAATATAGTCGGCATGCGCGGCTGGCGCTATCTGACCTGGATGTATAGTTGTTCTTTCTTTCTTCCTCCATACAGTGGTCCCGCCATGCTCCAAAGAGTTTCAAGCGGGCAATACGAGGAATAAAGTATTATGCCTGCATCGTTGAACACGGGTTTCGCATTTTCCAACCTAATGGCTCTTACAATTTGGTTAAACACTTGGCTGATCCTTTTCTCGAGGCTCCGTGATCGTTGGGCATGTTTTGAACCGACGTCTTATCGATAGAGCACTCAAAGAATTTCAATTCTTCACGAACAATCTAAATCCAATTCTCCAAAATAGTAACTTTGCGGCTTTATACCTCGTTCTTTGCTGTGAAATCTTTCTCGATGCAATCTTTTCTTTTAACGGGTTTCATATTTTTCACTTAAAAATTATCGAATAGGTTTATGTGTTCGAGCATATGATATCCTTTCTACGAGGTAATATAAACTAGTCTTTTTTAATACTCTATTTTTGTAACAGTTTTTTTTAGTTCGTCCTAGATTTTCGAACTATACGTTTCCACTACGATCGAACAGTTTCTCTGTCCTCAAATTTCGACTATTTCAAAACACGAAACCCTTTGCCAAGCTACCAGTATTATTTACACACAACAAAACTGGATGTGCCTGTATAGGGCACGGTCACGCAACGATATCGCGCTATACGACTATTTGTAAAACAACCTGACGGTGTTCCCTGGTCCGTCCACCCCATCTCTGTCGTGTCTGAAAAAAGACAAAGGCCTTCATCGCACCTGACCTCACCGCCATTCTTTGCCTTCCTCCCGTCGCCTGCTAGTCACTAGAGTCCACCGTAATCACGAGAAAAAAACCAGGAGGGAACTACACACAGTTCGTGTACAAGAGGGGGGACACGCGTTCTCTTTCTTTCTATTTTCTTTTTTTTTTGTGTGTGTGTGTATCAGCCCACACGAATACACGTAGCCGTAGAAGCGGCCGCGTGCATAATGTATGAGTGACGCGAAAGCCCGTCATTTCAAGCCGCACGGCCGCTTTCTTTTTGTGACATCGATCTGGTGGCATCTCAATAATTCAGCGCGGGAACGGCGCAAGGCGCGCAAGCACCACCGCCATTGCCGCGGCCACCGACATCGGTGTACCATCGCCTGCATCACCATCGGCTATGCCAACACCAGCCCTAACGTTTCTTTGTTTCGCCATGCTTTCGATAGGTCGCGTCTCAGACACGGGGACTCCCCACAAGTTGTAGGCTACAACGTCCGTGCGCAGTACCAATACCACTCCGTCTTCTTTCCTTGACCGCAACCTTTTGCTACCGAGCTTCAATACAACCCCGTGTGTTCCACGCTCGGACTTATCATATCACCCTCGATTCAGCTTCCGACGCCTAACAGCCTCTCGCCACCCTCTTTCCACGCTTCTGCAGCCCCTACGCAATAACGACGTCAAATAAATTATCACGGAATGCAGGACAAATGTGTGCTCCAGTTTTCGAGGAAATGATATAAACATTTTTCACGTCAACTTCATTACGCGCGTACTTCTTGCACCGTGAAAATTAATATTTTTTTCACTGGAATCCAGACAATTCAGACATGGAAGAGGTCGTGTGACCTGCCACGTCGATAACACCTGAAAAATAAAAGGTACAAATTGAGATTTGCGTTTAGTTACACGAGAATCATGGGAAACGCCAATTGGTCTTAACAACGTTCAGGAAATGAACGATCGATAACGTGTTAATATTTCAATTGTTTTAAGATATTTATATCAATTCACCATAACCATTTCCATGCCAATACCAGCCCTTCTTTGTTTCGCTATGCTTTCGATAGGTCGTGCTCGAGTACCGTTTACAACGTGTGCGATGCTGTTCTGTCTTCTTTCTTTGACCGCAACCTTTCGCTACCGAGCCTCCCTACAACTCCCGTTCCCCGTGTGTTCCACGATCGGACTTATCAAACCACCCCTGTTCAGCTTCCGACGCCTAACCGCCTCTCGCGACCCTCTTTCCTCGTTTCTGCACCCCCCACCCTCCTGATTCGCCGACCCTCCTCTGCCACACGACCTCAACAATGCCGCCCTCGCATCCGGCTGTCACTGACAAGCGGCCAATTCCTAGCTAACGACAAATTAACACCAGACTTGCGCAAACTGCATACACGTGGCGCGAGAGAGCCGGTCACCTTTTCCGAACCAGCCTCGCGAACTGTGGATTTGATGGACGCGCGCTCTATGGCTTGACTGATTTCGGGAAATCGTTCTTCGATCTAAAACTGGTATGATTTTGATACCGATATTGCACTAATATGACTACCGATACCGATGTAATACCGAAATAGTTACAGTGCCGATATATATGAATACCGAAATAGTTACAGTGCCGATATATATATGAATACCGAAATAGTTACAGTGCCGATATATAT
>CM052201.1:6039491-6233954 GCA_028455805.1 Lasioglossum figueresi | reverse complement strand
AGTGCCGATATATATGAATACCGAAATAGTTACAGTGCCGATATATAGGAATACCGAAATAGTTACAGTGCCGATATATATGAATACGGAAATAGTTACAGTGCCGATATATATGAATACGGAAATAGTTACAGTGCCGATATATATGAATACCGAAATAGTTACAGTGCCGATATATATGAATACCGAAATAGTTACAGTGCCGATATATAGGAATACGGAAATCGTTACAGTGCCGATATATATGAATACCGAAATAGTTACAGTGCCGATATATATGAATACGGAAATAGTTACAGTGCCGATATATATGAATACCGAAATAGTTACAGTGTCGATATATATGAATACCGAAACCAGTTTCCTTACATTCCAATTTTGTTGCGTTAAAATAAAATTATTTTGTGGCTTTAAAAATATATTATTCTTGCTTAGGATAGAGCAAAATGTTATAATAGACGCGTGGAAGAGTTTTGATCTATTAATTATGAAATGCAGTTACGTGCAATATTAAGCAATAATAAATGGCGTTTCGGAAAATTCCATCCTTACTGGAACGAGGAAAAATATTTCAATTAGAAATAATTTAATTACGAGACCGAAGAAAGAAGATAAATTATTGCCCCTCGAACGTTCCGTTAAAAACCATCGAATATATCACGTGTATTCGCAAAACAAAGTTTTCAGCTCGAAGCAAATTAATCTTTGGTACGGGTACACACCGCGGAAAAATTCAAGTTAGATCGCCGGTTCATAAAACATCGCGTATAAAAACCAAGCGAACTCCGTAGGCTATGGCGCAGGAAGGGAAGATGATAAATTATAAAAGTGTTGTTTACATGGCCGAGTGAAGAATAATCGTAAGCTGTAAGCAATGCAGTCTAACGGACCGCAAAATAGGAGGCAGTTTATTAAAAGAAGGGAGACAGAAATTTGAAAATTATCGATTCTTCGTTCAATTCATTCGAGTGTGCGACATAATAAAGTTTACGCATGAGTGCGTGCCATTAGCAGGGGAAACAGGACGGTATAGTTTTTATATGTAGATGTCCGACAATCGATTGGCCTCGTTTGTCGAGTACGCCATTAGAAGAATGTAAAAATTTAATTAAGACGACAATGTTGCAACGCTGACGTCGCCGAAGCTCTAACGGCCGCGATTTCGCCCTGGCGGATAATTAAAGGGCACCGAGTAAAATGAAATTAACGTCGAAGAGGACTGTTTTGCTTCTTTGCTCTTCCTCATTAACGGAAACAAAAATTACATTTCATAAGAGAGCGCCGGCTACAATGTGCTTCGTTATTATTTCCTTGACACGCCGGCTACGTGAAACATTTTACTTCAACAATAAAGCGTAACGGTCTGTTCTGATTTATCCTGTTTCGAAATGATTATATATTCTGAAATTCGCTTTCTGCGTCAATTACAAGCTACTATTAAATAAAAACATGCCTCTTCCTTCATTCATTCTAATAAGTATTAATTTCACAAGTAATCATTCCTACTGTTTAATGTTTGACCTACTCATTTTGTCTTCATTTATCTACTATTCAAAAAAACATTTCTTGTATATGGACTATAAAGTTTAGAATATATGGAAGATTACGTGGAAGATTAGTATTCATTTTTTAAATTGCCCACTTTGTATCGTCGCGAATCTATGACTCGTTCACATACTTGTTTAAACATTCGATCCAGTTGTTATCACAGTCACTGATAACATTAGAAAGTCATAAATCTACTTCTATTCATGGTTCTCTAATGACGCCTAATTCGTCTAGATCATATAGGCCGTGTGCATGTCAAGCGATTCTTTAATTCTGAATGAAGATAACAAAGTTTGTCACCATTAAATCCATCAAAGGTATGGTAAATATAGTGTACGCCTTCTAATTTCACTGCCATTCTATTTGCAATTTATTCCGAGTACTGAGCATTCATACACCCAGCGCTATCACATGACACTGACAGATCGATACCATGCAATGGTAGAAAAAAAAGTTAATTGTATCTCGAAACTTTACAATACTATAGAAACAGGAGCGTGTTACAAGCGCACTTCCTTTTTTCATGGTCAAGCTGTCTATTAAAATACTTCCCACATACCTGTAACGATGAAACGCGAATGGAAGTACGGTTTTGAAACTATTCTTTGTTGTTTGCTGGAAAATAAATTACTTTTGTTGCTGCGTGTCTACATCGAGAGCAGTTCATTGCTGGTAAAGAGAACTTTGCATGGCAATCGTTGGTGGTCAAATGCTTTGCAAAAATAAATACACTTCCAAAATAATAACGCAACAGAGTTAATACAGTTGTTTAGAAATTGCTGAAGCTTTTCAACAGTTTTAGAAAGATGCTCGGATTAAAAAACATTTCTGTATTGAATATTGTTAAAGAAATCTGACCAATTGCATGTAATTATTTTCTAGATCACATTATGAATTTTTACAACAAATGCTTTGCTTGCTCTGCAAAATATGTTTTTTTTTAAACGTTACATAACATAGAAGGGATAGATTAAGTATTATATTAAGATACATTGAACAAGCAACGCATTCGTTTTAATTGATAATTCAATTTCCCAGCAGCCACCATTCTTCCTTGAATTTCTATAGCAATAGTTTGCGTAGAGTTAAGTGTTTTAATTCAGAATAATGGAAATATTGAAATTAAACTGCCGTAGATTTCGGTATTGTGAAAGGGAAGCCAAAGTAGGGTACGAAGTTGAAGCGAAACAGTCTCCCTTTTTCCCTTCCAGTGACGTAGTAACATAATTCCATTATTTATAGCCAATATTAGGTACACTGGGGAGCGAAATGAAAGGAACGGAGACCACGGCTTACCTTAATTAATTTACGAAGTCCCGGTTGTCCGAATGTTCTCCTCGAGGAAATAGAATTTCTGAAAAATTTGGATACCCGCATTATTTGTAGAAACATTTCCGGCATCAATTTTATGAATAAATTATAAAAATCATTTATCAACGTTTCTCTTTGAAACAGTACTGTTCGCAGATGCTTTATAAATACGCAATAACGATACCAAATAATTATCACGAAATGAAGAAAAACTTCGTTCTCCATTTTTAAAGGGAATTGCATAAACATTTTTTACTCTCGAACAACAAATTCATTACGCGCGAAACCTTCTTGCACCATGAAACTTAATATTTTAGTAAGAATCCCAGTAACTTAATATTTCATTTGCTTCAAGACTTTTATTTCAACCTGGTACATTTACGGAAGTTTCATAAGGTCTGTTTTAAATGTGAAACGTAATATAAAGACGCAAGGATCAAATTATTTCTATATTTGAAACCTACTTGCAATGCGAAGTACAATTGCATGAAATGACATTAAAAAGTTCGTTCGTTGATTAAATGAATTAATGGAACAAAAAAATTAATTAATTAAAGGAAGTGAAGTCACAGAATAGTCCCATCAGACAGTCTTATTTTAAACAGGAAATATATAAATCCCACTTTATCCAAATACACAAAAAAGTAGGTGCAAAACTAGATTTTGTTAATTTTATTAAAATCTATTTATAAAAATTTACCAAAACAGCTAGTGAACATAGCATAAGTGTTAGATAACGTGATATCATGCTATCGTGAAATCAGACTAGCAATTATAACGAAAGTTAGTCGGATTGATTTACCATACAAATGAGTTGCCCGCACACGGGCGATCAAATGTAGCGGTTCTATACGTATGTACGATAATCAAAGAAGGAAGTCCGGGAAATTCGATCGGAGATATGTGTATACATATAAAAGTTGTTCCAGCTCGCGCAGCCGGTGAAACTTTTAACGCACCTGGAGTAGTTACGATGGATCTCCCCTTCCTCGTTTTCCTAAAGCCCACCCTTGGAGCATGCGGCGTCTGTTAATTTTTTCTCCCCTTTGAAACGCTCCAGCCCTGACTTCTACTCTGCTGCGCATTTTCAACGCTCAATCGGTCGGTCACCGATTGAAGCTCAATTGTAATCTATGCTTTCCGCTTTTGCCTTCTGGCTTTTCAGATATATAAGCCTCATTGTCAGAATCCTCGACACGCTGATTGGACTTTCAACAGATTAGTATATTAGTCCCTCGAAATTCGAAATCGGCCGCCATTGTCCGTTTCGCAGTCCCCTCGGAAACAATTACTCGGTTCCTTCTATTCGAGATCACCTGCAAGAAAGTGACTATTTTTTAGATTTATCTTACTTGCGACTTACGTGTATATGAATAATGCGATTGATTTTAGTTGACTGTAAAAAATAGCCTTTAGTCATTTCAAGGACGAATATGCTACTGTGAATAACTTTATTTTATTGTATTTTCTTTGCTTAAAAGATATTAAAGTTGTTACAGACGTTTCAATTAGTAACATTTTGGGCCAAGAAGAGTAGAGGCTTTAAGCTTCGAACCGAGTCCAATTATGTTGTTGTAATATTGTTTTTAACGATATTATCGCAGTTTGAATATCGAGAATTTTTCAAGAAAGGGATTGTTAGCGATCAAATGCTTTTCGATTTTTGACAACTGGTTCCCGCGAGTAATTCTGGGTAACGACGGCGATACTTACTTCGAAAAGAAACGAGCACCATCGAAGGCAAAAGAAAATGTTGATTAAGGAGAGCCACATAAATGATGACTACAAGAACTGTGCTAAGCGGAAAGAGTCGTAAAACGTGAGGCAAGGGATCTGGAAAATCGGGGCAGCCCAAAGGATATTGAAGAGTCATAGGCCGAAGGGTCGGTGGAGCAAGTACCGAGCAACGAGTTACGAAGGGTTGCTAATCGCAGACTTGGATACCGAGAAACCTGGTAAAAGGATCTCCAGTGGGTTGGCAACGAGGGTTATGAGAAGTCCACTAACACATTCACCGTGGTCCGTAGCTTCTTTACAACGTATACGATATATGAATAATATCTGGCTTAGATATACGTGCCGTGATAATATCGTCCGTGATCAGATTTTGCAATATCCTCGGGAGACCCGTACTTTCTACGAAATCGATACTACCCCTGGCGCGTTAAAATCTACTTTCTATGAAAAGTTCCATATGTAACACTATTTAGACTGACAATACAGGTCAACTTTGTTCCTTTCTTGTTTGTTGGAATCTCTATTTTATTTAACTTTATTAGGGAGCCTCCGCTATTTTAATATTTCGGACTGCCGAAGGAAACCTATTCTTAGAAAACTTATTTTTCATTTTATTATTCTTCAATATTCTTATTTTTGAGGAAACATTCAACTTCCTTGTAGCTCCTAATTCTTGACATGCCGTTTTACATTAACATCACCACGACAAATAACGACGGGATGACCCAACCGGGTCGCCAGTCATCACCTGACGATATCTATGTTTAGCCTCATTCACACTCTTCCAAGCTGGCACGCAAACTAAGACCTTGCCATAAATTCTTGCCAAAGGCAAAATAGCGCCTCACCTTCCACCTCCGCGCCTTCCTAAAACACCTCGATGTTAACATGTTCGCTCAACAGGCGTGTGACACTTGTTCTCACTTTTTTAACACTGTTCGATACTTTGCTTTCTTAACGTTTTCTAAATACGAGAGAATAACATGAAAAATAATATAAATAAGTGCCTTCATCTTCAATTAAATTAATTTTTGAATTAAGCAGTTTTTGATTGAAAATATCACTCCATATTTCACTTGTCGAACTTTCTTCAGCTAGTCAAACTGTTATCAGCATTTTTAATAAAAATTATGCAGCTCTAATTCCACCAACAAGACAGCATTATTTTCTCTGCCACTTAGGAATTGTAATTCTTAAAGGAAATCCGTTTTTACGAGACATTCTATTGTTTTCTCGCGATGTTACAACACGTTGCAATTTACATTCATTTCGCCGGCATGCAAATAGGGTAGCACAAATGTTGCTAGTAATTCTCGTGACGTTTGGCGTGGATTTTCTTCCACCAGTTGCTTCAGAGAATCCTCAATGTTAGAACCAGAACACGTTTACTTCCATATTTTTGAGAAGCTGCAGAACCACGTGACAGTGATTATTATTCTTCACTGTTTCCGAATTCTATGTATTATATGCATCACTTTGAGATTTATCAAGATTCACGTAGAACTTGATTAACTTTCGTAAGTTTTGAACCATTAAGCCCACGCAATTGAATTTTAGAATGATCATAATCTTATGCAATTTTTGATAACTTAACATATTTTTTCCTGTAATATTTCAGCCAGTATCTTTCTCAACTTTTCAACAACAATCGGTACTTCTATCCCTCCTTCTTTTCTATAGAATGTTTAAGCTGCTTCTTGATGTTAGTTTATGATTCTTAAATAATAATTTTTCGTTTCCAAAATAGGCCACTTAAAATGACGAATATAACTCGAACAGAATGCAAAAATGCTCCTAGGTTTAATAAAAATAAGATCGTTGATTTCATTGTTTTCGAGCACTTCCCTTCATTGCATACGGTTGAACAGCCCGTATAAGCAGATTCCCTTCGTTAGACGAGATTTTTGCGCAAGACCCTTTCAGCTTATCCGCGCAAACGTTTTAGGTGCTAGTACCAGTTATTAGAACGAATGCATATGACATGACTGAGTGGATCCGATGAAGATTCGCGAGACGAAAAGGATCTGGGAGGGTCAGATAAAGGGCTTAGTCGTTGCAGCCGCAACTCGACAGACGACCCGTGCTTGATAGGGGATGAGTGGACGTCTCGTAGCTAGTCGAGGATCATCCGTAATTTATGGGAGATCGATCGACTTCGCATTGAGCTGCCAGCCGGTGACGTAATCGATCGCGTGCGATTACGTCACCGGGATTCTATCGAATTAATACGAGTACACAAATACCGCATATGCAAAGGAACGGATATTCCAAAAACCCGGCTCACGAGAGACCGGCACGGAACGCGTGTCCACGTCGACGTAACTAATTGTCTCCGCAGCATTTCATTTGCCAGAGAAATAATGTTTCGATACAAGCGAGAGGGATGTGCACGATATTGGCGGAAAAATTGTCCTCGTAATCGCTGGGAGTGTCCCCGTTGTTGGGTAACATGATTTCGGATCAGATATATCGGTGAAGCGGTATTAATCGAATGAGAAATTTCTTTTGTTTTTCAATATTTTCTGTGCGAAACTTTTACCAACATATTTGTGACATTTTATGATTAAAATAAGCCCAAACATGATACAATTCGGATCATATTTGCTTGTTTAATTAACGATTCGGCAGAACTTCGATTATCCGACCTGATGATATCTGAATTCTTCATTGTCCATATGTGAACACACAACACGATATATTTTAAAAGTCAGTAAAGATTTGATCTAGTTTTGTAGCTAGGTAACTGTTATGTAATCGAAAAACTTGTAACGTAATGAAGTGTTCAGAATTAGAACTTTATTTGCAGTGGTATAAACAGTATAATCGATCTAAGAATACATTAGAGCAATGATCTTTAGTTGCCACTTTATTTATTCCATTAAAAATAGATTTCGTAATCTAAATTAATGAACCAGTTCTTGCTCATTGGAAATGAGTTTATTACGAGCTTAGCACTTTCGTATTGTTAATTTACGCAGAGCTATAATTACACGTGAACATGTCGGTGTATGACCTAGTACTCGTCGACTTTTTAAGACGGTTATAGTATACCTGCTGATTTCTTTTTTATGCTTATTTCATCGAACCTCCTCGAAGTACAGAGAAAAAAGGTAATCAATAATTGAAGAGAACGATAAATAATTAAGTAGCTGAGACCACGTCTGTTCTTGGAACTTTTCATCGACATTGTCCACGCTTTTCTACTCTATCTTTGTCGTATTCATCGGTAAGTAAATACTTAGTGCGGGATTTCGTTAATTAATATCGAGGAAAATCTTAGCCGATCGAGGAATATATTTATCAGATTTGTAATAGCAATATGGGGGAAAATGACGGAACGTTTTTTATCGTTCCCCGTGCCTGCGATTTTCTGTCATTCCCTGAGGAGATTGATCGCCTAATCCATAACGTCCCAGATCTCTTACTTTCCATATCGACGTTCGAGTTTCAAAGTCCTTTCCCAGACCTCATCGTTCCGAGGCGGAGTACCCTAAGGTCATCAAAAAGCGGCCTGGTTCGTTCAAGTTTTCCTTGCGAACTTTCACTTGGTCCCTTTCTCCGCCTGTACCCCGCCGGTTTCGCCCTCTCGCTGCTAAGTAAATATTTTGTCAACAGTTTCGAAAGATGTTGCGTCTTATTGATCTCTCTGTTGGCAGAAATAATTTGCACTGTCATAGAGGAAGAAGTAATTCCCCGACACGAAAACGCAAACAAGATCTTCCCTTATTATACAAGCCAAAGAGGACCCCGAAAACTTTGAATCTACGATAGCAATATTCCATTTGTAATGTAAATATATCTTATCGATCTCAGCGAGGGTCCGACTTAAACTTATTTCGAATTCACGAATAAGTAATTACATTTGCTAAACATCGGTCTACACGAGTTGTCAAGAGTGTTTCATTTCTTTGATCAAATCTGCTTAATAATCACAAAGGTGAGCTGCAGTCTTTTGGAATTTTTCAGTTGAACTATTATCGACCCATTTATTTCTATGTATAATACATTTATGTCCTTTCGAAATAATGCTATATTATTTATAGATCCAAATTGAAGTTTTTGGTTTATTTTCTGCCAGTTGATTACAATAGTTAGGATTACAATAGTTAGCATCGTATTTGCCACAAATAATCTTCATTTTCAAACGATTTTACTGGTGCAGCTGTAACTTCGATAAAAATTACTATTATTGCTTCAAAAAATTTGAATACTTTCATCGGATGCTAGTACCAAACTGTATCAATTTTGAAATCATAATATTTAATACTTCTCTTTTAAAAAATTTCGAAAAATTGCTTTACACAATTATAGAAATCGCTTCGACTCCAAAAAATATAACTTTAATGAATACTATTATCATTGCTTGAAAAAATTGGAGTAGATTCTTTAAATGTTAGTTAATAAGTGTACCAAGTTTTAAATCGTAATATCTTCAATATCGTTTCTAAAAGAATTTTGAAAAATTGCTTTATAAGCAGAGCACCAAATTAGGAAGAATCCTTACCCAAACAATTTGCTCTAACAGTGTACAACATGTCTGGATGCTCATTTGCCAGGGAACGCGACACACAGAGACCTAATAATTCGTCAGCCATGCGAAATATGAAATTTCAGAGGCCGTCTTATCTTTTTGTCGGCTATGAAAGTGACAGGCAGCCAATACTCCGTAAGCGCTAGTTTAGTTTCCGAGTGTCATGCGTCGTCGTCGGTAGCATGCTTCATCCGCGACTCAATTGGCGAGGAATCGACACGGACGCTATCCAAATCCGCCATTATTGGAACTCTTGCCGCCTCAGTGGGTACCTACCGGTGAAATCGTCGACGGCAGAAAAAAGGGGAAGGAGAGCACGAGAAACATAGGAGAAGAAAACGCGAGAGCTGAACGGGGAACGAAAGAAAACGGGAGAGAGGCAACGGGAGAGGAAGACAGGCGTAGGACGTTCGTAACGTCGGAAGAGCCGGGAGCAATTTCCGGTGGCTTTTGTGCGCCCTTTAAAAATGCGAGCTATGGGGGATGCCGTGCAGGCGGAGAAAAGGGGTAGCGATAAGAGGTCGGTAGAGAGTTTTGCGAATGTACATACGAGTGGTCCTTCTGGACCAACAAATCCCTGGTCGAAAAGAGGGAGGAAGTCGAGAGGTTAACTGCAGGTCCTTTCGCGTTCTTCCTCTCCATTCACGTGCTTCATATTTCCCTTTCTCTGCGCTGCGTTCTGATTTCAGTTTGTCTCCTTATACGGACCCGGTCCAAGTGGCAACGGATTTCCGAATGCCTCTGATAATGAAGGAACTTTTAACGACGTTCGGTGATGTGAATGCCCCTCCTTCCTTCCGAACAACGCGTTGCGCATCGAACGATTACACTGTGAAAGCCTCCTCTCTCCCTTTCAGCATCGACTCCCGTATTTGCAATCTGCATTAATCACGAGCCACGATACTTGTTAAAACCGCAAAATTCCAGCGACCCACTCGCGCCCATTGCACGAGTTGCGTGCTATGATGTAAGGCGGCCATCCAATAATGCTTTCCGCGAAATCGTTCAATCACCACCATTTTCTCGCGCTATTTTGGCAATTTCTTACGATTCTTCGATGTCTATCAATAGTTTCACTTGAATGATTAAGAGAATATTCAAGAAAGGTGCCGTTTTCAAGCTTGGGAAACGTCATTTAGAGTCACTCAATTCTTCAGTAGTCAGACATTTTAAGCGTTGTTATCATTACTATCCTATTTTCTAAATCTTTTATAATATGGCGGCGCGAGGCTACAGGAATAGCAATTTGTTTGCAGGAAGGCTGACTACCAGGTAGGGGCTGAAGGTACACTTACCCTATTATAATAATTCAAACTTTTGCACATGACATGTTGAAAGAACATCTGTAACTTCGACACTGTAGTCTCCCTTACATATTCCCGACTTCACAGAGAATACAAAAGCGAAGAAGTATAGTATCGGAAAACGTACCGCAGAAAAATAAAACCCGAAGGAAGCTACAGAGACATTAAATAAAAAAAAAGCTAGGGAAAAAGCATGAAGTTTTTCATCGACGTATCGTTGCGGAGGATATCGTTTCATAGAATTTTGTAGGGGAGACCTAAGCTAGGCGCGTTTCCCCATTACAGCTGTGCTTCGTGTCCCCCTTTCACGCATCGAAGACATAAACGCGTGCGCGCTCACGCTCGTGTGCGTCATATCTTCTTGAGTTTCAAGCTCAAGGTCATTTCAAGGACTCGTGCTTAATCAATGAACTCGTCTTGGCGTCGACTACGCGTGACACGGGTGGAGGGCAAATATTTGTGTCAAGAAGAGCGGTAATCTTGGCTGCTCACCCGAGGAAAATCGAATTCCACGGTGTCGGATGTGGTTCTGGAAAAGGCGGTCTAATTACGATAAAAAAAATTCTGCATATCACAGAGGGGCAGGGGAAGGGGAAAAGGGTGCATAGACGTATACGGGGCGGGTTGTTCCATTTTCCCAGGGATGAAATCCCAGCCCTTGGTACCTACGAGCAGTGGCTCGGTCTGCCCGGTCGTGTCCCGGATTTCTTTCTTTTTCGGGGGACAGGAGCATGGGGTCTCCTAGCCGGGTGCTCGCGCACTCCTTTGATTGGCCGAATGCTATGGGGTTTCGTCGATATAAGACGCGAGGAGACGGAGACAGGCGACGGAGATCGAAGGAACAAAGAGAACAGGATCGAGAGACTCGGTTATGAAGGAAGGCGGAGGGTGAATTACGGGTGACAGAGAGAGGAGAGAGACACGGTCGGAAGCAAAAGTGAGAAGGCGATAGAAGGTCGAGCGGATAAGGGACAAGGACAGGATGAGATCCGTACGGGAAAACGAGAGCGAAGGACGATACGGGGAGAGACGGAAAGAGAAAACAAGAAGGACGTGTATCGGCTGCTTGGAGGGTGCGTGGGCTTTCTTTCAGAGGGTGCGTAGGACTCAAAGAGGGGGACATTGGAAGGAGGAAGGGCCGGCAGGGTCGCAGAGGGGTAATAGGGAGGGAATAGGGTGGGAGTAGGGGGATAGATGGAAGAAGGGGGATGGCGGTCGGTAGGATGGGTAGTGGGGGATGAAAGGGAGAAAACTAGAGGGTGCGTGTAGGCCTGGGGAATCAGTCGCGGACGAGCTGCGTTCGGGGTTTTATCTGTAGCTCTGTCCCTTCCGTCTCCTTCGCACTATCGCCGCGCACTCTGTCCCTCTTTCTCTTCTCCGATCAACGCTCCACCACGTACGGACAACGCACGTATATACACGCACACACGTGTTATACATACACGCGATACACCCACGTGAAACATCCGTGCACTTTACACGAATAGAGGAGTGAGGAGAGCGCGCGCGGAGCATCATCGGTGGAAGCGTGCAACGGTAGAACGAGGAGAGAGGACCGGGCCAGGCCAACGAGGAAGAAGGAAATAACAGGAAGAACGAACCAGGAGAGAGAGCTTCTTTTGTGGAGTGGAAAAGTCGCGGTCGGAAACACGTGCCATATACTAACCGCTCCGGTGGATCTCGGGGGCGCGCGTTCGCGCGACGAATTAAACGCGCTTGTGCCGTCCTGCGCTGTGATCATATCGGGACACGCGACAGTGAACACCGTTTTTGTTTATTCCGTTTCTGTTCCGCTGTGATTCCACGAGGCGAGAGGACATCCCCTGGAGCCCGCGGATTCTCTTTTCTTCAGCCTGATCGCGAGTGTGCGCGTCGAAACTGTCACCAATGGTTCATATAGCGGAAGTTGTATCGTCGCGTCGAAACGACCTGCAAATGGTGAGAAATGTGACGAAATCGAAAACCTATCTCTCTCTCTCTCTCTCTCTCTCACACACTCTCTCCTTCTCTCTCGCTCTACCACGCAAAAGACGTCGATGCGTCTCGACATTTTCTAATCGCGAAGTGCGTGATCGATCGGTCGCGTGATCGTCGCCGAGGGAAAACGCGTGTGTTATTGAATTGTAACGAAGTTTCCAGTACGACCGGTGTATTTTCTTACACGCGCCGGGGATTCTAGTCACGAAGTCGTTCGCGACGTATGACTAGCACAGGAAATGCATACGAGGGATCATAAAAACGGAGCCGATGCTTCTTCTGTATAGACGACGACGACGACGCCGCCGCGATAGACGACCGCGAGAATGCACGGATCCGAGAAGTTTACGAGCACCTCGGATTTTCATGCACGGATTCCCTGTCCTCCCACGCGTTCCCCCTTAGGCCCCCCTTTTTCTACAGCCGGTTTGCCCCCCTTTATATCGATCGCTAGCTCACGCACCGAACCCGTAAAAGATTTTCGTGCGTCTGTTTACGCGCGGTTATTTCTGGGGGCATGTGTGTGCTACCGTTGCGTTATGTGTATCCATATGTCGTACATGCTATACGCGCGGAACGTTTACAATAGCATCTCCTCTCCCCACCTTCGCATACGGACAGACACACAGCACGTGTGCACACGTATATATGTATACATGCAAGACGGCCGAGTGCATTGGGCACGCGTACGTGCGGGCGCACGCAAAGAAACGCAGCTGCTCAATAGCGGGCGTGTCTATGTTTCGGCCTGCCTCGAACATACTCCGTGAATCACGCGAATCTTTATCGCCCTAGTAGATAATGCCTTTCCAGCGAGCTAAAATCTACGATACCGGGATTGATACATCGATGCGCGGAACGGTTATACCGGGAACGCGCTCGAACGAAGTGGCTTTTCATTTGCGCGGAACGATTGTTGGGGGAAAAGTGGTTAAACTGTGTGCCGGTTTATGATTAGATTATTGCCTCGGGAATTCTTGGCTTCTTTACGTTGGTATAATGTGCTGGTTGATGTACATATCTGTTTATAATACCGTCAATCCACTCGCTACCGATTTTTGTTCCAATTTAGTGCTCGAATAAAGATCAATGATGTCTCGTGAGAACAGTTTTATATAAAAACAAGATTTTTCGATTTCCTTGGTAGTTTTGGTGTTAATCAGAGTTTTACGTAGTCCATTTTCAAATTCCAGAAGGCAATGAGGGGTGAAAGTGTATCGTACTTAATATTCCGACCTCGTATAATAAATTTAGAATCATTCGTTAGAATCAGTATGGTACACGG
The DNA here is from genome assembly GCA_028455805.1 of Lasioglossum figueresi. NCBI lineage: Eukaryota > Metazoa > Arthropoda > Insecta > Hymenoptera > Halictidae > Lasioglossum > Lasioglossum figueresi. The sequence goes on along the minus strand of CM052201.1, from coordinate 6,220,261 downwards.
TCGTCGTCCCTGAAGGGTTGAATATAATGCCCAAGGGTTATGGAAATTTTAGAGCCCGCATACTTGAGGTTGATAATCATTTTTGTAGAAATTGGGTGGGGAAACGAAACCTGCAGATGAAAGAGTAGAACTGTGTTTTCGACCTGGAATATATGGACTGAAATTATTATGAATACATGAAAATCGTCAGAATGGAGTTGTTTTCAACGTATGTGGTATGATTATTAAAGCAAAAGAGTAAAAATGTATATAAATTTATGATTGTACGATCGTCTTATTTATTAGACACTTTGGACACAGATCACGAGGTTCGCATAACTTTTAGAATTCACAAAAAGGGGGTCAATTTTCACATGAATCGTGTAGAAAATATCTAAAATGAACATATACAACTAAGAGAATACATGGTTGTCTTTCTAGCAAACTGAAACGAACGACATACTTGTATATGAACACATGATTTTAAAAGGGTTTATATATGCAATGGACTAGAATAAAATGGCACTTATAACGATCGTTAAACGTTGTTTAACCCTCGTCAAGTGAAACTTCCCATATTTTAAGTTTCCAAATAGTTTTTCCGTCAAGGTAACGAGTGAAATGAAATTATAAGTATTATCGAGATTTTCTTGTAACAGAGTAAGTTTCTTAAGCATCTCAGAACGCTAGAACCTATAAAAACCGTGTGCACTCCGAATGCAAAATATTCGACTAGTATTAGTAAAAATCAGCTACTAAAAACATTTAAACAAGTTAAAAAACAGTGATATTTAGAACCAACGTGGGCAGATTGCTGAGGTTTATAATTAGGGGTGTTTTACTTTTGGACACTTTAGAAATAGTATGTAAATTTGTTTAGTTAATTTATTAGTTAAAATTGTCTTTTAAATTTTAATAAAATCCGAGAGAAGAACTTAATTTTAATCTATGAGAACTATAAATAGAAATTTCTGACAACAGATTTAGTAACAGAAGCACAGATTTCAGGTTAATTTGACAGGACCGAGACGCTTAAATTCATCTAAATTTGTTTCTTACCGAAGTGTCCAAATGAATTTAAAATATCAAGTTATAGCGTTTCGTTAATTTAGTTTACATCTTATTGCGTTTGATAGAAAAATGTATAAGTAGAACTTTTATGTGAAGAAAACATGTGGATTAAACAATTTGTGTAGAAACAAAAATCTGAAATATTTCAAACAAGAATCTAGAAATATCGTTTCTAAAATAAATAGTTGTATATAACAATTTGATAATTTCAATTAACTTGAGAGCGTTTCATCCTTGTGTATTTTCAAATAAAATACTTGACAACATTTTTGACACTTTTCATTTTCATCACTATATGTTGATGTTCCTTTTTAGATGGAACAGTAGCTGTGAGTTAACAATTCTTTCTATTCGTTTTTCCTAATATCGGACAATTTCAATACAAACGCGTCAGTATTGTGCGAAACACAATTTCTCAATAATTCTTTTGTCATATGCTTCTATCAAAGTATTTTTGTTGTATTTCGCTAGATTTCCAATTGAGGAAGCAACGGGAATGTTTCATGAAGAGAGGTATAGCTCCCTGGCTTTATTCTTATCCGGAAATGGACTTTTTCCAAATTCAGCAGCAGGAAAAGACTCCGTAAATGGAAATTTTTTTATTACTATTCGGCTCTAAAGACAGAACGTTGAAATGGCTTTCATACAACTTCTATGTTCACTCGAGGTATTTAGTGTATATAAATTAAGTTTTTCATTGGATCATTATAAAAGCTGTATATAAAATTACGCTTATCACAATTTCAACTTCTTCTCGTGAAAATTTAAAAGGAATGAACCGTATCGTTTTCTAATGTAATAAAAAGCACTGGCACGGTAGTTTAAATGTAGTGTTCAATGTTCAAGTGCCGTATATCAAATGGGAGGGAAATTTTCTCGTTTCTTATCAGAACAATTTTTATGAAGTGTGCTTCGCTGACGATGCGATACCAAGCAATTGTGGTACCCTCTTTTCGTGCCTGTACACTATTTGACGTATTCATTACATCATTTACATATCTCCTTCTTTACGTATTCCCCTATTTTTCATACCTACGTAGAATGTCTGGAATTTAAATTTTTTGGAAAGCAGAGAGGGAAGTAAGTTCAAATTGAAAAAGAACGTTGACCTTACTATTCGTAATATTCGTTCCTGTTTAATCAACAATAAACTTAGCATTTTTATTTAAAAAAGAAGTAGAAAAGAATGGATTTCTATATGTATAATTAGAATCAATAATTGTAACTGAAGAGAATTTGGTAACGTAATATTTTTAAGACTTTAGTTTACAAATTTAATATTCATAGGTATTAATGCTTTAGACCCAAACATAATTATACATAGATTTTTATATATCTGTTTAAGAAAGCATTTTTTCAAATTAGAATCAGTTAATATTAATTGATAATAATAGCGATCTTCTGTTACGTTCGTTAATAAAAGAATAAATTTCAATATCCTCTTTTTTTCTTTACCTGATGGAAAGGAGAGAATGTTTTACGAAATACTGAAAATTAAAGTTCCTAACCGTTTAAACTGTCCGTGAGAATTACTCGCCGTGGGGAATGGTTAAAAAGCAATATTGGCTTGAAATGTGCGTTCCGCTCGCTGCAGGAAATAAATTATTTCACGTAAACATGTCTTCCTGTCGATAGGGTCTTCCTTCGCGTTGACGGTTGCCTGCGCTACACGTGCGGTGTACGCGATTGTATCGGAAACGTTGAACAGAACACATGACAGGTTCTCACGAGAAGACGCGCCGATGTTGATGCAGAGACGTACATCAATTAATGCAGCAGCACACGTGAATGTGCCAGCGCATAACGCCGTGGTAATGTAGCTCGCCACACGGTTCAGCTGCTTCGCTTGGCTCATCAATCCTAAAACCAGACCTCCTGTTCTCCAACTTGCATACCGCCGTTGGACTCGAGTAGGAAGCGCACGGATATACATCGATATTTATAAACCCTCACAAAGTTTCGTTAATGTTACTTCCCCGGGGTCAGATAGAAATCGCTGGTTTTATACAACACTCATTTCACACGTTCTCGATACGTGCTCGTCGCGCACGCGATCGATATTCTTCTTTTCAAATTGATACACCCTTTGCAATTAATTCTTAACAATTTTACGTTCGACTACTAAGATAGTGTAGTACACCAACATTTTATTGAAATGTTAAAATAATATATTCCATTATTTTTTAGGTTTACATCCTCGTTTTATTTCCACTTATTCAATTATCTCTTATTCAATCCTCATAATAGAAGTAATACAAGAGTTTACTATTGAGAGGTTTACATCTTCTAGTATTATCTCTATAACAAAAATAATTTCTAACAAACTTCCAAATTGCAAGTAGACTTTCATCGTTTACACAATATAAATTTTTTTATTTCTCCTAGACACTAGTAAAATTATTTAGAATAATAACGAGAAAAATGGATCTTCCATTATATATATTCCATTATTTTTTAGGTTTACATCCTCGTTTTATTTCCACTTATTCAAATATCTCTTATTCAATCCTTATAATAGAAGTAATACAAGAGTTTACTCTATTGAGAGATTTACATCTCCTAGTATTATCTCTGTAACAAAAGTAATTTCTAACAGACTTCCAAATTGCGAGTAGGCTCTCATCGTTTACACAATATAAATTTTTTCATTTCTCCTCGAGACTAGTAAAATTATTTAGAATAATAACGAGAAAAATGGATCTTCAGTTTCCCACCTCCTACATCATAAAAAATGAACAATGATTGACGAAAATAGAGACTTCACTTTAAAACGAGTCGAGATTCATGGTAGTAGTATTTGTTTTTACGAAATGATCACAATTTAAGTATCAACAATTTTTGAAATCTCGGAAATGCTTGACCCAGTACGAACCTTCATTTTGTACTTGAAATTTCTAAGACACGCGCATCGAGTTGCATGATCCTGGAAGTAAAGGTCGTACACGGAGTCTCTGAAGCAGTTTAAAACCGCAAGATTTGGAACGAGTAGACGCCAAAGCCGTCGTTAAGCGTTTATGAAAGTCGTATCCGAATGGTTTCCTAACATCTGTCGGATAAACCGGCGGGTACAACGTCGGGTGATGGACGTAGACGACGTCGTTGTCGTCGCCGTTGGCGTCACGAAATAGAGGGACGAATAACGTTTGACATTTAATGCGCACCCAGGCATTGGCTTAGATTACAATCGGTGAACGGTGATTGGCCTGGGGACGCGAAAGCTCACTCGACTCGAATGCTCTTTCGCCGGGGCTGTAGCCGACTCTCAAATATTTGTACAGTGTTAGGGAAAAAAGTGATCGGTGGCGAGTAAAAAAAAGAGTGAGAAATTGGATAGGCAAGCGAATGGGTGTTTCGTGCCGAACGGACGCGGTGTATAAAAAATTTGATATCGAAACACTGCATCATACTCTACCGAGAAAACAATTGGAACGGGTAAATATGCATGTTAGAAAGTAGGGGGCGTCATCTTCGTTAAGTAAAATGTTGCAAACCTCTGCGAAGCTCAGAAATATTAATACGCCATCGTCGTAGTCGCGAGTGAGACGCGATCACGATTTCATATGTCGTTCTAATAAAATCTATAATAGCCTAATTTTCAGAAAATTAATATTTTCTCTATGAGAATCGCTATTACTGGGTTGGAACGAAAGTTCGTAGCGTTTTTAAATTAAAATTGAAAGCTAAAATTCACATATTTATTCCTAGATTTATTCAATAACGTATTTTCCATTCTATTTTATTTCTTTTTGCCATTTTTGAGGTAACTTTTCGCGTTATTGAATAAACATATGAATAAGTACCTTAATTATATCTTCGATTCTTAATTTGAAAACGCTACGAACTTTCTTTCCAACCCAATTATTCTGGGACCGTGCCTACAGGTCGTAAATCCTAATGAAATTTAATAAATAGATCGTCCTAAAAATTGATTTTTCAGCTTGATACAAAATGTGTGTTTATCATGAAGAAGTAATACTGTTCAGCATATGCTCGATTTTACACATTGCTCTAGTCCACACTGTTTGAAAAAGTCTAATAAAGTGGTTTAATAATTTACACTCGAAGTTAACTCGTAAACATAGCAATTTACTAAACGCAAACAAATTGATTAATGTAAAAATTGTTTCTCATTACGGTACGATAATGTTTCGGAACGTTTCACAGTCGCTATTCGAGTTCAAAAGACTAAAATATTTTGAAATGTAAATTATTGCACAATCTCTACTTTTAGATAAAGAGATTCGATTGGTAAACAAGCTTAATCGATACATGCACTACCTTAAGACTAAAGTTCGACTCGGTGTTTTAAACTAACTTCGTCCTTCTACTCCACCCACACAATATCAAGCTTTTATGGAATATTCTGTTTAGGGATACGATTACGTGAAAATATACGCTTCGAACAAGCACTAGTTCCAGCTTTCATGAATTTACAATAAGCAATTAAGTGTACCATGTTATCTTGTACGTGTAAAAACTAATTATACGCACGCGACATCTGAGTAATATTTTATAGATGAGCATTATTGAACGAAAAATTATCGAGCGTTTTTTACTCGAACGGTAGACATCCTGCTCGGACGGTGCGGTAGCATTATCCACAAAATGGTAGACGGTAGACCCTTCATCAAAATGGCGCGTATTAGGTTTGTTTGTATACTACCACGAATAAAATAGACAAACCGATGAATTAAATGGTAATAAACAAATAATTTTAAAAGAATTGTGTCTTAACAAATGAACTTATGTTTTTTATCCTCCGATGATCTCGATCTTTTTTAATGGTGATAGAATAAAATGTCTTTTAATTCGACAGACTTAGAGCGACTATCACCAAACATGGAAACTAAACTGAAAAGCCCAGAAGCGGTCCGAAGTGTATGCTTTGGTTACCTCGCGTCGTGTCAGTGAGTTGTAAGCTTGATTCGTGGTTACGTTACAAGTGTGGACGTAGTTGAGACGCAAGCGATTCGACTAACTGATTGATTACATGCGTAAATCGACGTTTGGAGTACGTTTACGCCGCTGCAATGTGGTTTTGTGATTGTCTGTGCCCTGATTTGCGAGGCGGAAGGATGTATAAATAAGATACGATTAATACTTGATAGGATAAACCATTATAACCTTTTATTAATGATCTACGATAAAAGCTTGCAATGATCTTGAAAAAATGTTCCCTTCAAAATGAACCAGAACGAAGTCGTATAAATCGAGATTTTGAGTAAGAGATTAAATTTCTTATCCCTTTAACAATAAGAAGTATTCGTCTAGAATTTCTAAACACAATAACTAACAAACATTAGGTGTTGCTACATTAACTATTCTTGTAAAATTCCTAACACAAAAATGTAAATTCCTGTACACGTTTAGTAATTTATTGAAAATTTTATTATCCATTTATCCAACACTTGTGTTGTGTTTAAACTCTTGGAATGATGTTCATTCTAACTTTGTTTATTCATTTAACTCGAAACGTTCGAATTCGCGCCGACACTATTGTACTTTTTTCCGTGTGTTGCGCGTTGCGATACATAATCGTGTAGCGTCTTGCGTTTTATAATAAAACGTGAATCCTATTTATAATCGTGATGGAAGCGGAATGATTAGCAGCGGTATATCGGCCAGCCAGTAATTTTCTAACGCGTCCGAACCTCAATTGCATGTTTCACAATTTACGTTTCAATAGAAATTATCGTTACCTGAAATCGCATTCTGTGCTCGGATAAAAAGAAATTAATGTTGACAACGCGATAATCGTACATCCGTCTGTGAAAATTTATGCGGATATCGGACTGGTAAGCACACGAAGAAAACACGCACATAATTTAAACAAATTCTCACATTTTCAACATTTGAACAGTGTAAAACATTTTATTTCTTTCTTTTATCACATTTTAAATGAAACATAATTTGTTTATTCAAAGAGTAAAATGAGACTGTGTGAAGCATTATCTTTGAATATTTTGTGTTACTCTTTTGGAGAGTTAATTAAATTTATCCTTTGGGAAAAGCCTGTTTGTAAAATGATAAACAAATAAATTTTCTAATTATGGAAAATGAAAGAATAGAATATTCTTTTTTTAAAGAAGAAGTAAAGGAATAATAGTGATGTATACAGCGTAATATCATAACGTGTAAGTACAGCGTGTGAGAAAAATGTGAAATTGGCAGGAAGGCTTGAGAAGGGTGAAACGCGTGAAAAATGTTGAGCACGTTGAGATCGGTGGATGCAGGATCACGGAAATGGAGAAAAATTATGCGGGGTTTCGTCGAATATCAATTGTCGAAACGATCCAATTAATCCTGGAATTTCAATTAATTCGCCAATTAGCCCATCTGAAATCCATTTAGACGTAATCTGATAGGAGACAGCCTGGAATCACTCGCTCCTCTGTGGCATCCGACGTGAACCTAGAGAGAAGTGCATTTGCTTTTGGAGCAGTCGACAAATTAGCCGTATTAGCGGCAGAGGCGCGGCTACAGATTTCGGAGAGTACAGTTTCCAGCTGGATACGCGTACGGCAAATTATTGAAGTTAACTGGAGCCCGGTATCTACTGGCACACAGTCATCCCTTGAACTACGAGTGCTAATAAAACGAATCTACTAAAATGTCGTTGTGGCGCCCTAATCACTTCCTTGATTTCTATTAGAAACTCGCGGAGATCCCGTATACGATTCAGATATATTTTCTATTTACGATTACTAAATTACGAATTTTTTTATGCAAAATATAAAAATTCCACTAATCTACTATAAAACTTATAAATAATATCCTTAAGTTCTTCTAATGTCAAGTTTGTATTTGACGTATTCATTAAATACATAAAATCAACAGTCTATTAACTACCATAATTATATCGTTCAAATTAGTCGTCCACTTCAATTGTTAGTATCATTCCAATATTATTATCGTGGTTATAGGTGAACTATTGGAAGATCACATTGAAACAAGATAATATTAAAAAGTGCACCAACTCGTGGTTTTCATAAATGCATCAAATCCGCAGACTAATTATACCTTTAGATTGAAATATACCCAAGTACTATCGTCCGGGAGCCAAAAAAGACGTTGCATTTATGGAAAAACATATTTTGTGAATGATCACGGGGAAAACCAGTTCCTTGGAGAAAATCTTTGTTAGTGGATTGATTAGGAGCATATTCGCGATAGGAAGAATTACCGAGCCATATGAACGGGACCGGTCGGTAAGCGAAAAGCAAAAAAGCTTGGTCTGATGAAGCCGGATGATCTAATTACTCGGGCCGCAATAAGAACAAGAATGCGTAGCTCGTGGATTGGGGGCGAACACAATATAAGGTATCTCGATATCTGGCTCGTTACACGGTCACGACGGTATAAACTTGCCGAAGGGTAATCAAGTAATGAATACATCGCCTGCGAAGACCGTACATATATAAATCATGCCGGAGAGGATGCCAGGGGCTACAGGGTGAGCCCTTATCTCCAATCAGTACATTGATTGCACGCAGCCAGGTCAAATACCAGGCTTCGCTCGACGGCTCGGTTCAGGCACGATAGCTTATTCAATTTCCGAAGCGACCATTCACCATTCAATTTGGCAGTTATCAACCTCCACCTATCCCCTATCTGGATTTTGCGTGGCTTTCTTGGAATCAGACTTCCTGCGAGAGAAAAGAATTGGGTTAGAGAGAAAGAAGAGAGGAGAGAGGATGTAGGGAGTTGGACCAAAGTGCATAAATACGGTTTATTTAATTACACGAGGCTGTTTAGCCTCCTTCCAGGGTCATGGAGAAGAGTCCAGTTCCGATTTAATCAGCCCTTATAGTCGCACAGCGATTAATTGGTCGGTTCCAATTGGTTTTCGATTGAAACGATGGTCAAGGTATCGATGAATGGCGAAGAGGATCATCAAGACAGATTTCTGCGTTTTACTAATCGAAAATTGTTATTAAGCAAATCTAGGACCTTTTTACACAAAAGTTAAAACTATTTGAACATTACATTTCTGATTCTTGGAAAATACGGATAGTTCAAACATAAGCATGGACTCATTTCAAAGCTTTAAGCATCTACTTTTGCCAAGCAATATTCGTTTTCCTCTAAGATATTTTTACATGAAGTAGCAGTTGGGAAACTGAAAATCCATTTTTAAAATATTCAACCTTTTTGGAATCAGACTTCCGCTAGATAAAGAATTGACTAAAAATAGGGTGAAGAGAAGAAGAGTGAGGAGAGCTGGCGAGAGCATAAATACGATTAATTTAATTGCTTGAAACAGGGGTTGAACCTCTTTCCGAAATGCAGCGAAAGAGACGAGTACCGATTCGATCGATTTCAATAATCTCAGTGTGATTAATTCGACGTTCCCAATTCGTTTTCGATGGAAATATTATTTGAAATTCGATCGACCATCGGCAGGGATTATGAAGATAGTTTTCTGTGTTTTATGAGCCGAAGCTGATCTCGGTTATTGCGCATCGCTAAAATTATCTTCACGCGGTTCACAGGTGGCCGTGTAAAAATGGCTTTAAAAATTCTATTGCAACTATACCGGGCATTAAATTTCGATACAATCTGGTTCGGTGGTGAATGAATAATAACTTTTTACACCGTGATTAGCGAAAGTTATATTTTTGTCCACCCTTCTACGACGAAGTAGAATTAAACAGGGAGGAATACCTACCCGGTGCGCTTCGTAGAAGCATATGGCTATTACTCAGCATCTATCTGGCAGTAGCAAGACTTGCTTCCCGCAGTGTACATAGATAATCGAGCTTAATTAATTGCTCGTGATGCGCGCTCTGGGCTGAGCAAACACATTTACTTATTACTATCCATCTTGAGTGGTGCCTCTTAAGGGAATCGATTTTCTAAGTGCACGGGGCTGATGATGACACGAATTATCGAAGACTCGACGCGAAATGCAACAAAATGCTTAAAGAATATACTGAGCGCTCGGTTATAATATATTTCATCCTGGGATTAAGTTTTGCATCTAAGGACGCGTTAATTCGCTGCTTGCTGGCGATCGATTATGCAACAAATTAACCATTCGGTGCTCTGATCACAAGAAGTTAATCCTTAATATGGTCTAGAGCTAGTATATTATATACCTTCGTAACGTACTAAATAATATATATTAAATGCGTAATTTTATTCATGGCTTGTTACTCGTGAATTTGTTGTGTATTTATAGTATAAATTTTATACATAATCAGAATTCTATTTTATTCAGGTATACGTATAACGTGCATACTACGTAAAAAGTATTCAAGTAAACTAACTGCTTCAAAAGTGTTCTAGGTCTTGAATCGTATCAGAAACTAGGGTGGGAAACGAACAGGCCGATTTAATGTTAATAAAATTGGGTTGTCAACCAAGCATTTATAGCTGTCGCTAATCGATTCTGAAGATGCTGATTTTTGTCACAAACGTAAAACATTAATAAATTCGGAAAGTGTACTGGAAAACGATGAACATTATCTGCACAGTGAACTAGAAAATGTTCTACATTGGCAATATCGATTATTCAGAAATTACGCTTTGAGCGAGGAAATGTCACTGTACATTCTCGATTTACTTTTTCATGCAAATTCATGTAACCTCGTTCCTCGTTACCAGTTTGGGGACACTGTAAATTCCAGAACCTTTGGCAGAACGTTGAAGCATTTAAAACATAAACAGAAACATTTTCAGGCCAGAATTTATTTATATAATAATTAGACTGCGGATCCCTGTGCAAAATAAAAATTGTCTACTTGAATTTTAACGAACAGGTGCTGAATAGAAATTTTTTACTTTTCTTAATAATTTAAATAACCTGAAAATAATATAACAACACTTTTAACTTCGTTTAGTGTTTTCACTGTTTTGTACTTATTCCACTCACATTTGTCATAAATGCATAAATCTTGTATTGCATATAATAGTGGTTAGTATGAAATGAAATGACATAAAAGAAAAAAAAAAATCATTCTACATGTTAAGGGATGTCCGATAGCACAGCGAGGCAAAGGATCTATAGAAAACGATCTATGTCAAATGATCCAATGACTATGGCATTTATTCCAACGAGGTCCACTGCGAAATGTTACAATTGTGGTGAATTAACTCTTACAATAGTTATCGACGTAAACTGTTACGTATTCTAACCTTTGCATAGACAAAAGTTTTTGCTTTCTTCTGAACAAATCGTTGGAGCCATTAAAACTATATTTGTGACTAGTATAGTAATTTTATTATTAGTTTAAGAAATGTCAAAGTAAAAGTACAGATTATCGACGGAGAACCAGTGATTGAGATCACTCATTGCTAACAGGAAAGATATTAACACTAAATCTACCGACCATCAAAAGTGACTAACGTGTATGGTATTATAAAAATAACAAGATTAAATGTATTTAAATTTTTGTGCGATTTTTACTATAATATATACTGGAGTCAAAGAATACATTCAATCAATTCGTATGAAAACACCTTTACAATCTCAATAATTGTCGAATAAAAAATCTAAAATGGGTCATTTGACCCTTCGTGGTAGGTTTAGTGCTAATCTTTCATTTCACTTCGAACACTTTAATTCACTAACAAGAGTATTTTTCCTGTATACACTATATCCAAAATGAAGTCCGATTAATATAAATCTGCTGCCAACCTGTAGCCGATCTGATACCGATCTGATACCGATCTGATACCGATCTGATGCCAATCTGCAGCGTTTTTCATTGTTCCTACAAGTGTGTATCACTATTTTCGTGCCGCAAACGTCAATCCGAAATCTGGACTCGGCGTTTAAAGTGATGTAGCGAATCAGCTGTGTTTCCCGCGATTTTTCTTTGCGCGCGGCCGGCCGGCATTTGCGGCACCGTAATCATGAACTCGATGAAATCGTTAACTGACATTAATGCGATACGTGAATCAACTGTAAGTGGAACTATTTGGACGGAACGGAGCCACCGGTAATGGGCGGTAGTTAATGCTTGTCTACGTTAATCGCCACGTCTATGCCCTGCAATACATTCCGCGGAAGCCTCGCCTAGTAATCGTTATTGACTGGTACAGATCCCCCGGGTAGTAAGTGACATTTACACGATGCATTCTGTGTGAAACTTCCCCGGAGAGAGGAGAGAGAGAGAGGAGAGAGAGGAGAGAGAGACGTAAGAGGGGTAAAACGTCGTATCTCAATTCCGGTATCTATACAAACATCCAGTTCCCCTGACAACGAAACAACAACAAACGCCTAATAGCCGGCACTCGGCTAAAAGTTTAATTTCCTGACCAGAGGACAGTGCTTAAAGTAACCCCTATCCTGGTCTCTCTTGTTCACCCCAGAATTACGTTGCTTCCTCTGTCGCTTCCTGTTCATCCCTTCCTGTTCATCCCTTCCGCGTTTGCTCCCATTGATTTCGTTATATCTTTATACCTCCTTGCCATGATACCGTTATGCTCTTACAAGGATATTTCCGACCCAATTTTTAACAATTAGCTTTATACTGTTTTGTCACGTTTGAAATATTATTGGGTTGGAAAGAAAGTTCGTAGCGTTTTCAAATTAAGAATCGAAGATATAATTAAGGTATTTATTCATATGTATATTCAATAACACGAGAAGTTACCTCGAAAATGACAAAAAGTAATAAAACAGAATGGAAAATATGTTATTGAATAAATCTATGAATAAATATTTGAATTTTAGCTTTCAATTTTAATTTACAAGCGCTACGAACTTTCGTTCCAACTTCTAAACCAATATTTCCGGCGATGTTTGCATTCAAATTGGAGTAATTTTCAGCTTTGTGTGTTGAGGGATGTTTGAGATTCAATAAAAATTAATTGAAATTGTAACAAATGATTCTCGTGTTCCGCAGGGTACAGCGATGCTTGTTATATGCTTGTATAAAAATCTCTTTACCATCACTTGTTAATTTTATTATAAAATATTGACGTATTACAGATCGAGCGCACTTTGTCAAACGCTAAGGGAAATTGGTACACGACGTTTCGTATTTGTAAAAGATGTTAGGAAAAGTTCGTATTTCAAGCAAACGAACTATAAAAGAACGGTAGCAATAATATTCTTTATCTCAGTGGTAAAAAGACAATTAAATGCAATATTGTTAAAATAGTTACAAACACTAGGAACAAATGTAGATATTCATGCGCATCACAAAATATATAACGAGTTAATTATAGTAAGAGACCTGTAAAAATAATGATGTACAAGTGGAAACTGTGAAGTATACACCATATATTAAATTATAAAATAATCGAATTGAATTATAGCTTGATCGATTAAGAATTATATAAATAGCGGCAAAGGGTACGTCATACATTCAATTATAAGATTATTTATATTCTATAAAAGTATAGCTTGATTAATTAAGAATTATATGAATCATGACGAAGAATAATTTTGAATGAAAAAAGGGGGTTAAAATAATACAGGACACGTGGGATTACTTTTCTATTCTGACTTGGTATTTTACCGTTACTGCCAGTGGTTTTAAGGGTTATAATCTCATTATATTAATTTGATGCGTCACGAGGTCACGAGGCAGCTGCTACCCCCGTTGAGAAAGATTTTCTTCTTTAAATAGAACCAGGGTTATCCTTCTATATTCTTTAGAATATTATTCTCCATGACGAAGCCGATTCCTTCCGTTAGAATGTCAATCCGAATGTGAAAGTCTGAATTCGCAGAGTTACGTTTAATCTCTCGTCATGCAGGACCTTAAGCAGTGCCTTCAGCCATGCTGAATTAATTAAATATTTTAGTACTAACTATGCCGAGTAGACTTTGCATTTTTATGTAAAACATTACTCTACAAACACTTATGATTCGTCTGTAGTTAAAATTCATTGTCATACTAAATGCTTAATATTCCAAATATATTTTTATTAATTATTAAGAGCGTACTACAACTCCGTAGGAAACGTAAGATGTAATATATTTACATATTACATACAATATATTGACCAGAAATTAACAGTTTATTATTAACTCTAGAAAGAATAATTCTAACCAAAATAATCTTTGGTTAATCCCTTATTATTTTATTTGGCTTTGAGTATGTAAAATGCATTGCCGAATCACAAAAATAATATAACACATTCCCTAACAGTAAATTGAATGAGTAAACAGAAAATATATGTTTGCACGTTAGAAAGATATAGATCAAAGTTTACAAATGGAAAAAGATTGTATAATGGCAGCAATTACTTAGTTTTTTAAAGCGCGACTAAGAACGGCTCAAAAAGTAGATTCATAGCGAACCGCATAATGCGAACGCAGTGAAACAATGTACCTTTTCAAGAGCATGAACCCGGAAATCTTGTGTCGGCGAGCATAGTTTCTGGGCGAGTTCCACATGGTCGTGCCACTGACCCCTGCAACGCAGCTCCCCTTGGTATATGACTTGCATGTACAAAGAAAAAGTTTTGGGGTTGCCGCGTACGTTTCCACCCCACTGCGTTCTTTCCCTAGCATTCTTATGTTATGGCAGCCAGTGCATAATGAAAAAAAAGTAGCGAATACGAAGACAGATGGTTATGATGCGCGTCCATGGTATACCTCTGTTAAGCAGCAGATTATCAAACTTCCGACATAACCACGGGCCTCCTGCGCCATAAAATACAGACTCACAATACCGGTAATTTTATACTGTAATCTACGATCGCCGTCAATTTTTACAATCGCTTTTCTCTAAATTTTGTGACAGGGAAAGCCTCGCGAAAGGCAATTTTTAACGGTTTATTAAAACCTTCTTGCATCATACACTCCTCAGAAATAGTTAACATCAAAGGTTCTAAAATAATATTTCACCCATTTTTGCTTTACGATCAACAGATTATGTTCCATTTCTAGTTTCACATTTTAAAGAAGTACATCTCACAGAGAGAAAGAGATCAAATATTTTGCAGTATCTATAAATAAGTATGAAGGCTAATATTCAATATAATTAGACTGCATAAGTCTAAAAAAGGCTAGAATATAAAATTCGATAGAATTTTGTACAATTTTTCTTTGTTTTAGATCTACAAAGGCTGTTCCTATTAAAAATAGGATTTTATTTAATTCCACTTTCTTAAAATTTATCTACAAAAATTGGAAAAGACTTAAACATCCGCAGTCTAAATATAATACTTTTAATAGAAATATTAGATTAATTAAATATTGTCCAACTGGTAGAAAACAGTTTTTCCGGTCATTTAAGCTATCTTAAAACTCTAGAAAGTAAACGTAAATCAAAATAATGTTTAAAGTGCCTCCTAATAGCCTAATCTTGTGTAATAAATTACAACATACTCTTCAGAGTCAATACAACGGATGCCATCCCGAAGGAGTTAGTACAACGAAACAATCTGAGTCAGAGTAACCATGCATTATGAAATACGACATTTTCGGTTAATCTTTCGGATCTTCCTTGATACAAGAAACTGTATAAATCTAAGCATGCATATGCGGGTCAAGAGAGCGAAAATAAAGATTGGAAAACAGAAATTTTCCAAACAGTTTTGCCATAACACATTTCTGGTAGGGCTGACTCGCCGGTAGTTTCGAAGTGACGAAAGGGGGTAGGGGATTCCTGAAGAGAAAACAGCCGGCTAAAAGAGTGGGAAAGAGAGGGACGAGAATTTGGTGGAATGGAGAGAGGGGATCAGAGTACAGTCCCGTGTCCCCCGCGTCATGAATCATGCATTCTCATCCCCTAGGAACGAACTGGAGCGCTCTGCGGTAGCGCGATCCGTCCAACAAATAAACAATGTTATTTGTTCTCTGGGATCTCGACCCATTCGCAGTCGTCCAAAAGACTTCGTGAGGATGGTACAGAAGGTCGAGCTCTGGAATTCCACATTTTCGCAAACCAAAATGTTGGGTAGGGCGACCGGAGCAGAAGGGGGAGAAGCGATATCCCCTTTTCCCTTACTACGGTTCTTCTTCGCATCCCTCCACTGTTTTTCGCTCTTATTTTGGCTCCTGCTGTTCCGCGTCACCATTTCCCACTCGCCACTTTTATTTTATGACAATCTGTCTTGTCAACGCCAGAAGAAACTTTCCCAACGATCGTAATGTTTCAACAAGACCGATGAGAGCCAACGCCGACCAAATTACACTCGAATAACGATTCCTTTCTACTTCCTGATCCTGTGTAGAACAAGTTCTATCTAGTTCAGATAATCGAAATACCCTACCGGAACCAAACTGCCCTTAATGTAAAATACAGTTTCTCGCTGGAGCAACTTCAACTTTATTTTTCAAAGTGAGAATTTTCTCCTGTATGAAAAACACAGCGTACGTTGGAAAAAACACTTTTGGAATGAAAATTCCTTACAGTTCGTGCAGTGTCTGTCTTCGAACTAATAATATACGAATTAAGCATCTCACTATGTAGCAGGTTTTAATCTTCTGTACTCTAACCTCGAAAGCTCATTACATTTTTGTAACGTTATTTTTATTAAAGCTGAAAGAGTTAAGTTTATATTGATGCAATTGAGTTTATTTATGACGAAAAGTCTACTTATATAAAATCTACAAATATGAATTCAATTAAATGGAGTAAACTAACAATTGTTAGCCCTGTCTCAAACGTCTATAAGACCACTACGTTTCAGTTTTAATGAACCACAATGACATAATTATTGTGGAAAAATATTATCTAATTACATTGCTAATTTCTACGTTTTCTTATCTGTTCCAGATGAACCGTCCTATTCAAGTGAAGCCGGCGGACAGTGAAAACCGCGGAGGTGAGAACAGGCACACGTACCAGTATAATTATATATCGTCATCGAATATCGTTAATAAGGCTAAATTTGAGATCTAGCAAATGAATTTAAAATTCATTTCTGACTTATCTTGTGTGTTACTATTGTTACTAAACTTGCGTCAAGTCTTCAATCTTCGAAAGATAGAAGCGAAGACCAAGTACGTGATCGAAAGAACTGAATTGTTAAATTCAGTGTCCAATACCGTCTAATGAATAACGAAATTGATACATTATTATTAAAAACATTTTCGTGTTCCTGAAATTAATAACAACTGTAATGCATTTACTTCTAAAGGCACCGAATCCGTAACAAAGGATGCGCTATTGACGGAAAGATTCAATAAAATATAGCGGATTTAATGGCGAGCTATGAAATATTTTTATTGAATGGGAAAGCATTAACTGTAACATACAGTAATACTCGTTGACAACCCATACGTAACTTTCAATCGAACAAACACAAAAAAGCACGCCTCGATAAAATTTCGTTTCTGTACAATGCCTGCGCCGTTTTCGAGTTGTGTACTATTCATTAATTTCGTGTCAACGAAAATCTACCGATATTTTTGCGATCTTACCGCTTTTGCGAGGACCAAGCGTTATAAAACTCGCGCGCAACAAATGGCTCGGATGAAATGCAAAATGGGATAATACTTGACCATGCACGTAGGATTTATTATAAAAAGCGCAAATTGATGCTTATATTTATTGATTAACAGATTTATAAATACTTTTCATTTTATTTATTCGATACAATTATCAGTGTCGACATCTGATAGCTATGACACTAGTAATCCCTTAAGCGCTTGCAAAATTTCTTTATGAAATATAAATATTTTCTATTATTGCAGACATATTTACATATTTCTATCATTCAATTCACTTATGAAAACGTCTAATAAAATGGAGTAATTTAAACACAAAGCGTAGCCTATACACAGAGACAAATAACGAAGAGAATTGAAGAAAGAAAGAACGGGTGGTCAGAATAGGATAGTCGCACGAAGCTAAATTCAAGTTTATTCGGATTTCAGTAGCTTTTTCGCGCAAACGTTGAAATTATGGTCGCGTAAAAGTCGGGATCGGGATATTGGCTTTGCGCGATCAATTGAGTTTGATCCATCTATGGTGTTCAAGGAGAAGCACTGAAGAAAGAGAAAAGCGGGTTACGGGGCGGAGCAAGAGAAATGGATGAGGGGGCCCGTAATTCATATGCTAATCTCGCGTAGATGCCATTGTAATCTCCGGTCGGCTGTCTCAGTGTGACCCCACAAAGCCTCAGTTTGACGTAACTATAGGACGAGCGATCTAACCCTGAACACTGTCACTGCCGCTGTTTCCACTGTTTCAGACGGTATTCGTGTGCACATAAATAGACTTTTACATTAAAGACATTTAATAACAAAATTATTAAAGACATTGCTTACAAATCACAAAAGTATCAATATAAAGAGTTAAAGAATATTGGTGGACATTGTTGCACTATTTTTAACTCATAAAAATTATTCAAAAAAGCAATAAACTGTAGCCCCTATATCTCGCATAAAAATTTAAAAGAGTCTAAATCGTCAGTAGGTTACGGTGATATTATACATACAACGTTGATCGCACAAAAATAAAGTAACAAACGGGCGTTGTCTCGGAAGGGTTAAACACCAACCGAGAAAACTGTAGAATAAACATGTCGACCATTTTGTCACGGCTTTCAAGACTAAGCACGGTCGATTGTCTCGCGAAAGCTGCCGGAATTAAGTGTACAACGACGGAAACAGATTTGAGAAATACGTATATCTCGCGCGGAAGTTGCTCAAGCTCAAGGGTAGTGGAAGTTCCTGCGAGTGGATAAGGGTGGCTGCTATGCCGGAGCTAGTTGAGCAAGTAGATAAGTTTCGATCCCTCGGCGAGTCACCTTGCCTCCGCCGCCATCACTCGCCCTACCATGTTCGAGCAGATAAACGTATCCTGGGATATCGAGATTCTCGAAGGTTGCCTTCATTGCCGGCAACTTTGAGTTGGTCGACGTGGCACGAACTGCTCCGGGTCCGAAGCTATTGCGAGAAATCCTTGAGGATTATGAGAGAACGACGTGCTTCTTCGAAGACGGGGAATGATGTCGTCAATAGAACGTCGCACCGAGGTATAAAGTTACGTATGGGTCAGAAATTACGGCGTATTTAACGACCTCTTCGTCGTTAAGCACGCAAGAATTCGCGCAGAGATTAGTGTATCGAAGACGTTTTCTAATCAGTCGATCGGATCGATCTCCGCGAACATTGGCAAACGAGAAACATTCGACACTTTTCTGCGACACAACCATAACAAGATCTGTATGGCTCTCGTATTTTTGTAATAGGTCCATGTATAGTTCACATTTCACAATTTCTGTGAGAAAGAAAATATGAAATCGTTTCCCGCAAGGGTTGACTGTACAGCAAAACCTCGCTCGTGGTCGAAACCGAAAATGCAAAAATCGAGGTTGTGCAACGAAAGAAATAATCAATCACAGTGATTCGTAGAACTTCTTTTGTTTCTACGTAGCCACCACAATCCCCACCACGAGTACCAGAACTTCTACAACCTTGTGGTGGGAATCGCTAGTACGCTACGAGAGAGGTTCTACTGTATATTGTCTTGCGAACGGTACAAAGATAAGACCGTGACTTATTGAACGATGCAATGAAACTTGGTTTTCGTACAATCATCGAGTGCTCGTTCCATTGTTCGGAAAATTTGGACACTTTGGCGGGGTCTGTTTGTCTCCAAGAATTAAAGGTAATTATTTGGCGTGATCCATTAGGATCGATTAGACGGACGTCGTAGCTGGCGAACGTTATGTCTTCCATTTCCATGTGTTTTTCGATATTATCCCATTCACCGTTTTAATCGAATTAACGAAGTAATCGTAGGGTGTGAACAAAAACCAATCTAAAAGCGGAACAAAAGGAGTCGTCGGAGGTGGGAGAGCGGGCGAAAGAAAAGGAAATACGGCGTCAAACAGAATGTTCGCTTTGTTCTCGGTGTCCAGTTAGAAGATAATTTCCCAAGGGTTAATTCCTTCCTTGATTTCTCAGAGAGACCCTGACCGGGAAAAGGAACGCGAAGGGCACGTTAACACTTAGCCTGAGCGACAAAGGTCCAATTCCTGGTCCCCACGGTGTCCTGGCACGACAATGGAAACGAACGCTCGATGAAAAGTACTCGGGGCTTAAGGAAGGAGAATTCCCTGTCAAAGAATAGCAGAAGGAAGTGTGAGGATGGTTGAAGGACGGAGCGAAAAGGAACGAAGGGAACGAAGGGAACGAAGGGAACGAATGGGGGGAGGGGCGGGGCGGGGGTTTGAGAAAGAGCAGGGTGGACGAAGGGGTAAGAATCCGTGGAGAACGGGGATGCAACGAGGCTGCAAGTCAGGCGAGAATCTAATTTCCCGAGACAAATCCTTAAATGTGCCCTGGAGCCTAGCTGGAAGGCGCGAGCCAAGCCACCGGCTGGAATGAGCTCGCGTCTAGCACCCGCGACGACGACCTTTAACTCGGTTCGCCAATTTTGCATCTCCATAACCTCGCGAAGACGCGTCATTAAGTTCATTCACGTGGGGAATGCGGTGAATCGAAAGCACGAACCGTAGCCGCGTTATCCGAGGAATGTAAAATTGTGATAAAACGGTTACGCCCGATTGAAATCCTCGCCCGCCCGACACCACGCAGGAACTTCCGAACTTTCGATTAACGGAAGTGCCCTCGCCTACTCGAGATACAATCGTTTTATCAAACGACCAGGTTTTTCTCGCCGAACATGTGCAGCACTAAAAGAATCTGAACTCGCAAACAGTCGTATAGCTGCGAACTTAAATCGTAGTGATCGTTGCTGTTTAAGACCTTTCATGAGAGGTTGCAGAAATATGCTGCACTGTATATTCTAAGAGAAGCTCTTTCGCTAACAGAAAGAGATAAATTTGTTTAGACTCGTGCAGGGAGGACCGTGTATCTAGTCTCGAGGAGATACATATAGTCAACGACGACAACGAATGATGTAATTTGGGCCCAATAGCATTTCTTTGTTTCTGTTCTGTATTCCAGAGTGCATGATGGACGACGGGAGCACCAGTGCCATCTTCTGGAAGTAGGAGGCACCGGTGGCGGCAGCTGAAGGTAACTTCGACTTCCAGGAGATAGCTAGCTTCCTTACAGTACCTCTATTCTTCTTCTTCTCCGCAAATCGGCAGAAGGAGAACCTCTTTAAGAGAAAAAAGAAAAAACGAATTTTTCTCTCTCATCACGCCATCACCGCTGATTCAGCCAGCACAGCTCGCCGCAAAGTTCATTTTGCTGCTCGCTAGTGTTTGACCCACGATACCCAGCATTCCTTCACGAACTTTTCTTCTCCTCCCTCGACCACGGTCCAATTTCTAGACCCGTCGCGCGACCAGTATACATATACGGGGTGTTTGTCGTTGTAGACCATACGTTTTTTTAGACGGTTGCGTTGATCTAATGAAAAAAGTTGTACATGCAAGATTCCCCGGTTTTTCAACCCGGGATTAAGAAATTTCGAATAGAGCCGTGTAGGGGAAGTTACCTGACGCTGAAGAGCACTTGGTGTCGGACACTAGCATTTTATTAAACAATTGAAATATAAGGGAAAGATTCAACCCGAGGAAAGCATAAGGAAGATTTGACAGAAGCAGAGAATTCAATGGAACTGATGAGTCTCTCAACAATAAGAAAATGAAATCAATGAAATGAGGACAAGCCTCAAAAACTATTGGACTATTTTAGTCTGCGGAATTCATGCATCTATGGCAAGAATGAGTAGATGCATTACAAACCTGTAAAGGCAGTAATAGAATATATTTTGAAAGTGTCCGACAGTAGGTGTCACTGCTTGTTTCTTTAAAATCGTAAGTCAAGATTTGAAGAAGAATTATGTGAAACAAATATGTTTCTTCTGGTCATTCCATTTATTCGATCGAATATTTAAGATTGTGAATGCAATTTAATGCAAAAGAAAGATCTAAAAGTATAGTTTTATATATTTTAGAAAAACATTTTAGCAAAAAACAAGTAGTATTTATCAAAGAAAAGTTTCAGTCAAATTAATTTTAAGCACTTTGTTGCCTATAATAATAGTTTACAGCATAATGATTTTCTTCTCCTAAATTGTTTCAATGTTTCATTGGTACACTCAAAAAGGTACATTGAATTCGATGAAAGATTGTAATAGACAAGGTGTTAAGTGAAAAGAGAAACATTGTTCGCAGCGTTTCTTCATTAGATCATCACACAAAAGTCTTAAAACTTACAAATTATTTCGGCGATACTCTGTATATTCACTTTCGAATGAAAACAGAATCCAAGATTCAAATATCATTGAACGAACATGCCCTAAATTTTGTCCGATCGCGGGACTTTGTCGAACTCGCAAAATTTGTTGCTCTTTGATCGTGTTAAGAAAGCATATGCCGTTGAAATTACGGATTCCCGGGGAATTTAATCCTCAATTGTTTGGCTTTTGCAATCGTGTCACCCGATTTAGCAAAGAAATTGATTTTTCGGTCGTTCGGAATGCGTTCGATTCGATTAATCATGGCAAAAGAGCTGCCCTATTCGATTCGGTTTCGCGGAATGCGACGCGTCTTTATTAGAAAAACCTATCTCCGTTTCGAATACCGTTCTGCTGTTCCTAATCCATTTCATCGGAGAACTCGAACATACAGCGTGGTACACTCTATATAA
Organism: Lasioglossum figueresi; assembly: GCA_028455805.1. Taxonomy (NCBI): domain Eukaryota; kingdom Metazoa; phylum Arthropoda; class Insecta; order Hymenoptera; family Halictidae; genus Lasioglossum; species Lasioglossum figueresi. The sequence goes on along the minus strand of CM052201.1, from coordinate 6,197,727 downwards.
GGTATTACAAACAATGTTGTGCGTGCCCACGTGCGTGAACGTTTACCTAGTAGCCGTCAACTTGTCGTTCGTGTTTTTGCTCTATTTATTGCGCACCGGCGTTTATCACATTGTTAACAACTCGTTACGGCGGAATGTGCGTGGACGCTCTTAGATTCCCATGAGCCAAACCTTCAGCACCCTATAAATTAACACGATGGCGGTCGTCGCGTTGACTATTTTATACTCAAACTACAAAGTACCTAATTGGGACTTATCCAAAATTCTTTAAATATTTACTAAGATAGTTTCAAGTACAGAACTACGATTATCCGAACTAAACAGGAAAACTGTTCGAATATTGGAACTCAGTTATAATGCTAGAATCAATTTTGATTAACTTGCACATAGATCTCCTTAGATTGAGCTATTTACATCTGAGGCCTGTCGGGATACTAAAGACCTCAGACGTCGAAGATTTGGATAATCGAGGTCCCACTGTACGTAATTTAAAACTGAAGCCCCGAAATGTTACAATGAGGTTAAAGAAACTTTGCAGTTGTGCAATACGACAGAAAATGAAGAAATTTTGTTGGGGTCAACAGAGACCCCAGGATACTATTACAGGGTTAAAGACGCATCCGTGCACGACCAGCTCGAATTTCAAAGGGTAAAACTCATTATCTCAGAGCGTCTACCGACCGTATGTTGCAGAATAGCTTCCCTTTTTGTTTCGAGGACCGAATATATATCGTTCGTCTCGTAAGATTATTCATTATCCCGTAATTGATCCCAATTTTTCAACTTTTCACCTTGATCCCTTTCGTATGAACAACCTCAAGCGTAAATATTATATATTTATATATGATTATATATTTATATATATTATACCGCTCTTTACAGCTATGACCATAAAATAGTGGCTCGCTCGTTGGATGTGTTGTCTCGTTCGTTGTCGATGTGTTTTTTTATCACCTCTGTAAATATTTTCTGATTATGATGTCAGCTACGTTTATCTTATTCTATTACTTAGATATGATTCTATATAAGAACTTTTTTATCCCTGACCCCCTCCAACATCAGCCAGTTCCCCAAAACTGCTCTCTATCCACGACGACAGATCCTTCCACGCGTTCCCATTGGCCACATTTCTCTTTCACGTAGTCCCAGTCGATCTCGCACACCCACAACCAAAAATTATCGATATTATACAGGGGTACACGTACACGCGGGATACACTCTCAGTGCAGATATTTCTATTTACCATCGACAATTTTATCTGATTCTCTCTGAACCATGAATTTTGTTATGGTCAAACGAAAAATTGATAGCTCGAACACAATTTTGGACAATCTAATCGTACAATTATAATATTGATATTTCTCCGGATGTTACACGAATAGTCTTGGAACCTTGAGAGTGTGTTACACGAGTAACGAATACATTTATAATTATGTAACTCGAAATAATGGAAATTGTTGGGCCTTGCTATCAGAATAAGTGATTTTGTTGATCTGATCGAAATTTTGCAAATTTTCTGGATCCCTATGGGGTAATATCGATGGGGTATTTTCAGTTTCGTTTTCCTTTTAAATGAGTAGAACACGCTTTCAAAGTTCAATGCCTCATTTTCCAATGAATTGACGATCTCGCGCAAGTAATGATCAAAAACATGAGAAACTAATCAGGCCCAAGTATTTTTAATTAAATGAGAAATAACATTACAATCACAGACCGATTCTTTCTGTACACAAGTGACGTGTGACCCTTTATAAGCGATATATTGACCTCAGCACCATGCGGAACACTTGCTGGCAATGTCGTCTACAAATATAATTTTTCGGTGGTGTAGTCGGCAAAGTAATGAAAATTGAAATAAATAATTATGTATTGCGAAATATCATAGTAGACGACATTAACGTCAAGACTTCCGGCCGTAGTTGAGTCGCTTGTACGCCCCATCCGATTTTTACGCGAATACCGTTTTTTCTCCATCTGTTTCTTCGGCTTGTGGCGTAGGATGTAGGATTGACATTGGTTGAATTATCTTAATTTTCTTTGTTATCGTTACTTTACTACCTTCTAACTCCCACTGAAATATATTATCGTCACTGTCACACGTGTACGTCGTGTTATATATTATACAATACTGTTACCGATATTAGTATTACAAATAATACTTTATTGTCCTTGTCATTTTTACGTCCATTTTATATATCCACAATCGGGAACGTATCGATGTATGCATACATATATACATTTCACACGAGTCTAAAGTGCAACCAAAAAAAAAATAAAAAAGAAAACAATGTGTAATTGAAATATGGCCATAACAGGCAGTATAAATTTTGCATCTAACATAGACATATACATATGTATATATCTATATACATTCCGAAATATGTAGATATACGTATATATGTATATTTATATACCCTTACCTCCTTCCCCTTAGGATGGTGGATGCTGGTGTAACCGTGTAACTTTGTCGTTCTCGGTGTTAGCCGCAAAATCTCTTTTTAATGCCTAATAAGCGCTATAAGCGAAATCCCGCTATATCTAAGCCAAAGACTAATAAATTTTTTTTCGTTTTTTTTTCTCTGTTCCCTTTATTTCAACACGCGGACGACCCGCAGACAGAAAGCTGTTCGTGGGAATGCTCAGCAAACAGCAAACCGAAGACGATGTCAGAAAGTTGTTCACTGCCTTTGGCACAATAGAGGAGTGTACCATCCTCCGAGGACCTGACGGCGGTAGCAGAGGTGAGTGATAAATACTTTTATTCTTCACTACTGTTATATATTCTTATACTAGGCCGATTTACATGTTGCTTCGTCAAACTCCAAACTACTTTTCTATCTAACCACTTGCCTTCTAATGTCGAATCTGGTGAAAATTTTGAACATAATCTATTAAATATTGTGTATGTCATTAAGTTAAATATAGGAAATTGTAAACATTACAAAAAAGCTCTAATCAATGTAGCTGTAACATGAATTGTAAGGCAAGTGGTTAATCTTGCATTACTCATTTTAATTATGATATTTAAATTCTTAAAATGTGACATTTTTCACATTATTGACTAGGTGATCAGTAATTCATACTTATAAGTAGACTGCGTATTTTAAGAAAGATTGAAATAATTTAACGATACTAATCAATAATTATCATCTTCATAAAACGATTATAGAAAGGAAGAAATTTCTATTTGGGTTTTGTGTATTGCAATCAATACAGACAATTTTTATTTTGCATAAAGATTCGCAAACTTACTTATAAGAGATTGAATTGGACTAATAATGAATAAATTTAGTTGAATTGAATTTATTGGAACTCTATTGGAGGCATATGAGTAATGCAGGGTTAATGAACATTTTAGAGATTTGTATTCATTGCAAGTGCTATTTAGAATAAACTGTTTGTTCCATAAATAATGTCATTGAATGAATAATAACAATTTGAGCTTGGTACCACGTATGTTAAATGTTACAGTGTGATAAATATTTAACTGGATATGAATCAATTATGTGCGGAAGAAATATTTTCTCTTTACTATATCTATTCTTTAAAAGATTAGATATACATACAATACTTTTGGAATGTCCTCTTTTTTTGCTTTTGTCTGACGATAATATTATTCTGTTTAGCTGAACTGGATAAAATTAATCGCTATATTATTGCATTATACTTCATGAAATCAAAATTACGGCGAATAAAAGATTCGGCATTGAGTTGATCTTGCTACTTTGATACGCCGCGCGACAGAATAAATTTTGTTGTATTATTTGCATATTTAGCAATCGTAAGCTGCGAGGCTTATATTTCGCACCATTCCCAAAGCGTCCTTCTGCATATTAAATAGAATCAAATACTCCCCCGGGAATTCGGCCCTTAAAAAGAGGAAATTTGGGGATCAACATAAGCCAACTGCGCAAAATAGATCCCAGGTTAAAGCCAACACAGGTTGTGTGAAAGACACCATCCTCGTCGCTTGTGATTCGCATAATTTCCGATCCACAAAAACAACGCAACGAAAAGATCGATCATTCACACCATCAGCATCATGAAACCCGTAGCTGCACTCTGGAACCAATGAAAATCCTTTTCACCAAAGATAGGGAACGAAGAGAAATGAATTGGAAGAAGTTCAGATTGCATAAGAAGCTAGCAATTTCCGTGGAGGGAACCAATAATTTCAAAAAAGATCTCCGTATAAAAATAAAGACGCCGAGTAACGGGAAACTAATTGAGTTTTTGAGGTTGAGGGGAAAGTGAGAGAAGAAACCGAGGAAAATGATTAAAGCAGAGGCAGAAATCGGGGGTAATAAGGTGCAAGAAAATGAAGGCAACGATGAAAAACGGTCGGGGGGGAAAGGGTTATGTGATTGAAGCTGCATCGTGACAAAAAGAAGGAGGGCTAAGTGGCCAAGCAGGCGTGAATGTAATTAAATTCCACCTTGAAGTAAAACTCACTTTCAACGGTTAATAAGATTTTGAACGCGGCCCGGTGATGTAACATAGCACCCATCGTCTTTGATAGGTTTGCAATGCGAAAGGAACTTGGCGAAGGCATGACTGTGAACGGGGTAGGGGTGAAAGCAGTACTGTAGGAGGAGAGACCCTTATGATGTCAGGAGACTCTGCTCTTGTGCTTCACGGACACCAAATCTCTCTCCTCTTTCGTTCACCCACCATCTATTCCTTTCTGCTGAACTGTAGCTTCTGTCATTGCCTTTGGACTCTTTGTTGAAAATCAGGCTGATGTTGCACTCGCGTTTCAAGCACTTTAATTAAAAGTCTGCTACTGCGATCATTGGTTTCCACGAATCGATCACCCCTTCGAAATATTGCGCTAGTTGCTCGCAAGAGCCCTCGGCAATTCCAACATTCTACTTTTCGGTGAACAGAAAATTCCAGATTAAAACAGGACAGAATTGCTTCTAGAGATCAACGAGGCAAGTTCAAACTTAAGCATTTCGAAACTGAAGTAACTACCAAAGCATCCGAGACTTAATGTGCCGTCATTGTGGTCGTTGACGGTTAAGGGGACATTACACTTTCTCGGGTCGGTAAAATCGACTTTTTGAAAACTTTTTGAAAATTTCAGAGGAAAATTCGAAATACTTTTTACGTTATAGACGATTATAGCAGGCATAGCTGATTGAACGTAAGTAGATTTTGAATGTGAAAATTCGTTTGTCAAAACTTTAAACGCGTTTTTCTCAAAACAACGTTTTTGTAATCGGCGTGCATTATAACTTAAAAACCATTTAACCGATCGGTCTGAAATTTTAATATGTTCTTCTACACAACAATAACCCAGTATAGACAATAATAAATAAGGTTAACGTTTTTTTTATGAAGAAAATGCAATTTTTGAGACCACCAACTTTGGTTGTCCACCATTTTGTGAAATTTTACTCGAACAAAATAATCGTAGTCTATACTGGGGCCATAGTCATACTTTTTCTATGGGCAATTCTTTTTTTTCAAACGCTCCAGTGAGCCGTAATCGTGCACACCAACAGTTCAAAATTTTTAAAATGACTTCCATGAGGCTGCAAAAAAGCCCTATATAAAATCATTTACAAAATTATATAAAAAATTTTCTTGTATTTAAAGGCTTAAGATATATGTCAAAAAATTGTGGACTCAAAAAATGTTTTTTCATTACTTTACAGTCCCATAAAAATTAGTAGATTAGTAGATTAGTAGAGAAAGTGTAATGTTCCCTTATCACCGATATTTATCTGCTATTAGGAGATATCACATGATGTTAAGAGCCATTAGTTATACTGGTAAATACTGAGATAATTCTAGTTAAATCGTAATATAATTTCGAAAATGGGAAAATTGAATTAATTTCGATTTTGTACGACTCTTATTATAATATTAGGTTAGCAACTAAGTTCGCGACCTTTACATTTTCTCGAAGTCATTTATATATGTTTTTTAAGCATGAGTATTTAATATAAAATTAATCACAAAATTCAGAGCTTCCTAATGATACAAAGTTCAACAGGAGTGGTCACTGAATGAGATTATGAGGTTAATACGATAACAGAATTACGAAACAAAATGTCGCGAATTTAGTTGGCAACCTAATATATGCTTTAATAATTAAATTTATTCGATAATTTTCCGCGGATGTCTTTGTAAGAACAATAAATGCAAAACAAAGGAAAACCGTTTGACAATGTCAATTCAATTTGAACTTCTCGTTTCGAGACATTTCGTAGTTACAAATAAATACGATTAACATTACCTTTTTTGCAAGTGTTGTACATCTGTATATGCATTAGGTGTCTGCAAAACTGTTAGTCTTTTCTTCAACATTATTTTATTCAAACACTACACACGAGATATGTTAACAGTTAACTTTTTGCAAGTCTTCAGCAAAAAGTAAAAATCGCGCCAGATCGGCACGCGGAAACGCAAATTGATCCTTACATATATCTTGCCCGCAACGCCATCTACCCAATACAGACCTAAAGCCTAATACAATACGACAATACATAGTGTAGTGTACATATGGTTGAAATAATTACAGTCGCAATAAATTAAAAGTTGGTAGTGCGACTACCTACATTAATGTAAATCAGATCCAACAGGATTAATGAAACGAATTTATTGTTCATTTTTCATTTAGTCCTACAACAGTGCAATATTTCAAAGTGCTTTGCTGAAGCAGCACCTGTCGAACACTAGAAGTAAATAGTATGTTACCTTAACCTAACCTAACCTTTCGAAAATGGGAACATTGAATTTATTTCCGTTTTGTACGATTCTTATTATAATATATGCTTCAATAATTAAATTTATTCGATCATTTGCCATGGGTAACCTTGTAACTACGATAATTGCAAAACAAAAGAAAATCATTTGACAGTGGCAGGCTCAATGTCAATTCTAACCTAACCCAGACACTTCTCGTTTCGAGACATTTCGTAGTTAAAAATAAATACGATTAACATTACCTTTTTTGTCAGTATTGTACATCTGTATATGTATTAGACGTCTGTAAAAATGTTAATCTTCACATTAACATTATTTCACTCCCACACGATCCACGAGATATGTTAACAATTAACCCCTCGCCTTGCTTAATAAATATATGCATATTATTAATTTCCTCTAACCCGAGATGAAATTCTATTTTGTTTTCGTTAATATACAGTTATTGGAGAACATGTAGACATACAATAGATATTTTTAGGAAATTACAAACTACAAAGAAAGTACTAATCACTGAAACCGCAAAATAAATCGTAGGGCAAGGGGTTTTAACTTTCTGCAAGTCATGAGCAAAAAGTAAAAAAACGTGCTAGATCGGCACGCGGGAACGTAAACTCGATTCTCACCTAAAGTCGAATACATATGATACATGTACATATTGTAGTGTACATGCGGTTGAAATAATTGCAGTCGCAATAAATTAAAAGTGGTTAGTGCAATGTGCATACATTAATATAAATCAGGTCCAACGGGATTAATGAAACAAATTTATTGTTAACTAACCTGTTGGCGATAAATTTAATTATAATTGTTCTGAAATGGCCAGCAACACGTCTCTAAAGGATTTATCTTCTATGGGGAGCTACCGATCGGTTATTCCCTGCAACTCCACCGTTACGTCCCTTGTCTTGGTTCCGTTCTGACGGAAACTTTCCGAACACGCTTCATCACCGTTCACCCGCTCTCACTTGAATTTCAGAACTAGCTAATCCGCGATGTAATAGAGACATCAAGGAGATCTCTCTTGTACGACTTCACCTGTATATCACTTTAGGGCTGCTGCTGCAGCCGGTAGAGTTACGCTAGTGACGTGTAGTGTCCTGAACGAACAGCATGTCGATATCATCCTACTACGTGAAGCACGAATTTTGGCTCGAAAGTTTTTGGTTTTCGGGAATAATTCGGTCAGTAGTAAAACCACGTTAGTACTCGTATAGCATAAAAAAGTAATGAGATTTCAATAATTTTAGGTTATTACGAGATTTTTCTTATGTATCTTAAATTATCTATCAATAAGCCAGATTTCTATAACGCGTTTTAAAATATAGCAAGTAAATACTGCTCTAGAAAAAATTCGTTGTTCTTAGGTTGTTGCAACGGCGATTAACAAGTGAGGATACGATTTACATAATCCATGCCGCAAAGTTCCGAACGGAGCAACAAGTGAAACTTCTGTTGATGGATCACACAATGGAACGAACATTGTGTACATCTATACGTTGATAAACGTAACCCGATTTATTCAGTGTTTCACTGCTGCCGAGCAATAAGGTGGCGATAACGATATCGTTGGGCATTTTGTATCGTAAGCATTAAATGCGTATACCATTCTGATGCTATCCTAGAATGACATTTCTCTTCCGATATTAAAGGTCATCCCGAGGTCATCTACCAAGTATACTCTAACGCATTGTGGGAGTCAGATGTACTGCAACGAATATTCATGATAAAATATAGCAAAACTGGCCAATTTAAAACTTCTATTCTTCTGCCATTGACATTGAAGCATTAAAGTAAGTGTAGACAAATAGTAAATATAAATTTTCTTTTTACTTCTGTGAAATGATCAGGGGTCAAAGAAACGTTAATCATTGCAGCTTTGACGTTAAGAACGAAGATTATACGTTTCAGGTAGACACCGCGTACATGAATCTCGTCATTATCTTTCTGTAAGTACCAAACAACTGGAGCTAATATTCCCAGCCTCCTTCGAGGAGGTCTGTCAGACGACACGCCATATAATTATCATGTTTTCCAAAGTTATTTGCGATCCGGCCGTTGTATTCAAATAAGTTACTTTATCGGTGGATACTAGCTAGATTGGTAGTTCGGGGTGGGCGGGAGGAAGGGGGTGGCAGCATAGAATGTCTCGGTAACGAGGAAGGAAGGAGTTTAAGAAAGGAATTCGTTTCCCGGATCCTTTGGGGAAGACACGGCCGCCTGTCTTCGTCATCGGCGAGAGGCGGTCCGCATTCCTCCAATGCGATAGTAACGACAGAGACTCTTCGTCCAATTATTTTTCCCTCGCTTCGAAACATTTCAACGCCACTTCAGCGAACGAACTCGTTCCATTCTCTCGTTTGCGTGCCAACTTTTCTTCACCTCGTCCTGTCTCGTTCCACCCTCCCCCCACTCTCCCCTTCTCTCTCTTTTCGATTCTCCTCGAGAGTCGACTCCGTTTTTCGATCCTCGGAAGGAGGTCCCAGGACAAGCGACTCGAGCCCGCATTATTTCAATTGTGCGAGCAGCAATAATTCACCGTGCTAAGAAGATTATAAAATGTTTATGAATAATGGAACGAAATATTATTCGAAGCAGGTTCAAGGATTCTCTCTCTCTCACTTTCTCGTTCTCTCGGTCTCTCTCTCGCTCTCTCGCTCTCTCTCTCTCTTCTATACTTGAGCACAGGAGGGTTGCACGATGAGATTCTCCACCAACACCAAGGCAAATAATACCGTGGACGCACCTCGGAACGAAGAGAGGCGACCTCCGTATCCTATATCCGCTTATTATATGTAGAACGGTGTGTTGTAAACGTTAAACGAATATTCGCGCAGCAGAACAATTTCGTGTATTAAGTTGTAACAACATTGCGCCCCTGCATTTCTGATCCTCTTTCCGTTGCCAAGCTCCCCGACGTGCTATTCATATCTATCTGCTAGACCGTCGAGTGGCATTATATCATCTTTAAACAGCTTTCATAGACAGGGAACGTAAACAATGAGATTACGCATTCTGTTTCTTGCTCTTCTACTACTTTATTTATTTGCAACAATTCTGCCTCGCCAGAGACATTTTTCTCCGATAGGTTCCAAGATAATAAGCTTTTCTTGCTGAATGCGAAATCCTCCGAGAGATTCGCGGACTCTCGATTCACTGCGGTATGAACTTAATTAGAGATAACGAAATCTGCTGAGAAAATTCTAAAATTACAGCGACCAATCCGGCTACGAAAAGGGAAGAGAGCTATGCTTTTCGATTTGATAGGGATCAACTTTTAGAAAGTGTGTTATTGTATGTGGGAAAGCATTTTCAATAACTTTCCCCCGAGCTTTCTGTTTGATCACGTGACATCAATACATCAGAATGGTCCCGTTAACGACACTGCTGGCAGGAAATATGACGAATCAATAATTTTCCCAGCCTAGCATTTTATGAGGGAGTATTAAAAGGGCGATATTTATCGATGATTAATCGTTCTGCTGTCACCTGCACGGGTTCGTCACTCCGCTGAATGTATCGTGCCTCAATACACATATCCCGTCTACCGTTTTATCTCCGAAATTGACGTCGATGAAATTATTATTTTGTGTCGCTGCAGAGCTGTGCTGGTCAACTTTTATTCATCGCCCTATCGAAAGAAAACAGTACTTGTTATTCAGTAGCTTCCGCGCAACTGGGAAGTGTAGATTTGTGCTTGTGCTATCATTTTGTCCTATTTGGGTAATACAAAATGTGCTATCCTTCTGTCACACAGTGTAATAGCCCAATTTTGGTAAGACCGAATTTGGAGGTGTTCGTTTGTCGCAAATATTTTATGGATCCGGCATCTCTAATGATCCATTTCAATTAAAAGACAGCGCGACTCACGTTCGGAAACGTTGACGAGCAAACGTTTGCGGAGACAAGGGGATCGAATGACAGTCTGTAACCTTCATTTGCCGGGGTTGACACGCGGGTATCGACGTGAAAGAGAAAGACAGATACCTAGCGATGTTTCAAACGGGCGAGAAGAGCACTAAATCAAAACGATGCCGCGAAACCGCTGGAAATCCAGACGCGGAAGCTTGAATGCAGACACGCGAGTCCGAACGGTAAATCACGGGCAGCCTCGTCGAGTGGCTGTCGGAGAGTCCTGGTGCCGGCTCTCGTCGTACGAAGCATTTATTAATCGCTCAGCTCTTAAATCCTGTGGCACAGCTGGGCTCGAAATGTTTATACGTATTGCGAAGCAAAGCACCAACAAGAGAGTGAGAGGGAGAAGGAGGGAGGGACGTCGGGACCTCTGGGAGAGGATTAGGTCGGACATATTGAGAGCTTTCACCCGAAAGCAGCCTCCTCCTCGAGTCCCAGCCACCGGCTCGAAGGAGAGTGCAATGCGGAACAGCGTCCGAAGTGCTTATACAAGGAAAATTGTGGGCTTTAATAGCGCAAACATGCCGCTACAGCGGACACTTCGGCATAATTGTGCATTGTGTTTGTCGTAATAACATCGTGTTAACAACACACTCTGTTTTCTGTTTGCTTACGCGCCTATATGGATCGCTGACTCAGTTCATATATTATCGGACGCGTGTTTTGCCTACTAAGAATGTACCTTAATCATCCGTACGCAAAACTGGCTACGATTAGGGGGAAAATATTGGGTTGTCCGAAAAGCTTCTTTCCCCAATCTTCAATATTGTTAAATAACACGAACATGTACTTGTAAAAACTTTAGAGTAGATAGTACGCAGTCAAAGAAAATATCTTAATAACCAGAAGCAGAAAATGAAATACCTTAACTTTGGATTTCAAGCAGCTGCTTAAAATATCTCTTGGCAAAAAGAGCAAATTTAGAAAAGAAATGATCATGGACTTCGAGAATATATATGGATATAAATGAAAAGGTGGTCCTTACTGTATTATTAGTTTAGAGGATTTAATGGTTTGAAATAGAAAATTCTGTTCAGTATTGAATTCGAAAAAAATAAAATAAGATTTCGTTGTCTGAGATTTCATTTCTGAGAAAAGTAACATTTTATGCTGAACAGTGTATCGGAGCTGATGCTCGTTTGTTTCTAATCGTTGTAATTATTAGTTTCAGCTCACAATGAATGTTTAAATATATTTTCAATATATTATATTTCAAATATGAAGTTTTCTATGAAAATTTGTTTAATTGTTCAACTGGTATATTCATTACTAAAGAAACACGTGTTTCATTTGTAAAAAAAGAATTTGGAACAATAAAATTATTGTTACATTGCACAGGTACTTTGTATCAGTTGATTACGTATCTCGCACGAGCTCAAGTATTTTTTAATTGATTTTACGTTCCGCTATTTAGCGAAATATTAAAGCAAAACAGAAATTCATCCTCGAACCAGATTACGCCAAAGACCCGTGATGTAGATTGAACAAATTTCTGCTCGCAGCGTCGTCAAGTGTTCGTATAATTTAATTGTGTAGAGACCCGAAGGTAATTTAGCATTTCCGAGGCCGCGGTGAACTTTATGAACAAAAGAAATATTTGAAATCTGAGGTGATTGGATCAGTTGGCAGGCTGGCTGGAATTTGTCGGCGGTGTTTTACGATGACATTTTTGATTTACAGTTCCCATGTTGGATGTCGTACCTGGCCGTGATAAATCGATAACAGTCCACAATGTGCTTCGTACGTTTAGTCGCCGATCGAACGCCACGGAACGAAATACGCCGATCTAGCATTTCAATCGAAAACGTGTCACTCTCAGATATTACTAAAAATAGTGAAAGCTGTTTAAAAATTGCAATGGGTCGCTTTATAAAGGAACAAGCATTTATCTATCTAATATTACAATATCGCAAACCTTCGTTTAAGGATCATCAAACAGGATCCGAATCGCACGAACTGTGCGAGATCAGATAAAAATGCGAGCACGTCATCGAACTGGTTCCGTCGTCAGCGAACCCATTAAGGTTGAATAGGGTTAAAAACGCTGAGACGCGATGATTCAAACGATATCAAACTTGTTTGGCACCTTGTCACGTTTCCGCATCAACGGGTAATAACATAAAAGCATGAATCCGTTAAGTTTCTTTATCTTCCAGATATTTCAATGCGATAGACGAACAATAAATCGTTTTTAACACACTAGCTACATCGCCTATATATTTACAGGGTTCTATCTAAAATTACCGCCGATCAGGCACACTGGATCTCATCCATTCACACCATTAGCTTATAAATGCTCCATGTAGACGAGTTAGAATGACCAGTGTGAAAAGTACAATGAATTATTATCATTAGATAGGTGAAACAATTGTTTAATGGGTTGTGCAACACTTTTTCGTACATAAAAATACTGTAAAAAACAAGACTTTTATATACAACGTTAAGTAAAGCTTTACTTAATCCTATTTGGTGGTTGCATAGCCCCTTACGAATTAATATTTGTATTCTGAAGTGATTATCGCACATTGCTGAATGTTTGTATGTGGATGTTTAATATATCAAAGCTTTATACTTACTCAATGGTGCATAAGTATAAAAGCAAATCACGCTATCGCCATTCAATTTATATAGCTGCATATGTTTGATTCTACAGTATAGATTCTACGGTATGTCGATGTTAATGAATATTTTTCCCCTCGCAAAAATTCTAGCAGAAAATTCTATTGTCCGGTCTACCACATCTGTGGCGCGTCATGATGAGCATCTAGGATTACAATTCGAACATTAATTCGACTTACCGTGGAAACCTGACAACCACGTAAACAACAGGGGAAACAGATGAGTGGACACGTTCTGTCGCTCGAGCGAATCCAGTCGCGTTACACGGGGAAGCTTCGTCAATATCTGCGAGATTTTTACCCGGCAGTGCCGGTAAGTCGAACCGACGAATGGGAAGAGAGATGGAGAAAAATTTATAGGTATCCTAGTTCCCTTCTGTACGGTAACTTTTGCCCGTCAACCGTAAATACACCATATTGCCCATAAACCTTTACATTCGTACATTACCCATCCCCGTTTGATGCTGCTCTCCCGCCTCGTTCGGCTCTTCGTCCTACGTTATCAAATAACCGATGGTGGTCGGCTTAACCAGAGCGCTTTAAAACGTCGCCACTTCCAGTGCTTCACATTTTCCTTCCCCCTTTTTTATTTTCCTGTTCATCTTCCTTCGCAATTCGAATTTTGATCTTCATCGTTATGCCGGTTACGTCTCGAGTTACATCAATCTCAGTTTTTACCGGTACCTCCGTACTAAATACAGTAATACCTCCATGTATATGGGAAATATGTGCATCGTATTTGTGAAAAATTTATCCTCGATACAGAAGAATGTATCTCTTGAAGGACCAAGAAGCTCCATCGGAAAATAGTGTAATCACTATTAGACGATACTTTTTTGTTTTTCATTATTTCTTTCTTAATCTTTTATCGATGCATTTGTGACATTTTTCTGATAAAACTGAGACCAAACGCGACACAACTTGGATCGTATTTGCTGGTTTAATAATTAAAGCTAAAGTGATCCATATATTCTACAAATCAGTAAAGATTAATTAGTTAAATAATGGCTGTATTGTTCAAACATTAAATGTACTCCGCTGATTAGTACGGATAGTACAGGTTCTACTGTATTGCAAATTAAATAAATGCGATCCACATTATGTAATGTATTATTTTAATTATTCATTTTAATATGTCGGTAAAAGTATCATGAAGGAATAATTATACACAATAAACTTTTATCTTAAGATTGGTATTGAAGAAAATCCAATTATGCTTACTACGTCCTCGAAAGAAACATTTCGTTTCATGCCCGTTTCATGCCCGTTTCATTTTATAAAGGAAGTGTTCAGAATAATGCGGGGAAGCAATGTTCAGTGAAACCGCGAAGCTGAATCCCCGTAACAATGCCGACAATAGTATTAGTGATTGTATCTGCCATACTAATCCGGTTCAGTCTAGAAACTCATTAAGGAGGAAACGACATTTTTGCGACTCTAAAAAACCAAGTATTACCTACCTCTGCCGTAACATACTGAAAATTTAATAATCCATTGCCCTACTCTCTGTCTGTGCAGACCGTTGGCGTCACAACAATGGCCGCGCAGTAATCGTAACCGAAAGTTTTATGGAACACACCGTTATACCGACGTGTTTATCTTTATTACGCCGTCTGGAAATGCATAGCTTCCGCGTACGCAGTGGATTCGTAATCTGTGTGAAATGTGCGAATTGTTAGTGCATAGGATGTCTCATTGTTCTTGTCGAATTGCTTCAGACTTCATACAAATTAACTAGAAGTACATTTAGTTGTCAACGAGTTGCGATATCAGAATTTTTGAACGATTATTGACAAAAAAAAGGTAGATGAAATTTAAAAAACTGGAAAAATTATAGAAATTGAAAATCTTATTGGAACCATTCGAGAAAAACTGTTTTGGCTCCTCTCTCGCACAATTAATGCAGACAATTTTTATTTAGCATAAACATCTGTAGTCTAGTGATAAAATATTCAGGAAAAATTCGATGATTGCATCAACAATGATGAAATAGTAAGCTCGAAGATTCCGTCGCGTTTATCGGTAGCCTGTTCTTTCCACGCGTCGAGCTCTCCGCGTTTTGTTACTCAAGCTCCTCGCGAAACTCTTAAGCTGCGTCCTCACTGAGGCAACAATGAGCAACTTTTTGATGGTGACATATTTCCTCAAAAAATCGTTATATGTAGTTGAATATTCCTTGGATTTTGTTGCTTCGGTACGAACAAAACGTTTGAATAATTTGTTTATTGGAAATGGAAGTTCGTCGACGTTGCTTCAGCGAGGACACAGCTTTACGCTATAGAGTCCGTAATGCAGGGCTCGCCCGCGACATTAGAAGTTTAATAATCCATCTGGCATCCTCTCACAGGATAGTGAGTGGATAGCGTAGACAACGACGTCCGCGTTATAATAATAACGAGCAATTTTACGAAGAGTTTTACCGCCTCAAAGCATCCCATCGTTCCGATGCTCCCTGCCTCACTGTAACGGATGTAACGGGCCCTGTAAATGCGAATCCCTTAACGTTCACGAGCCCCGTGTTTATCGCGTAATGGAAAAAGTGTTGACATCTCGCGCGTTAAACACCATTTATTTACGGGGCTGGCTATGTTGCGCGGACCATAACCACTTCTACAAAAGTACACTAGCATTTTTCATTCTCGACCCAGCCCGGTATGATCCGGTATTTCGCGCATTTATACATAGATACTGTAAGGAGGGACTGTTATTTTCCATAAACCGTAATTGAGGACGCGTTATCCGGGAAACTGGTGTGTGAATTTTAAATTTAGAATACGCGTAACACGTTGCTTTATAGATTTTTATATGGCTTCTGCATACTTGTATTAAAATGGGTTTTCGCTGTACGTTGACATTAACGTTGATTCTCGAGTCAAAATTATTTGTAATATATAGAATATATATAGTAATTATTGGAAATTTATTGGAATATATTATTATGTATTTATATATATGTTATATATGTTATTATATATTTATTAGTTTCTTTTTCAATGCGACTCTTAACGCAATTGCTCATTCCACTGTAATAATTTCAAGCTCGTAATATATAAGATGAATAGTTCTTGTCAGGATTCACGTTTCGTGCACACCTTGGGTCCCTTTCATTGAAAAACAAGCTACAATAGATAAAAGTATCCCAGGGGCCGATGACGTGTGGCTAGCGAATCGCAAATCGGTATCCCATCGTGGACTGTCATTTTACAAATCCGTTGATACCGCCTACTGCGCTGTTCGTGGGAATGAAAATGCTTTATGGGGTGGTGGCGTACTGGGCCCAAAGGGGGAGCGTTTAATGGAGCCGTTCATTACTGTATCGAATGTTGAGATTTATGATATTATCGCTATGTCGTTTAGAACGGCGAACCATGTGTTAGACTAGAAATGCAGTAATTACTTAATTTTTGGTGCTTTGATTTCCATATCGACGTAAAAATAAGAAGATTGATCTTATTTATTGCGATTTTGAGTATACTATGTACTTCAATGTTATGTACTATGTTATCAATTCAACAATTGGGAAAGATAAAATCTGCAATGATGATTTTGACCATCGCTTCATTCACTCTCTCAGCTGCCATGAAAGATATAGGCGTGATCATATCATTTAGGGTTACAGATACGAACAAACAGATAGGAAGTATAAATATTGCCTGTAGATTAACAACAAATCGCTGAAACGTTTGTTTAAATTATCGACATTTCGGTGCACTTACCTGTCTATCTTTAGCAAACATAATTATCATTATCGTTTATCAGAGTGTATAGGAAAAATCGGATGACAAGCCAGGTTGCATAATTGAATCACATTTACCATTTAATGCTTCGTTCTAGAGTAAACGAACGATCGCGATACTGATTTGTTGTCTCTGATTACCAACAGCCAATACAATGCTGATATCGCAGACGAGGTGTAGGATAGACCAATCACGCAACGTATTTTCGTGTCACTGTCGGCGGCGGCACCTGAAGCCCCCATACTATTTTACTGTTATATTCAACATTACCCGCGAGTACTATTTAATCGTAGTTAGCAGGAGAGTGGGGTGTGTGCTTTATTCGCGTTACAGGAGAATGGTATAATTTCACGGGGAGAAACGTATGCGTTGTTTACATTTAAACAATCACAGTAATGTTTGGGAATTATGCATTACATTGATTTTGAATTGTAGCACATATCTGCTCGCAAATTATAAACCTACTAGTTGGCTCCGCCCCCAGTTCGCTTCGCTGACCAACCCCCGCGGCGGAGTTTTTGCGTGACAGAACTATTTTATGTAATAGAAAGAAAAGCAAAGATATGCTATTCCATGTGCTCATAGTAAATATGGTTTTTATTTATTATGCAGTTTTGCTGATCTGTGTTTTATTATTATATTACATCTGTTCTACATTTGTTGTCTTAACCACTTGCGCTATAATATTGAGTCAAATTTGTGATAAATATTTCGAACAAAACCTACTATAATTATATCATTTGTTGGTAGTCAAGCACGATCATGTTTAACTTTCCGTCATAACCGTTTCACATTGATTCTAGAGCAACGCAAATCATTTGATTTTGGACGCGTATTTAGAGCATCAGATGAAAGAGTACATTTTAATCCGAAACCTTCGAACGAAATTGTAAGGGAAGGGATTACCGATGCACAAAGCGCACGCATCGACTCGGCGTAAACGCAGAATATTTCGGCTGTGAGCGTCACAGTAGTGGGAAGCATCCAGCGATCGTCAGCGCCGCTGGCAGAATAGACAGTCTCGGTAACAGCGGCGATGCGATCAAACAGACGGAATTACTAGAAACAAATCGTAGGATGCGGATGATTGGATTGCCGCGCGAAAGAGACAGGCATAGAGGGAGGTTTTGGATAGCGGCCGGATAAAGAGAGTCAGAAAAGGGGAGCGTGGGGAATGGCAGGTAGAACGCCAAGCGACCAGCCGTCGTCGAGGTTTATATGCTATACATACGTGTCGATCTATATGTACGTCGCATGTGTACACACGTGCCCGAAGAATGGCGAGCAAAAGCGAGTACGCGCGCGCGCACATTCGCGGCCGCGGCCGCGGGCGCACGCGTTTCGTAAATGCACATTAATCCGCCTACCGAGTACATTTGCGGCGTTAGTACCGCCCATCGCATCGTCAAATCTTCGTTTCTTCTGTAAAGCTCCCTGTTTACCGCTCGAATGGGAAAGCAATCGGTGAATGCGAACGCGAACGTATATATAAACTCGCACACGCACACGCGCATATAAATGCGCTCACAAACACGAACGCGTACGAGCAGCTGCTGACAAATCCGGCAAACGATTTTAGCTTTTACCTGAACCCTTTTTTTTGGTACACGAAGAACGAAGCGAATGAAAAACGAATTTATCTTTCGGCCAAAGGCCTATCCCCGGGGGCTATTTAATTCGCGCTTTTCATGGAGGACGCCGCCGATAAACGACGTCCGCTAAAATCGAGCTGGCCGCGTCAACATTCGTGTCCACGGCACGCTGTTTTTCTTACGGCTGATATTGAAAGGGCGAAATAGAAATCCCACTCGGCCGGCGACAAAGTAAAGAGGAGTATGACGAGTCGGGGTTATACCGTAGTGCTCGGATAAATTTACATTGATGTCCAGATGTATGACCACATTTCTGAAGGGATATACGATCACGAGATGAAAAATGTGCAATTTAAAACTAGAAAAGATTAAAATAATTTGAGGGTAACGATGTATTTTCAAATTCTTAAAATGATTAGTTAATATAAATTTATCTTATCCTGTCTCTCCTGTAACAGATACAGACAATTTTTATTTTACATGAAGATCCGCGGTCTAGTCAAGTCGAGTTATCTCCTCTTATTGTTGGAAGCGTTCGCATGAGACCCGCTCGTCTGATCTCTTTTCAGGGCACGGCCTACTTTTCATTCTTACCGATACCGTTCGAACAAGTTCCTGGAAAGTCATCTCTCCGGATATATGGCGCCGGTCCCGACTGGTGTTAAATTCTTGCGAGCAGCGCATCTTTTGTTTCCAATAACTGACTCGAACAACACCGCGCGACGCGCGTCAAGTATCAGCAATCGAGACTCAGAATTTTAATGGGGAACCGCTACTGAACGAAATGAACATGTAATAAAGGAAATTTCAGTTTCAGTAATTGTCGTGTTACTGTAACACAATGGATAGTCGAGACTCTTTCGATTAAAATGAATACAAACACAATGTAAATCGAACTATTTTTAGCGATTTAAATACGTACACATATAGTTCGTTAGTTATTAGTTAGTATAATAGATTTCAGTCGCCGTTGATTCCTCCAAACTAAATAAGTAAAATTAGTTCGATTTACCTCGTGTTTGGACTCGTTTTGATGGGCATAATCTCAGCCATCCATTGTTGCTACTATCATGGAAGTAAAACGACAATTACAGAAAATAAAATTTTCTTTATTATCTGCTTACTTTTTGCGTATTCATTGTCTATCCTTGAGTTGCTTCATCGAGCTCACGACACTGTCGTGACGACATCGAACGTTGGGAGAAGAGTGGGGTTGACTTGTATAAATTTAGCCGATCAGATTTTACGTAAATGTAGCCGAGCACTATAGCGAACCGGGGGTAATAACGAAGATTCGCATCGCAGAATCTGATGCGTCACGAGCATCGACATCAGAAGTTTCCGTGCGAGCTCGCGCGGGCACGTGCGTGCACAGTGCACACGCGCTTGTAAGCGAGCACCGTTACCGTTCTATACATTTTGCATACACGTAACCCATGTACAGGAGGATATACCGCACGTGTGCATGTAGCAAACGAACCTCGATCCCATAAGCCCCGAGGGCGTCACAATAATTATAAAACTACGGGCAACAATCGTACGAACATCCCTCGGATCGCGGGTAAGCCTCGAAACTGCTGCCCCGGAGGTTTGCAATTCACCCTCGATTTATATCCACGCTCCAGCCCCTCGTTCTCCTGCCTTTTTTCTCTTTTACCTCTTCTCGTTTGCTCCAACATTTTGCCTTCTTATTCGTCCTTCGCCTCCTCGTTTCCACTATCGCGTCTACTTTCGGTGGTTTAGTCTCCGAGGCTCTAATTTGTAACTGACGTCGAAATGAACGGGGATCGCTTCTGTTCGAAAATGTTCTGTTCGAACTTGGGTGTTTCGTTCCACTATGTTTCTATGGAATTTGTGTCGAAATAAATGTTAGCATATTTTTCAGATATTTTGGATTTTCAATACTTATCCTGCACCAAAAGAAAGCTTAGAAATGACCTTGTATACAATCATCCTAAACGAAATGATGAACTTTGGTAATACTTGCGATCTACGATTGTCATTTTAAAGTACGCAATATAAATTATATGATTATTAGTAATTAAATACGATGCAGTGGACGATGAGGCAGTTCGAGCAAATATATAGTAATGTAATATTTTTGACAATGTAGTAGATTTTCGTAATTCCCATGACAGTTTTTAAAATTATATTCCTCGTTTTCATCGCATTACCAATGTAGCCCAATAATCCGGCATATTTGATAATACGACATCGCCAAAGTCCCGATCATTTCGGATTATCGGATTTCGACTATGCGCGTAAAATTACCATTGCACTAAAGCACCAAAGACACAGAACTGTACTTCATTGTTTACCAGCATTATAAAGGCTGCTTTTAAATTCCCGCTGATAAAAAATTCCATATAATACTCAATTAATATGCATGTCGTATGTATGATACATATATTAAATCCTGCCAGTTACCAGAAGGCTGCAGATTTTTCCGTACATTTTCCATATTCATAAATTATTTTACCAAGAGCAGAAACACATTTGTTTCATCGAATAAAATATATTTCTTGCGGTAGCAACAATGTAGAAACGTTATTACCGTTCATTAATGTAAACGGTCTACCTTATTTTACAAATTATTATCAGCGTCCGACTATAATATACCGCAAGCTATACTCATTAGTCAGGCTTGGGCATTATTCAAATAATATGTTTGGAACATGAAAATTCGAATAATGTATCATCTCATTTAATTACATATTATTTTAAAACGACTGAGCGATCATTTATTTATATGTGAAAATAAGTTTTCTCTAGATTATTTTATAATTTGGTTACCAAATGAACACAGAAATTCTGACGAAATGTTTAATGTGAAATCGACTTCAATGATGGATGGTATTTGTTCAAATGATTTAATTTACTCGAATAACAAATAATTACAGTATTATTAAGTAACTACAGTATTTTTTTCTATTACGACTGAAGCGTATCCATGCTTGTTATTAGGTTTCATTACATCAGCTGCTCGCCAAACAATGGAATACTCGCACAATTACGCGAAGGGGCTGCGAATACATATCCATGCAATCCGCGTCGAGGCGAAAGCTTTCTCGGCCTTGGATCAAGCATATCGACTAGCCAATCACGTGGCTCGGCCGTTCTACTTCGGAAATGAATTTAACGGGTTATGCTCGCGATATTTTTCAAGCCGATCTTATCCTGGACGTTAGGTTAGAAAGAGGATATTAAAGGTTGTGGCGGCTCGTAAAGCTTGGAAATGGTGGCGAAGCCTGCGGACGGAATCGCCGGGACGCGGTTGGCACACACTGAAAATCCTGCACCCCTGATTGCACGGTAATTCTATTAGGCGGGCGTGCGCTTTACGCGTTCCAGGCTACGCCGGAAATTGTGTTTTTAATTCTGCCTGCTAAATCAGCCGGGGCTAAACAAGTATTAACATTCCTGTGCGGCTGGTTACGGCCGCGATACGCGTCGCTGAAAGGTGCGGGGAAAAAAGGAGCGCAAAAGTGATAACCGAAAAGAAAGGGAGAAAGAGAACGGGAGAGAGAAAGAGAGACATAAAGGAAGAGCGACAGAGTGCAAAAAGGGAACGTAAGGGAAATGCGTCCGGGACGTAGACAAAGCCGGAACGAGGCAATCTTCCTCGTTCCTGTGCGTACGGATTCACCCGGGGTCTCCCCGGCGCGCGTAGGGGCGCTCGCGAAAGTCAAAACGTAATACGATTAACGGACATTAAATTGAAATACCCCTTCTGGGAATTCGCGGCTTCTCGCGTCGGCGATTTGCAGCGATGTTTTCTACCATCCTGGTTTTTTCATTCGCCGTTTTGCCGTGCCGAATCTCTCTCTCTCTCTCTCTTTCTCTTTCTCTCTCTCTTTTTCTCTTTCTCTCTCTTTCGCCGCGTTCACTCGCCCTTGTCGCGTCGCCTACGTAGTACCTACCTGGATGCTGCGAGGGAAAAATCGCATTTTCTCTGTGACATTGTCGAAAGGGCAGACTTCATGTTGGGGAGACAAGTTGGAACGTTGGTGAATTTGATTTGTCTGTCGAGCGAATAGACGCTTTCGCCGTAATATCGGTTGACGTGCGCGCTGAAGATATATTTAAATAAAACAATGCGACCCGCAACGCGGTAACCGAATGGACAGAAATTGAAAATAGGAAATACCAGGCAAGAAAAGGAAACAGCGAACGCGTAACGGGATAAACGTCGAGAGAATTGCTCAGCTATTTTGTTAAACAGGAAATCGTCGATATTGACAAAGAAACAGCACTCGTGCGTTAACTTTAACGCAAGAGCTACCAAACCTGTCATTTTGAAATCATGAAAATGTTTTTATGAGTTTTCGAATAAACTTCTGTATCGAAGCACGTATTTCGATAAAGATTGTATGAAGCCAATCGACGAGTACAATGTTAAGGTGAAATTATTGTATATGTAGTCGTTATTTTTGCAGCAACTTAATAAAAAGAGCTGCTACATCGTAATATAAAATTCGAGTAAAATCAAGAGAGAATATTAATACTACGTCCACTTGTTACGAAATTAACTGATGAGAATAATAATGAATAAAGAAGAATATTCCTGGATATGTGTAGATTAATGATCGAGTAAATTAAACCATTTCTCTTCGTCCTACACAAAATCTGAAGATATTCCGACTTCTCCAAAAACAAAATTGAACACCTGTCATTCGGAAATTAAAGATGACGCACACATGCTACCTTTTCGACTGAGAGTATATTTTCATAGCGATATTACGCTCCTCCGAAGAGTATTTAATACGATGTCGGACGATTTCGAAAGTGAAACGCGATAACACGGTCGCTGGTCTCTCTGGCTACAAAAATCAGAACATTATTTCTCGTGTATTATTGGTTCCCAAGGATATTATATTTGAGAGAAAAATACAGGAAATTGAATGTTTGCCTTGACTTTCGCGCAATATCTCGAAATAATGTATCTCTCTATCTCTGCTCGTCGACATGAAAAAACAAAAAAAAAACGAAATATCGCTGAGGCATCGAAATATTTTACTTCGTGTGTGTATACTGCCGTCTATTAATCCAGCCAGAGGGCCGACGAGTTTAACCAAATATTGAACTTGGACCGGTAATCCGTTTAATGGATATTTGGCTGGTAAAACGTAGGGCATATAGGATATTAACGTCGAAATGCAGAGCAATAAACGGGCCTCCTGAGTAAAGATTAAATCGCAATACCGTCGGAGAACGTACATGCTATTGATATACGCGGATTCGCGATTGGTTTCCGAACATGGTTATTAAATCGACGGATATGAATGATCTTTCACGCTGTTTTTTGTCAGCGTGTAATTGTGCAGGCCGTTGAAAGGGCAGTTCAGAAACTGGGCGCAAGAATTCCCTAAATTGCGTGATTAAACCTATGCAAATCGCCATCGAAATATCGAATTCTTCGTTACTGAAATCGATTCCGAGCTCCTGGCAGCGAAGATAGACACGGGAATACTTATTCATTTAATTTGAGCTTGATTATTTCCCTAGATCATAATGGTATGATCAAAGATATATCATCGTGTAAGAGTTTAACAATGAATTATTTTATGAATTCAGAACAAACATGTTTCTGGGGTGATAATATACATGTTGCCGGTGATATTTGTCGTCAATAATAAACAATATTACGGGGTTAAAACAGAATTGATGGAACAGAAGTACAGAGTGGGGTTTAAAAAGTTATTAAATTTTCAGAGCCGTTCGCGACTTTTGGCCCACCCTGTATAACCCTGGATCTTTTCAGCAACCATTTTACCCAAGGTTTAAAGACTATCGAGTCCACCAATTTGCTCCGCAGCATCATGAATCGGTCGAACTATCAAATAATCGCGCAAATCATGAAATAATCTGGTTGACAGGCATTAAAGCCTGCTCAGCTTAAAGTTGTTTGCGTGGGGCCGCAGCAGCCCCATCGCGAAGGGTGAAACGATCGATAGGTTCGATCTTGTTCCCTTCATCGACGAAGAACCGTTCCGAAATGTGAGACACATGCCACGCGTTTTTCCCTTCGGAAAGGTCTCATACCCTTGGGCCGATTTCGCGGCTCGTCGTTAAGAGATTTATTGTTTATTGAAATTGTGTGGGCACGGGTGGGCCGCGATCAGGCTTATTTCGCATTATAAACGGAAGAACCCATCCAGAAAAGCTAGGGCGGGAGATGGGCCTGTACGTGACGAGGACACGAATCGCGACATTAATACTAAGCGCTCCTTTATTTTCTTTTACGTCCCGACCAGGACGCGACGACCGCCTCGACGAATTTTAACGAAGACCTCGTCTACGCCTTTGCAAGAGGATTCCTTCTCTTTCTTTTCTCTCTGCTTCTTTCGGCTGTTTCTCTTCCCCTTTCTTTTTCCTTCGTTCGCCCTACTCGCTGCTATTCGAGCTGCGCCCTTATGTTTCTCACCGGTTTCTCAGTTTCCGCGCACGATTTACACTCGGTCGATGCATGTCGCGCCATAGAGAATTTTATGACAGCCCCCGTGCTCTCTATATTCGAATCGCTTCAGTACGCGCCACCCCTCAAATTGGTCACGTTTTTGTAGAGTATATGCTATCGCGCCGCGCTAGGATATTGAGAGACATGGACAACCGACCGTTAGTGACTGGCCGTTAAAGTCTGCTGTCGAGTCGAAGCGACAGTTGGCGTGTGACTCGAAATGGATTATGAACGACGGACAGACGCGATCGCTCCAACCGATTCCTCTTTATAAAATAAATCGATCGCTATCCTTAGTTTTTGCTTTTATCCCGGCACACCCGGTTTTCCATTTTTCCGTTCGACGGAAAATATAAAGTAATGGATGTCGCCTCGTTTGAAACTAATCAGTCGCTCTCGAGTGCCGATTTTTATGCGGAATCGCTGTCATCAAGCAACGGCTAAATAAAATATTACTTCGCATTGTATTAATAGGTTCACCGGTAAATACGCGAAAGTATAAAATCCTGGAGAAGGTTGAAAATATAACAAATATTCGGACCTCTAGTCATTCAATAAACCGATTATTAACTATACAATATGAACAATTGAATTTTTGTGATTATATGCTTTCTGACAATCTATTAGGCTTGTACATAATAGGAAATACAATTTACGAATGTCTTTAAATGGATGATACTTACTTATATTGATCATGTACAAAATTTCAGTACTTGTTTTACTAAACACATTCAACGTTACTTTTTGGAAAATGTGTTTAAATGGATGATACTGTACTTATATTGATCATGTACAAAATTTCAGTACTCGTTTTACTAAACACATTCAACGTGTCTTTTTGGAAAATGTGAAAATGTTATTATCTAAAGGAATTATCGAAATGTATTATAAGGTTCTCTCAGGCTCCACTAATAATTATTATAAAATCATTGAAAACAATAGGTAAACATTGTATTTAATATATTACTAAACGTTCAAGTATAGTATAAATACATTTGATCGGACAAAATGGAAAAAGTCATATGTAACAAAAATATTTCTGATCAGATGAGATGTTCGAATTTTAAAATTATTCATATTGGCCTGGATAATAAAGTATAAGAGAATTTGATTCGAATAGTTTATAGGTGTGCGAGAGCCTTTCATTCGTTTCGAAAACACCGAGGCGGCTGTGCCGCTCGAATCGTATATTTTCGAAAGTATGACGATCAATTTAGTTTGAAAAGAATTAATCAGTATCATAAATTTGATCCAGCCAGCGAGAAAGAACTCTGTTATCGTGGCTGCGCAGCTTGAAGAAATCCGAGATACAGTTCGGTCTGTTCTTCGCCCCGAAATACCGCTATTTTTCGGGGGCAATGACATGTTCCCTGCTGATGAAACTTTAGGGTGAGGACGCCACGGGAACGAAGGGCCACCGAAAGGAAAATCAATGTGGTGAATGAGCTTCGAACGTAGCAGTCTGCCTGCCACACTATCGCTACGCTGGGGTGACTTGTATTAGGGTGAATTCTGTGCCACGTAAGCATGCACAGGGTGCCTATGAAACGTGACTCATACCGAAAATGTATGCTAGTCTTCAATTATTCTGAAATGTACCGTCGCTTTATGCGTTCATATGCACATCGATGTACAGTGGCTTCAAAAAATATTCCACCCCAGCTTCGAAGTAGTTTCACATTTTCGAAAATTGTTGATATTAACACTGGAACAACGGCCCACCAGTAAGCATCTGCAAAAACAGCTTCACAATCTCAACAATTGTGAAATAAAGAATATGAAATCCGTCACTTTGACTGTATACGTTTATTGATAGTACTTCGAGTGTTAAACTGTTGCAATTTAACACTCGATTCGTTTTGAAGATTGATGCCTCTACTTTTATCATCTATTATTTATTTGATAAATATTTGTTTGTTTAAACATTCGAGTCACCTTC
This sequence comes from Lasioglossum figueresi, assembly GCA_028455805.1. Classification (NCBI taxonomy): domain Eukaryota; kingdom Metazoa; phylum Arthropoda; class Insecta; order Hymenoptera; family Halictidae; genus Lasioglossum; species Lasioglossum figueresi. Next base: position 6,170,755 of record CM052201.1, on the reverse strand, counting down.
TTTCTCGGAAACAAATTTCGTTCCCAATGGTTTTCAAATTCGTTAGACAAATTTTTCGTGACTGGATCCACAGATTTACTACAGGATATTCTGGCTGTTTATATAGAACAAAAATGAGAAACACGTTCAGTCACGTAAACTCTTATTATATAATCGTCAGTAAATTTCCTACAAGACTTTCGAACAGATAAGCTAATGAACGGACAAACTCGAGGCGGCATTGCGTACGGACAAAGAATAATCACGCGGAACAGCGGAAATCTTTCGATGCGGGGCATTGAAATCACCTCATCATCGTACAAATTCGTACAAATTCGTACAAATTCGTGCCGAACTCGCCGCGCCACTCGAGCCCCGGCTATTCCTGAATAAACTTCCAAAGTTCTATAAACGAAAAGTTTGCCCGTGTGTTCAATTCCGCATGCGCGCGCGCATCGACGATCGAGAGGGAGCTTCCGGTTGAGGGAAAATTTTCAGGCTGCCGGAACGCGACATAAGTAGGAAAAGATTAACGAATGTCAACATTTTAAAAAATGGAGCTTGAAGAGAGGGAGCGGATAGAATAAGAGAGAGAAAGAGAAACGGAGAGAGAGAGAAAGAGAGGGGTAGAGTGGCGGTTCCCTTTTAATGTATTTACAGAAGAGACGCGTCAGTCGGAGGGAAAGAAAGCCTCCGTCTTTTCCACATCCGTTTGTAAGGGCACGGCTGTGAAGCGCGAGGGTAGTTCCCGACCCTCTTCTCTCTGAAGCCAACCCTAAATGGCAGCTCGCCAAGTGTGCTAACACCCCCTCTTGCACATGCAGGCGTATCCCCTCTGTCCACCTCACCCTCTCTTTGCCACCGCCCACCCTTTGCGACACGCACGTCAGGTCCCATTGAATGCGCCCGCTACACTCTCTTCTACGCTGCACGCGTGGCTTTACACACAATGCTCGCAAACACTTTGCATTCGTAAACATGCGTAAACAACAACGGCGATTTCACACCCAACGTACAAACCACTCGGATACTGCGTGGCTGCGCTCTCGCTCCGAGCAATGCCGCGACACAGCTTGAATTACGCCTCCAGGTTAATCCATTAAGTCGCGAGCGATGGAACAAGACCATTCTTACGTGTACAATCATTTGTGCCGGTTAGTATGAATGTAGTCCATGCCGGAATTCCAGACAAATTGATCTTTTGGTTATTATGTGCCACGTCGACTACAAGTATGTAGTGAAGTGAACAATTTTGTATCATTAGATTGCGGATTTTATACACTTACGACGAAAAGGAGTAGTTGCCACTTGACTAAAATTATTGGAGGTAGGAATACCTGTACTAATGTGATACTAGAGCATCTATGGTATGTGATCTAGTAGCATTTATCTAGTATCATGCTAGATGTCCATTTTGGCCAAAGAGAATCTTGAAACACCGAATAGAAGAAATTATACAACCCTATCAATGACAATATCTATGGACTTCTTTGCACTCTCACCTTATTACATAAATAATGCTACCAATCCGGTTGTCGGTCGAATTTGGAAAAAGTCCTTGGCTAAAATACGTATTACCCTAACGCTGAAAGCACACAAAATTTCAACTCGCTCGATCGAATGATTACCGAGATTTAGGAACATGAAGATGGCTTCTTCACTATGTACTGTCTCCCCTTAAATTTAACCTTCTTATTCTTTCAAATCGCATCTACTCATTTTTGTCATAAATATTAGGTTGTGCGAAAAGTTAATTTTGTTTTCGATTAATGCGCACAAATTCAGACTAGTCTTTCAAAGAAGCAAGTGGCATAAGTAAACGGAAGCTTAGCGAATGAATGAACGCGTTTTCTTATAACAATCCGGCGGCAAACATACAAAGCAGATATTTAAAATGGTGAACTGACATGTAATCAACTGTTCGCGACAGAAGTGGCTGCCTGATAACGTGTGGCACATAGTTTTACTCAGGACCAGAATAAATAACAGGGGACAGGAGACTTTGTTGTGCAGACTTGGTAGATTGGATTCGGCTACTCATCCCTATACTGCTGGAAGTCAAGTATCGATAGCAATGTGCGGTCCATGTAGTTCATAGATACCTACGCCGAACTGCCGCTGGCAATCTAGGATCAATAGAAATACGCAGGAAACGGGTGGTTTTGCATGGGCTTGAATTAGGATCGAGTTGAAGACCGGCATATAGGAGTTTGATTTGCTTCGACCGCGGCTCTTTAATACTGCGGAACCTCGTTGCCGAAGATACACGAGCGTTTTTGCCATAGTATAGTCCATCTCTAGTATCTCTGACCGAAGAACTTGTAATATCTGAAGTTTTACTTCATTTCTTATCCTTTCACCCTTTACCTCCAAACTATTTTAATTTCACATAGTATTCATTAATTTGTATTAAACTTAGAGTAATCTTGTATGTATATTAAAATTCAAACGTGTATCTAAAAAGGCTCATGATATGCACGATATGCAATTTATTAATATAATTTATTAAATACATGGTTGTCCACTTAAAGAGGTAGCTATCTAAATACTTTCCCCAATTATGATGATATTTTATATACTCTCTATTGGAAATCAAATTAAGGCCGTGCTATTAACATCTTAACATGTATTTTAATGTTAGCTATAATATGCAAAAGAAAATATATATTTTCCATGCAACGAATAAAGTTCAAAATATAATAAGAATGCAGTCAGAATCAGCTGAACAAAAAAATCTTCTTTTCCAGTGAATTCGTACATTACCAGCATCGAAATTGCACAACAAAACAATTTTTATATCAACATGCAGGAGATATTTAAGTGGTCGAATTCAGGTCGACCACCTTGTATGTTGTTTATAGTTTAAGAGCCCGGTTCATTTTGAAATGGTTTCCGTGGAATTCGAGGGGAACGCAATTTTTAATTGGCTTTCATAGAGAGTCTTAACCTTTTCTTAGCCACAAAGCCGCGAAGTTTCGCGGACAGTGATTTCAAAGTTCTCACGCTATCGGAAGTCGAGCTTCTTCTTTTTAACTTACGACGTTCTCAGCTACGATCTCGTCCCGTTCAGATTAAGAAACTCCATCGAAGACGTGATTAAAGATTAGGTTCCTCCTCCATCGTCAGCGCGAGCCACGGTTTTTACCTCGATCGATTAAAACTTGAAGTTTATTAGAACCTAATTAAACTACCGAGTCATTTATCTATGAATAAAATGTTTCGTCGCTTCTTCCACGATTATTTTAACTACAGTCGGCTTTTTCATCATACTTCGCGTTTCCATGTCTAATTAGCGCATTTTAGTCCGTTAACTAAACTGCGGATGCACTTACGACGAAAATGAGTAGAACAGAAGTATGAAACAGTAAATTATCCCCAACCTATCGGTCTTATTAACCCTCTTCCGGTTTTCGTGTTAATTTGATATAGTTTTCCCGAAATCATTTATACTGTTCCGTTATTTGCTATTTTTACAAATTCAGTAAGTGTAAAATAAAGTATTTGAAATTCGCCATTTTGATGGGTTCGGTTGTTCTAGTGTTAAAGAGTCAATAATCTTCGATACCTTGTTCCACGTATGAGTGAAAGATATACGTTGAAGCATTAATAAAACAATCGGAAAGATTTATGCAAAAGTTCAGCACTTGATCGATAAATTATATTCTCTGAGAATCTTCCTACAGAAGAACTCTCGATTCCAGCTGGAGTAAAAGAGCTTTTGTGGTGCGTACTGGCAATGAACGAGAGAGCCCATCGTCCTTCCTGACCATTCAGCACTATAAAGGGAGCTCAAATATTGATTCGGTTGGCAATTATGAGTGGTTTTTCACTGAGTCTCCACAGGCATACCCTTCGGTCCTGTTCTCGGCGTCTGCTTAATTACGGGATGTTTGCGTTTCTCAAAATTAAACTCCTGTTGGCCAGGATAGCGCATCGTGGTAGCCCTCAGGCTACTCTAAACAAATTTACATCAAACCGGGGAATGTGCCACAATAGTCGATCATAATCCATGGACGGATTTCACTTCCAGTTTTCACCGAATGTATAACGTTCTGTCGCTCTCAGCATGCCGCCGGATTTTTGCATTCGGAGATATTCAAACGTTCCAACGCTTTCGAGAAATTCGCCAGATTTAAAATATTATCTTCATTCATATTCAACACTTTAATGAATTTTACAGACCGCTCGAAATGAAAAAAACTTTAAATACAGAGGGACTCATCACTTTATTATTTTCGAAAATCAAACGTGTACTGGATCCGAATAAAGTCCTGCATTTAACGATTCGTATTAAAAAAAATATGAATATTGTGATCCTTAATTTCGAATCAATTGCTCGCATACTTGCAAAATAAAAATTCAGTGTGGAAATTGTTATATCACGAGAACGCGTCTACTCGTGTTGCCTTTTGTTTCAAAAATATTTGTATCAATTCTAATATCAAACTAGACATTTCGTGTACAATGTGGAAAAATAAGTGTAACATCTTTTTCAGAATAAATCTGTTAGTCACTGTAGGTTTTAATTATAACTGCGAAGAGTATATGGAAATGTTGAACAACTATTTTGGAATGTTCTATAAAATGTATGAATCATTACTAGACTACAAGTCATTAAAATAAAACTTTCTTGAAAAAATATGTAGGAAGAGAAGTAGGGTTTGTATAAAAATATATTTCTTCTTTTAATAGTTTCATTAAGTTGCGTAACACAATAATACTTGTTGTTTCTTCTAACGTGTTCGCCGTTTTATGTGCTATTAATTAATTTTTGTCATAAAATCCGCAGTCTACATACGACGCGTGTGGAAGTCGAGGGAAATTCGTGGAGCAATTCATTTTCGCCTGCAAAAATTTGTCGGTACTGCGTTAATGGCACGGTTCGAGGAGTGAGATAGAAAAATTGACTTAACACCGGCCGCGCGATAAGAAGCAGATTGGAATACAGAAGAACGGGAGCGAATTTCCCCACAGATCCTCGCGGTTTATTTTCGTGGCAGTAAATTAAGGGTTCGCGGCGAGACTTCTCCCTGAACCCCTTCATAATGTCTCGTCCAGTTACAGCCCCTGCTGTTCTTCCGCTGAAATTAGTGGAAGAAGAAGGAGAACGGCAGTTCCCGGTCGAAAGAGTAGCAGATCGCCGGGGCTGAAACTTTCTTTTTTCCTCTTTATGTTTTAATTTTCGTCGTTAATTATCACGAAGGGAGTTAACCACTCGATAGTATTTGTTCGTTCTTGCATACTGCCGGGGCCTTCATCCCCATGAATTTTTATGGCTAACAAGGCATCAGGGAAACTTTCTTGATTATGTATTAAGTTTCACCCTTGTACATTAAATTTTCATGTATTGAAATTTTTTATGATATTATTGTTTCTAAACCGGCGAAATCCAATTACGCGTCGTCTGCCCCGTATAGATTAAATGGAGCTGTTAACGTTGTTGTAGGACAAAATTAATTGAAAATTAGATATTAATGCCGGACGGGTGGTACAACCGAAGCAGGGGATGATACTACATGTAAAAATAAGTCGAAAAAACGAATAACATTTTTCGTTTGGCAGCTCGTTTTCGAAAAAATCGAGTTTGAAAATGCAGCGAATACACGTGCTATTGCACAGGGATCGTCTGACGCGTCTGACCATGATCGGCCAATTCTACTTTGTGCATATACTAAAGCACGCGAACCTGGCGGAACTTTAAACTCGATTTTCTCGAAAACGAGCTGCCAAACGAAAAAATATTATTCCTTTTTTCGACTTATTTTTACATGTAGTATCACCCCCTGCTCGGTTGTACCGCCCGTCCGGCCACACCCTGTATACATAAACATGGGAGTGTATCGAAGCCTCTTTACAACGACTACGTAAAAAGTAATGTACAATTTTTTGCCACTGTTCTATAGACCAAAAATGAGGAACAAGTTCGATCATGTAATGCCCTTGTGGTGTAGCTCATACTACTATAGAGTTGATGGCAGACCACTGATTCAAAGTTCAATAAAACGAGTAAAAAATCGATTGTTTCCGCCACGATCTGGCTGTAGCCAGGTAATATATGCCGCAGGGAAGCCTGCGTTTCAACAATTATGCCGCGCCTCACGCCGACATCACGTTCCGCGAATCATTCGCGACGAAAGAACGAAAATAAGAAACGACGCGGGGGACACGAAGAAAATGGAAGGTGACGAGCTACGTGCTTTGGTATCAAGCAGCCGCGAGCTACTTCCGCGAAGTTTAATTAAATAACGAGGTGACGTCGTGGACGGTGAGGGTGCACTCACGCCACCGGGAGCGACAAAGAGAAGGAAAGGGGAGGCCAAGGAAGGGGAGAGAAAGACAGGCAGAAGTGCAGAAGCCAACGGTAAGAAAGATCGTGGACTTGGAAAAGGGGTTGGACTCAGTTGAGGTGCCAAGTTGCTAGGTGACTTTGCTAGTTATTTAATTAGTCCAGAGACTTTCCTTTGCTCCACTGCATCCCACGCCTTCACTACCCCCTCCCCCCTTCCCGCCATTCCTCGCCCCTTTACTCTCCAACCCCCATGCTCCTCTTTCCTTTGACTCTTTTTACTCCTCGAAACGCCACTTCCTTCGGCCGCTTCTACCCCCGCGATGTCTCAGGGCTGTCGGTGTCTTTACCGCGACTTCCTTTATGACCTCCAAAGCACAATACTTCGTTTTATCTCTTTCCGGTACCGACTTATTGTTCCGTTTGGTCATTTCTACGTGGATCCCCCTTTGCTCGTGCATATCCTTACTTCCGGGGGGTAGGGGAAGAATGAACGCGATCGTGTAACGGCGACGGGAAATTTTCGCTTTGAACTTCGTTTCAATTAGAATCGCCCATTTGAACGTGAAAGCAAAGCGTGGTCGGCGAAAGAACGGTTCAATACGGTGTGGCTTCTGGTAATTCATTTTCGATTGTATTGCGCAGACATTTCCTTGGAACATACACTATTTTGTAACCTTTAATTTAGAAAAATGCCCTGTACGTAGGAAGGATCTTTCTATTTTCACTCTTAAAACGTAGAAATTCAACTCTTTAACTAATTGATATGCCTAACGTTTTATTCGCTGCCAATGTGACGAACGCAACACAGTAAAGATGTTTAAAAAATTTAACTATACTATATAAATGAAAAAAAACAATGGAACAAACGAAATAAATGAAATAAATGTCTACGTCATTTCTGCAGCTTGAAGTAAATGCAGAGAATTTTTGATTCTGCGTAGAAATCCGTAGTCTAGAAATGAGAAATGAAATTCCATTTTGCTGTTCAACAATTTCGCCCTGGTTTCTTTTCGTTATCATTCTGTAACACTGTTGCGCGAGAATATGTCGGTGAAACGCAGCCACGGAAATTGAAATAAGAATTTTTACCGTGCTTAATCTCGATCTGCGATCACCGAACTTTCTCCAAGGCGAAGCAGCATGCTGCTTCACCATCGAATCAGAAAATCAGGAACCGCTGTGATTCCAGAGTCGCGTTTACCGTGAATTTTCTCGAGGTTTTTTGTCGCATCTGCTCGACCCCCCACCCCCTCCATTCTAGATGCACCAGATGTTCCCGGAATTTCTTAAGAGCGTGTAAAGGGAATACGAATAAACGTGCGTGCTGAACGAAGTATTTTCAAGTATTTCTCTTAAGGATTTCCCCGCACGTACGACGATTTTGTGTTACCGGTGCATTGCCCGTGAAAGCAAACCTTCGAATCTATAGTATCTCCGCCACTTTTATAGAAAACACAAATTTAATCGTGCCGAGCATGATACTTGTTCTTAACACCAAGAGACATGTTAAATTCACAAACTTTTACACCATCTTTCTACAATTAGTTCCAATTTCATATGCACATCAATCAAATTAACTTTAACACGTTGACTGTTAGCAACAGTTTCCGCAAAAGGCAATTAAAATCAGAAATATCTAATAAATAATATTTGAATTGAAAAGATTGGATTTATTGCAGAAATTATTTTTGTTACAGACTCACTCCCTAAAAAATTATATCACTCACGTGTGACTGTATATACTTGCAATGTGTAAATATAAATTCTTTATGTAAAAAAATATTAGGTGCAATTAGAATGTAACTAGGATATAACTAGGATTTAAAAATCGATGTAATATTTTGTTCAATCGTTGCATACATTATGTATACAACATAAAAATACGTAGATGAATTTGCAAAACTTTGAAAAACATTATTCTGGTACAAAAATATTCTTTGCAGTTATTCATTTATATCATATTTGTGTACGAAATATTTGTTTATATTACGACAAGATATTTAAGTGACTAGTTTTAAATTAATCATCGTGTATAAATGATTACGAGAATAGATAAATAATAACGAGAGCTCGATGAAATTTCTATTCCGTATATCTGCGGAAGTAGTTATTACATCTGAGTCCTGGTTATAGGGTTAACGTTCGATTATCGTGATATTACAGGTTCATTATGGCATATAGCGCAATTCCCTTTCAAGTAATTCCGGTAATGCCGGCAATCGCCTTGTCTCCACGCTAAGCTCCGGTAAGCTTTTGTTGCTTTCCCGCTGGTGGTTTGGATCGAAGACGATTCTTAGTGGAACGTCAGAAATGGTTGCCTGTTTCCCATGGGGAATCTGTTCGTTTTCCTTGTCCGAGGACACGGCGAACGCAGCATCTCCTCTTTTCCCTTGCGCGACTTCTTTCGGTTTCTTACTCTCGTCTTTGCCACCGACCAATCGGTGGATCGGAAGACCTTGCTGACACCTCGTTACCGCAAACGAATCAAAACACCGTTATCACAATTCACTGCTGAACCGTCATTTTGTCACCGGTGCCGCAAACTCGTTCTCAAATAAAATGATTACCACTTTCCCGTCACAAAATCACAAGAAAAAGATAATTCAATGAAACCTGAATTCATTGGGAATAAGAATCAATTAAAACCATTATACAGGGTGAGTCGGGAGGAACGGATCAAACTCCAGGAGTGGATTGTACACAGGAAAATGATGTAAAAATTTAAAAAAACTCATATGTTCTTATCCAATTTTCATTTGTTTTCATGTTATAGCGGGATTACAATTAAACAAAATTTCATACACTAACATTTTGGTTATCATATTCTTATTTTAATAAATGTTCGAATGTACCGCCATTGACCTTTAAACATTTTCGGCTTCGTCTACGAAGGGCGGCTGTTGCTGTTCTGATTGAAAAAATAAAAATTTAATTAACTTTTTCATTTGCGAAAACGTTCTCCGTAATTTTGTTAAGGAGTTATTAACGAAAAACACCGAGAAAATTTTCGCAAAGGAAAAAGTTACTTCAAATGTCGTCAGGGATCGCCTCTGCCAAGGAAATGCAACAGTTTGGAACATCCTGTATAACTGGATCATTGAATTCCTTGAGGTACTCAAAGTAATACTTAAAGAATCATCCACGAACATGCAGACTTGGTAGAATAAAATATAAAAATTCGCTACAAAATTCATTAAAAAGTTTCTTGATACAAACAATAGATTCCTGGATATTTTAGATAGTAGTTCTTACCGACTCACCCCGTATAATTAAAAAGAAAAGTCTATAACAATTTTGCCAATTGTCAAAAACGTATAGAAACATTTAAAGACAAATAAAATATAGATACCCAGGTATTGACTGAGGGTTGAATCTGCACGAATAATATTTTCGCAGCGTTGTTGACCCACAATAGTTGCAAACATTGCATAAATAAAACATGCAGGCTGGATGTGATCAGTATTGAATGTAATGAAAGTAAGCCGGTAAAACGCCAAACGACGCTCGACCCTCGCCGACGCGCGCGACCGTCTGTGTAATTTAATGCCTGGTAAATACGCCAAGCGGAGAGTAGTTTTGCACTGTAATCTAGATGAATCTGCTGGAAGAGCCACTCCCAACGGGCATAGGCCCCCGTCAATTACAAAACGACCGTAAAGGGATGCCCAGCCATACTTTCACGCTACCTTCTTATCTGTCTCTTCGATGAAGCACTATACAGATATTTAATAAATGCACATGCTCCAAACAGTCTCTGGCCCGAACAACCCTTCCAAATCCTAAAATTGTCGTCACAGTCTATGCTAACATAATCACTAGGCTGCGGATCTTTATCTATCTATATAAATAAAAATGTAAATGTTCGTTTGTTCAAAATCTGAAATCTCTGAAAGTTCTTCACAGATTGCTTTGAAATGTTGACACAACGTTGCATTCGAATACGCGCGTGTTTTTATATACCTAATCTATATAATCTATATAATCTACATAAATAAAAATGTAAATGTTCATTTGTTCAAAATCTTAAATCTCCGAAAGTTCTTCACAGATTGCTTTGAAATGTTGACACAGCGTTGCATTCGAATACGCGCGTGTTTTTATATACCTAATCTATATAATCTATATAATCTACATAAATAAAAATGTAAATGTTCGTTTGTTCAAAATCTTAAATCTCCGAAAGTTCTTCACCGAGTGCTTTGAAATGTTGACCCACCGTTGCATTCGAATACGTGCGTGTTTTTATATACCTGATCAATATAATCTAAACAAAAAATATTGTATACCCACAAGCATTGTGAAATTAAACATATTAGAAACGTGCGCTTTCTCTTTTCTTTCTTTTCCATTTAACCAGTCTGAGCCAGAGCAACGCGTGGCCGGGTACAGCTAGATACAAATAAAAATTGCCAAGCAGAATGTTATTTCTACCCTTAATCATTTTAATTGATGAGAAATCATATACATCTTCATTTTTAAAAATTTTCCTAGAATTTTCAATTTCGTCTACTCAACTTTTTCTATAAATGCATAAAGATCCGCATTCTAATAATCACGCTACCCCGTTCAGGTCTAAAACTATTTCAGTCAGAATTCTATGAAATTGTCGCTAGAAATATAATGAAATGTTTGTATGCACTCTCCGACGAATTCTAACACAATAACTATTTTTATTGCACTTTCTACTCGATAAAATGATAATATGAAATTTGAATAGGTACGACAGTAAATTTTTTTATGCTAAAAAATACTAATATGACCTAACTCGACATTTCAATACTTGACACGTTACGTGAACTCAAATTCTTGTGATAGCAACAACGCGTAACGATAAAATGAATTTGATTACATGAATGAAAATGAATGTATTCCAAAGTGACACTAGGCAACATAAATAAATGTATCGATCAATGTAATGAATTATTCAAAGGATCGTAACAGCAGTTATAGAAAACTCCTCAACTGTCATTTGACTTCTTAACAGACGCATTTCTGATATTTTACAACCATTGGAGAATACCTTCGTCATTTCAAATCGAAGAGTTATAATTCTTCATTTTATGACGCAGATAAATGTCCTCTGTATGTCATGAACGCTTCTTCTTAAACTTTTTAGTAGTATGTGTACATATCTATGAAAGTATACTACTTGTACCTACGTACGTATAAGCAATGGACTTTGATAGTGGTCCTTAAACTCGTGTTTTACGTTACTACTTCTGGATATGACATAAAAACATATATAGTTGTAAATAATAATTCAATCCTGCGAAGGTTTGCCATTTATTCTGTGGTTTTACAACGCGAGAGGGAGTTCGAGTGGTTTCATAAGTAGAATGTGGCTAAGCCTGGTCCCACTGAAAATAAGAGACGTCGCGATATTTTTCGAATGTAGGGAGACGTTCCGGTTGGAAATTTATCTTCTCGTAATAGCAACGTGGCAATGCCGTTTTCCGGGTGTTGTCACGTCCCGTTCGTACCCGTACGTGTATGCCTCTTTGTCTTCTTTTTTCTTTTTCCCAGCCCTACCCCTACATCCCTCCGGGATTCGGTCGTGTCCGCACTATAATGGCATTTCGTGTCTCCACATTACACTTGCTGCCTCGCCTCGTACTACACGTCTCCCTGCGTTTTACACCGCTGTCTTATTTGTTTCCACCTCAAAATATATCACAAATTTTCTTTATCTGTCTGGCATCGAGGGCCGTGCCCAACAAAACATCCGAGGTGATCAGTCCGGTGAACGACATTTAACCTACACATCTGTTGACATTAGTTTTTGGAATTTTTTGTTATTTATCATGTAACAAAACTCGCACTGCGATGTTAGTCAACGAGACTTTCATAAAAAAAAGATATTCCTGTGGTTCGACCGACATTCCTAAGATTTGAGTCACATGTTTTCTTTTTGCAAAAATAACACGTCATCTTAATCGACATCATTCGGGAACTGCGGTGAACATTCAAAAGGTTGCAACCGACAAACTGAAAGCAGTTACAATAGAAGAACTTCAGCATTGTCTCCAGAAGTGGAGAAACACCGCTTTCAGCGGTGAATAGTTTCGCAAAGCACTACATTGAAGGGGATAATGTGCATCCCTTTTCAAATAACACAAAGATTTTTACCGAACTAGTCTAAACACTATTTAGATACGCCTCGTATGACATTTAGTAAAATATGAACACTTTACCGACCGGAAGACTATTAATAGGATTTTCAATAATTGTGCTGTGCCGAAAGAAAGCATAGAAATTTCGTTTTACTTTGCAATCTTAAAAAGTGTTTAGCCATATACCATAGATTTTTCAAAATTATGCAATAATCACCGGTCGGTAATGTGTTAAGTAAACAAATCTGCAAGGTACTTATAAAATTAAAATTCAACCCGTACCAAGTCATCGTCTCCCTGCACATTCAGATAATAAATTTGAAGTTGCAAAATATGAGAGAAAGCCTTCATTGTTATACATAAGAGCACTAATACTTTATTATAAAATACTAATGTAAAGTATAGGTACTTACAAATTTTCAGAATCTTCTGTTCCTCCGTTGGATCCACAGCATTCTGCCCTTTACGCGAATATGTCTTAAGAACTATGAAGCACGGAACATCAAACTTCTACACAATCACTTTCCGAAATGGCGACAGCGAACGCGAAATGTTACTCCGGCCACGATTGACACCTTGGTTTTTTCGGGAATGGTTAAGGGTGAATTTAGGTGGGGAAACGTAGAGTTTGTTAATTGGCCGCGGGTGTGTTGGAAGGACTTTAGGTTGAGGAGTGGGAAACTATCAACGAAATTTCTTTTGGTGTTGTTTTCGGTCGTCAAGCGCGTATTTATAATTGTATGTTTACTCGTCGGGGTTCAAGCGTCGGAGCGCGGTGGTTGTAAAATAATCGGTTTTTTGTTTGCTATAACATCCATTTCAGGTATATCGCCAGTGGTCGGGCCTTTGTGCCCGCACCAATAATTTGAAGAAGCGCTACGCGGCGGAACACAGATGATTCTCGATAAATCAGTATCTTCTTGGAAACGATTATTTTTGTTTATATCGATCAGTGATCGAATACATTGAATGATGGGAGGACAGAGTTTTCGCGCGGAAGTCGCGTTTAGATCGCAGAACAATTTTGATCGTGGTCGGAATAACTTCTTCTCGTTCGCTGTCACGATTTCGGAAAGTATGTTGTGTAGTGTTTAATGATTGTGCGTAGAGAAGTGTGGTATTTTGTGCTTCGAAAAACAGGCGCATTTATTCGGACGAATTTGCGCGAGTAAATAATAGTGTGCTGTGGATCCGACCAGAGGAATAGAAGATTCTGAAAAATTTGTAAGTACACTTTACATTAGTATTTTATAATGTAGAATTAGTACTCTTGCGTATAACAATGAATATAAGGTTTGCTTTCATATTTTGCAACTTCAAATTAATTATCTGAATAGGCACACGATCATGTTCTGTTTTAATATATATTATTGATTCAGTATATCCTTCCACAAAATGATTTATTAATTGAATAACGCATCTCCAACGAAACGGTATACGATGTTCGTACGAACGTCAGATTTATTTGGATTTTTGGCACAAGTACCGATCTATAGATATTCGAAAGAACAGGAATAGTCATTTACGACGAAACAGTGGTTTTAAAGGAAGAAAGTTCTATTGTGAGGTCGCCTTTAAAAGACTCATTATCCATGAAAATGTTACGCTTCACGAAACCTAAGCTACAAGGAAGGTTTTATTTTCACGAAAAAAATTGGAGAGGCGACTTCTCGAGCCTCGTCCATTTTCGTCCACTTTGCGATGCCGTGGAGGCTGCGATTTTTCTTATTTCACATTGAAATTACGATTCTTAATTTATCTCTTTTCCTCTCTCGTGTTCCTTCTGTCGACTGTCCAGTAAATTTCTTATACCGAATTTTTAATTAGCCATTGCGTATTCCTGCTCATTCCTGCTTTGTCTCTTTTACTTGACATTTGCTATTGAATTAGTGACGTCAGACACCAGACGAATCAATATTTCTTTATTCAAACTGAAAAATTCAAGAACATTCATGCAGAGATATCTTTTTATAATTTATGCAATTAATAATTATATATATAGAGATTGCGGAGTTAAATAATATTTGCCTGTCTGACTTATTATTAGAAAAATTAAAGTCTCATAGCATAGTATTTCATGTGTAGTTGAAGATAAGATAATTCCGAATTGATTATTTTAAACGCAAAATCGTTCTAATTATCTTCACGAAAAATTAATAGAAATTAATGTTAGATCTCATCCATCTCGTCTTTCGTCTTACAAGTATGAGAAATAGTTAGCAACTTTGTCATCGTTTTTAATCCTAGCCCTTATCGCGTATCGGCTTCCATTTATCTCGCGAGCTCCTTTTATTTCTCGATTTTTCTTGTACGTTGAATAAACGCGCAGACGTATACTTGGTTCTGCTCTTTTTCGTTTCTTTTTCGATTTCGGTGCGCAGCCATGCCCTATGTACTTTGTAAAACCAGCCGTTGCGCCAATTACGCGTGCTCGCATTCCACTCGCTCGGATTCAGTAGCTTCATCAATGAAATTGATTCGTTTGGTCCGCTTCCAGCACAAGTACACACGCTGCGTGTCATAGCGGTAACTCCGACAGTAGTTATCGAGCATATGTTCAAACGATTTACGTGTAATTCGATTCTGCTGTTTTCTATTCCGAGTATTAAAACGCTGCAGCCTTTCATGCCCTGTGTGTCTTGGAAGCGTGTACAAACCAGAGATCGAAGCGATCTTTTGTTTCCAAAAAAATCCTACTCTTTAACAAGTATCGACATGTTACAATCCGATAGTAAAGGTTCTATGAAAACAATTTATTTCAAATGTTTACTAAAACAGCTTCCGCAAGAGAAATACAATCATTGAACACAAAATTATTTACACAAGTATCACGTACAAATAAATTATTGTGGATAGCAATTTAATTGTAACAATTACACGGATTGTACCGATTGCAAAACAGTGAAAACATTTAAACAATTTAAAGACTATTCAGAAGAGAAAGAAATGTCTATGTAGATTCTGTATCTTGCAATTAATTCAGAAAATATTTATTTTGCATAAAAATTCACAATCTTGTAACGATTATTTTAAATATCATTTTACTAATATAATCAGCGAATCGTTTTAACGATTCAATCTTATCACGCGCAGTTGACAATATATTTAATAGTAGTACTTTAATTAACAGTAGGCCCGCGTGGTTTTATTAACCGTTCTATTAAATTATCGTCACGAAACCTCGTATCATCGACTCCATGAAAATTATCTAAGCAATAAATAAAACTTGCCAAAGGGTGATACAAACTACGGCTTCCTGTCGCGGGAACGCTTGATAACAAATTTTATGTGCTCGCGCCTCGTCACGCGATTCCCACGATTGTTAGGGAATTTTTTTTCATCTGGCCACTGACCCGAATCCATTAACGAAATAATAAAAACCCCACCCATCGTCACAGGAACGTTACGAAAACGTCCGGACGCGTGTCAACAACCCCTATCCGAACGTGTTCATAGGTGCGTGCAAACACACGTATCGAAACAGCGTGACGTCTTCTTTAAGGGATATTTATTGCCTGTCCAATCCCACGTCCCTATACTTTATTACAATTTTTGTCACCTAATCAAGTTGAAAACGTATTTCTCGACGAGCAATTTTTTAATAATACTGTTGGCATTTATTGGAACATTCATTGACACATAGCTAGACTGTGGCTCTTTACGCAAAATAAAAATTTTCTGCATTTCATTCATTCTACATTTAATTTTTTCTTGAATAATTTTAACTATTTTCTTAAATTATCTTTATTTTTATCCTGTCCTGAGACATACAATCTGCATTTTAATATGTATGATAAAATACTTCGTGAAAACAACAAGATCTCAGTGTAGCTCACTGAAAAACAATTTTTATATGTACGTCTTTTCATATAAGAATTGTTTTTAATGTAACCTCATCAATGTATACGAGTACCTCTGACAATTTGATTACCCACGCTACATTATATAAACATTTGAGCTGCAGTACCATAGCAAACAAAAACTCAATACAGCTAGATCTTCATGTAAAGATTGCTTTTAATTTAACCTCATCGATGTATACGAGTGATTCCAACAATATAATCACCTACAGTAGATTATAAATATTTGAGCTACGGTATCGCAACAAACAAAAACTTGATGTAGCTAGGCGTTCATATAAAAATGGTTTGTAATGTAACCTCTACCTACACGAGTGGCTCTAACAGTTTGATCACATACAGTAAATTATATAAACATTTAAGCTACGAAGCCTGTAGATTCGATCTCCTTCACTAAATTATAACATACCAGCAGACTAATATCGGTCCTCTTATTTGTCGCCGTGACTCAGGGGATGGGGTGGATCCATTAAAAACCGTAGGGTTACATTGTCTGCAATACGATCGAATAAGCTTTTCACCGGATGATCGAGAGAACACGGTTTGCGTCGTGGTTGAAGGGTTTCCAACGTATTGAAAAGCCTAGCATTCGCTTCTATGCCGGCGCGGCACAAGAAACGCGCGTTAACGTTTCGTGGGCGGTGGTAAGGGGGTGGCGAGGGGGCCACAAAATAAACTTAGGCATGTTTGCCGAGCAATCAAATATATGAGTGGAAAGTCTCGCAGGCGTTATCGATTGGATCGAACCGGCTGTGGCAGAGCGCGGCGGAGGCGAAGAGGAAAGAGAGAACACTGAAACGGGGGTAACAGGGGGCGGCAAAGATAGAGAGAGAGGGAGAGAGAGAGAGAGAGAAAGAAGGGATCGTCGGAGGGTTCGAGACGAAATAGGAACGGGGAAGATCCACGGGACTACATATATAGTTGACATCGTCGGTAGCGGAGGGCCGAAGCGGTTTGTCCAGTGTTTGTTGTTCGCTGTTGTTCAAGGGGCCAAACATAGATTTCGAGCCGGCGAGAAGGACAGACGCAGAGACAAGCACATACAAACAATATGTACATACGCGCACGCCGGCGTACGTATACTTCATATACCGATGGTAGTTATGCGCATGTATATGTACACCGATCCGTACATATGCGCGCCGCGGAGAGACACGTGCGCGTATGTATGCACGCGCGCAGGATGGGGGCTCGCACACACGTGTTCACGCTGGCGCGCGCGCGCGTACACACATACGTAGATATAACCACGCGAACTTTGGAGAAATTCGAGTCTTTTATTTCCGTGCGACCTTACTCCCGTCTGCTTCGAAGCGGCGGAGAAAAATCTCAGGAGCGCATCGTCTTCGAGAGATTTCGCTTGCACAAGAAAGAACAGCGGGGTGAGCCAGAACGCTTTGGAAGCTCGGACAAATTCTTACGATGTCGGTGAGCGACAGGGGTTGAATCGCAAGAAAACCTTGTCCACGGACCTACACCCCTCTCACTCCCCTTCTCTCTCTTTCTCTTTCTCTTTCTCTCGCTTTACCGACAAGTTTCGACGTTCTTTGCTATCCTTCTCGTAAATTCCTCAATAGAATACGCCGGGTTCTACCCGCACACTTAAAATAGTTTTTACCCCGAGGGAAACTGAAATTTATTATGTTGCCGAAATGATAACACTCGAGAACGATTTTAGCCGTGTCCAGAGAACATCCAAATTTATTTAGCAAATTCAGGTTGCACCTCATGTTTAACCCTCCTCGGTGTGAAATTAGGCTGCGGATTTAATGCATCTATCAAATAGCCAATAGAAATGTTCTTATGAAAACTATTAAACAACATAATTTTCAAACTTAGCACATTACACAAAGTTTAAAATATTATATAACAATCTGATTGGAAAATATTGAAATCTGATTGCTGAAGAAAATTTAAGATAGTTGCGTTTTAAACACTGATTCCTTATCGATTATTTACGTACAATATATGTTTTTTTAACAAAAATTAGTAAATCAAATTCAAAACAGTAAAATCGTTTAAGAAAATACTGCTGCGTTGTTTTGAACTCTATAAAATTATTAAGGAGAGAAATAAATCTGAATGTGTAGCTCCTCTATCTTGGATTTAATACAGGCAATTTTGCTGGTCAGTGGTATTTAAATAACGATTGCCAAATTGAAGAATAGGATATATCGAAGACTAGAACAGCGAGGAGATTTCAAAAAGTTTTCAGGCTCGTGAAACAGAGATAGGCAGGACTTTATCGTGTCATATACCAGCAGGTACGAGGGTAAGTGCCCTCTTTTCGCTCCAATTCCCTTCAATCCTGCTCCAGCCTATCTCAGCTAGAGCATGGTTATCGAAACTCATTTATATTTCTGAACCCGTTCACCCATTCAAATTCGAGAACTCAACAATTACCCCGATAATTCCGATAAATGTAAATCTATACCTTCCGGGGTAATTAATATTCTTCTCGTCTTGCGATAAAAGCATTAAATTCACCATTTTCGTATTCCGTTGCGTTTTAATGCCCTGTTTTACGTAATCTCGTGCACAACCATACTTATAAGTAGACTGCCGATCTTTATGCAAAATAAAAATGGTTTGTATCCATTGCATCAATCATGGTTCAACTAAAAATTACAGACTTTATGTAAAATGATAATTGTTCGTATCAATCGCAATCTATAGCAGTACATTTCTGTTCTGAACAGTTTTATAAGTGCAACAGTATTTTCAAATTCTTGAAATGTTTTGTGTGTAACGTGTTTTACATTTGATCTATTAAGTTTTTCGTAAATATATAAAATCACAGGATTAAAAGAATTAAACATCTCTATTTTATTGTCAACTTACAAACATTATAGAATGAAGAATATTTCTATATCGTTCGTATGTGTTACAATTAAAACCGACAATTTTTATTTTGCATAAAGATGTGCAGTCTGCTTATTAGAGTCTGTATAGTATAGTCTGTATAGTATAGACATTTACAAAGTTCGACGAACAAACTTCGTCGCAACAAAAATGATTTGCAGAAGTAGAACGAAGCGAGTAATATTCATGAATATTTATGAATATTGTTTGACGAATGGCTGTAAATAGAAGTAATTTTTCAAGATCGTTTTCTCGGCGTGGTACACTCCATCCTGGCTCTAAACGAGGAATGGTGCGCCGGATTACCGAGCGTTTCTCTGTTCGTGGTAAACATCTTTTATTAAGTGCATTTTGCGCTCCAGTGGCGCGTCAATTTTTCAAAGCACCCTCAAGTTCTTTGTCTTCGTGTCTCCATCTAACTATAACGATAAGCGCACGTGGTGGAGAGTAGAGGCGATTAATCGTTCCGTCATCGCCGGGGATAATCTGAACTGCGTGACAATGGCGGAAACGGAACTACTTTCATTCTTTTTCCGCGGTTCCACCTCGGAATTAAAATGGTTCTCACTTCTTCCGAGTGTGTGTGCGCGCGCGTGTGCTCGTCGCCTCGTGTCCCGTGGAACTTCCAATCGTAAAAAGAGACCGAAGAAATGAGAAATGGAAGTTTTATGTGTCATCAGGCTTGCGATAACTACGTTGTGTACAAGGCGAAATGAAATTTATCAGACAACCGACTAATTCGTTTATTTGTTTACGATCCAAGGATTATTTGAACGAGAATTAACCGGATACATTTATTTCCGTTTCAGGCTGTGCATTCGTAAAACTTTCGTCACATCAAGAAGCGCTAGCAGCAATCAATTCCTTACACGGTAGCCAAACTATGCTGGTGAGTATCAATTACATTTTATTTAAATAAACACTTCATTCGTTGTTATGTTGAATGGTTCGTTCTTTAATGTCAAATTGAAGATGCTGTATTTTCTACAATTTTGATTATCGCGTTCATTTTTTTATCAAATGCATACTAAAATTTTTTATATTACTAAATACTACAATAATATAGAAAGAATACATTGTCTTTACCAGATATGAGATATAATTAAGTAACCATTCATTAGTAGACTGCGGATCTTCATGCAGAATAAAAATTGTCTGCGTTAATTGTTTTATCAAATGCATACTAGAATTTTTTATATTACTAAATACTACAATAATATAGAAAGAATACATTGTCTCTACTAGATAAGGGATATAATTAAGTAACCATTAATTAGTAGACTGCGGATCTTTATGCAGAATAAAAATCGTCTGCATTGATTGCAAGAAATAGAAACCAAATTGAATGTTATTTCTTTCCTGAATGATTTTTATTAAGGGAGAAATCATATGTAGACATTTTCAATTTTAAAAATTTTTCAACAATTTTGAATTTTATCTACTCAATTTTGCTATAAATGCATAAAGATCCGCAGTCTATGAATTAGTTACCCAGCTATACGTTTTTAAAAATATCAGGAATAAACGTATCTTCGAATCGAAATAAACTACAATAGAATGATTCACGAACATTAACCAAATACAAAATCATAATGGATTAGAAAATATAAATAAGAGCACAAAGATGAACGAAGAAAGAGTGTCAGTCGAATACTTGTAAAGAAATAACGTAAACTATCTCTTTCTTCGATTTAGTGAAACTAAATAGAAATTGAAAAAGGTTAGAAGCGAGAGCTTGCGGAATTTGCATAGCAAATGGCGTTGAAAATAATACACACAATGAAATGCGCCGTGGATTCATGGACGGTCATTCTCCCGAGCAGTTAAAGCGTGGAGAATAGACAGCCGTAGTAATGGTTGTTGTGCTTGTAAATATCCCGGGCCTGCAATCTAATGACTGGCCAAACAGAAATCTGCATAACACTTGGAGAAGTGTGGCCCGCCTCCTTCTTCTTCGACGAATCCGCTCCCTTCGCCTCTGTCAAACCACCAAACTTTCTCAGCTTAGGGTCGGACCACGAATTCCCAGTTGTAATTGAATTGTCAGTGAGTTCCGTCCAGGATTCCACCTGCTGATTGACGAAAGTTCGCAAAGCCGCTTCCCGAACTTGACCACACGACATTCCTCTACCACCCTCATCGTTGTTATCGCACGGCAGTCACTCACTGACTACTGCTGACGCATCCAACTTCGAAGCTTTCGTTTATTAACAATACCGTGTTAAGACTGCAATTTGTTCGATAACGTGCCGCCCGAAATATTGGGTCGGCGAGAAAGTAATTTCGGTATTTTAAGGTGAAATAAAACAGAATTTCTTTATTCAAACGATGAACTTTAATCAATCAAATATTTTCTTATTTATTCTTTTTGACAAAATATCATCGAACAAAAGGGAAAATATCTTATTCGTTAAAGTTCATTGCTTGAATAAAAAATTGAGCTCTATGTCACCTTAATATACCGAAACTACTTTCTTACACATACAGAGGCTTTTCTTATTCATAAATAGTATAATTGTATAAAAGATATGAGGATTGCAACATAAATAGAAATCGAAAATTTAACAATTTTTAAAGAAAGGTTAATAGCTGAATTTTCACCTTACGAAATGTTAAACAATTATAAGATAATCAGATGATAATTTTAGTTATTGTTTCATTCGTTCGAAGTCTATGAGGTTCATATTTATAGAGAAAAGTTTCCAACGTCGTACTAATTTAAACATTTTAACAAGTATTAATTAATTTCTAAAACATATACATATAATAAAACCAATCACTTTTTAGTGACTTATGCATTTATTTGAGATTTAAAAATCATTTATATTAACGCGTTACAAATACAATCACTTTTTAATTAGTCCCCTACCAATTTGAAAGCTGATAGTTTGTAAATTTGAGCCCCACTGCCACTAGAAGCCAAAGAACATTCGAGTTTGCTGGATTGCTCAACTAGATTTCTTATAATACTAACTTGAAGAAGCCTACAAGCTTCATTGATTAACTGCACCGACTAGAAACCTCACTAATTTCGACGCAGTAATTAATTATTGGTTGATATTACATGCTACGAAGTTACGGAAGCTCTACACAAATTTTTGCATTATTTATCAAGTTTCCATAATGAAAGTTTTACTACAAGCTTCATTGGAAGATAATATGATTTCTGAAGTTATCCGTACGGTCGAGCTTTTTTATAAATGAAATGCATTGACGATTGCAAAATGAAAAGCCTTCAATCACAAATAGTGAACGACCATGACAGTGTCGTAAATTTGATCCGCTGGGCTTCAACGCGTAATGGGTCGGGTCGACGATTAACGTCGGACCGTCGTTTTATTAGCTATCAGTGATCGATTGAACGTGCGATGACAGAATGACAATTAGAGAGTATGTCCGTTGAGAATGGAATGTACAGTAGAGCCTCCAATATCCGAACTAATGGGAAGATATATGCATTCCGACAAAGGAATTTTCTCATCGTGGAAAAATCATGTTTGAGACACTTGATTATTCCAATCCAATGGAATAAGGAAAACACAATTTCTCTAAATGTTTATGGATTTCTACTAGATTACTGTATTTAATAAAAGAATATTTGAATGTTAGAATATTCAGATAATTGTTTTGTATATCCGGTTAATGTATTTCAACTTATGTTTACTCGTAAGAATAGTTAGAAAAAAGCTTGTTAACAAATCGTGCTATAAATTATTGTCGGTAGTAACCGATTTAACCAGCATCCGTTTCAACGGACCATAGTTTCGTCGAGATTTTTTTCCGCCAATCGGATTTTCGGTGTCCATATTGGGAACGAATACAGTATACTGCAACGAACGATCCTATAACAGTTTTGACTTCACTTCACGTCAATTGTTTTTTCACGTAGACATTCCATAAACATATGTATGCAACATGTATACTGCCTAATCCGTTCCACAATTAACAAATAATCTTTGCATGCTTATTAGAACAACCTCAAATGATTAAAAAGTTAGAATAACTTGCAAATTCTGGTTTGTTACAAGAATGAATATTAAACACAGCTGTGCAGAATATTTCTTTTTTACTCTATGTATTTTCCAGGCACATAATTTGCATGCACAGCTTATTTCTATGGAGATTGTATGACTTTTACAACATATATCCTTCATTTTTATACATTCGGTGACATCGTTTATCTTCTCAAACGTTCAAAATGTATATACATGACGATATCTATTTATTAATATTTAGTTTGATTCTTTCTGATGTGATTAGAAAGCAATTTTCTTCGCATCTTGCTATTTCCTCGCCGCGTTTTTACTCGACTGCGTTTACAAAGAAATAAATATAGCTGAAACGCGGAGAACGTGGAAAATTCATGCACACTCGATACAGCTCGGTGTGTTCGACAATTGTTTCGATGTCCATCAGCGCGGTAGGAAAATAGAAAAAGACAATCGCGAATTTTCCAATATCAACGAGAGATTCCCCGTTCCGTGTCACGCGTCCGTCGCGTGTGCGAAATCACACATTGCGTCGACCTAAAAGGGTGAAGCGGAGCCAGACACGAGGCTGTTACGCGAATATTACTCGTTATAACGCTCTAATCCAATAACGGAATGCAGGGAGAAATTGTGGGCACAGAAGAGGAACTTCGGGATCGTGCCAGGGACCATTTGCCCTTAAAAGAGAAGCTGACATGACGCGGAACGTAATATGCAGATCGCTTAATTATCACAACGAATTATGGAAATTTTGACACGAACGTTACGAGATTTCGTCGCGACGCATCGGCTGCTGCTCCGAGGGCGCAAAAACGGAGCACGGAAGCAAGTCACGCAGTTTGCCCATTCATTAGGACGAGTCTAGATTTGTTAGCATCGAAGGAACATTAATAATTGACGAACCCGTTTGCGGTTGAATAACCCACGAAATTGCGCTCGCGAGAAAATTCAGTTGACGATGATTTCGACGATTTCTTAACAGCCACTGACAAGTGCATTCAAATCGAATACACATTAATGTCTCGATACATGTAAATGATACATTTATCCTCATGATCGCAGACTGTATCGCTTGAGAGGCTCGGAAACTCGATCGCTGATAAGTAGACAGCGGATCTTTATGCAAAATAAAAATTTTCTATTTAATTTGGAACCAACTGGAGTGAAATGAAAATTTATTTTCTTTCTTAGTATGCTTAATTGGTGGAATATAATATAAGGTCATTTTAAATTCTTCTAATGTTTCCACTGTTTTGAATTTCTCCTACTCATTTTTGTGGCAAATTCATAAAATCCGCTGTCTACTAATAAGTATAATATGACAAAACAACGACGAAACTATTTGTTTTTAATTTTTTTTTTATAAATCTTCTGCCAACATATTTTTGACAGTTTTCTGATTAAATCGAGTCCAAACACGACCTAATTCGCAACATATCTGCATGTTTAATTCACGATAATGTACAACCTCAATTATTTGAATCGATGATACCAGAATTCTCCATTCTTGAAGGGATCCATATACATCAAGATTTGTTACGCAAATTAGCAAAAATTTCATCTAACAATAGTCACGTTCCGTTGATTAGTTCGGTTTCGCGGTTCTATTGTGCCGTGGATTAAACAAGTAAATATGCTTCAAACGATATCATGTTTGGACTCATTTTAATCAGGAAAATGTCACGAATCTATTGATAAAAATTTCTTTACAAAATTGTTAAGAATAGAAATGTTTTGTCTCTGGATTAGTATATACAATTGTTAGAATCAACGATTCCTTTGAACCATTTCCGCTAAAATATGATACGTTTATTGCTACTTGCCATTGAATTTAACTTACCCTCTTTTCTGAAATTGAAGAAGGAAATCCTTCGACAGAAGCATTTCTTATAACATCCCAGCAGACGATATCGCAACTCCCTAAGGGTAATTCGTTTTGGCTGCGTTCGCTCCAGTTTCCCCCGACATGTCACAATCTTCAATTTTCCCCTCGACTTTTTGTACCTTTCTCTTCTGATACGCATGTTTATTTCCACTTACGCGTTGACAGAAAAGCATGAAACCGCATTATAAAGACAAGTGGCTAAAGAATGCGGGGAGGATTTCTTGTTTCGAATATTGTAATCGAAATTTCTTCAACTGCGTAGCTTCCTCTTAAATGAATTGAAAAACACATTGATCCTGAGTCACTTCTGTGTTATACAGTATCTATAGACTGTGGATTTTTATGCAAAATAAAAATTGTTTGCATTAACTTCTAGAGCTACAAGAACTACACAAACATTTATTTCGTTTAATTGTTTTTGCTGTTATGCATTCGATTTACTTATTTTTGTTATAAATACATAAAATCCATAGCCTATTTATAACATATTGCACGTAAATAAATAATCGATGAGGATTCAATGATTAAAAATTATGTTACAGATTAATTTTTGTAAATTTTAGATGTAGCATATTGCTGTATGAAAAAATGTAATTATTATAGAAACTTCTACTGTTTGCAATATAAATGTTTATTGTTATCCATAGCGTTCTTAAGTCAAAATTATGTTAGATGCTTCTATATACAAAAAAAGTATTTTACAATAACTGTTTCAACATTTAGCAACTTGAAAGCAATACAGAGTATTTTCATATATCGTATTGCAATATTATTAGATTTATTTCGTACAAGAAAATTATTTTGAGGAGTTATAGATTTTTCAATTATGAACAGTGGGAGAACCATACAACGTACAGTTGAATAATCATTTAGCTGAAATCAATCTCGACAGAGACATTAGACCGTTGAGAGGCGATGCGTGAGGTATAATAAATTATAGGACTCGCAAATTAAATTAAATAAGGCGTGAATGCGAGATATAATCTAATGTCACGAAGTTCTGCCGGTAATAGTATTTGACAAAGAGCAACTAATCACCTAGCGTGGACATGCAACGAATGGTCTGACCCACATGAGAATCAAATTAACTACCTCTTCTATATCCCTCGTACAGTTCACTATTTCTTTCCTTGATACTGCACGGTAATCCATTACTGATTGAAAGAACGACTGAAAGATTCTATATACTAATCTAAACAATTTGTCGGTGCATTGATTCTTTCGATCCATTAAAACTAAAAAAGGTCTTTCGTTTCGAAAACACTGCATACCGCACGAACAAATATTAATTTCTCAAAAATTTCAAAATTTTCAAAAAATTGTGTTAACTTCAATCATCCAACATATTTTCATTATTTTTATTTTACGTATTCATTATTGTTCACGACGCTGAACAACAATAAATATCTCAATTTTCCATTCAATTTTTACAATCAATACTTACAACTAGAACAGCTCAGAAATACTACAATTGTTGTTACGTACCATGCAATTGGTTCGACGTACGATCGAAAAAGGTTAAGAAAATATAGAAGAGAAAAATCGATTTTCTTCAAGACACGGAGATCCTCTTAAATGTCGACGGTTTTTCGAAAATCGGAAAGCTCGTGTTCAAATACTTTTTTTGCAACCGGTGTGTATATTGTAAAATCCCATATTTCCACCTGTACGCGCGATACGGTGATGCTGAACCAGCCAAATATTTTCCCTATTCGGTATCTACGCGAAACGTTCACCGGAGAGTTGCTTGCATAAGGGGTGAGCGATTAAGTGGCGCGACGGCACCATATATACCGTGGGATGCTCCAGGGTACACGGTAACCGGCCACAGGACGAAAACGCTCGGCTCGAGGCAGGTCCTTGTGATGATTAAGGCCTGTTAAATCGAGGGATGCGCGTATTGCGTTGGAACCTAGGAGATATGAGGGATCCGCCGGAGTATTCCAAGGACTCTCCACATTCAAGGAGAAGGAGCAAGGGAGGACAGAGAGAATGGGGGAGTGGAAAATCTCTAGTCGCGTTCTTGTCGAACCAGAACGTTCTGCTTATAGGTCAGATCTCCTTGTGCGCCGACTAAAAATGCTTCCTTCGAAGCCTCGAGCCTCCGTTCTCCACCCGAGGTAGTCATGATAACGAGAATGCCGAACAACTTATCGAATACACGCTCATCCTGCGCAAAAGAAAAGAATGCTTCTTCCGTTCAAGGCTTCTGCATTCGAAAACGCTTCAAACTTATGGTGGATCCTAAAAGTATTTGAATATTAAATTTCCCATTCTCGTGATATTGGTAATATTTTAACTGTGATCATTTTCTTTAAACAACCGTGCAACAATGTACCAGGATTCGTTTTATAGATTAGAGCCGCCCCTTTGCAACGAATGTTTGAAACTTGATTTGCAATTTTTTCTAATCGATTTATTGAGCTTTGAATGGAAGGGTCTATATAATTTGTGTATAATGCTTGTGTAAGTTTGATGCGCATCTGACATAAATTTATTTTATTTTATTTTAATTTATTTTAAATGAATGAATCCATCTTGCTTTCATCAAGTAATATGTACAGTAATACACAAAAACAATATTTAAAAATTCCAATTTTAAGTGAATTCTTTCAAACACGTGCCATTTAATGAATCTTTATTTAATTAATTTGATTTCTGTAAGCTTATGTAGAATTATACAACGTCTGAAACTAAACTATCACTTTCCTGCAATATTAACAATTTGTCCTAGTTTTTCTATGTCAAACGTATATCAATTTCGACTTGGATTTCGAAAAAGGTGCCAGAATGTATCTCGGTGAATTTTTGTGTCTTAATTGAGGACATATTATACAAATTCCACATTCATATCAAATTTTTTTCTATTAAAATTCACTTTAAACCTCAGTTTCCAAATAATTATAAGAGGAATTCATAAATGGAACAGCATCGTAGCCGGAGCCAGTAAATTATTCCATGGCATTCAAATTTTTTACTTTCAAACGCAATTTATATCGTATAAAATAAACCATATCGCTATGCGATGCGGCACATACAATTTTTGCAAGTACTATATCGAGCGGATCTAAAAGACGAAGAAGATCCAACTGGCGAATACGAAACGGTTTTACGGGATTGGTTAAGTGCGTAAAAATTTGCGGATAGTTATGTTTTACTGCGTTTTAAATGTGAATCGGCGAGTTATTCAGCCATGATTAAACGTACGAAAACATTTTATGATCGTTGATGTTGTGTTTCGGATTACGGTACATATCTCGAACATCTCTGTATACAGTTTAGCTCTCCTTTATGCTCCGTTCAGAGTTTACTATCGTTATTACTACGGAATTGCTACTTTAATAGTACAAGTTGAAATTATAGTGAAACTTCCATCAACCAGGATGTTTGATATCCACGCCGCCGGTGAACCATCGACGAGAAACAGCACAGGTCCCTTGATCGAAATCAAATTTTCAGATTTATGGAGTTTGAATCCGTCGGTGAAATAAAGTTGATGCTGCTATTACGGGCTGCTTTAAAGTCTCCTTTTGAAATTTTATTTTCGTAGCATGTTCGTCGTCCCAAGTTTAACGATGATCGTCTTTTGATTATTATACGATTCAGCATCTAATGTTGGATAGTACTTACATCTTTAACATTTAAACTGATTTTTCAGAAAAATAAACAGTTTTAGAAGCGTTTATGACTCATATAGTGTAACTTATATTGATTATCTACTTAAGAATAGCTTTTTTGACAAGGTATTCAGGTAAAACTATCCACAGGGCATCTTTGGAAAAATGTATAATATATTTCAGTAATTAAAAAATGCTTCCCTTTGTATATTTATTAAAATTGCTTATTTTTTATTGCTTATTTAAATACAGAAATTCATTAATAAGTCCAAGTGCCCATAGCGAGGGAAAAGGTTAAAGGAAGAATCTTAAAAATTAATTTTAGATTGCTAGAAAATATTGAAGAAGATTGGATTTAATGTTCTGGATGCGAAAAATGGGTCCACTAGCCTTGTAACTTCTTTTAAATTATTATGGTACATACACGTATATTATGTTATACATGTATATTATATACACGTGTCATATTTTTTCATTTGTTTAAGAGAAACCTTAAGTGTCCGGCGCTAAGAATTGTATAGAAAATGTCGTAATATAATCATCCTCCGCGAAAGATGAATTTTTATGTTTAGCTATCCTCGCAAAGCTGATACGGCAAAGGTCGTAAAGTTTGGTTTAGCGGATCGGCGGATAATAATTCTTCGCATCGGTACTTTTCCCGACTTTTGCGGTTAATATCTCCGCCTGTCAATACTGCAGTTTTTCTCCTCTGCGAAGGAACTGCTGCTTTATACGATTCAACTTCTGTATATATTTTACACTTGGATTCCATGAACTGTGTAATGTGATTTACGTCGTCGGCCGAATATCTGTGTACGTGTGTACGTGTGTACACGGCAAGCATATTCACGCTTTAACTGAGCCCGCAATATTTTCACAAGAATGCAATCCGATTTTTCTCCGGATTACAGTTGTAAGTTCTTGTCAACGGACGAGCAGGAAATATTGCTCCATTTATAAAGCACGGGTTAAAGTCATTTTCAATTATATTGTGCTTCACGATAAAGTTACAGTTCTCTGTACCGAGGATATCGTGAGATTGTATTGCTGGAATTAAATTGAGCTTACAATTGTTTGGTAAAGTATTTAAACATCGAATGCGTGTATAATAATGATTGTCTTTTAATTTCGTGTTATTGGATGTAATATGGACGAACCTACAACTTTTTCGTCAAACATTGAAACATTATATACAATAACGATTACTTTTTAATTTCCTGTTATTGAATGTAATACAAACAAACCTACACAATTTCTCCAACAGATATTAAAAAGACAGGATTCGTGTACAGTCACGATTTTCTTTTTCATTTGGTGGTATTAAATATAATATAAACGAACCTACCTTTTTTCACTAGGAATTAAAACATATAATTCACAGGAAATAACAATTATTAGATAGTTTCATGGCATTTCATAGATTTGATTGATAAATTATTCGATACCCATATTGTTCGAAATTATTCGTGTTCCAACTTTCTAGTAGAGTATCCTGTCAATGGTCAGACATATGTTGCAGATACATCAAATTTTTCACAGCTATTTTCATCGTAGAATATGACAGTATGGTTTCAAACTACACAGTTACATGCAGGAACGTCGGAAAATAAATATCTCGCATGGTTTTTATTGATTTACCAATTTCTTTAAATCTTTAAAAACAAGCTAGTCTTGAAGTTCAATAATTTTATGAGTCGAAAACCAACAAGAAAATCAATCATAGACAAAACCACCTCTCCATATAAACGTCTACAAAATGGATTATTAAAACAACGAGAGACCACTTCGCGCACGTATGTTTCAGAAGCATATGAATGTTAAACGTTTAAAAAATCGCATCAGTAAAATATTGAAATGTAACTCGTGTCATCAAAGCCCGAAAATAACAGGTAAAAATACAAAAAATTATTCAAACATGCGTTCGAAATCAATGCCGGCCATATTGGCAAGCGGTGCATTTACATTTATATTGTAGGCGAATAATATTTCTCTGGAGGTTTCCATGTGTGTATATTCGGGGTGCGGGATCAATTTTGGAATCATGGCCGCGGTATCAACTGATCGATCATTAGACCGGGGGGGTTATTACCGTGAAAAATTGCTGGCGGCCGGGGACGCGCGCGCGCGCGCAAATTCCCCCCGATCGTTCTCTTCGTTTTTTTTTCTGGAAGCTCATTGAGCCGAATAATGTGATTTACGCTACTCGAATTGACAGCGTGTTCGCACGTCACGCAGCAGGCAATATTTCTCCAGGGGCTCAATATTTCTGCGAGGTTCGCGGTCCGTCTCTCGCGGTATGTGTCACCGGATGGAATGCGAGCAAGCGCCGGCCTCACGCGTAGTTATGCCTTCTGAAGCGTGTGACATTTCTTGTCACGCCTCGCGACACGCTCGTGAACCCCACCGGGTGCCGTGCTTTCGCTACCCCCACGGCTTTGCAAACTCCTGAAATGTCTCGTAATAAAAGCAAACCGTACCGAGGAACCTACGGGAAACCTGCGTGAACCTACGGGAGAAGTGTTTTGCCACGGCACGAAAATCTACCAGCGACGTAACAGCCGTTTCCAGCACAAGAATTTTACGTAAACTGTTGCTCCTCGCTTTTTATTTTTGTCACCTGCGTGTTTTCGGCACCCGCTGGTAATTAAACGCTGCTGCGAGCCAAGGAAAAAGAACTCCACCGCTCTATTCCTGTGTTTATCGCTTTGAAACGCGAGAAGCCGAGAATCCGAAAAATGTTTCTTCTGTCGAATTTCTTCGTAATGATCGTGCGCAGTCCTTCAGCGACAATGCTGTTGGTTTTCTGTTTTCTGAAACGTTTCGGTTGCGTGGTAAATTTGATTGTGTGATAAATATGGACGAGGTTCGCGGGCCGGTGTGGCACACAGAATAGGAGGTAGTTGTATAGAAAAAATAAGTATCAATTAACATTTTGTTCGTATTTTTTATTCCTTTATTCTACATTTTTTAAAATTCCATTTTAGAACAATCGATATTGAAAATTCATCAGATTTGCGCGCATTAGCATTCGCAAGCAGTAGAATCGGCTGACCATGGTCAGACACGTCAGCTAATTCCTATATAATACTACTTAACAAGCACTCGCATAAATACAAAGAGGAATTGCATTAAGTTAACCCCTTGCCGTACCATTTTCTTTACAGTTACAGCGATTAAAAATTTATATTTTTTGTATGGCTACATTTATTTTAACGCTTAAATATTGACTACAAACGAATCAAATTTTATTTCGTCTAAAATGAAACGCGTAACATTCGTATTTGTTAGACTTGATTAAAAACCTTCATGACGAGTCTGGCTCGTCAAAATAAGACAAGGGGTTAAAACGCATACAATTCCAACTGATCAATAATGTGGTAATATAATTAAAATACATTAGTGGTAATATAAATGGCATTTATATTTGTTAAATTGTATCCGATATTGTGCTTAACCGCATAAAATATTAAAACAATTATGATACGATATCTGATGCATAATAGACTCGTTAATATTGTTTTCTTTCAAATAATATATTATCGCATGCAAATATTTTACGTACGAAGTAATAATTCATTTTTACAGTCCACATTATCATAAACAGGAAATATCTTTTTCAATAAACAATACGCACTGGAGAAAAAAGGTACACGTTTGAAAAGTTTTCTATGGAGCATGTCTTTTGGTAAAAATGCCACCATTATACGACAGGAATTTATTTATTTATATCAACCCTTTGATTACAATTTACATAGATAATTTTTATTTTACATAAAAATCCACTGATCATCGATCGTCCCGCAATTGTGAAAAAGTCGAAGTGGAAAATTGGTGTATGTCCGTCGGAATGAAGAAAGTTTTATGGGGGAATTCGATTTCTAATCCTTTTGAACGAACATTGACACGAGCGATTAGATACGCGAACTTTAAAAGTTCGTTAAGCCGTGAAGGGGGGAGCGTGTGTTGTAGGTGTAGTACGTACCATTGGTAGCAGGGGGGGGGGGGGGTCACTCTATCTCTCTCTCTCTGCAGCCTCGGCGGATGTTCCTTTCTCTTCGAGGAAGTGAGCGAAAAGTGGATAGAAGGAAATTGTCTCTGCATTAACGGAGGCTCGGAAACTGCTTCCAACATTTAATTAAAGACATTCCCTGAGTAATTCCCTCGGCGGCCTCGTAATTGCATTGCTTTTATCTTCGGTACAACTGTTACTTGTTTGGCGAGTCTTTCGTATCGGGAGTCAGAACAAGAGACTGAATCCCGTGGGCAAGGAAAAGTACGGTCGAAGAAAAAGAAACGCGATCAAGCGTGAGACATGGAGGTCCTCGGATACAATTCTATCCCTTTTAAAAAGGATGGTTGTTTTTACGGAACGATTCTTAATATCGCTATTATCTTGATTAAATGGAAATTAGAGAAAATTAAAGTACAACCCTCTCGAACGTCCGCTCGGACACGGTCGCTGCCGAGGAAAATATATCGATCTGCGATAACGTTCGATGTACCGTAGCACGGCAGCTAAATACATTTTACGGGCATAGATTAAAATATTAAGGCTAGGGTTTACAACTTCTCGAATTGATTACACTTCAACCCCTCGTGCTGCTACCCTTGTAACTACGAGACCTCTCTCATCGAAGTACCCTTGATGGATCTCGGACGGAGATACGTTGTACTCATATTAAAAGTAAAAATTAAATTTTATTTTAACCAAAGAAGCGTATGAGAATTATAATAATTTTTTGAATATTGATCTAACATGAGAATAATATATTCGATATTTTTAACTTATTTTTTCATACAGAATCATCCCACTGTTTCATCAGATATATTTAATGTCATGTACCAGAAATATTTTACAAACAGAATAGTTGCAGCATTGTTGTACCAATAGCAAATTTTCTCGAGAGAAAATATGTGCGTTCATTACAAGGAAGTTTGACACAAGAAACATTTGCCGGATTCTCGGACTCTCGTATTTTAAAGCGGTAAACACAGAATGACGGGAATTTCTTTCTTCATTTGCAGCGTTTAATAATTCCACCTATGTATATAAGATACAACAACTCACAGGATTGTTCACAAAAGATGTTACACATATTTGTCCAAATTGTATATAAAATTTCCAGTTTTATGCTAACATTAATATGAACACGAAAGAATATTGGAACAAAACATAAATTAACGTGGTTTGATATAATATTATTTGTACTGGATTTTTATTTTAGAAATATGCGAACGTATGAGAACACATGGCAAACATAATTACAGTATAATTCGTGCTGAGATAAATTATAATACAATACAATATAATTTATGTAATTGAAATGAATAAGGAAAATGAAAAAAATTATGGGCAGAAGAGATAATCAGAGAGGAAAGAATAAACTATAGCATTATGTTAACGTCGACTATCGTTTCCAAACGGTCCCGCAATATCTAAGTATTGTAATTAATAGAATCGTTAAATAGAAAGATCGAATGTGTCACAGTGAATACCACTTTGAATCTTCTGCGTCCTAAAAATCCGCACAAAATTTCGTTCGTCAAATCCGAAAATTGGATTTTTCGGGTTAGTCCGTTCATTTCGTGTTACCATGCAGAATCACACGGGCAAGAAGCAATCGACGTTCCAGCGGGTCTTGCGGTTGCAGTTGTATCTATTGAAATTACCAGCTGGCGAATTGGCAAGTGTGATGACGCGGGTAACAGGAAAGCCTCCAATCGAGTAGGTAATTGCTTCATTCCATTGCCAAGTCTGCAGCACTATCGCGCTTCTGTGAACCTACCTACGTCACTTTCAAAGACTGGCAATCTCAAGAGAGTATAGTAACAGATCGTCTCATAATAAGTTGCATTATTTTCATCGCCTCTATAATATTCAAATACGTAATCCGCTAACACAGTATTGATCCGTAGACAATTTATATTATTCGACTGGCTACTGAAACCAAAACGTGTTCCATACGTTCTATCTCCCAAAAAACTAATATTCTATCGCTATAGTCATTTTAATCAAAACTGCAGAGTTAAAATTTAGTACATATTTCTTCAATTCTTTTTGATCGTACAAATCTCTATGAAATATCATTCAAGCAACTGTATTATGAACAAAATTAATTTTTAATCGCAAAGTAGCCAATATAAAATAGCAAATGATCGTCGAAAGTGTCATCACTACATTGCTGGTTTTTCTGTAGGTAGACGCGTAGAGAACACATGAAGATCATTAACCTTTCGTTTTAAATTGAAACATGATTTTTTCACATAAAAAGGTTAACACTTTCTTGTAAAGAATGATATTCTTTACAGATTCTAATCAAGATGCATTAAGTGGTGCAATAAAAATGTTTCCATTTTAAAAAAAAGTTAATAATCTTCATACATCCTCTACGCGGTCTGCAAAAGAAAAACTATTGACGCGCCCCTCTTGATGCCATTCAACTCTACGCGAAACATTTTCCGTTACGAGTAACGATTGTCGGGTAAATCGAAGTGGTAATATGTGGTGATCCACCCTGTATAGAAGGACGCATCCGTACATAAGTACAGACAAAACTACGGTATAATAAGACTGCTTTCGTGTCGCGAGTTTTAAAAAGACAACCTAAACAGTGCCGTGTACGGGATAAACATAACGAGCCGGAAAGTAGAAGCTTCAAACGTTCTCCCGGCAATATCGCTTGGGGTGGCTTTTTCTTTTCGCGTGTAGTTCAGAACGTTGGATCGGAATTAATGAACCGTAATCCCCCAATAATGAGGCTTCGGCTTCACTGGCTCTGATACGACCTCGGCACCCTTCTTACCCCCTCCCCGCGGGGTCCCTTGGCCTCTGTACATCGGCATCGGGTGTATGTACATATGTGCCATCGCGTAAATGTCACATACGCTACACGACTTAGCAGGCCGACAAGCGCGCGAGCGGCGACGCCGACGGTACGCAGAGAGAAGGCCTTCCAACGCTTCGAGGCTGTCGACGCGAGACAAATTATTTTCCTCAACAACACGCGTCGATGCTTTTCACCGCGTATAACGAGTTGTTCGAGCGGCTCCGGCTCGTAGAGAGAATACAAAACGTCATCTCCCTCTTTACGGCTTTCTCTCTCCATCCTTTCTCTCTCTTCGCGACCTGTCGATATTTTTCTCGGCTTTACGAAGGAGAGCGGCCCTGAATATTTTTTGCCGCGCGCGAATTTTTCCCGGTTCGCCAATGACCTCGACGCCGACGCCGCCAACCTCCTTCTGCGGAGTTCCCCAGAAAATGGGGGTCGCTGTAACAAACGAAGCGACTGAAAAATTTTCTTGTTCACTGGTTTTGTCACGGTGAAACGCTTATAAGCCGACGCTCGCTCTGCGCTCTCGCCGCACCGCGTCGGCTCGCGTCGTTCATTTATATTTCCTCGTTTCGTTTTACTATGATTGGAATGCGCGAACCAACGGGGCTGCAGATAAAGTGCTTATCTAAGGTACAGAATGTGCCAAAGAGTGTTACGCGCTGTTTTATTGGAACTTGATTGTTAGGGATACGCGAATTTGATTTTGTCAAATTTTTTGTCCTTGCTGATTTCGAGAGAATAATTTTATCTATAATTCAATTGAGTAGTGGAAACAATTCTACCAGTGCCTACATCGACGGTATACCCTGACTAACTTTTGTAAGATTATTGACATTTTCAAAGTCAAGACTTTGCTGAACTACTACTACCCAATCTGATTCTGTAGTGCATCGTTTATACACAAGTTCCTGCTGTTTATAATGGCTGTTAATTAGTGATTCTTATAAAAATCAAATTAAGAAAAAGTTTTATTCATTATGAGATTCTTGGTGGTACAAATAAGAAATACACGAGTACTTTTACCTGTAATCGAATGTATTTATGTTACAACCTAATAATAATATAATATGAAAATATTATCAAAGATCAACATTAACGTTAAACATATTTCAACTGCGTGTATGAACAGTTTTGTGGATCGGTGTATGATTGATTCGCACATTAATACATTATTGCATGAATTTTTATGACGAGTTGAAAGAAATATATATGACTGTTAGTCTACTTAAAAATGAGTGTGGTCACGAAATAAATAATACAATTTTATTAGAAAATGTTATTTATTGCACTTTATGACTGTTCCTGTATGGGAACTTTATACATATGAGTTCCCACTTGGAACCAACATGCTCAGAGTCTACAGTATTGTCTACTTAATTAACTATAGAACATTTGAAATTTAAGTCACCAATTGGGAACGGAATGCAATAGAAGGTTAATATTATATATGGCTATTAGTCTACTGAAAAATAAGTGTGGTCATGAAATAAATAATAAAATTTTATTAGAAAATGTTATTTATTGTACTTCATGACTGTTCCTGTATGGGAACTTTATACATGTGTGTTTCCACTTGGAACCAACATGCTCAGAGTCTTCAGTATTGTCTACTTAATTAACTACAGAACATTTGAAATGGAAATTGAAATTTGCAATGGAGGGTTAAATATTTTCTAACGATGACAAGTGATGCTGTAAAGGTTAAAAAATTGCGAAGTTACACGATGTAATATTAAGATGATCATCTGCCTTGAATTACCGCAATCGTCGGTATACATACAAGGTTCGCCCAATATTAAATTTGTTTTAATAATAACGTTAAAGTTCAAGGTATCTTGACTCCAATACTTTTTTAAGGTTTCGCCGGTGAGTGGAAGGAAACAACAGGTATGAGTTTCACAGGTACTCTTGATATTAGTTACCGTAATGTGAAAAGTTGTATCCAACCATGAAACCTGCATAACTTTTATGCCTTGTAAACTGTGGCCGGATGCTGGTTCACGTGGTGCACCGCGGTTATTCGCGCGTTTGGTCATATTCGACTTGGCAGTAAACGAAACTTCTAATAATCGCGGTCCAGGCGGCTCTCTCTTTTCCTCAAGGAACCCTTTTCGGAACACAATTCACGGAACGCAGATTGCATTCGACGTTCGCACGCATGAACGCCGCGCCGGCTCGACGGTGCTTTGCATAAAATGCTAATGAAAATGCGTTCCGCCGATGCCAATGAGAGAGAACCTTTTACTTCGAGTCATTCATTCACGCTTGTCGCGAATTTGAAAATAGCATACTTTTAGTACCTTTTATCTCGATATTAGAAAAATTCATATTGACCAGGAGGTACGAATACGAGTTCATTGCGGATCTTATGCATTTACGGCAATACGAATAGGTCAAATACAAAACTAAAACAACATTAAAATAATTTCAGAATATTGTTATATTATTTTCGACTCTTTAAGATGATTAAAAGAGGAATTATATATTTTCATTTAATATTCATTTCTTTACAGTTGATTTGGACAATTTTTCGAAAGATTCGCAATCTAAATACAGTATTGTTCAAATTAATGCGGACACAAGTTATGTTATTAGAAATGAAAATGATTTGCACTTATTAATTACATTTACTCATTTCTGTGTCTCGTGTTGCTGCCAATCATATATCTCATACTTCTACCAAGCATCATAATCAAACCACAAACTCTTTAAATATTTTTTGACTTACCAAAACTATAATTTTATTATACTATAGCTCACATTTTTCGCATCACGTTTAATTCGCAAGTAAACGATCATAAGACCGTATCATATGTTTCATCACTGCCTGTGCAGCAAGTAGAAATGGCGTTTATGAGTCAGACACATATGGTACTTTCAGCAGAAACATCCCAACGTTTCACAAGCATTATAATTCGTTTTGCTGAGCATCAAATAACACGCATATGTGTAAAATAATGATTCTAAATAGACTTTTCTCGGAAATTATAACAGTGACTCCTATGAAAATACTAGAAAAACTTGTACATCCTCAAAATAAAGAATTATCATTAAGAAAGCAATTAGAATTAGTAATCCCGAGTAGCAATTAGTGTAATGTCAACCAGGAAAAAGGAAAATACTTTAGTAAAGAAATCCCATATCTTTTTATTCAGTAGCAATAGGATAATCAATTTACAATCATTTTTGGATGCTCTATATACGATTATTCACATTGCTTAAAACAAAAGAAGTTTTTCTAGAGCTACATATTTTCTTAAAAAACAAAGTGAATTAACTAACGCTAATTCTACCTACCTACTCTAAATCCTCTTTTCAATTTTCGCACGAAACACCCGCAATATTGGTATGGCTGGATAAAAGGTAATTCCCCGTGTAAAACTAAATTCAAAACATAGAATACGCTTCTTTTGTCCGTGGTTCGTTTTCGAGAGAACTCGGTTAAAAATCACTACGTTTTCGTGGTTTCCAATGAATTGATTGGCATATCTGTCTATTTTTCATTGTTTCTACTTATTGTAAGCACTGTAGGATAACTTTCCCGTTGTTTTCCGCTGAAACAAAAGCCCAGGAAAAAAAATTTCACTCTATTCATTCAGGTAACATTGACGTGATACACGGTTGCATCATCGCGACGACCACGCCCTGTGTATATTGATACCTAAATTTACATGACTGGCGTTAATTAATATTAGAGTCCCCAAACAACGGAATTTGCTGGGGATTGTTCAAGGATTTCGAGCGACGTTTATTACAACATTAAACAAAGTTGCAAATATTTTGTACTTTCAGAAATATTTTGAAAATTCGATAGCGACTTAGTTACCTTCTGGTTTGATAATGAAAAATGACAATGTGGAATAAATAGATGAATTTATTTACTAACCGTGTTATATACTAACCAAAATCACTAAAAAGTATAATAAACGCTTGAAAACTCGTTGGCAAGTACGCAATACTTCACAATAAACAATCCAGTCGATTGATACGTAGAATGTTTATTTTTATACGATGCAATGTCCTCGTTTAAGTGACTGGAAACATTACCACTAACGGCGCAAGATATTTCAATTTATTTTCATTTAACAAGTCTCACCAAACGAACTTTTACGCGATGGCTACATCTCTATTCCATCAAATCTACAAATTTTTATAGGAGGTCGTTTCGCCGGTGATATGTAACGGCGCTGTTCAAAGATTTAAAAAAAACAGATGAACTCGTAAAATATTTCACAAATGTCAGCTCTACGTTTCCGGTAACGGGTCCAAAGTAAAACGAAAATAGTAATAACAAAAGCGTTTTTCGTGGCGAATGCAATAACCGGCGTGCAGCGTGGCTGCGTGGCAGCGTCGATATCGCTCGCTGCGAAATCGTTGCTGATTAAAATACACGGACAATCGATTCGAACAATTTTTGGATCATCCTGTTCCATTTAATACCTGACTGGCGTAGGTAAACATGTTACACATGTTATCGCGCATGCCGTTCATTCGTAAACCTGTAGAATCATAATGCTAAACAGACAAACGTGCCTCCGTTCAAATTGCGAAGAATTTCAGCCAGAACAATTTATCTCGAAAAATTAAAAATTTCGTACCGTTCGAACACAACGATGTTAAGTTTAATGAGCTTTACATATACAGTGTTTCCTCGTATTACGATTTTGGACACATCCTGTAGATTTAATTAGTTAAACGATGATTCTGTCAGAACGAAACAATTTATCCCGAAAATTTTAAAATTGCTTGAACAGTCTGTCTCAATTGTAATGTTCTTCACACATAGTTAAAACATTTCCGCGGGAGAGTTTTATGCAAAAAAAACAAGTTGGGAGCATACGGTCAAATTTGTTCACTCGAAACCTCGTTTTCGAGGAAATCAAAATTAAATTTTGTCAAACACACGTACACTTGGTCGACTCCTAACTAAATGGAGATAGAAATCGACGGCGGGTAATTTTACATATGAAAATAAGTCAGAAATGTAGAGAATGGTGAGGTTTTGTTCGAGGCTTCATTTTCTGAAAAATTGAGTTTCAACATGTTCCGTTGGGATTTAGTCGACTGCCGGTGTGCTTGACAAATTTTTAAATTGGATTTCCTGGCAAACAAGGTTTTAAACGAAACAATTTTATTCTACATTTTTTACTTATTTTCACATGTAGAATAACCTTCTATCGATTATACCGCGCGCATTCAGTCGGGAGTTAACCAAGCGGACGTGTAACTCGACAAAATTCCAAATTCAATTTTTTCAAAAACGAGGATCAAGCGAAAAGGGTTTATTGTGTAGTTCCGGCTTGTTTTTTCATGTGGAACGAACCCGTTGATAATTGCACCATAATTTCACGAGAATTACAAGGCAAATATTGGATGAATCGATAGATGTATAACGAAGCATTAATAACAATTAAACATCACTTATAAGCATTGATTATGTTATATTTAATGACATTTAAGAAAATTATCGATATGAATGTATTTGTAAGGACAACGTTGAAGAAATAATGAAGAGAATAATTCATAGTGATAGTACAAGAACTAGAATCTCGGCGAACGCGTCAACAGGTTACAATATTACCATCCGTATATAAACTCGCGCAGACACGCCCAACATTTGCATTGATGACGTGAATATAATATATCGTCAGAAGCTGTGCTTTTCCCTGTAGCCACAATGGCCACTGGCCACCTGTTGCCTTTCCATTTAAAATTTAGGTGTGACGAGACTGTCATCGCCTTAGGTACATATCTTCGTAAACGTCTTAAGAGGAAGATTTTTCCACGTTTCGAAACGCGTACTATGTTTTTCTTTGCGAGAAAATTCTCCTCTAACGACAATGGAAGCAAGTGATTTTTATCAATCTTTTTCTAGCCCTTGGTAATATAACACTAGACCTTCTCCGTTACAAATAGGAACTCTTGAAGTACAAAAGTATTATTTTATTCGTTATAAAAAT
The DNA here is from genome assembly GCA_028455805.1 of Lasioglossum figueresi. Classification (NCBI taxonomy): domain Eukaryota; kingdom Metazoa; phylum Arthropoda; class Insecta; order Hymenoptera; family Halictidae; genus Lasioglossum; species Lasioglossum figueresi. The sequence continues at coordinate 6,129,371 of CM052201.1, read as the reverse complement.
GAATTTTCGAAATACAAAAGTATACTTTTATAATCCCAAATCTTATTGTTCGGATACTTACAATTCTTGTAATCCACTTACAGAATGTAACAATTATTAAATAATTAATTGGCTTATCGATTTCGGATAATTCTTCTTCACTTTGTTTCCTATTTCTTCAAGAATTACAACTAAAACGTGTAATTTATTTTTATTACATTATAGATGATATAAATATGTCAAATTTATCGAAAGATTCAAAGGATAAAAATGCCTCAAAACATTTTTTTAAATATTAGATTGTTGCAATAAATGGAACTCACACGACAAAGTTTTTTCCATGAAACTCATTCCACGTCGTCCTATAATTAAATGAAAGAACAGAAAGCGAATAAAGAGCGTACATCACGGAATTGTATTAACCAAAATATCTGTAAGCTGGATTTAACTTTCAATTTCATTCACAGTCAACGTAAGATCGTTATAAAATTTCGCACAAGCACATAAATTTATAACCCAGCAGTACTGTACACTTTGCCGGAAAAATACGAGATTTTAGAAAACGACGGTGGCTTTGGCTCTGTGGAAGTAATCCTATTGCAACTTGTGCCACTTCGTCTCATGAAAATTACAAAACGAGACGTCGGACTAGAATATCTGAACCTGAATTTCGAACTCGTGCTTGTCACAGAACGGCAATTTGTATCGCGAAAAATATGATCATGATACAATAAATCCTGAAGTCAATTCTCCACAGCCACCACTGAGCCAATACCATTTGTCGTAATCTTTCTCGTAAAGTATAGTACTATGTGTGAAATTTTTCAATCTACTGATAAATGAATGAATCTGATGCGATTCATTTAGTACAATATATTACATTTAATATATTTGTATCATTGTAATATAATACAAATAAATGGGTGAATCAAATGCGAATCATTTATTCATATTATATTTATTTGGATTATATGTTTGTTACTCGAAGAATCAATTATGATTTATCTTGCAATTGATGCATACAATTTTGATTTTGTATAAAATTTGCAAGATTTCTAAAATACAGTCTTTTTAGAATATTAAGATTATATTTAAAACACTATAATATTATTATTAATGTGCGTTATTCTTTTTTTTAAAGATCCCACATTAATATAAACATAGAAAGAAATATAATAAATTCTGACGTGCTGAGTGAATGACTGAAATAAGTGTTCGTAAGAGAACATTTTAAAGTTGCAGTAATTATGTGCATAATTCATTATGCGTACCTGAAATACATAAATGTTGCAAATAAATAATTACATTGTAGGATTCAGCAAGGGCTCAATTAATGTAAATAATAAATGTGTGTTTCAGGGTGCGTCATCCAGCTTAGTGGTAAAATTTGCAGATACTGAGAAAGACAGACACTACAGACGCATGCAGCAAATGGCCGGGAACATGGGACTCCTTCACCCTTTTGTCTTCAATCAGTTCGGCGCTTACGGCGCTTATGCTCAGGTGGGTCACATTACCGTTAATGGTTCTCGCGTTACCACATTACCGTCTGGTTGCCCTCGTTATCACGAATCACAACCTGTAATAGTTTCTGTCTTGTTAGAAATTATCGACGACATTCGATAATGCTCTGTTAACGCCGCGCAACGGTAATGGGAGACGGAATTTCATGTTTCTCTCAAAGTATTTCAAACAATGAAACGGAAAACGCGCAGAATGTTATATTATCGGGTTACCTACGTCTACGTAGATACAGAAAAATCTGATCTTTCCATAACATTTTTATGCGAAACCCCTATACCTGAAACACTTACACCGATTCATTAAGAAATTTCGCTTCCGATTAAGATAAATAATTTGAATAAAACTAAATCTACAGTGATTCAATATTAAGACTTTACATTGAAAGAAACAAATAATGTAATATATCCTTACTTATTTTATAATGTCGCTAATAACCTAGCAGTTGGTGCGACATAAAACTATAAATTAAAAAAAATCTACTATCAATAATTCGATCATTCACTATATGTAGCAACCGCTTTCATAGCTTTACACCTATTTTTCTCGAAATAGCATTTTCAGAAACGGCACTCAACATATTTTGAAAAACCAATAAATCGAAATGGCAGACAATCTGCATCGTTATTTTTGATACGATGTACATGTCGTAGAAGTTTTTCCATATCTGCCGGAGTTCTTTTTCGGAAACAGAAAACGTACAATTTTAATGGTCAATGTGAAAGTTTCCGGTTTAAATGACTAAATTAAATTTGAACAATTGTAATTTTCGAAGTTAGCTGTGAGAAACACACGTTCTATTCGTTCACTTCGAAGCTACATTTGTGTGTGATTTGTTCAATTGATAAGAAAGAATGGACTTCAATTAAACCGTTGATTTGTAAAAATTTTGGTGTACGCGAGGGTAAATTTTAAAAGTTTACAGAAATCTCAATTTAAACGTATCTTGTGTCCGTCATATACGTAGGTAGCCGATTTCAAACGACAGCTCATTTCGGAGAGCAGAAGTCGAATATTATGGGGTTTAATCGATACTATATGATGTTCCCACGCAAACGCATTCGACATAGAAAATCTATTTACAGCAGCAAGCGGCTCTCATGGCTGCTGCGACAGCACAGGGGACGTACATCAACCCGATGGCGGCGTTAGCCACCGGACAATTGCCGCACGCGTTAAATGGCATGCCGAACCCCGTGGTCCCACCGACTTCCGGTAAGTTCTTTGTGTCTTCGACAGCGTTTCGCCATTTACATTCGAAACGGGCAGCGAAAGGCGGCCCCGGCAAAAATCGCGAGCACGATCGTTGCATGCTTTGATCGCCGATATCAATGATAGCTAGAAAGTATAGTACAAACACCCTCTCCTGGCCCCCATTACGCAACATTCGTATCGAGAGGGCGAGTAGGAATCGGCTAGTCGGTTGATTTCCGGAAAAACATTCGGACAGGGGATGGGGCTAGAGGAGGAACGAGTTCGGAAGCGCACATACACACATATGTACACTCTGCCGGGCAATTGCTCCGTTTTACCGACGCAAAACTCTTTCTTTATCTTTCCCCTTTCATCCCGCCCTCCCGTTTTGTTCCTCGCGAACCTCGTAGCAGCAGCAGCAGCAGCGTACAGTCGGTTGGCTTATAACCGGCTCGTAAATCAATACAACATTTTCACCGAGCGTGACTCGGACGAAAGATATTGCCAGTACCGCGAAACTTTATCGAAAACTCGCCCGAACGGGAAGGAGGAAAGCCAAAAAGCATAGTTCTTTCTTCGCCTACACCTACCACCCTTCCCTTCGGCTCTCTCCGCTGTCTTGCTCGCACCAGATTCGCTCAGTTTCCCTATCCCCCCGGCTTCCGTGATTCGCGAACGCGCACACAAAGTGGAAAAAGGGAGGGCCGAATGGTACAGACACGAGTCGAGTAACCGCGGAAATCGGCTCTCCGCAAACGCTCCGACATGCAGTCACTCACAGATTTGTTCGGGGAAAAGAGGTGACAAATTACGCAAACTGTGTTTCTATAGGTCAATTGACGTGGGACATTTTAAAGAAAAATTTATATTTCTATCCATGTATTTTTCTTCTGTATTACAATGGGTTGGAACAAATTCAAACCTATACTCTATTTACTCTAAAGACATTTATTGTTCTAAAATATTAGAGATCATGCTGTCAAGTAGTGCATCATTGTAGAGATTGAGTCACTTAACTATAAATATTTTTATTCATATATTGTTTGCTGTGCAAAAAAATGTTTCAACCGGAAATTGATATTGAAAGACATACTTGAACGTTTGTCCTGCACGCTTGTGTTGAACAGTATTTTGTACAGGAGTTACGTTAAAGATTCACTAAAGAATATGTCAGTAATTATTAATCTTCATCTTTTTATTGTTTCGAATCGCAGGATGTGTGATATAAATATGAATTGATTATTCATATATTTCTAAATTTCTTTCAATATTTACACATAATGCTTCTTTAATATACACATGACGATGACTTTCTAACAACCCCCCCCCCCCAGAGGTACATTCACACAAGCTTCTAGAAATAAACGATTTTTGGACAAATTCTGTCAAGTTCCGCGATATTTACAGCATGAAAGCTGACCTAGAAGTTTAGTCTGCAATTCCGGGATCAAATATTAATATTATTCTTGATGTTTACCAACTATACCTCTGATTTACGACATTCAAGAGACTCAAATACACAAGATTTTAGGTGACCAGTCGTTCGCCGAGTGTCCTTCGTGTAGCTAGAATTACGGTGTTGACACGTGCAAGTTGTGAAGGACAAACGATCAATTCGCGTGGCGTTAGTCTGTCACGAATCGTTATTAGTCCTAAGATCGGATCAACATTCCTGCGATCTGCAGATCATACGGATCCTCAAATACGGCGCGAGGCATACGGATCAGGCGTAAACCCGTTTCCGGCATCCTACCAATTATACGGTATATACCGTAAATCGGTTGACAGGATGTACAGAGGAGAGGGCAACTAGCTAAACGTTAGACAGACGCCGTGAGCATTTCTGATCCGATCATGCCGCGCGCCGGGACAGGGTGATCGAGGTCGATGTTGTAAGAGCAAGAGGGTGACCGATGTGTACTGATCAGGTTTGCTCATAGGTACCGGTACAGGGCAGCCGGTTAACGGGGCGATACCGTCGTTACCGTCACCAACGATGCCGAATTTCAACATGGCTGCACAACCTACCGGTCAGGCAGGTTCGGATCCAGGTGTCTACACCAACGGGATACCGCAGACCTACGCGGGACGTGAGTATCAACTCAGGCGCAGTGTGCCGCCCCTGCGCAATGCTCGGCCAATCGACGCTGGACTGTATTATTCTGCGTTTCCGACGTTAACCAAGTAACCTCGCCCTCGCACTTCGATTCTACGCCGCCAACCTACGCGAAAAGTTTGCATTTTTTTCCGAAAAAAGAACAAACGATCATAGACGCGAAACTACGAACATTGATTTTTCAATCGCACGCTTTCCGTAAACGAAATTTTTCGTTTGACGGTGATGCTGAGGGGGTTGTTCGCGTTACGAATTACTATTTTTTACGGGTTTTTGAACCAGTCACAGATGAACGAGTAGATTTAATTATGTTATTGTTCGGTGAGGGTTTGCGTTGATTTGATAAGCCTTGCGATGATACTGATCAACCAGTGTACTCTACACTTTGGTTTATTGATTGAGGATCACGCGAGTAATATTATTTAACCTTTACGTTAATATTCGAAATTTTCTACGGAGTTTTATCGCGTATTTTTTTGTTTCCTAACTAAGATTGTTAAATATTTGTGTTATTGTTTTTAAAATTTCATACAAAAGCTGTTTAGTAAATTCGTGAAAATTGCAAATATTTGAGCATCGTGTTCTCCGGATACAGATCAAATTTCTTATTCTAGAATCGATACATTCAATAGTAATTAATGTACTGCTGATATTGATCAGCTCCCAGCATCATGTTTCATTGCAGTTTATTGTGTTCCGTTCCTCGTGTTCTATTTCGTTTACTTGTACGAAATGTAGTAAACCAAGTCTTAGCGCTCTTTTTGTTATATTTGTTACGTCTTTTGTAAATTTGTACGAAAATTAGCAGATACAATAGAGGCACGAAGTGGCCCAATTTTTATTTTCAAAATTTAATGAAATATATCAATTGTACGACGTACCATCGCTTTTCCAGCTTCACGTCCGGATACTTTCAATTTATAAATGAAATAGATTAGAAATAGAAATGTTTTGAAAGGGTCTTAAAGGAGAGGTCGGTTTACTAATTTCAAAAACTCGATAATGATGCACGCGAAGATTATATACATTTTAGCAACTGGTCGACAAAATTAAAAAAAAGGATTGAGCTAACTATTGAAACTGGATGTTTAAAAAATAGTGTCTTTATCGTCTTAACATTTCAGAAACGATACCTAATCGTCTTTCTGTATGATCGACGTTGCATGATATTACAGATGTTACCATAATCTGTCGATGATTTAGATTTTTTAATATATGAGCCTCCCTAGAAACCAAAGATCAATTCGGTTCGGATCAATTCACTTTACCTATTGAAAACCAATTTAGTAAACAGTTTATTACTGAAACCCAATTGATATGACAGTTCCCCACCCAGCATCTCAATGTAATCGTTAGACTGCGGATTTTATGCACTTATGATAAAAATGGGTGGGTCTAATTTTTGACAGTAAAAATATTTGAAGAATTTTAATATACTGCTATATTATTTTCAACCTATTAAACATACTCAACAAGAAGTTAAATATTTATTTCACCCCAGCTAGCCGCGCAATTCAGGTAGAAAGTTTTCATTTTGCATAAACATCCGCAGTCTAGTAATCATGAAAAAGCTGTCTGTGAATGGTTTCGACATAACTCATTCTAATGATTTGCCCCATTTCTACGTTTCGTTCAACACTAAACCTACCGAGCCTCAAAAGTATCTGGTAGATGTTCTCTTATACAAATGACAAGTTTGATTTTATTTAGACTTTGTACGGCTCCTATTGTCGGTTCACTTCACTCATTTCTTATGAAATAATTTTCATTATTTCAATAATTGTGAAATAAAACATCTGGAAACGGTCATCTTGAACGATGATGGTAGGTTTAGTGTTAACACGTTGACTGGTTCCAAGTAAAATGAATTTGCGTTTCCGAGAAAGTTTTGTCGCGTAAAATTGTCGGTTTAATTCTAAAGATATCCAAGAATGTAGGATAGCGTGCGCTATCGATTGGTCAGTATTGCGAGAGGGGCCTTAGACGTAGGTCTGTCCCCGATAAGAGCTGAGCTTACTGAAGTGTAGATGGCCTCCATCTGTCCATTTCAGCACAAGGGCTGCCCAATGGGGAGGCGGCACTCCAGCATGCCGCCGCGTATCCCGGAATGCAAGCCTACACCGGTGTCGGTAAGTTCTTTTTTTTTTTTCTCTCTCTCTCGTCTCCATTTACCTTTTACCCTTCGTTTTATCGAGGATTCCGTCAAGCCCTAGTATATCTGCAGCGAGTTTCCACCGGGGACTATATAGCGGAACGCATTGTACAACGCTTTTCGATAATCGCATAAAGCTCGGAGCCAATCCGTGAAGAACAATGCATCGGATTCTGTAATGAGTTTCGGAAAGAAAATTCCGTCGGTATTATTGCTTCGTCACTCGATTAAGATATTCCGACGAATGAAATTCATCCAACGTCCGATCACCCTTTTCATCTCCTCCGCGAACGCGACGAATTCTCGCGGAATCGGAAACGTACGTTCGCGAACACGCTGTCGCGTAGAAAATCGGACGGTGTTGTGTTTTCCGCGGCGCGGCGGTCGAAGCGAATCAATCCGGGCACTCTTTTCGATGATAATTTCACGCGAAATCGACTCGCAGGACACAGAAATAAATGAATCCGAACGTTCGATCGTAATATGCTTTTATCCGAGCACTCGAGCACTTAACTCTAAAAGATTCGATTCCGCTGGTCGCGTTTCTGGCTGTTGCATGCAGCTATGCTCGCATGTGTATACGGTATATGTACATGATCACCTATACATATACACACGTGTGTAAGGACATAGATGTCTCATCGTTACATTTACCACCATCAATACTCGTATGTATACGAGACGCGTGGGAGTCTGCGTGTGTATACATACATATGTATATACATTCTCGATATAAATATATACATATATACATATATGTATGTATGTATATTATATTCTATTCTATTCTATTATATATCATATATTATAGACGTGCCGCGTCGACGTGTTGTGCTTCTGATGTGCTGTTTACGGTGTACCTCGGTGTTCCTTTTAAATATACGTCGTTGTACATTCTATTATATATTGTAAACTTTTAAACGTATTGTGTGCCTTGCATGTTTACCAATACGCCGAATCAACAAGCCGACGCAGAAATCGACGTTGGACGTCGAAGGCTTGAAACGACACACGGGAGTTACATCATAGTGCGACGCACTGGCAGAAATTATAATCCAATAATCAGCATCGAAATGGTCGATCCCGTTTCAGAGATAATCAGCGTTCCGACGTAACTAAACTTCAATTCGTTCCATCCGCCGTTAGCAATTAACGCACGGCCCTGATAAACTCTCTGTTTCACGGATTGAATTAATAACGGAGCATTCGAATCTCGTTTCGCAAGTTCCACGCTCGTGTCTCATTATGGCCTGCAGAAACATTGGACGGTGACAACTTCGCCCGGGATTAATAATTATTTTCTCTTTCGATTCGCGAATGACGACGCGCGCCCTCCCCCACACCCGCGCAATTTTTCTCTACGCGCGTCACAGTGCCGCTCGTAATTATTCGAACGACTTTCGACGCTCAAACGACACCGATGTTACCGCGTCGATAATAAAACCGTTTCGCCCGGCGAGCTTATAGACCAGACGTATAATGATACTTCGTTGAAACATTAATTATCAATCTTTTTTTTACTATGGCCGTGCCGCGGTCCAATTACTGCTTTGGGGGCGGAGCCTGGTGTAAACCGTCGAAAATGGACGGAGGTTTCGGAATTTATCTGGAGTCTATCTTTCTCGAATTTTTCGGATATTTTACTGCGCTATTGGACAAATCAAAAAATTTTTTTTTACTCAAATAAAGTTAAATATACAAGAGTTATAATGGCTTGGTCGCAGCTCGTTGATAGAAGGAGCGTTTTAAAATATGCAGTATTACACTTGCTATATTCATCCTATTCGCCAATTTATGTTGCTCATAAAAGAATTTTTGTAAAAGCCAAGCTGTTATTAAGTTAATTATATTGGGTCGTCCGAAATATTCACAACAGTGTGATGGATAAAATTCCAACAGCAGTTTAAAGTTTGTGTTTTCTTTCATGAGAAACTATAATTTCCGTTTATATTTACTTTACAACTACGTCTTCAAACGTTTGCATTTTATCAAGTAAAAAACATTATTTCCTATTATTTTTTTTGGCGATACTGACGAAGTAAAGTTTTTATTTGTTCATATACCTCCTTTTTCAATCCCTACAATCAATTCAAAAGAGATGTAACCACTGCAACATAATAGTGCAACTATTGTACGAAAGAATTACATTTATTAGTGTTTCTGCAAATAATATCGCATAATTTGAACAGTTTATATATTATCATTTCCTTTGATATTTACAAAAACCATATACAATAGCAGAAATTCTGTTGTTCGAATAATTACAAGCCGGGCTATTTATCTGCACACTCGTTCTCGAGACCGTTAAGATTTTTAAAAGTTCATGAAACATGGAATACAATTTAGCGTGTTTGATCAGGCAGTGTTGATTTTCTGTGTTTGACCGAGATAAAAAAATGGGATATTCATCCTGTCTATTTTAATCGAGTATACACGGTTTGCGAAGATCGGCAAACGCAAAAATAGAAAAAAATCGATTCGGAATAATGCAATCTTCTTTTATTTTCGACTGGTGATGACGATTATATGGGCGGCGTATTTATCCAATACACGAACCCCCCGGTACGTACTACCATCAATCGGAATATATTAAAGTCATATTTGCACAAAAATAATTAATTTCCAAGCGAAAATTTATTTCTTCTGATCTGAGAGCGAATATCCGTTCCCCTTCATCTCCGTTACCGCGCCACACCCCCCTTCCGCGTTTATCCGTCACAAGCAAACATCAATCGAGCGCGTTTTGAATATTTGTCAAGGCATAATTAATGCCGTTATAATTGCTTCCCTCTAATATCATGCAGTGAAGTACCCATTTATTCATTTCGGTCTATACGTTGCCGAGTGTTTGAGCTTCGAATAACTAGAAATTTCCCGAAGAGTTTACCCTGTTCATCCCCATAATGTAGATGGCGTTGTTTAGCCCACCTGTTTTTCATTTCTGCAAACAATACTCTGTGGTTAGGTGTCATCTTCAATTAAGAATTTAGATTTCTACCATCGTATCAATTTGACAACAGAGAGACAAATTCAATTGAGAAAATGAGCTATGTATACTTTCTCTTATTGTATACGATAGCATTTCTGCTTTAGAACGACCTATTTCGTTACAAAACTCATTAGTAGATTCGTTAAAATTGCATATACATAATTATCATGTTTAGAAGATCCAAATAAAATTTCTGGTTATCGATAGTAATTATTGTACTCCTAACGAAATTGCAAATACATAATTATCATGTTTAGAAGATCCAAATAAAATTTCTGGTTCTCGATAGTAACTATTTTACTCTTGACAAAATTGCAAGTACATAATTATCATGTTTAGAAGATCCAAATAAAATTTCTAGTTCTCGATAGTAATTATTTTACTCCTGACAAATTTGCCCCGCGGAATGCGATAAATGACGTTGTTCCATTCAGTTGTTTTTCGTCGAACAATCCTCCGTTTGTAGTTAGGTGCGTCTCTCCAATTGCGAACTCAGATGGCCGAAGTTTAGATGACTCTCGAATTACCTAAACAGCGTATTCTACGCTGATACGGATTCAAATCTATCTTCTGAAATTCGCTTGTAACGACAGGGTACAGGCTGTCGCATGATTCGAAAGTGTGCCGGTTAATACCAACAGTTAATGGCGGAACGGGTCGCAAAGTACAAAAGTATCGCATTAAAAGTCACGGGGAACGACGAGAACGTTGAGCGTCGAATACCCTTGTCGAGGGAAACGCAACCGAACGACTGCCAAGCCGAAAGAACGTCACGGAAAAAGAATTTCCTCTTCTGGCGACTCGGCTTTCGTTTGCTTTTGAGCTCGCTTGTCGGACCAAAGCTCCTCTTGTTAATTCGCCGAACTGACTGCGTTTAGAAAAATACCGTGCACCGCGAGGCTTGCACAAACGTGGAATTCTGTTTTTGAATTTTCCTCTTCTATTTGCCTGGGACCGAATCGCCGTGCTTCGATCGCCTATCGTATTCACCAACAACGATTATAAGTTCCCCGAATCACTCGCAGCTTGTTGATCGACGTGGTCGTTTCACATCGATAGCAAAATATCGTTCAATTCGCGCTTGATATCCAAATAGAAAACTACACGCGAATAAATTTTTTTACCAACAACGTTTTCAACTTGGAAAACCGATATATCCAGATCAAATGCGAGAGATCATCAGTCGTTCATTAGGGACTAGTGAATAACTTTATCGCGTGGGTCTTCTCTTCTGAAAAGTTATGTTCTGTCAAAGCTGTCCTTTCTAAATGTAAAGATCGCAGAATTTTAAATGGTAGTGGATTTTAAATGGTAGTGGATTTTAAATGATAGTGGATTTTAGACAGCACAAAGCCATTATTTATACGTTCATGTATTGTTAGCATACACTCATGACTGCTACAGGGAACGTTAGATTCTCCAAATATTTTTGTAACACTAAAAATAAAAAGTATTTAAACATCAAATTTCTCATTCCCAAAAAATTATACAAAAATATATACAAAAATAAGTGTCCTCAGTTTTTTACCTGCTATATCGTACAAAATTTTTCTAGGAAAATGTAAATAGTGGATGGAGAAATCAGAAAATTCAAGTTTTGAAATGAGTTCAAGTATATTGTTGTGCTATTTTTTTTTAACAAATTATTATTTAGGGAAACTACTCTTTGGATCCACTGTATACAAATGTAGATTCATTCAAGAAGATCTGAACTGTATAGTAATTAACGACAATGTACCAACACATAACATTCTAAACCTATTTTTGTGACTGAAAGCATATGAAAATATTAATTAAAAAATCGAATATGTAGATTAATTCGGTTCTCCAGATTCATTATTGTCAAACATGCTTCCAGACCAGAAGACCCCTAAAACTGTATAGCCATTAACGACCACGTACATAAATTAGGCGAGTGAATAGTTGAATGAATCTTGCTGGCGAACAACTTCGAAGAGAATTGCAGCAGGGATTTAATGATCACGGTATCGTGTTGTTCATTTTTGACGTCTTAGTTTCTCTTCGTTACCAAACCAGAACTCCTCAAGAATGTTGAATAGTTAGCAAATTGTCTTGTATATTCCAAAATCGATGGTAACCCATTTCTAGTTTTCCTTGAACATCGGAGCTCTCTATTTGATTCGGCATGGTTCCAGGGATGAGCAATTACCCGAAAGTATCCTCCCAAATTTGGCTGCGATATAAAATCTATATTTCACGCTTGTTCGTCGAAACTTAGTTTCCTCGCGCTTGAGTAAACGGGAACGCTCGCGTTTTGATCCGAAAGTTAAATTTTCCTCGCGCGCAGCAAAGGTTCTTTGTTTAATCGAAAAGTTCCTGCTGGTAACAAGCTGTATATATGCGGAAGAAAAATAGGGAGCGAACGAAGACGCCAGCATGTACTTCCGTATCTGGATGTAGACTCATCATGATGTATCTGTTATTTGTTATTGTCGCAGCTTATCCTGCCGTCTACAGCCAGTTTCCTCAAGCTATTCCACAGCCGATGACCGCCGTGGCGCCCACGCAGAGAGAAGGTAAGTACAACACACTCATTAACGTTTAACTGTTGACTGTAAACACGAACGATTGCAGTCCCGAAATCGTAGATCCAAATCCTAAACGTCCAGACACGACTAATCCCTCGTCGGTTGCGTCGCAACGCTTTCGAAACCGTTTAGACAAACATTTCTCTGTCTGCTGCGTGGAGAATTCGTTGTGTAGGAGAATGTATACGATCGCGGAAAGGCATTTTCGAAAACTAAACAGAGATACGATTTCTTTCCGGGGGGCGGAGTGAAAAATTGCTAGCGAACATAAGAAAAAATCGGATACACGCGTTACACGGTTGCAATCGAAAAAATTCTTTTCACCGGACACGGTTGACGGATCATTTTTAATTTCGCCACGTACCGTTACGATCTTTTTTCTAGTTGAATCACACCGGTGAAAAGGGAGGATAACCAACAACCGTTGATGAATTTTCCATTCAACCACTATATTCTCTTTCAATATCGCGAATAATATCGGGTTTCTCTGGTGCAAAGGGTGGGGGTTGAGGGCGGTGGCTCGAAATAGGGCTTTTCTTTCGCAGCGTGGACCGCGCCGTTCGCCGGTCAAATTACAACCACGCTAACCAAAAAATATCCGTCTAACGCTTCGGGTCTGAGGAACCATGGAACCGCGCGGCGCGCGGCGGTCGGCGAGAATTTATCCGCGGCGGGATCCAGAAGGTGCAATTAATTAAACCCGATTGACTTCGATTGAAAGTGTAAGATTAATCGGAACCAATATCGACGCGGGTTAGGGGGGGGGGGGCCGTCGAACAAACTGATCTCCGATGTTATCTTTGTGAATGAAAAGACGAGCTCTCGCCGGGTGGGAGAAATAGGGGTGGGAAGATGGTGGATAAGAACGCGGGCAGAAAAGAGTAGGGACGGCGAGCTCAGCCAACGTCTAATTGCAATTAACAACTCGCCATTATTAGAATATACGACGCCTAACAATGAGATAATGCAAATAAAACGAAAGTTTTAATTACTTTGCCACTACGCCTGCCGGCTATCCGTTGTTACGTTGTAGGATAATGGGAAGTTTCCCGCAACAGCGTTGTTCCCCCTCCCCGTTCCGTTCAGGGTTCCCGGCATTTTCCCTTTTTCACTCCTTTCGGATGCAATTTTTCGCCCCTTCCTTCGAATACACAATATCTCGTCAACGCATTCTCTGCGATGTAGACGCTTCAACGAGATACATGTATGTTACTGCCCAACACACTCTCGCTGCAAACGAAAATCTCGATGTACACTGTGTCCGACGAAGACGAACGCTTCGTCTCTCCATTCTTTCAACTCTTGAATCAACGTTTTCTATCGCTGTGAACATTTTAGTTATCGACAGCAGGCTTCGTACGCTCCTCAACACTCGACGTTCACCTATTTTCTGTTCTTGATACTCTCATGTCATTTGTCTTTATGTGATTGCGGTGTAATTTGATGTTCTTTAACCTTTACCTACTAATCTTATTACACAGATCTTTCAACCTACTTTTACAAGATCAACTTATTTGACCTTATACAAGTACCTGATAATACGAATTGTAACTCTGGGTCAAAATAGACCCAAGTCCCGCTATTGGAGGGCTGAAACGTAAAACGAAAATGAGTGAAAACTATGAGAGAATCTTTTGTACAATTATTCCCGAGGAGCGTATAAGAGTTAATCATTTAAATTAATAATTCAAACGTAATTTATTGGTTACACTACTTGAGAATGTTTGTTAGTTCTTGATTAAAATTACTGTTCCTATTGAGAAATTAAAGAACAGTAAATTATTGATTTTCAACAGACCAATAAATAAGTATTGATGACGTTAAAGAACGATTTATTATCATTGTGGTGAATGTGTTGTAGCAAAAACTACACTAACTATACTCACAGAATTCGATTTCCACGCGCCGTTCCTCTCCGGAGGGCTTTTGAGCAAACTAACTGTCTAGGGCTTTGGTTTCAAGGAAATGTTCGGTGTTGATACTCGAGGTGTAGCCGTGTAAACGTGTATACACTACGGCGACGATGTCAGGAAAAATAAAATGGTCTACTCTGTCATCATTGCATGACATCATTATCGATTTTATATTTACTGTCGCTTCGTCGATCATTTTCGCTTCTCTGACCTATTTCAATGTTACACGTTTTACAAGGTGTTCTCGGTGTTCATATATCTTCCTTCTCTTGATCGATTCTTGTATACCATCAACATTTTCCAACGTCTATCACCGAAACTCTACCTTCGTTCTATGGATGGACTTACTACATTGCTGTTACATCATTGCACTCGGTGTGGATTTCTTTGGCTATGTTCGGTGTTGCGATGTTGAACAGCATTGATCGTTGGCTATCACGAGACGATCAACCACGTATCGTGACGAATGTATAGAGTGGTTTTACTAACACCATGTCCGTGGAGTTGCGATCTTGAAAACTGCCATTGTGAACAGTCAAAATACAATAACTGGATTGCGAATCTTTATGCAAAGTACATAAATATTGTTTAACTGTCAGACATGGGAGCCAAACAAGAATTTAATTCTCTTCTTAGTAGTTTTATTAAATTGTAATTTTACTGGTTGTCTTCCTTTTATTGTCTTTTTATTGTTAGAAACAACACCCACCTAGTTTTGCCATAAATGCATAAAGATCCGCAGTCTAGTTATCACCAAACTGCGGATTTTATGCATTTATGAAGAAATTAACTGGGTGATATAAAACGATGGAAGGTATAAAAAATCTAAGCATATCGTTATGTTGTTTTCAACATGAAAAGACTATTAAGGGATAGAACGAATTTTTATTTAACTAATGCTTCCCACGGTCAACGCAGAATATTTTCATTTTGCATAAAGATCCGTTGTCTAGTGATAACATACGCTAAAATATAATAACCTCAAGCATCCAGAATATTACAGTTTCTGTTGTGAAAAGTGTTACAGGAAATAATTGTTCTGTCAAACAAGGTAGGGTTGTATGGATAAATATTTTTCTATGGATCATGTTTTTTCGTTTAATCAATCTCTGAATAGATTGATGTATTTGTGTTACCATAGTTTTAGATTTAAGATAAACACTTCGAGAAAATGGAACTGTATCAAATTAATTTATTTTCAGCAATCGCTTGCTTATTTTGTAAAATGAAAATTCTTTTTAGTTCCTTTTTTCCACGTAAACATATTTTTTGATATTTCAGAGCAACGTAATGCTTAACATCTCACGAATTATTATTTCAGCTGTACATATGAATATTAACAAGAATTTGTGCATAAAAATATCAACTGCTTTAAAGTATTATGCGTGTAACTTTGAAAAAAGTGTTGACCACTGAAAATATTCGTCCTCTTGGATCAGTCTATTTCCTATAACGATACTATGAATTATTAACAGAACCAAAGATATTCTAGCTGCTTGGTGTAGACAGAATACATCGTGTAATGGTGACGCTCATATGACGCAACATGATGTCACCTGTAATAAAAGGCAGTCTTCGATTTCACGTCACACGGCATTACCTGTCGATAAGTTATTAACAGAATGTGTGTCTACTATTTTCTTTTGATGGATATACAATGTGAGACGTATTTCACGACGGAATTTCATGACGGAATTTCATGACTCAAAAATGAAAGAAGTATTACATATAAAACATACTTTTAAAGAAACGAAGTAATTTGATTGAATTACGTCCCATTTTGCACTCTTCAATACAATTCTATCAACGTACCAGCGTGTCAAACAAGAAAATAATTATTTTATTCATACCGAATTCTTTTCTCTGAATTGCGAAAAATAATAAATCAATTGAAATTACATATGTTCTGTGAAAGCTGTACTAAAGAGCCTAGGACTATTGACCACTCTGCATACATTTCAAAGCTCAAATTACTCGGATAAAAATATTGCTGTAAGAAATTCCGAACGTTCCCGAAAAAACAAGGAAGCAGGTTCGGTGGATTCTCAACTGAACGGCTTGTCTAGCCGTTGATACGTCTACGGAGGGTTTGGAGGAGGTGTTGCTTTCATTAAATTCGCGTGCACGTCCCGCGCGTGGGCCAATTAGAGAGTCGAAAACCAATTTCAGGATCAATGATCGCACGGCACGACGACGTTTTGAATTTATGGCTCGTTCTTCGTGATTCCTGCGTCCACCGCAATTCCTCCTCTATTCTCCCCTACGTCGAAACCAGAAACCTGTCGACACTGGTTCTAATTTGGGTTTCATGTGACAACTACGATCGAGTTATTACCGAGACCAAGACCGTGCCCGTGAAAAAGAAAACGTTTGTTACTCCGTGCTACTCGTGACGATTTTTTAATTCATACTTCTCGCGAAATCTCATTCTTTCCTAGCTCTCACGTAACATTATAATTGTATATTGTATGTGGATCTGCAACGAGCATTTTTGTGATCTAAAAAGTATTAATCCATTAGACATAATGTTATGGAAAGCACAAAACAGTGCAGAAATGTCTCTATTTTTTTCATGAAAATTTCACCGACATACTTGTGACACTTTTCTTATTCAAATGCGATCAAACTCGACGTACTTTAGAGAATATTTGCTTGTTCAATTGACGATTTAGTAGAATCTCGATTATCCGAACGGAAATCTCTGAATCCTCAATTATAGGATTAATAATTCAATATGAAGCGATCCACATGCAACACGATTTATGGTTGTATATTTAAATTAGTTATATTCGATTATCCGAATTTCATTTCGGTCTCAAAATAATCGTATATATCAAAACAATGCCACATACAATAATTTATAACGAATTAATTCACAGAGTACAATTCAAGTTATTAATCAACGATCCTTCTCTTATGAAATCAACGATCCTTCTCTTATGAAATCAACGATTCTTCTCTTATGAAATCAACGATCCTTCTCTTATGAAATCAACGATCCTTCTCTTATGAAATCAACGATCCTTCGATACTTCACTTTCCCTGACGTTTCAAACGCTCGCGCCTGAAGTGTGTTTGAATTTCCCACCAGTATCAATGTGGAAACCGGTCTGCTGAAGGCCACTTATTCGTAATCGCGTTTTGAGTAGCAAGGGAATCTACAATCGTCTGTGAACTTTCAAGTGAACGAAGATAGTAATTGTTCGCGGAACTGGGAACGGACAATTACACTCTGGAGTAATTCGACAGTGCGACGGTTGTTCGTAAAGGCGATAAAGTGACAGAGGGGTGAATCTCGCCCAAGGAACAAACGAGTCGCGATGAGTAGCATCCTAAAAGTTGAGTGGCAGCCATCTCATTACTTAAATGCGTCCGTTAGTCAGGAAACGCTGGCCAAGAGAGCAGAAGTTTCCATGGTCATAATCGCCGCTAATTGACGTCGGAGTTATAAAGTTCAGTGAAATTAGCTAAATCCTTATTTGGACTCTCGTTATTCCGACCCTTCGCTTTGCTTCTCCCATTGGACTTTTCTCCGCGGACGTATTAATCGCCGGTGTCTTCGTGCCTCTTGCGGCTGACATAAAGTAAGGAAAGAATTCCTCATTGTCCGACGAAAGCTGCGAAATTAAACCGGAAAAGGAATTGCGTTTCATTTAAAAAACTTTAACGAAATTTAATGAACGCACCGGATCGTCCGTTAATGAAGTGGATAATAATTACGGGAGCCCGAACAAAAATGAAAATAAATTTTCGCCGGTGAATCGAGCGGGAAGACAAAGTATTACGCTACCAAAGCCTCCGCGAGAACACTCCAAGTAGCAACGAGCATTATGCCCATGCAAATATTAAGGATGGGCGGGTACCCGGAAATTCGGGTTCGGGTCGGGTATTTTCACCGGGTTCGGGCCGGGAGACCGAAAATTGATATTGTTCAGTGACCCGAATGTCAGATTTTCGGGTTCCCGAACCGAAATTTTAATGCAAACATCGAAATCTCAGGAATCGCGATAGGTTTTCTATCATTTACTATCGAATTTCCACGCAGAGTCTGATTTTGATCACACGAAGCTATGGCGAAAAGAAGCCTGGCAAAAACATGACGATGGATTAATATGTCTGACGACGAACTCATGTAAAGTGTCGCACTATCGTAATCAGTATCATCACTATTATCACTGTACCCCTCATATCCATTTGCATTCATTTGAAACCCCCCTCACCTCGCTCGCCATTGTGTTGTGAATCCCAGTGTTGTGTGTTTGTATATTTGAAAGTATAAATACTCAACGTTATTTGAGCCGCGAAAAGTCTCATTGTCGTGACGAATATCGCCGTGACACTCTAATCATTACTCTCTTCGTCGGCATTTTCATACTTCTTTCGTCCCTTCAACCTGTTATTTCATTGTTTCTCCAACTGTTCTATCTTGATCATCATTTCTTCCCTCCGTCTTTGTTCTCCTCGCATTTCTCCTCTCATTTCAGTTCCCCGCCCAGTCATTCTTTCAGTATCCCGTTTCACGTTTTGTTGACACCCTAATCCTTTCAAATCAGCCTATCATTGCGATTCATTATCAAAAATATGTACCGCTGTCTGCTATCATCCCTTATGATTTCTGTGCGACGAGAGAGAAATCAGATTGTCATCGAAAGACGAACACCGAAATCTACACCTTCATTTTCATCAAAAAACGCATTCAAAGAAAAAGTTACATGGAGGGAGAGCGAATCTGTGTGTCCTCGCTGATGCGAGGCAGCTCTCCTAAACGCGTCGGAATCATTATTGCAAAGGACGAAACTCATCCAGAACTAACATTCTAACTTGAGTATTATACTTCAAGTTTAGATGTTTAGATGTGCTCTGATTTATATGGTAGGATGCTCTCTCTCAGGACCCGAGGGCTGCAACCTGTTCATCTATCACCTGCCTCAAGAGTTTGGGGACAGTGAGCTCATGCAGACGTTCGTCCCTTTTGGCCACGTCATATCCTCGAAGGTTTTCATCGACCGGGCCACCAACCAGAGTAAATGTTTCGGTAAGTGTGTCATTCCCGCGATACAGATCAATCGTGGCCTGAAGAGAGACACGTAAGGCCGTTGAACAGGTAAACTCAAACGATCTTGAAATCTAAAGGTAGGAGACAGCAGCAGCTGCTTGCTGGAAATCAATCAAAAGAGTTTTCTGGGCTAGAACTTTGAAAATGTCTCTGGACAAACGGAATAACTTTTTGAAAATGTGTTCAAACGATTTGGAATTTTTTAATATATTGAAAGAATTAGTTTACTAGCCTGTGTACAACAAAAGTTGGAAAAATTGCAGAGAATTTACTAAATGTTGCCTTTTACATGTTTTTTTATGTGCTTCTATATTGAAAATTCATACAATACGTTTTGTAGATCCGTGTCGATTTCTACACACGGTAGAAATTTCATCGAAATCGGATAACTTTGCTATGAACAACAAACAGTTCAAAATGAATACCGCCCTTATGTGATCAACTTTATATGTTGATTGATTTTTATGAAATTTTCAGTATGTATGTAATCGACACAGATCTACAAAACGTGTGTTTAAGATTTTCACTACAGACTCTGATAAGAAATCAAAATATCTTCTTATTTCAATAATTTCAGTAAGTTGAAAGTAATATATTGGTATTCTTAAATTCATTTTAATTTGCATTTCATTTTCGTCATAAATGCATGAAATCCGTAGTCTAATCATGAGAAATCAAAAAATACGAATAAACTTATTGATTTTGAAACGATTTCGTTACACCGTGTCCAAAATGTAAATTTGAATTTGGTAAATATTAATACATCGTTTGCTATATGATGTTTCCATAATTATTCGAAACGCAATAATCATTCGAACTTGATATCACATTTCCCTAGAAATTCTCAATGTGCCAATGGACATGCAAACATTTAGTGTTGCATTCGGAATCTCGCATGCACAAAGTTCCTATTTAACACGAATGCCCATTCAACCGGACTGAAATGAATCCGGGAAGCCTTTTTTCATACATCGAAGTAGACCGTAGCGGAAAGGATTCTAAAAACGCGGTCCGCTTTGATTAATCGCACACGGGACAAATTCACGAACATTGACGCGGACGATTGCACGGTCGCGAACGTCCGTAGGCTATTCGCTAACAACTAGCATAGTTAATATTGTTCTACCGGTAGTCGTTCGTTGAAGGGCCATCCGAAAGAGTGATGGGACCGATCCGATTCTTCCTCATGTGTTTCAAACAATTCTTACAGTTAGTGATGGGCGTTCAATACTCTGTCTTGCAAAGTTTTCGAACGAATCAATCACCACAGAGTTTCAAATCAATTCGATATTTCTTCGAAATCAGAATTTCTTGAAACTCTTGAAAGTCTTGTAGTCTTGAAAATTCTAAAAATCTTGATAATCTTAACGAACGTTATACTTTTTATAATATTGGTACGTTCATACTGTTATTCATCCCAATGCTGACATGACGTACTCATTGTTTCGTGATAGATGTAACATTTCAAGAGTATCGATTCTTACAAACCTTCCAAAGTTTTAAGGATTTCAAGATTTTCGAAACAATGAAGACTTTCAAGACGTCCAAGAGTTTCAACAGTTCTAAGCTTCGAATTATCTTGCAAGTGATTCGAATTTTTTGTCTTAAACATTGAATCGAAGCGATTCGAAGTGATTCGAAGTGATTCAGATCCCATCACTGCTTACAGTGAATCACACTAATATTCGGATTCTTTTAAAATGGCAATAACTTTTTTAACCATACGACTTGGTTTTTTTCGAAAAACTAGTTAGAGCAATGTGTTTACTACGAGCCGTGAATAAAATTTTTTGATAAAATTGTAATTGGTCGTGACCAATTAAATAGAAAATATTAAAATCGTTGTTTACAACTTTTTTATGTGAGCCTATATTCAAAATTTAAAATATACATTTTGTAGATCTGTGTCAAATATGCGGTTATGGGTAAAACCAAATTCGGACAGTCGATAACATATAAGATTATCATTAGGTAAACAATTAAGTTAGGTAAACGGAAAGAAGTGTTTTTACTTTAAATGTATTAATGTTTTGTCATTTATATTTCGTATAGTGTATGTTATATTATTGTGTACGTACCTATGTGTGTGTTTGAAAGTTAATTTATTTTGTTTATTTCTGTATTTTTTATTTGCATATATTATTTAAATTCTTAGTTATTAATTAATGTTCTTTGTTTAATTGTAAATTATTCGGATTAATATATGCGGAAATATTGGGGCAATTATCGGTCAGGATAGGCCGAGTTATAGTGTAGTCCCTAGCCAAAACTTAGGGTCACTCAATAATTTACCAAATTCTTCGCGGTAGAATTAAAAGGTCACAACGAAATTTAATAATAATTTTGATCAACAACTAATGTACGCACTATATTACGTGGATACTTAATAATTTGTGTTTCCTCCCTTTGCTTTTGTTACAGCATGCGCCCTTTCCGACATACTTTCTATGCATTGTTTTATCGTAACAATTATTTTTCTTAACTCATCTATTATAGTGACAAGTGACACCAGTACACTGGTTTTGAGTAAACTTCACACGTTTCCAATGAGTACAGGAATTTTCTTTAACGAAAGTGAATTACTAATTAATTTACAATACCTTAATAGTTAATAATTAACTTATAATTACCTAAGTACTTATGGACAGAATTCAATGTACTAGTAAGAATATTTTCTGCGAATATCTGGGGAACTTGTAAGTTCCGCTAAAAACGAAAATCATATTCATATTCAATGCACCGAAACGAATAGAATGGTATATAATAGGTATCAAAAGCTTGGGGGGAGGGAGGCAATTGTGAAGTTCAGCCGGAATCGATATTAATTGAGAAGGATCATGCCCATCACCAACTGAACGCAGTTTTATCATACGAATTATATTTATAGACATTTTATTTTATCAATTTTTATCATGTAGAACGCGCGACGTTATATTTCAGTTTTATAATATGTCCTCTCGCGTATCATTATCGCTTGCGCTGATGAGCAAAAAAGAGTGGAGTCCACGCCTATTCTTCGTTTGTAACGTGCACTTAATAATCGGCTCTGATCAGCTCGCGGAAAAAATTCTTTGACACGGATGGAAGCGGAGGGAACGAGAATACTTTGAGCATTGTAACCGAAATAATTTGCTGCCGTGTCCGCGGGAATGTAATTCGTCTGGTGCGCACACGTTAGAGTCCGTGTTACAATGCTCCAAATTAATTTCTCGAAACTCAATAACGGTGTCCTGACCGGACACGAGAGAAAAAAAACCTGCGCGCAAAAGAAATGTTTTCCATCGAACAAGAGTTAAAGTCTCTTTCAGTCGCCTGGTAAACGTAATTTACGAACTCTGAGTAAAAGCGGTGGCCGTTGAACGATGAACAGCCGCGATTGGTCAGGCAGTGGGCCGCCATGATGGCAAAACTAAAATTGGATCGGGGCTAATGGTCAAAATTGGCTTAAACTGGGATGGCCCTGATGACCTTTCAGCGGCGCTCCTGTTGTTAAAAGCTTCGTTATCGTACACCTTTTCGTTCCCTCTCACTTTCGCCCGTTCCGAGACGAAACTTTGATAATACCGAGATCCCATCGTAGGAAACTTTTTATTCCTGCCCGGCGTATCGACTAATCTAAATCACTGGTTAGCTACTGAGTACTCTTTCGATAGCTCGACACCGTTCGCCATGTATAGCACTCGGCTTCTCATTTTCATCGACCGATAAACCCCCAATTCGTTAACCCTTTGCGCTACGAATTTTTTACAATTTACTTCCTAACAATTTCTGGTTACTTTCAGTGTTTTACGCAAAATGTACTTCAACAGATTTCATCGGTACTAATTTTATATAATTTTATTTTATAACATTGAAACTAGTTAAGTATGTATTGTTTGTGTACAGCCCTCGGACAAAAAATTAGGACCACTCACAATTTTCTACTTTTTTGTGCTTTTTGTAAAATGGAAAAGTCTGAACTTGAAATGATATTTACGTATACATATTATTATCACATAATAAAATTGAAAATTTGCGTTCGAATTTTGTTGAGGTCTGATGATTTTATTAAAAACACCAAGAATTATGAAATTTGTAGGTGGTCGAAATTTTTAGGCCAAGGTCTGTATGAAAAAAAGTTATTACATACAAAATGTAATGCATTAAACTGGTAATTTAAAAATGTCAGGTTACAATCAATATAGGAGTACAAAGGGTTAATCTGAAAAGAAACAATTTCAATTTTAATTGAACCTTTCGTTATATTTTCACATTGCAATTCGAACATGGCTAGAAAAATCGAATTTTGGAATATATTCTCATTAAACTACCTTCATTGATAATGATTATATTAAATATAATTAGTAACTTGAATCATTTTGGACACAACTTCGAAATTCCCTTTACAAAAGTATTTTTCTCTCCCTACGATTATTTTTATTTTAATAATTCAAACCACAATTCAAGTTCTAAAAATCGTGCAAAATTTGCGATTTAAACAAATCGAAACTCTATTTCTCGTGCCGTAAACTGTATTAATGAATTCATAGAAAGATATTGTTTAATTTTCTTTATTTGTACTAATATTTCTAATGTTTCAGTTATATTTGTGTACTACTAATCTATAGTGGTATAATGAGCTCGTTTAACCCTTATGGTTGCAACCGGCTAGCTAAATATTCGTTGACTATAATCCCTTTAATAATCTTCTATGTTCTTCTAAAAATATCATAAAAGTACTTTGAATTAATTAGTCGCTATTAAATTTATAGTTTCATGATACTGATTCATGTAACGAATCTGAAGCTTTAAAATTATTTTGGTTGCTATGTATAAGTTAATGAAAGACTATCTAATGAAGAATTCATTTCGTTTGTATTATCATGAATATACAATTATAATGAAACGTCACATTGCATCAGATTTCTATACTATGTTCATGTTCTTACGAAATAAGTGTGTCATTCTATTTCAGGTGTTTTCGAAAATTAAGTCACGTGACTCAACGTTCCCTTCTGGTGTCTATTATCAGTTTATCATTCGGTTCTTCCAGGTTTCGTGTCGTACGACAATCCAACGAGCGCGCAGCAGGCAATTCAAGCAATGAATGGCTTCCAGATAGGGATGAAACGTTTAAAAGTCCAGTTAAAGAGGCCCAAGGACGCAAGCCGGCCATACTAACCAAAGTCCTAGCTTAGAGAAACTGGACGATATGCACCGTACATCATAACCTACAGAGTACGTCTCAACTATTCTTAATTTAACATTAGTTTTATACACTACATGTAACATTAAAAATATACTGAATTATCAATCAGAAGTTTCTAACTAGTTAATAATTCTAGATCAAAAGTTTCTAACTAGTTAATAATTCTAGATCAAAAGCTTGATATAATAGAATAATTATAAAAATATTGAAACTTATGTTATTCATTAGTATCTTTTAATATTGTATAAAATATAACTCTGATATATTACATTCAATTCACTTCAAATAGCCTCTCAAATATTTTGCAGACATAAACTTTACTTTTAAACAATGACAAGTACTCGTTATACTTTCTATCGGGTTTCATTTATCGACACAAAAGAAATTATCTTAATCGGTTTATCGGAAATGTCCATGCTGGATTTAGAAATCTCTAACTATATTGCGGATGATTATACATGTTTATTAACGACCAAAAATATTTCACCGGAGATATTTCAGACATATGTCCTTTGCGATCATAATAAAACCCTACAGTGACTCATAGATTTGTTTATAAAAAGATGTTACGCTTATTTGACCAAATTCTGTATAAAATTTCTAGTCTCGCTAGAAATATTCATGAAATACTATAAAAAATATTCTAACAGAAGCGAACGAATAGAAATGCATCACAAAAGAATATTGAAACAAATGGAAAATGAATAAACGTTGTCATATAATAATTTTTCACTGAATTTTAGTTTTAACAGTATGCGAACAAATGCGTGATTTGCTGTAATTCAAGATATATAAAAATTGACAGAAACGTATTTACAAATTTCTGAGACACATAATGAGTTACATTTCGAACCGATGAACTAATACGAATGAAACTTTTCTGATTGCAGATGTCGTACAAGAACACGGGCTCATTGAACGCTCGACGATCAGAAGTGACGAGTTTGAATCACCGTTACAACGCTCTCCACTATAATAACCTAGTACACTAGTTAGACAATTAATTAGAGGATAAAAATTAGGAGTCAGTAAAGCGACTTCGCCTGCAGTCACACGGCAAGAACGAAGAGGCTGATGCTAAAACATCGGATGTCCAGAGCTGAACTCAGTACGAAATAACAGAAAACGAGTACGATGCACGCTTCCACGCTCTCGAATGTTCAGACGAAATTGGATTGTTTACTAGGAACGGTATTCGCTATCTTCATCGTCCCCTTCGCGTCCCCTATCGCCCCATCCCCACTAACCCTTTCTACGACCTTATCCTTCATCCTCGAATCATACTGCCAAATGTGAACAGTATCAAACGATGGCCCCATCATCCTCTAGAAGCTAGTCCTAGTACGATACCGAGGTCTAACCATTCGTGAAGCCTAGCCGAGAGCCTGTTGTCTCTCGTTCAGATTATCATTCCGATGACACGTTAAGTCCTAGTTTAATAATTGTAAACGTTCGAGACGGGTGACCTTCCAATAATCACTGAAGAACACTCTTAGTTCCTGACACAACGGTGCGACGACGGTATATCGTCGGCGGAATCATCGTTGAAAAGTTAACTATTAACAGTATCTCGGTCCGGAGAACTTGAAGAGACAATACACCTCTTCGGACCCGCGGGAAAACGAATTCAGTTCGCGGACGAACTTCGCTGGCTTTAATTTTTCGGTACACGAAGTAAAACGTTGACTCTAGTAGAATTCTCGCAGCTTTAGGATCTAGGAACGCGCGATTGCTGTTAATAATCGATATAGAGAACGAGCGTCATTAGGATTGTCTCCAAGGTCGGACGGTCTTCGGGCCAAGGCCGCATCCGACGACGCAGTATTTCGCAGTCTCTCCTAACGCAAACTTGTCAATCACATATACAGGGTGCTCGTCTTACGCAACGTCTAAAAATTTCTAAAAAAAATAACCGAGGCTACGTATGAACAAGGAGAACACGTTCTACCTGCATGAAACAAAAAGGAACACGTACATAATTGAGCGCGCTCGCGCACGGTTGACACTCACACAAATATACGTACACATGTGACAACATGGAATCAGTGCCGAACCGACATTCGTGGGTTATCGGTTCTTCTTACTTATATATATTCTTATATATATTACTTATATAATTCTTTTTTTATATACGACATTTAAAAAGAATCGTCAGTGCCGTGTCAAAGCGAAGTTATCTTGAAGAGTCCGGTCGTCCACGTCACAGCGCTCGTTTTCCAATGTATAGAACTTGTATTATTAATTATTACTCGCATCGCCATCGCCATCTCCTCGATTATATTATTACGATCGCGATAATCAACCTCCCATTAGTCATGACAAGCGTCAAGCAGCGTGCGATATTCCGGCCGTAGTTTCTTTTCTAACGAGGGATTCTCATTCAAACCAGATCGCAACGCTTCGTGATCGATAGATAGGGATCGAGGGTTCTGTTTCGCTTCTCGATCCCTGCGCGGCTCGATGAACCCATAATCCAATCGTTCACGTTTTAATTGATCAGACACGCATCGCCCGAGAAATGTCAATTAGGCTGTGATTATCCAAACAAACGAACACGGGAGTAGGAAGGAGGCGAAAATGGCGGCGACATTGGTAAGATCCTTCTTCGCGCGGAAGAAGATGATCATCTGGGACCGGTTCAATGCACACATGTGCTTTCCTGTAATTCTATTTACCTAGTCTACGTCTAGTCATTTATTTTAAATATATTTATTTATTTCTTATCGTTGCTACTATTAACCAGACGCGGCGATAACGATTTAACGTTTCGAATCTCGAAGTAGCGAGATCGAACAAAGTACTTAAACATTTACAGAAATCATTGAGTTCTAGTCGAATTATAATAATCGGTTTCACTTGATTTGAACGTCTGTTTCTCAAAATTACCATCAACTTGTACCAACAAGTTAGGTATTATTGTACTTACAGCTGTAAGCGTTATAATCTAGTCCTCTGCCATTGAGTAGCTGATATTTTTAAGACTATTGTTCCTTGTTTGTTTCTCTTTTTTGTTAACATTGCTTACTCGTGCAATACAGGATCTCGAAGAACCGCGAGATCCCACATCTAGAGCAAACAGATGCAAACCGAGCAAATAATGCATGTCGCACTTGTACTGGTACGAGATCACAGAACTTTTGCCTACCGCTGTCACCGTTGATAGTGATCGAGCAGAGCGGCGGATAGTGCTCGCCCCGGTAATCGAGTACATTTTCTTAGCATGATAAATAAAACATTCAGACATTTAACGAGCGGTGCCCGGTCGAATCACGTAGTTTCGATGCGAGTGACGATCGCGGACAGAAGCCAGATAAATAATGGGACAGCGATGGAGAGAGAGAGAGCTGTAGGGGGATAAATGGGGGTTACTAAATGAACAAAAAAAAAATAAACGAAACCAAATACATTGCGTACGGTAGAGAACTAGCGTAGGCGAGCGATGGAACGGAGAGGAAAAACTCTGATCTAGCAGAAATAATCAACCAAAGTACCAACAACTATTCTATATAAATATTTAAATATGAATTATTGAAGAAGAAGTATATATAAATATATAAATATATAAATATAAATACTATAAATATTGAAATATAATAATATAATTGAATATTCACAGAAATGAATATATGTATATATGTATGTATGCATACATTATCAATATATACATGTATTGATTAAAAGGAACTAGACACTTAGTAAATTATTATGATTTAGGTGAATTAAACAGAAACGGAAAAATGAATTACTACTTCGAGGGACGGGGAATGGGAAGGACCGCCTCTAGTCTGACGCAGATAATGACGCGACTAAAAACTATCGTGAAGAGTATAGCACATTTTGAGGGTATTGAAAGTGTCTTCGAACCAGATTATATCACCAGCCGTTCCGTGGGGCATCGAGAAAAAACATCTTGTATGAAATATTAATCCTATATACGAAAATTTTGAAAAAATCAGACATTAGTGTTAAATTTGTAAGTTGAAAATCGTGGTTGTAAAAAATTAAACAGCTTCAAAAATTGACAGATTTCGCATCGAACATTAAGCAGCGAACAGTTTCTATTTTTTGTTTTTAAATCTGGAAAAATTTGTGTACTGTAAAAATATAGACGATGAAACTTTTCAGTTTCAACGCGAATTTTGCATTTTTCCAATTTTTCCAATTTTTCCAATCTTCCCAATTTTTCCAATTTTTCCAATCTTCCCAATTTTTCCAAGGTTTCTGATGTTTTATAACCAGAATTTTTAACTTAAAAATCCGAGACGAATTGCAGAGTATGTATCTGTATGTGTGGCATATTCTTGATTTTTTTCAGCATTTTCACATAGGAAAAATGGAATAAAAATTGATTTTTCAATTGTACCCTCGAACTACTTAGGTCGACATATAGAGACGAAATTTGATACAATATGCTTCTTGATGATACCTTATCGAATGGTTCACTGGTCGATAAATTTGTTTAAAGGACATTTTCAATCCTCTTATTCGACTATACGCTTTGTACGCTATTTAAATGAATATAATAATTGCTACACACGAATATATACATAAGCACACAAATATATTCGTACATACGTGTATGCGTGTACATGTATGTATATTCATATATTTATCTATATATTTGTATATACACATATACGCTTATATACAATGTACTTATATATCAGGGCCAGGCAACCCTTTTCCTTGCGTGAAGGCTGTTCGACTGCTGCGAGGTCATTGACCTAATGCTATATATGCGAAACTTGAATTTCTTTACAAATCGTATTTCCAGAATTCTGTTTTTTAAATTCTTTTAGAAGATCCATTATAATTCAATTCTACTCGAACGAATTCACAAGAGTTAATTCTAAAAAATGTAACACCTTATAAATTTTTATAAAATCATTACACAATAACATCGCCAAATTAGCTGAATATCTAACAAATTCCTTGAATAATGTCCCCTTGGAGAAGTTACCAGAGAACTCGCTGAAATTCCCGAGTTTCCCTCAAAGAACGCCGTCTATTAATGTACCCTCCATTTTCTCAATTTCATAATCGAACCGTTCGGAAACTTTGCAAATGGCGAAGTGAAATTAAAACACCATTAGCTTTGTTTCCGGGGAGATTATTACGAAAGCACTTTGATGCCTCTCGAAAACAGAGAGTTTCATCGCAAGTTTCAGACGATAAAGCATTAAAGAATTAACAGGCCCGTGGCAAAACGAACAGATGATCGTTATTTTATCCGTTCATGAATTCGTTGTCTGCTCGCACACAGTTAACAAACATACACACATGCACGCACACAGATACATACACTCGTACTACACGGATCATGCCAGCACTATTGTAATCAAACTTATACATACACACAGACACACACATTCAAGAAACTAATACATCGTTAATAGACATAAGTTGAAAAAAGATGGGGTGTGCTATAAATTCCTCTCCTTTAACAAGCTCGTATGGCTTGCTAATTATTGATGATATAAAACACTATTATATTATATGAAAAATCAATTAATACTAATAACTAAATTTATAATAATAAACGACAACACTAATAATAATAATAATATTAATAACAATAATATGAATAATAATAATAATAATAATATTGATAACGATACATCATGATACGTACACATAATTTATACTACACGGTAAACATATATATATACATAATATATATATTATATATATATATATATTCTTGTTATTTTAAAACGCTAAACTTGTTTCAACGTATGCATACACACGCGTACAATTTGACTTTACACATGCGCGTGTGTATGCACGCGTATACACGGAGACCGATGTATCGAGAACGCGAGCACAAGTTCGCGACGTACAGTTCGAACAGCTAGAATTCTATTCTGACGATCTTGTTGAATGCGAGAAGAACGAAAAGGATCAATCTTTGCCACGTTGTACCTGCGCGGGTCTAAGAAACGCATCTCGTCGAACGGATATCCGGTAACGAACGCCTCGAAATCGGTCACAGACACACGCATACACACACACGTATTGAAGAAAATCGCGATTCGATGACAAAAGAAAAAAGACAAAGAAGAGACGAAAGAAAATTGGACGAACGGCGACGTAGGCTGGATAACATTGGCTGGTTGTGGAGAATGAACAAAAAAGAAACATGAAATTCGTGTCCGTCGAGCGATCGCAGATAGGGAACGACCTTGGGTATTAATGCAATCACGTGTTTGCGAATCGAGGGTGCAATCACGGACCATAAGAGCAATCGCGATCTGAAACCGTGAGCAGAAGCAAACACGAATCCCAGCCATAGCGGACACGAGCGCAAACATAATTAGAAGACACGTGCATCGCGATCGTGTGTCTATCTTTGCCCGCCTGATGCGCTACGTGCACAGCCTACGAAAGGGTCTTCAGGCAGGCTTGCCTGCGGATCAGCGTTTCATTCTCCAGGGTACGGGATCGATCCATGGTACACACGTCCGGCAAAGACGATTCAACGGATCGGACTCGGCCAGGCGATCGTCTGCCCAGTCTCGTGTTCCACAAACCGTTTTGATCTGCCCGTTTAGATTCGAATCGCCGCGTTTCGTTTTCCCGGTGCCGCCACCTGTTCGCGTAATCGGTTAGTGTGTCCGCAAAACCGCGAGCCGCCAACGATACGATTACACGATCGTCCGAGCAATCGATCTACGGCGATGATCAACGCGAATCCTAGTCGCTTGCTTTGGTTCCATCGCCCGAGCGACGCCCGAAAAGCGAAACACATTCTTGGCACATTGTCGAGCGGATGCGACGAAGTGGATCGTGCTTAACGATTTTTAGAAGACGCTAGGCGTCTTCTCAGAAATTAAAGGTACCGATTGGTATTTGCTGTTAACATGCGATACGCGAATCGGCGTCTCCCGTCAACAACGGTCGGGAAACGATGGACGCCGATCGACATCTCCGATCATCTCCGATCGACATCTCCGATCGACATCTCCGATCGACATCTCCGATCGACATCTCCGATCGACAATGTGTGCAGCGACTGCTCGCGAACGTCTCTCCCATTTGCACGCGTCATGTATTTTATTTGCGATTTTTGCAACTCGACAAAGACAGTTCAAATCTTCTCCGTTCGTTGTTCCGTTGGACTTTTGCGTGGAACGTCGTCGTATGGGTTTCGGGTCAGCCATTTTTCACAGGGAATTCATGTCAGTCGATCCGATTGCGTTCGGGAAATCAAACTATTATGCAACTGTACGAAAGAATTTAGGCGAAGAGACGTTAGGCCGGCGAAGTGAACACATAGAAACACTTGCACACACACACATGCACACACACACACACCCACATATATACTTAGATCCACGCGCATACGCTCGGAACAGACACACTCGACGAGAAAGAGAAAGACATGTATACTAGTGAAGCTTGTATGCAAGCACCAATTGATAATATCACTATGATCTAAGCTTTTTAATGTGTAACAGTACTAATAGCGAATATCATGGAGCACGATTACCGTAACGGATAACGATAAATTCATATAAATATGAATGTATACATATATAAATATAAATACGACGGTAACGACGATTGTAAACAAACCAAAACAAAAAAAAATACAACTATTTTATCCGACAAAGTTTTTGCTACGAACGAAGTAGTATGCATCTTACTATGGGAAATGAATGGAGAGACTTAATGGGAATGGAGGAGGGGAAGAAAATAAGTATTCTTAGCTTTAAGGAGATATGAAAGAAAGGATAATATTAAAACATAGTAATCTGTGAGGATCAGCTTTGAATTTATTTTTACATGACGTGATGTATTGCCGAGACGAATTCGCTGCTTGCAAATTGAAATGAGCCACTCGAGTATCGAACGTTCTATTAATTTCGGATCGATTCAACTTATGGGGACTCTCCTTGACTCACTTAGCGAATCCGCGGAGTTTTTTCGATCTAGAGTTCGGTGAAACGCGAGAAATCGGTACTCGTGGTCGTCGCATGTCCGATGCGACAACACCTGGAGCACAGAAATTGTCGCCGGCCATCAAAGTTACCTGGAAAACTCCGGTTCCCTTCGTTCGCGATTTCCACGGGACAGAGAAAAGCAATTTTCCGGCAGCTTTATGGCGGGCCGCAAGGACACGCACGAAGATTCGATGAGAAACGGGAAATTAGATTATCCTCCGCGCTCTCGATTATACAGTAATCTGAAATAATAATTAACGACATAAAGAAAAAAAAAGAAGATTAAATAGTAATAATAAAAGTAATATTAATGATAACAATAATAACGATCAAACATCTCATCTAGACATACTAGCACTTTACCAACGCACTTGCACAGAAAGGCAGAAGAAATTTTATCAACCCTCTCGACACAGCTATTAAACGTGTCATCGATCCATTTTTTGTGGAATTACATTGGATTCAAGTCACGCGCGCCGCGACCTGATATCCGGTAGCCGTGGTGTCGGTGATACTAGGAAACAGGGTATGTTTTTGCAATTATTTGCGTAACTTGTAAAGAACTAGCAACAAGATTTAATGAAAAAAAAAAAATAATAACTACATGTACACTCGCGTTCACGATAAAGAATAAAATACTAAACATACGTGCACATCTCTTCTACCCATTACAGACATTAATTATACATACGATTGCACGAAGTACGCACCCATTACTTACATACACTACGAGCGATGCGGATCTCGCGCGCTTCTTTTCAGACACTCGGTGTACACGAATATTATACATGAAACTATGGTACACGCATTCCGACAGGAGGGGCAAGCGGAGCTAAACATTTAACTAATTGAACTATCTCTAACTATATGAATATTGGACCGCAGACTTAGGTTGGAGTACGGACCCGTTCACCTAATGGGGTTTCCCCTTATTGCGTGCTCGCATGATCGTCTAATTTAAATAATGAGATACTCAAAGTTCTCCAACTGAAGTTTCACAAATATTTTTTAATCGTTCGTAGATAATGTGAACATCAATTTCTCATTTTATAAATTTAGTCTTCGATGGCATACGCAAAAATGCACGATCTGTTCTTTAAACTTCGTTGAACACTGTGTCAATCAATAAAAATTTATTGATTCGCCTATCCACGAAAGCTTTCCGAGCTTGTTAAAATCAACGAAATAAATTCAGTACATATTCTGTGTTAATTTCTCACTGCATCAATGAAACTCTTGCCTTACGATTTCCTTTCGAGCTCTGCGCATCAGAGCTATAACTTCATTGTTAACAATGTTAAACGTATTCGACTTGAACAAAAATTAATAATGTTCCTATTCGTTAAAATTGATTTGGAAAGAATAGAAGAATACACTACAATGAACATTCCTATCTACGATTTTATACGAAGTATCGAAAACGTTTAAGAATCGATTGGATCGGAGGCATCATTAGGCGAGTGGTCTCTACTGTATCCTAAGTCTGCGGTTGAACTAAGTACGTCTCATCATAGGCTGTAAGCGCGATCCCACACCAACTTGCAGATTCCGGATACGATTATGAAAATCGTCATGAACATCATCATCATAGTCAGCATCATCGTCGTTAGGGTTTTGAGAAGGAGCTATCTATCAGTGCTCTTGAGTCACGTTTTATCCATGCGAACATTAACGATAACTCGCGGAAGATGCTTGTGTTTTTATACATTTCACTCTGACTCGATTGTAGCGAACAAATGTTATCGTTTGAACGTTGCCACGTCGCTGTCCAAACGAGCTCTAATCATTCGAGTTTTTTCGTATCGATCACGAGAGGTGAGAGAGAAAAACCGTACACGTACGTCACGTTAATCATCGAAGCGTCAGGCGAGTCAACATCCTCGTTCTTCCTTCCCTTTTCTGCGTTCCTTCGGCTTCTTTGTACATTTTTCACACCCGGTTGAACAAGCCACAATCGCTTTCCCCCCTCTCGACACTCTTATGCGCGCGCGTGTAACGCCAGATAAGAGGCGGAGCAAAAACCTAGAGAAATTAGTTGAGGTATCGTAATCTAACAAAAAAAAAAAACGATAGATTCGCAACTATTCAACGATTTAACGAAGAGAAAGAAAAGTATATAAATAAATAAAATAAACAAAACAAAAAAAAATGAGATAAGAATCGGCGTTACTTTAGACGAAGTTCAAGCCGACCGATGTCAATTCCTTCAGGTACGCTTATGCGTTATCGCAAGAACAATGCGAGAAATTCGGTTTTTTCTAACGTACCAAATCGATGTCTTTTTCCTTACGATTGTACTAAATAAACATAGAATCGGTGCACGATTGTTGGTAGTCGTTGGTCATCTAAAACATTACGCGAAGTACGTTCATTCGAGTCGTAGATACGAAAATCAAAAAAAAAAAAAAAACGAAGAAATACAGAAGTACGAAACAAATAATAAAACGAGAAAAAGAAAAAAAGAAAAAACGAAAAAGGAGACAAATATTATGGTATCATGTATATTTACCCGGCCACATTTCGATCGACTATCCGGGACCAATCATACTTTCTGACTTCGAAACAACGCGTCCCCCTCCCCGCCCCAATACTACCGATCAGTATGCCAGACATTTATCGAACGATCACCTCGTTTAGCAAATTTTATTGATTACATCGTAGAAAGACACGGTCTCCGTTCTCCCGTTTGCTCGGTTCAGTTTTCACGTTTCCTGGCTTGAATCAACGACTCGTCCTTTACGGAGGAGGAGGAAGATTTTTTGCAGTACATGCGGACACGCACAGCCAAAGATTATATCATAAGAGAGAGGAAGAGCATCGCCGGCTGAGCTTCCTCTCTTCGTAAAGGGGTGACAGAAAAGTTTTTTCTTCAATGCGAAATGAAAGAGTACGGTAGAACCTCGCTCGTTGCACGTCGTTTATTGCACGGAAACCTTGTTCCTTGCATACCAGCGACTCCCACCACGAATTGTGGCGGAGTATATAATATGGGAGTGAGGGAAATACGAAGTGGTAAAGTGGGAGAAGAGTTCGCGCGATAGGTTAAATCAGAGCCGGGCAACCCCTTCCTCGCCGTCGCTGCACGACCCCCAACATTAGTGTTTACCGGTTCTCCCACTCTTCAGCGCCACTCGGCATAGGCTTTGCACGTAGATTCCAGTCGAGTGGTGGGAGACTTTGGTAGGCACTGAGAAGCAATGCTTCCAGAACGGGGAAATCGACGAAAATAACCTACCCCCTCTCTGATGACCAGACACGTTGCGCGACTGCGCAGTTTTAGGGTCTTAGTAAATCTACGGACTGTGCTCCTGATAGTGAAATGGGATAGTGGAAGGGGAAAAGGAGGAAAAGAATGGCATTCGTTTGGGTGCCAATCTGGAAGCACTGCTGAGAAGTTGTCCGGCTGTGGGTTGCATCTTTCGTTGCACCGACTTTTGCATTTCCGATCCCGTTCCGTGCAACGAACGAGGTTCTACCGTACCGTAAATTCTTCGTCTTTGAGAAAAGACAGGGAACGATACGGATAATACGAATTTTTTTCAGTTTTTCGCAGAACGTTCATTGGACCTCTTTCTTCTACGAACCGCAGTGAACTAGTTCCCATTTTTTACGCGACTTAACCAAGGAAAGCTGTGCATCTAAATCTGGTCGAGCCTCGTGCATCGTTCGGATAAAAGCTTCGTCCTCGATCATCCTTTTCGTTGTACACGAACTCTATACAAACGAACTTACTACCAGCAGTTTATACGCGCACGTTACAATCAAATTACTGATCGTTCATCAGGAGATGGTAGGGATTTCGAGAAGAGACCCCACTTTCACGCTTAGGTTCTGGCGGGAACGGTCAACATAAGAGTCATGCGGTTCCTACAAGTTTCTCGCTACCCAGTGTCGCCAGATCGGGGAAATCGAGGGGAATAGAGTTTACCCCCACTCTGATAACCAGATTAATACGTGAAATGTTACGCGTGCGCGACAGGGACGCAACACGATTTGAGTGGGGCGAATGACATGACATCAGTCGCGCGCGGCACTTCACGTGACCACTCTACAGTCTTAGTGGGGGATGGTGGAGTATGCTTATGGTGATGGAATGGGATAGTGGAAAGGGAGGGGCGGAGTGTGAAAATCGACCGTTTTTGGTCGATTCTGGTGACACTGTCGCTGCCATCTCCCGATGAACGACCAGTACAAGTTTCTTCCTTCGATCGGACATCGCTAGAACTGAATCATCGACGGAACAATCGCTCGGACCGATGCACGAGGGTTGAAAGTGTGAACGGCTTGTCCTTCGCGCATTGATCGTACAAATTCACGTGTCTAGTCAACGGTTTATCATCACGGCACCCGTTTCTTCGAAGCGTTCGTTTCATTTCGAATTTAGTCGAGACTCGATGTACCGGTATTCCTTTAAGACCGACCGCGATTGGAACGTCGTGTCGATACCCTACGGACGCGTAAACGTGCGACGACTTAAATGCAAACGAACAAACAGGAATGGAAACAGTGGGAAAGAGAAAGAGAGAGACAGAGAGGGGCAGAGAGAGGCAGAGAGAGAGAGACAGAGAGAGAGAGACAGAGAGAAACAAACGACGAAAGAATATAGCGAGCACTGTAAGCGACACCGTGAACGAGTATGCAGGAATTGTTGATGGGGAAATTGGCACGTTACGAATCGTCGATTCGTGGCGTTGACTAAAGTCAGCGATCGCGTTTTATTTCGGATATCAGACGACGATCAGGTCTTTTCTTTCCGTTCCTCGCGCGGACCCCGCGGAACAATTAGCGAGAACCATGGCGATTTTTGCGGAGAAGCATCTAATGCTCGCGATCATTCGTGCGAAAAGCCGGAAAGTAGAAACGGAGAAAGCGAAGCGCAGGAAATTCGGGGAAAATAGAGTGGGGAAGGCGAGAAGGAGTAGAATCGGCCAGGAACGATCTTTTCCGAACGGAGTCTCGGTGTCCAGGAGATTTTTCTTGGGGAATTCGCACGCTCGGGAATTTCGTTTCGTTGACGCCTATTCGATGCCTGGAAATCTGCTGGATCGGTCGAACGTAACTATACTGTCCGGACGATAATACCTTCGCGCCATAAGCACGGCACACGTCACGAATCGACCCCAGAAAGTCGCTAACAAATCTTACGTTTAGAAAGTAGTTAGGCCGCATAGCGAGAGGAAGAGGACGCGACGCAACGGTGGGAATAGGATCGATCGGCGCGAGGAACGTAAATAAGAATTAGACGAGCGAAAAAAAGTAAAAAAAAAACGAGAGAGAAGGGAGAGAACGTGAAAAAATACTGTGAGGTATTTATATATACAAACATACCTATATACACGAGCACATACATACAGGGATGAGTGTGCATATACATAACTCTCGCGAAAAAACGTTTAAACTAGAATATTGATTGATGAGAAAAATTTGCATATAGCATAGTTTTATATAGCGTGCCATCTAGGCGTATAAGCGAATGATATGCATAAACAATTACTATAGTTATCGCTAACATATAAGGTTATAAACAGAAAAAAAGAAGTATAACAAATTACGCAGTATAATCACTTATACCAGGAAAGAAAGCGCGAGAGTGTGAAAGAAAGAGAGAGAGAGAGAGAGCGCGAGAGAAAGCGAGAGAGAGCGAAAGAGAGAGAATGAAGCACACAGAAAAAATACACCTACAGCGCTGAGAGAAAGAGAACGAGAGAAAGAGAGCGAGAGAAAGAGAGCGAGAGAAAGAGAGCGAGAGAAAGAGAGCGAGTGACGGAAAAATATAAATATTATATATCGTGCGCGTATAATGATTGAATTAGGGATAATTAAAAGTTGAGATGAGGCGTGTGGTAAGTTGAGAAAAAGGGTGGGAGAGAAAGGGAAAGAAAGAACGGAGAAAAAGAGAGCGAGAGAGAGAGAGAGAGAGAGCGAGAGAGAGCGAGAGCGAAGAAACACTAAAAGTTATTAACAAACAGAACATATTTTAAATAATTAATCGCCAAACGATAAGTTTTTAACTTTAAACTTCTAGTGCGTAAGACCGAAATAATATACGAAATAGAAAAATATATATACTTATATATAAATACAAAAATATATATAAGTACATACTATATACATAATGATTGAAAGTCGACTCTAAAATTAAATGTAAACCGAAAGCATACTTCTTATAAACCAGCTGCGCGGGTAAACATCATGACTATTTGAAATACGATGGATCTCAAAAAGTTAGAAGGAATTTAGGGCGCCAGTGAAACCTCGAGCAACTTTGCTGCTCGATTATTTGCCTCGATCGGTATAGAATAATATGTACACTGTACACAGAGGATTCGGACACACTTTTCTCGTCCTCGTTTCGGGCAGCTTCTTCAGTTTTCTACTCGCATTTTCTATCGGGTTTCGGTGCTTCTTGCTTTTACACGATCGTTCGGAATCGTCCGACGTCACTCCTCTCATGTAACGGTGACCATTCGCGAGCGAAATTCAACGTAGAACGATTGGAGACTCAACGAAACGGATTTCCACTGAAGCACGGGGGCATAATATAATTGTCACGAATCGAGATCGATTTCTAATTTCGAAACCAGTCCTCTCCCGATTGGAGGAACACGCGAAATCGCATTTCAACCAATTGAACCAGTATTTTCGAAGCAGCATGTACGATACAGAATATATATTGTGCCAACACTGAATCTTCCAAATCCATTTCCACTTCGAACACGAATCGACTATCGTAGCAAAAGACAATATTAGGATATAGAAGTAATTGTCTACTAATCGGTAAACGTACGTAAACAATTTTCCCGCTGGACTTTGAAAACGGCCAGCTATAGTTCTTGCATTTATTATTCGCGCTCTGTCATTTCGTCTTGTACATTCGAAAAGTTTCTTTTCCGAGAGATTCGACGAAAAACAACAAATTTTGATTTTCCTGATAATCTGTTTCTCTCGAACGAGGCGGCATAAGAAAGACTCGATGGGAGTGGCTCGGTTCCTGCAAATTGTAATGTGCCCCTTCGGCGCCTGCTCAGAGTGCAACAGTTGGTTAACAAGTGGCTCCTTCGTACAAAATGGTTGCGAAACTCGTTCAAATCACCGGACGAGGTAGATCCCGAAATCTTTTTAAGTCGTACTTGAACGTTTTCACGAATCGTGACTCGACGACAATTTTCCGTTAACGTTTCTTTCGATATGACGTTATTATTGAATGTGTGCGAGCGAATTGTTAAATTATTCTCACGTTTGCGTTCCCGAGACGATACTTTGATTTTCTTGTTCCGGAGAATTTCTTCGAGAGAAATCGCGCGTGAAATTATTCGACGAACGAAGAAATTAGAAAGCTTGATGTTTAAGATTCGTCATTGCTTTGCGACGAAAGATTTTAGTGCGTGCATTCGTTAGCGGAAGAAATACTCTGATTAACACTACAACACTGTGATCCTATCTTAATGAACTTGATCTTCGAACACACCACACTAACAAAACATCAATTACTTCAACAATTTTCGCTGGATTCAGCCGAGACGGTAGCCATTGACGAATACGCTGATCAGGAATCAAGTGAAAGGTCTGATGCAAGCCACATTAAAATTGTTTCACAACTATTTTGTTTAACGTCCCTTGTCTGCTATCGAACCAAACAGACAAATATTGACTTACACCACTTTCGCGCTGAACGGCTCACATGGATTTTGATCGTTGAATATTTTTTTATGGATTTTTGGTTATTGATTATCGAAAACCTTTCGCGATTAGTATTTCATTTCAGACTGATAGGGAAAAAAAGTGATTAGCCGAAAACGCGTTCTAGAAAGTTGTTGAGTAATGATATTGTGTGAGAGATTCCTAGAGTTCTGATTCGCGAGAGGAATATCAGTGCGACCGAAGAGCTCGATTGAGCTTCAACGATGAAGACGCTAAACAACGGGTTCAGATATTTCAAAGTGCCGTTGCAACTAATTGCTTTGGCGTTTGTTCTGAGCTGACGACAGTTGTGAGAGATACGTAGTACGACATAGATAAGAGTTAGCGGATCGCCTAAAGATGGAGGAGGATAGTCACGCCCAGGTCATACCGTCCAGAAGAAAGAAAAAAAAAAGATGCGGAATTTCGTTGCACGTTTTCCCAATAGTTTTCTAACGCTTTCAAAGTTTTAATGTGCTTAGTGAGCGCGCGCGCGAACAATATTCGTGAAATAATTAATTGTGCGTATAGATCGATTTTCACTAGCTTCATTCTCAGAGAATCGTGTGGCAGGCTTTCAAACGAACGTGTTTGTGATTTTGCGTGTATCGAGCAGCTGTCGTCCGTTGAATAAAGGAAGATAAAAAGAGAGCAAGAGAGAGAGAGAGAGAGAGAGAGGGAGAGAGAGAGAGAGAGAGCGAGAGAGCGAGAGAGAGATTGAGAGAGATTGAGAGAGATTGAGAGAGAAGAAAATAATAAAGAAGTTTTCTATATCACAAAAGCGTGC
The DNA here is from genome assembly GCA_028455805.1 of Lasioglossum figueresi. Classification (NCBI taxonomy): domain Eukaryota; kingdom Metazoa; phylum Arthropoda; class Insecta; order Hymenoptera; family Halictidae; genus Lasioglossum; species Lasioglossum figueresi. The sequence continues at coordinate 6,088,304 of CM052201.1, read as the reverse complement.
AACTTATTTTGAGACTGATTTATACACAAACTCACTCTTTGAGATCTCGATAAAAACAGTGCAATTAAATCTTGCGTGGTCTGCGAATCTAGTCGGAGATCATGAAAAGTGTAAGAGGAGAAGAATCTGTAGTAGTTTCTAGTCAGAAATCGGTTTTCGATTAGGATCGATGTTGCAAATGTACCAAAGGTGACACGCGAGAATAACGTCTCTTCTTTTCAATCGAAAACAGCAGGTACGACGGGGTAGGGGTCGTCAAACGTTCGAGGGGGTTGTACGTTCGGTGATGTCCGTCGACGTTGAAACGTGCTAATTCGATCGGCTTTTTTCTTCGTGAATTCGAGAAGAGAGTTAAAGAACGAGTGGAACACGCATACGTTATTTGTGTTTCTTCTTCCGGGAGGGTGGGAAGGGGGAGAGACAGGAGAAACGAGAAACGACGATTTAGCGCGTTTTAAGCTTCCCGGGTCTACGTTGTCGGAAGCTGACAGAAATCTTCACCTCGTCGAGCAAATACTCGATCGACGATGTCGAGCATGACGTTTCACTCGCGTTCTCAGGTTAAGAATCGTTTTTCGATCGGTGGATTACTACTCCGAGGACGACTTGACTGCATCCCGTGCTCGAGGCTAAAGAATGTAGAATTTTTTAACTGTACTTACGACTATAACCTAGCCTGTATATTTTTACATATTAAACATAGGGAACGAATTAAGATTTGACGCAACAGGCGCGCGAACGCGAACCGAAATACAATGGCTGGAGAAACGATAAACAAAAAAGAAAAACGAAAAGACACGAAGCGAAGCACACGCGATAACAAGAGAATATGAAACTGGGAAGTACGTACACGTGACACACGTACACACGCGTATACCTCGATATTAAAAAGATAAACAACAACAACAACAAAAAAACAGAAACAAATTGAGAACACACGCGTATATGCATAAACATTTATACACGGAAGGTACATACACACACAGGCACGCATACACACAGACAGACACATACATCCCACGCGAAACGCGCACGCACGCAAATTGAAAAATATCCTCCTGCCTTCAGAGAAAGGATAAATATTATACAGAATCGTGAGAGAGAGAGAGAGAAAAAAAAATTGAAATCAGTTTTATTGTTGATTTCGGAGTGGTATACAATAAAATTTTGTAATCGCCGGCCCCGGACGTACTTTCGCGGCTCGGGGCCCGAAAAAACGTTGCGTAGTATAATCAAACACCGATATACAATGCAAGTTTCTCCTGGGCCGTGATCACCGGACCTCGGGGTCCTCGGGATCGCCGGAAGTAGAGTATACATTTTCTTCCCACGGGGTTACGCGTGGCGAATTTTATGGTCCAGAATGATTGATGCTTTGCGACTCCGAGGACTTGCCGATGTCCGTCGCGACAACGGGCCCGAAAGGATCTGTAAATAAAATTGCAAAACACGAGACACAGAAGTGTGCATACACGCCACGTGCACACCGGTAATGTCCTACATAGCGAAGTACTAAACTATATAGTGCATGAAAATAATAAAAAAAAAAAAAACGTTCGTTGCAACGTGTGTGGGACGTTCTTGAAGAGAGAAAAAAAAAGAAATGAAATGAAAAGAACAAAAAAGCGCGCCCTCTCCCTTTTTTCCCCTTGACGACGAATCTCGCCCTCGACGCGGCTTCTTTTCTCGCGTGAACATGTCTGGACGTATCCGAAATCAATTTCGTCGACCACTTTGCAGCTTCACGAACGTATCGCTTTCGTTTCTTTTGCGAGACTTCTTGCGGCTCGATGTGTACATAAATCCTATTGTTTCTCTCTCGTCCAGAGTAAAAGAACAACGCGTTTTAGAAACCGACACGGGATTCTGGTTACGATGCTCCATTGACAAACACGCGAGACAAAGATATAATTAGTTATAATTGAAATGATCGTGATGCTGATACAATCTTCGTTCATGATTTTGGTCACACCGGGATGTGCTTTTACGGTTTCGGAGAAAAATGATGAAATTAGATGATGGAGTTCTATTGCAGAACGTCGGTAAAAGTTTAGACGAGAATTTGAAGAGCAGAGCGAATTATGCGATCGATGGTTGAGCCGGTTGATGTTCCAAGTATTGTAAAACGATTGGAATCATCGACCAAGAGCGTTACGCGAGCTACTTTATTGTAAGTACGACAGTATTAATCCTTGCGAACGATGCAATGTAAAGTTACCTTGATGAGTTGGTCGCGTCGTAAAAGCTATTATTAATATTATTATTATTGACCATTGATTATCACTAGTACAGTTATTATTATTATTATTATTATTATCATCGTATTGTCGCTATCGACAACACTACTAATTATGCTTATTGGAAAAAATTATTCTATCGAGAAAGAGACTCGAAGCAAGTCCACGAGATGATGTGGAGATGTCTCTTTGTGGCGACGTGCGAAAACGAATAGACGAATTAACATGCGAAACGAGAGAGGACTTGAAGCGAAAGAAAGGATAGCCGTGAGAAGCAACGAGGCCAAAAGAGAAACGGTGGGGACTGAAGAAAAAACAAAGGCAGCGTAGATAAGAAGTAATTTATAACGATAGTACGATAAGTGATGGGGGAGAGTTTTAGCATATCAACGCGATAAATTTTACGGAGGCATACGCGGTTATAGAAAATATTTCGATAATGTATATGTATTTAGGAGGGTGAGGAATCGAGCGAGAGGGTTGATGCGACTACTGAGGCTTCGGGGACGAAAGAAAAAAGAAACACTACGACCGTCGAAATTATTATGATTTCTCGACGATTAGACAATTTCCGAGCGCGTGCATCAAGGCATGATAATTGTGTGTGTTGCGTAAAAAAATTCGAAGAATGTACAATCGAATTCGAATCGGTTATCCTTAACGTTTTTGACGTTGGACGTCGAACGGTTTAGGGGAAACGTTGTCTCCGTAGCCACGGTGGGCAGCTAATTAAATTAAAAGAAAATAAAAAAAACGAACGTAAAGAACGGTGATGATCGCGGTGTTACGAATGTTGATAGAGTTTCACGGCGAATCGCGAGGTCGCCGTGAAATAAAGTTAAGTATATCGAATCGCGATGCGATTAGGTTGATCGTTGACGCGTGCCGTCTCGAAAAAAATTCGTTCCAGGTTGCGAGGGATTCAGTCGTTTCTGCTAGCGATAGAATTGTTATGTTAATAGAAGTCTATGAACGAGATAAAAAAAATGGTAAAGAGAAAAGAAAAGTAAACGAAATTAAACAAAAGAGGGCGAGAGAATGAAGGAGCGAGGGAAAGGGAGAGAAGGGAGATCGATCCTTTTAGAGGTTTGAGCGACGCAAATTTTCGGGGAAAATTTTTGGGGCGAACAGCACGAACGGAAAATATGCCAGTTTGGATTATTATTTTCATAAGGAACGTGTAATATAAATATGTAATGTATATCAATATGACGAATTAACGACATCATCGCGATTATGGTCACGACGGTGGTTAATATTATTATTATTACTATTATTATGGTTATCGATTATGATTATTATGGGATGATGATTATTATTATTATACCAAAAGAACTAATACATTACATAAAAATAAAAGTAATTATATTTAACACTTATGTTAGAAAGCTAGATAACATACATTCAAGCAAGCGAGAAAAAAAAATAATAAAATTACACACACACTGACACAAAGTCTGGTTGACATGAACTAACGTCGTACATTTATATATCAAGATTAGAACACGGTGACGTGTGTGAGAAGCAAGAGGAAAGAAAGAAAGAGAGAGAGAACGAGAACGTGAGAGAGAGAGAGAATCGTTCGATAAAAGAACTAAAATAGTTCGAATGAGAGAGTGTGAGCGAAAGGGAGAGAGAAAGAGAGCGAGAAAGAATTTTTTAGCGTACTTCGAGGGAACCTACATTTCGTTGAGGATCGTGAAGAATAGTTTTGCGTCTCGGTGACAAAAAGTCCCTTGTGTTTATGAATTGTTAATGCGTACAACACTTTCTACAGTTACATTCGTTCCTTCGAGAGTGTGTCCATGTATTTCACACGTCGGATTGGAAATATTAATAAAGATTTCCCTTCGAGAAGATTTGATTTAGTCGACACGAAAAACATGACCAGGTGTAAAAGGAAGTATAAAAATGGAAATTGCGATATAAAAGTTTCATGAATCGGTAGACGAAGGAGGGTTCCTCGACGTTCGTATTTTCACGCCACAGACGTGTTCCCGTATTCGACGAGTAGTTCTCTATTTCTTGGTTTGTTCTCTTTTTGTTCGAATTATGTTAACAAAAAGAAATACGCCGAGCCGAAAAGTTCTCTGTACGACGTACCTTATCCCATTTGGAGCTCGCATACAGACTATACATATAATTAGCTATAACAGTCATGGCCATTAGCAGAGGAAATGTACCATTCAGATAGTTTATCATTAAAAAAAAAGAACGGTAATCATGATAGGTATATTAACGACATTATTTATATTATTACGCATATTATAAAAATAATTCATAACAAATACTAATCCTAGGGTGAAGTATTTCGAGAAAAAAAAGTTCGAGAATATCGCGACCAAAATGGCGCGAGGGCGGCGGCGCGCCATTTCGAACGAAATGGCGTCACCGGCAAAAAATTAACAAACAAAGAAGATGAATAAACCGCCAATTACTTTAACTTCGACAGTACTATTATTTGTATATGCCGAACGATTATGCCGTTTTCAGCGCAACATATTTTGGCGATACTCTTTGGTGGTATAATTCATGGTGATCAATGTAGGGGAAAGGGGGGATTGATAAATGATCAACGGAAAAAGGATGGGACGGGTGAGAATGAAAGGAAAACAAACAAACAAACAAAATAAAAAGCAGAAGTTTCTATACTTTTTACGGAGATTGTTATAGATTAAGCGCACACTGATCAAGGCATTCGTCGCTCGGCAAAGCATAATAATATTATTAATATAAAATTTATAACAGAAATAAAATAAATGAAGTTAATAAATATGTACACTGTATAATAAACATTATTTCCTATTAATAAATAACAGTCTTCTTCTTTTTCCTTTAGTTCTGATCCACGAAGTATTGAAATTCTAGTGGTAATGTAATGCTACAATAAAAATCAAAAATACAGCTGCAAAACCATTGAATGTCCGCTAGATTATGTCATTACTAGACTGCAGATTGTATACACCTATGGCAAAAATGAATAGGAGAAACACGAAACGGTAAAAACATTAGAGAAATTTAAAAATATTCTTATATTATTTTCAAGCTATTCGAATCAGAACTGGAAATCAATTTCTACTTTACTCCAGATGCGTGCTACAGGTTTATTGGCACCGTTTATTAATGAATTATGCGGAGTTTAAGCATTAATTATAAATTGATTTTTACTTTAACATCGATAAGCTTCATATAATGGTATTTGAGAGGGATAACACTCTCAATTACACTGTTCAACAAATTTCAACTTTTTTTAAGTTTCCCAATTACTGTTGGGTGGTTCAACAAATTTGGTGTTGAACAGTGTTATTTGAGGACTAGGTAAATATAACGTAACCCACATTATTAACAGAAGTATATATTTATAAATTACTTACATAAATAAGAAAATACTTAGATATATTAATTTGCTTATAAATATCTGAATTTTATTAGTCCAATAATTGAAAAATGGAAACACTGTTACTGTAAAACTATTTATTCTCATGCAAAGATTAATTGAAGTCACCGATCAAAAATTATTGTACATTAAATACATATAGCGGTACATTAAAACTAAAATTAAATGATTAATGTGTCTGTACATTACAGGGTATTCCATTTCATTTATTTATGGCGTATGTTAGCTTCTTAGTTGTTAAAACTAAACACAAACTGATATTTCAAATTATTCACCACAGAGCTATCGATTTATTATTTACTTATGTAACTTTCCTCGTATTTCATTGTATTATAATACAAATATTAAAACTAGTAATATCATAACAGCTATATAGCAGGTTATTTTCAATCAGTTTCAATTGAGCACGTTTGAACATTTATCTACGACAAATGACCCGTACAACGAATTAAAAATCATTAATTCAGCGAAACAAACGATTTCCAAAATAAAGTGGTTTAAAAGTGTAAAATTCGTATAGGTTGTCTCATGTACAGATTTAAATATTTGAAAAGATAGTAGGGGAATTTCATTTCGTTTTTGGTACGGTTTTAAACAACACGGTTAGATTTTATAATATTTATAGCATGATAGAGTTTAAAACCTATATAAAGAAATATAAAACACTCTCCTTTTATGTACAAATGTGCATTTCTCTACATGAACATCGAATTATGTAAAGTTTCTAAATCCTTTTCCCTTGCTACTTCGCGCTGTTTTTCTTTTCTATACATTTCGTAGTCTTCATCGTCTGTAGGTAATTGGTGTCGGCAAAGCGGACACGAATTTGTCTGAAAGTAAGTGAGATATCTTCTTTATCGACTAAACTGTATAATTTGTTTACAAAATCGGTAACGATGACTAGGAAAAATTGATACCTTTTCTAACCATGGGATTATACACTCCTTATGAAAAATATGTTTACAAGGCATACGCTTGGCAGATATTCCATTTTCGAACTCTTTTAAGCACACAGGGCATTGCTTTGATTCGGAAGAACTAATTTTGATCTCTTCCAAGTTTTCAATTGCAGATTTCGATGCAGGCGGTGGTAGCCTTGTTGTTTGCCCCAACAAATCCCACATACCAAAATCTCGCAAAAGCCTTGCCATGTGTATTAAATGATTCGGTGTCTCGCCGTCTTCTAACGGTGTCCAACCCATTTCATCAAAGTAGTCGGACATTTTTCGGTAGAGAAATTTTAAGTAACTTTAGGCACTCTTCGATGCAGTATACACCACTGCTTGCACTTTTAATTTTAACCGTGTACTACAATATGAATGCAAAGACATTGAATTCGTACACCCCAATTTTCACTGCACGTCTGTCACTGTAGTTAATGTTTGATATGGGAAACTCAAAGCAGCTGTTCTTCAAACTTGAAATAATACTATACTAGATGTCTGTACTATAACAAAACGATGCCAATAATTCGTCCCGGATCTTTTATGAACTTCATTGACACAGGTATTGAAACAGACTATATTATCGATTATAGGTATACCCAATGGATATCGTATCTCGTCAGTTTTCAGCACAGCACCGACGAGATACTGTTAAAGACTGCTAGCCCCTCTGCTATTTAGCGAGACGTGGAAGTGGGCGCGAGTGGGCGCGGGGATAACGTAGAACTTACAGTGATCTGAAATACCACATCGCTAAAAGTTCCACCACCGACGAAAATAGTGTCAAAATAGTGCCAAAACATCGTCTAAAATATGGCGTAGAATATAACATTTAATAATAATCGATATGGTTTCGTGATGATTCGACTTCTCACCGATGCGTCGCGACGAGAATCTCCTCAGTGGTCTTCTGCACCGACGAAATGCCGTCGGTGACCTTCTGTTTCTCTGGCTGGAGCCAGAATATATCCTAGAGGGCGTAAGAGTACATCGAAATATTCAGGTTTCACGTAGTCCCATAAGGCTGGCAGTCTTTAACAGTATCTCGTCGGTGATAGAGATGAATAGATAACGAGAGTACGATAGAACAGACTATAATGTGACAAAGCAGAGAGAGAAGTACAGATAATCAGTCGATCGAGAAATATAGCGATCACAGGCGTGAGGCTATATCGCAAGCGCGTGACAATAAACGTAAAGTTTATATCGACGACGAAAGATAAGCGAAGTAGAGAGCCGCTCTCTTTTATAGTGTGGTGGGCCATTGGTTCCGGAAGGAATAAGGAGTGAGGACTTTGAAATTGAACAGCGAGGATCCCACCAACGTTCGTTAGGGCAACGGCTTAGCGAGGGCTTGCGAGGGAGACAAAGGAATAGGGTAACGGTTTGACATAAGGATAGAAGAATATGATGGCCCACGCGACAATAATGTGGAGTTCGATGGCTTACCGACACGGCGAGGTTTACAAACGCAGTCGATTACCCCGCCGGTTGCATCGAACTCGATCAGCTGATACGGTTGGTGAGGTAAAAATTCTCGAGCGCGACAGTTCTTATACCTCACCGACGTCTAGTCTAAGAACGGTAAACATTGCGAGTTACCGCTCGAAATCGCAATGCGTTTGCCTCCGAAATGGACGGTTAGGCTTTAAACACAGTGCATGTCGACATCGTTGGCAAAATGAATTATCATAAACATTAAACAGCTAGAATTAATGAAGGGTCTAGGCGTTCGTGCTCTTCCACGAACGCGATCGTTCGACGGGATACGGCGCGACCCGTAAAAATTAAGGGCAGATTCGGAATCAGCGCAAAAAACTCTATAAAGGACACCCAACAGTTATAGCGAAACAAATTTGGTGTTGGACAGTGTTATTACACAATGTTATATTCTCCGCCATATTTCAGACGATGTTTTGGCACTATTTTCATACTATTTTCATACTATTTTCGTCGGTGGTGGAACTTTTAGCGATGTGGTATTTCAGATCACTGTAAGTTCACGTTATCCCCGCGCCCACTTCCACGTCTCGCTTACTAGCACAGGGGCTGGCAGTCTTTAACAGTATCTCGTCGGTGCACGGACTAGTAAAGGTTCTGTTTCATGCTAAACCATGCTGCTGGATGGTGTAGTTTCTGTTTCGTGGGTATAAGTGGCTCTACCGTGGGTGTGGGATCTGTTCTGTGCTAAGCGTGAGCGTGCCAAAAAGTGGTGAAAACTTATACCCGGGCGTGAGCACTCTCCTATTCTCTCTGGTATATGTTTCTAAGAGAATTTCCCTGCATTTAGGAGTTTCATTTCATCATGGTTTGTATCATTGACTCGGAACTAGTTAAACACCAGATACTTATGTATTCATGTGAGCCCAAATGAACAGTGGTCCATAGTTCATAGTTCATACGTAAATAGATATATGCATGTTGTGCATGTAAATTGCTTTTGATAAACGACGAATGACAGTGGATAACTTGTTAACTTGTCCTATAAATTTTTCTTCTACTTTATCTATCCCTCTTTTTTCACATTTCCTGCATTCCACGTGCATCGGTGTAGGTTGTTTTTTGAATTACATAAATGGATTTTGTTATGAGAATACGAAGGGTTGGGCATTTTTGTCTCAGTCAATTGAGATACGACGCAGCCCTCCATGCATTGCGACGAAGACGAGTATTGAGGTGGACATTATTTGGCGAAACAAATATTTCAAATACTATTTAATATTTTAGATTTAATTTCGATTTTATTATTATTATTCTTATTATTTTAGATGATAAAGAATATAGTACTATAAATAAGACGTACAATTTCGAAAATAAAATATTTCTATTTCAACAATCTGAAACACGAAATGAAATATTTTACATTTTGCAGTGTTATAATGCTTTGAGAAACCGCATAAACATACAGTCTATCGTATCCTTAAGAAACGATTTACACTCATAAATGTATTGAATTCGAACCATTATTTTCAGCTTTCTTGAAATTGTAACTGTAATAAAGTCTATCTTTATTTATCACATCCTTTCGAATTTTCAGTAGTTGGTATTCTACGACGATACACGTTTGCAGTTCGAGGTGTATCTAGTTAATTCTATAAGCTTCGAGGCAACGGAACAACCGAACCATTTCCACACGCGGCGACCTGGTGATGAAGAAGATATCGGCTAGTTTACGTGTGTAACCAACCAATCCTCGATCACGCGTAGCCTACCTAACCCTCGGCTCGTAACACAGTGAACATTCTTGTTATAAATGTTCAGATGTTCTATGTATAAATCTACATTGAATAAATAAAGACAATGCAATAACAAAGCAAATCTGTATATGTATTTATTGATACACCAATTTTTCCCGAATATCCCATATGTCGTTGAGCTCTCGTTGAGCAAGAAAGTACGCCCAAACTAACTTCTCGTTGAGTTACTGTGTATACATTTATAATTGTAGAAGTAGCGAAACTTTGAAAAACAATACTTTTCAGCCGGCTGACATGCCGTTGAGTTGTACTACGAATTTCGTGCCACTTTCTTCGATGTTATAATCTTCTAATACAAAGTACAATTTTAGGGATTTTCTGAACATTTTTCGAAAAATCATGTCAGACGGCCGAAAATCGACGTAAAATTTTCGAAAATCCCGAAAAATGAACTTTGTATTAGGAGATTATGATATCGAAGGAGGTATCCGGATTTTCAGTAGTACAAGTCAACGTCAAGCCAGGGGCTCGAAAAATTTCGAAATTTAAGTAGTTCAATTCAACGTCAAGTCAGACGGCCGAAAATCGACGTAAAATTTTCGAAAATCCCGAAAAATGAACGTTGTATCAGGAGAACATGATATCGAAGGAGGTATCCGGATTTTCAGTAGTACAAGTCAACGTCAAGCCAGGCGCTCGAAAAATTTCGAAATTTAAGTAGTTCAACTCAACGTCAAGTCAGACGGCCGAAAATCGACGTAAAATTTTCGAAAATCCGGAAAAATGAACTTTGTATTAGGAGAACATGACATCGAAGGAGGTATCCGGATTTTCAGTAGTACAAGTCAACGTCAAGCCAGGCGCTCGAAAAATTTTGGAACTTAAGTAGTTCAACTCAACGTCAAGTCAGGCGGCCGAAAATCGTCGAAAATTTTCGGAAAATCCGAAAAATGAACTTTGTATCAGGAGAACATGATATCGAAGGAGGTATCCGGATTTTCAGTAGTACAAGTCAACGTCAAGCCAGCCGCTCGAAAAATTTCGAAATTTCAGTAGTTCAACTCAACGTCAAGTCAGACGGTCGAAAATCGACGTAAAATTTTCGAAAATCCGGAAAAATGAACTTTGTATTAGGAGAACATGATATCGAAGGAGGTATCCGGATTTTCAGTAGTACAAGTCAACGACAAGCCAGGCCTCGAAAAATTTCGAAATTTCAGTAGTTCAACTCAACGTCAAGTCAGACGGCCGAAAATCGACATAAAATTTTCGAAAATCCGGAAAAATGAACTTTGTATCAGGAGAACATGATATCGAAGGAGGTATCCGGATTTTCAGTAGTACAAGTCAACGTCAAGCCAGGCGCTCGAAAATTTTTGGAACTTAAGTAGTTCAACTCAACGTCAAGTCAGACGGCCGAAAATCGTCGAAAATTTTCGAAAATCCCGAAAAAGGAACTTTGTATCAGGAGAACATGATATCGAAGGAGGTATCCGGATTTTCAGTAGTACAAGCCAACGTCAAGCCAGGCGCTCGAGAAATTTCGAAATTTGAGTAGTTCAACTCAACGTCAAGTCAGACGGCCGAAAATCGACGTAAAATTTTCGAAAATCCGGAAAAATGAACTTTGTATCAGGAGAACATGATATCGAAGGAGGTATCCGGATTTTCAGTAGTACAAGTCAACGTCAAACCAGGCGCTCGAAAAATTTTGGAACTTAAGTAGTTCAACTCAACGTCAAGTCAGGCGGCCGAAAATCGTCGAAAATTTTCGGAAAATCCGAAAAATGAACTTTGTATCAGGAGAACATGATATCGAAGGAGGTATCCGGATTTTCAGTAGTACAAGTCAACGTCAAGCCAGCCGCTCGAAAAATTTCGAAATTTAAGTAGTTCAACTCAACGTCAAGTCAGACGGCCGAAAAATCGACGTAAAATTTTCGAAAATCCCGAAAAATGAACTTTGTATGAGGAGAACATGATATCGAAGGAGGTATCCGGATTTTCAGTAGTACAAGTCAACGACAAGCCAGCCGCTCGAAAAATTTCGAAATTTAAGTAGTTCAACTCAACGTCAAGTCGGACGGCCGAAAAATCGACGTAAAATTTTCGAAATCCCGAAAAATGAACTTTGTATTAGGAGAACATGATATCGAAGGAGGTATCCGGATTTTCAGTAGTACAAGTCAACGACAAGCCAGGCGCTCGAAAAATTTCGAAATTAAGTAGTTCAACTCAACGTCAAGTCGGACGGCCGAAAAATCGACGTAAAATTTTCGAAAATCCGGAAAAATGAACTTTGTATCAGGAGAACATGATATCGAAGGAGGTATCCGGATTTTCAGTAGTACAAGTCAACGTCAAGCCAGCCGCTCGAAAAATTTCGAAATTTAAGTAGTTCAAGTCAACGACAAGCCAGGAGGCCGAAAATATTTATTTTTCAAAGTTCCGCTATTTTTGCATTTCCAAATCAGTAGTGTAACTCAATGACAAGTTAGGGTGTCGTTATTTTGTCACTTTACCACAAGTCGGAGGAGCGGGAAAAATTAGTGGTTCAATAAGTAAATACACAGATATACTTGTTTTATTACATTGTCTTTATTTATTCATTGTAAATTCATACATAAAATGTTTGTATTGTACACATACATTACTTATGTTCTAAACGTTTCTGAGGAGAATGTTGACTGACTCAGAGACCCGGCACACCATTTTTAGACTTCTACTGCAATACTGCGATACAGGCGAGGTATAGGCGAGATACAGGCAATTATATTAGATGATCAGTCCACTGCTTTACTCCTATACTGCTGTACTGCTATAATGCTGCCTCACAGCTGTTGCGGCAGCCGATGGATAAGCCTGTTAGCAACAGAAAGTATATGAGAACCAGGTTGAATAATAATGTATGATTGCAAAAGTTCGTACCCAATTTACCTCGTGACCTTTTTTTAAAATAAACTTGTAACTTCTACTAAAAGGAAATCAGGTTGTAAAATGGTCGGAGACAATTGTAGAACATAGTAGTAACTATATAGTTAATTAGTGGCTGGACGCACCGACGAGATACTGTTAATGACTGCCAGACCCTGTGCTATTCAGCGAGACGTGGAAGTGGGCGCGAGTGGGCGCGAGTGGACGCGAGGATAACCTGGAACTTACAGTGATCTGAAATATCACATCGCTAAAAGTTCCACCACCGACGAAAATAGTATCAAAATAGTGCTAAAACATCGTCTTAAATATGGCGGAGAATATAACATTGAATAATAGTCAATATGGTTTCGTGATGATTGGCTTTCTGACCGATGAGTCGCGACGAGAATCTCCTCAGTGGTCTTCTGCACCGACGAAATGCCGTCGGTGACCTTCTGTTTCTCTGGTTGGAGCCAGAATATATCCCAGAGGGCGTAAGAGAACACCGAAATATTCGGACGACACGAACTCCCATAAGGCTGGCCGTCTTGAACAGTCTCCCGACTGTGTCAATATCACCGACGAGAGTCTTATGAAAGAGTATAGGAATAGGAATAAAATTGATTGAAAATCGCCAGTATCCACTACTTGTAAGATATTAAAAGTTCTTACGAATAGTGGATAAAACCGATTGCCCAGGTCTCACCACGAGGTGGTTCCTGAGCAAGAGACCCGAAAGGGAGTCAGAACGAATTCAATATTCCTCCTGGCTCCTTTTCTTACAATGACGAACTTATACTAAATTACGCATGTCAGCAAAAATAACTTTGCGAACATCAACAGTGCCGGTACAATTGGATAAGAACAAAATAATGTTAAAATCAGGAACCGTATGTATATTCCAAGATGAAACATGTTTGGATAATGAAGATGGATACACTTTCTGGAAGTCTTTCCCAAAATCAACTTGTAAATTCGAACAATATGATATTTTGTTCGAAGGATTGCAATCAAAAATTACAGACAGTCTAGATCAAAAGGAATTTCCATCAGTATTCGCCTTAACCACAGTTGAAATTACATTTGCATTGACAAAATTAGGTGAAACGCCAATATGCGGATACACCCTATTTCAAACGGAGCATCCCAAATTGTTCATCCTGGAAACATCAAAAGGAAGAACATTCATTGGAGAAAGAGCAATGCGCGTAGAAAACCTCGACATTTTTACTTACACAAATTCAAAATTTGTTTATATTGAACGCCATATTAAAAACCAGATGAATAGTCTCTATAGAAACATAATCGCACAAAAATGCAATTTGGAAAAACAAGTACTAAGCAACGCTTTAACTATAGCGACTTTAAAACCTGATGAATTTGCTCAGGTGATAACGAAACAACCTGGGCATATGGCTTTAGTAGCCGGGGAAGTAATACACATAATTAAATGTATTGCATTAAACGTAAAAATTCGACACACTGAAGATTGTTTTAATGAGTTACCAGTTAGTTATGGAAATAAATCACAATTCCTAACACCTGTAACTCGTATACTCACTAATCACGGAACACATAGAGATTGTAGTCAAGTACTACCGGTAATGTACGAAATTTACCAAAATTGGCATAGGCTAACACCAAGACCAATAGAAGTTATACCACCTCAAACACTACAACCATTAAAGGAACCCAAATGGTATTATGTGAATCCAACCAAATTAGCTAGAAGTGGAATCTACACTCAAAATGATCTTAACGATTTACGAGATCATATCATGTTCGCTGCCGAGAAATCAGCTGTGTTAAATTCTGTCGCTCAAGGCATGACAGGAAAAAATATACCAGCAAATTCAGTTTCCATAATGGGCGTGATGAACGAAGAAACGCTAGATGTTCAGATCGTAAGTTTGAGGCGACACTCACGGGTGATGCGCGGACGGATTCCACTCAAGGTTGTAAGGCTTGAGCCCGGTTTGCTCGCGGACGCGTCCCCGCGAATGCCCTCAACGACCTTTACTACCCGCCAAATTAATCTTGGGTAGCCGGTTCAATGGTTTAAGCGATTACATAAGACAAATCGGTTCGAATTATAATAGAATACGTTAAAAGAGCGTTTCGTCCCGGACCTGCTAGTGGACTCGTCGGTAAGGCTGATCTAGCAGGTCCTGCCTTAGACGATAGCGCACGCGAGGGGTTTTTGATTGATATGACGCGCGGATTTTAGCGCGGTTGTCCCGATCGCTGGACAACGAACTACCGCAATGTTACGTCTCTACATTAATCCCGTTTTGAATGACAAGACAACGGCCGGTGCGTTGTACTTGTCTAACCGATGATTATAAGATGGTGCTTGTCCGAAAGCTAAGATAGAACTGTCGGAACTCGATTTCCTGTCCGAACGCGACGAGGAAAAACATGTGCTGATTGGTTCCTGCCGAAAGTTGCATTTACCAATCAGCATGATTCGACTGTTGACATCTCCTTCTTGCTGTTGCGAAGGAGCGTTGGGAAGGTGGCGCGACGAGGCTCGGTTATATGACACTGCCCGGGAAGGTCCGGGTGGTCGTTCGAAGGGACCAATTTTATGGTACATTGTTCTTTAAGATATACAACAACGAGACATTTGCCAGATGTCTCGAATGGTCGCCGAATGACCCTACTTTACGTCATCTTCGAGGAAGATGTTTAGTCCCGAACGTACCATAAATATTGTTGCAACGAAACCTATGTGTCGTGTTCCTGCGCGACGGAACACTAGATACAATAGCGGAAAACGCAGCAAGGAAATTCTGGAATGGATTCATTACATTTGGATCTTTTAGTGCAGAAGTACTAGCTGTATACAGGGTGGGGCAGTAACTATTAGCACCTCAGATATCTTTGAAACTATAAGTTTCACAGAAATATTTGCTGAAACAAAATTGCACAGTAAGAAGGTGGCCATCCGGTGGCGATAGTAGTTTTTTCAGGTGGACGTACTTCGGACATTTGAAGGTCACCTCCATTTTTTTTAATGGATCGGTATGTTTTGGCTTCCGTACCACGATAGAGGATCTTAAAACGAGTTCAACGACCTATTACATAAGGTCATTCAAGGTCATAGAAAGTAAAGAAATACAATGCGATTGTAACCCGACGTTTTCAAACCGCGTCGTGTTCTCAAGAGTTTCCTCGATCTCAAGAGGTTTTCTGATCTCACTGTTTATGTTGACTGTTTATATTGGGGCGGATAATGCAACTCACGAGTTTCGAACTGCATCTTTCAAGTCAGTTCATCAGTCAATTTTGTTCCACAGTGAAATCAAGAGCTTCTTATAAAAATGAATGATTGTATCTATTGAAATTAATAATATACACATACATCGAGGTAAATGATTCATAAATATAAAATACAGTAAAATAAAAAAATAAACGAATCAGTCGGCAGGATTTGAACACTGGTCTACCGCGTGAAAACTTGACACGCTTACCATCACGCCATGCCGTATCTTGTTGCGGTTTTGTGTGGAAAGATTATTGTATTTCATGGAGGCAATGAAACTTTAATCGTCAATATCTCAAAAACTATTGAGCGTCTGCTCCTATAATGGTATATATTCGTAATCAGGAGAACATAATCTATAAGTGTGCGAAGTTTCAACCCGATCGGTGAGGCGAAGGTCGCGATGTCTCCTTGTTAGAAACACGTCGTTCAGACCGGCCGCCCTATCTCCTTTCCTCGCCTCTGTCAAACCGCCGTATCAGTAAGTGCTAGCTAGTAGATTCGTGTTCGCGGGGGTCGTGGTTCCCCGTCAGACGTCGGACGTACGTCTCGCGAAGGTAACGCATCGCGAAGGTAACGCATCGCGAAGGTAACGCATCGCGAAGGTAACGCATCGCGAAGCGATAAAATCACGCGAATCCACTTCCGGGACGTAACAGTATTTACTTATTGAACCACTAATTTTTCCCGCTCCTCCGACTTGTGGTAAAGTGACAAAATTACGCCACCCCAACATGTCATTGAGTTACACAACTGATTTGGAATTGCAAAAATAGCGAAACTTTGAAAAATAAATATTTTCGGCCTCCTGGCTTGTCGTTGAGTTGTACTACTGAATTTCTACTGAATTTTCGAAATTTTTCGAGCCTCTGACTTGACGTTAATTTGTACTACTGAAAATCCGGATACCTCCTTCGATATCATGTTCTCCCAATACAAAGTTAAATTTTCAAGGTTTTCGACCATTTTCGACCGCGTGGCCTGACGTTGAGTTGCACTACTGAATTTTCGAAAATTTTCGAGCGTCTGACTTGACGTTGACTTGTACTACTGAAAAATACGGATACCTCCTTCAATATCATGTCCTCCTAATACAAACTCAAAAATTGGGGGAAAAATTTCGGAAACCTCGAAAATTAAACTCTGTATTAGGAGAATCTCTGTATTAGGTATCCTTGACTCTTCAGCATAGCCAGGTTTACAAAGTTCTATGTAACCCAGCTTATAGGTATAAATTCTGTTCCATGCTAAACCTCTGGCTATGCTCTGTCTTTGTCTATACTGATAAAAGTGGAGGCAGAAAAGACCCCGAAGACGAAATATATCGTTACGATTTTATAGTATAAATACAAATTATAAAATAATTACACCACACAATTGTTTAAGCGTTATATATATATTTATTGATCCAAATTCTTCAAACAATTATAATCAGATTATAAATTAATTATCAAGTTTACAGTGTACGGATGGAAATTTAATCTACCTGAAATAAAGTACTTTTCGTTATTATTTAGTAATTTTAAATACAATTCTTTAATAAGATGTATATATTCATTATTGATATATATATGCATACAACACATATTATGCTAAACGAATGTATACATATTAATTAACATTTCTATAAGTTGTATTTTGTTTTGTTTACTGTAATTAATTTTCTGATTTGATACAGTTTAGAAATACTTCTGCATTTCTATCATATCTCCATTTAATTTACAAAATAATCTCGTGTAACTGTGTCACTTTCATAAATAAACTGTTGACAATGTTATTGCTAAAATTATATTACTAAATTTGTATTATTTCCATTATTTAAGATTATAATATAATAAACTATAATTATATTTATCATTTTATTAATGGAATGTGATACGTCTTTATTATATGCACAAGTAATTGTAAATTTAGATGTACGATATGACATCCATACTATGGGGTTATAATATGTTTTTGATAAAAATAGTAGCATATAAAAATTAGAATATTTTAATATTAACCCTTTAGTGCATGTTACACATAGGCATGTAACACACTTACTAATTCTTACATTAAATGATAAAATTTAATGTAATGAAACACGCTTCGTTTTTGAATTTTACTTTAAATGTTGATATATTCGTTTTTTATATGTACCATATTCCACATTTGATATCGCAAAACATAATTTCTTATCAATTTTTATAACTCGTGTAATAAAGGGTTAATACATTTATATCTCTTAATAACATATATATCTGAATGAAATTATATATCTTGTTAGATATAATTCATGACTGGTTTTCAAATATTTCCTACCACATAATTAAAATATAGGACTTGAATTTTAATCTTGACATAAACCGAAAACACAACTGTAAATTTTTTTATTGAGTCAAGAATATTATAATCCAATGAAATGGATGTTAAAATAATGTATAAAGTCTATACCCATACTTTGCGTAGATCCTTTTAAGATTATTTTATAATACATACGTGTACATGTTCTAAGCGTGATATACATATATTATTTGTTCGTGTAAAATTTAAATCATTTGTAAAAATAAACTAAATACCGTCTAAAATTAACATGGTACTAAATTTTGGAAGTATAATAAAAATCATTATAATTATAGATTGATAATTCTTATGAACATTCTAATTAAACTGCAAGTTTTATGCACTTGTAACAAGTTCGAATGACTGAGATTCAATATACTAAAAAAATTGAACAAAAACTGAATGATGGAGTGAGCAAACTAAAATTAAAATTTAGTAAAATTTTTTAATTATTTCATAATAATCTATATCCCCATTAACATCTCCAGAGGTTAATAATAATCTATATCTCCATTAATCTCCAGAGGTTAATAATAACATATAAAAAGATCTTATAGAACAATCAATTTTGATAATTCTTTCAAGTACTTTGCAAAATTCGAATATATAATACAATCGAACATATATTCGGACTGAAAACTGAATACGAAAATTATAAGGAAATTAATATGAATTAAAAACTTATAACATGGCGATTATGGCATTATTATAATATACACGGCAGTAATATGATAATATACCAGGATGTAAGGTTTCTATGTTTAATACTTTTATCGCGTCACGTTGTACTTTCCATTATAGGATAAATATGTTTGATTCATTAGCGCGATATCATTATTTAATAACTTCCCAAAAATGAAAAACATTTAGAAACAAAAGAATCTCCATTTCAAAAATTGATATACTGTTGTATAATTTGTAATTGAATATTTGCACAAAGGTTCTAAAGATTCATAAACTTAAGAATCATTTATCATTTATCATAAAAAGAAATTAAATATAATTTTATACCGTTTGGAAAAGCATCAGATCATTAGAAAACAATTGTACATTCCGTATAGATTATCTGATGTGCCCATAACAAAATTCGAGATTCTTCATAAGAGATCACATAATTAATAATGGTAAATAGTGAATATGTTTGTAAAATGTTTCGTAGAAGGAAAGTAAGCAAGTTTTGTGGAAATGCGTCCGCAGAAATGTATCTAATTATTACACTACAAGGCGCATTGAGGCTTAGTACGATTGTTCTAAATGGATGACTAGAGCACACATTTCGACTGTCGTTCATTTACTTCGTGCTAAGATGTAGAACTATTCGCTTCTCAAAGGTATTGTTCCTGTTGAGCATTATAAACTGCAGTGAAAGACAAACAGCTTCAACGAAATTATATTATATAAAAAGCAATATGCTGCGAAACAAAAATCGAATCTTTGGTTCCGAAATAATCAATTATTTCTAGATACGATACTGTACCAATTAAAACAAATTTAGTCAATTGTGTAATGAATTACTACAAAATATAGTATTTCTCTTTAAAAACTTGTAATAGATTAACACCTTAATGACAGCGTCATCATGCTTACAACTTATATATTTACCAAATATAACAAAATCGCCTAATTTTTCCTCAGAAATATGCAAAACAATTTGTAATGTTATGAACGCTTCATTCGAATTCCAATAAAATAATAGTTTTGCATTTTATTTCAATATTTGCTGGATATACGTCAATCATAATAAAAAGACACTATTTTATGTAAAGCATCGAGTACCATCGTTAAGGTGTTAAATTGTGTAAGCCATTTTAACGAAAAAAATTATAATGCTGGAAAGATAGCGTCCTTCCGTTCAGGATTTAATTGGTTTCTGTAACGTCTTGTCAAGAAAGCTGCAATCACCTGAAAATATAATTATACTCTTGACAGTGATCAATGGTTGTGTAATTCATAATACTGACATTATTGATCTACGATGTCGGTGACTATTATGAAAATGTACAAGAACTAATATACTCTATACACATAAAGAGTTATAGTCATAAAGAGAGCATAGTCTGAAATTAAAATTCAGATCTTTTGTATGTATCCGGAAAATTGATAAGACTATTAAAAATAATTGTAACTGAAAAAAGAGGCGTGATTATCTCTTTTATATGCACACCAAAAGCAAAGTATTATATCTTTCATTAGAATTCTTGTGTTAGCTGTTATAATTTAATGCTATGTGAATTTAAAGTGCAAATATCTTTTATTTACATGTTTGTATAAAGATGACAACTATATGAAGAAATTATCAATACTTATGTCAAAAACACTACAGTAACTATTATAAATATTTACTTATTATATGTATGTATAATAAGTAAACAGCGGATTGCATGCATTTATGACAAAAATGAATAAGTGTAATTTAAAACAACAAAAATATTAGAACAGTATATTTAAAAATTCTCTTATATTATTTTCGACCTATTAAGCATGAAGAAAGAAAATAAAAATTTCTATTTGATTCACTGTCTATAAATTGATTTATAAAGATCCGCTGTATAATAATAATGTTTTACTTATTATATGTATACATATATTGAATAAGAAAATACTTTTAACTCGGAAAAATAACGCTTGGTCAAACAATTCAATTAAAGTCCAATTGAAAATCTCTTTTTGAGATTTTAAATATTAAACGATATTATGTTATACATATATTATGTCAACAACATAAATAATATGCTCGTATATATAAATATGAAATTTAAAGATCACAAATGAAACCACCCACCATCTATTAGGACGATCATATGAGGTGACAGAGGACATAGTGATGGTGTTAGACTAGAGAAAAGCACTAGGATTAGCTCGTGGATCTTTCTGGTTCCTGTATCGCACGGTCAACCATACACCAATAAACTGCAATATGAGTACACAAGTTAACATCAGCTCGATAAAATTTCTCATCTTGACAAAGAGAAACATGTCACAAATGTAGTGTATCTTTTAAGCAGTATATGTATAAAATTTGCATGGTACACTTTATAAACGAACATTGTATAGCATTTAAAAAATCATCTTATAAAAAATAAATAGTTATTTCCAATATATTACCTCAGTGAAGCTGAAAAACAATCCTATACTGCCACATAATTTGAATGCATAATCAATTGTAGATTGTAATATTAGCATACATGACGGGCAGGAACACTTACTATCGGTATTATCAGGGCAGCAAATTTTCTGAAAACGTAAAGTACATTGCAAGTTATTTTATGTATGCAAAAGTTCGTAGCGTTTGTAAATTAAAATTGAAATCTACAATTCAGATATTTATTCATAGATTTATTCAATAACATATTATCCATTCTGTTCTATTACTTTTTGCCATTTTCGAGGTAACTTCTCATGTTTTTGAATAAACATATGAATAAATACCTTAATTTTATCTTCGATTCTTAATTTGAAAATGCTACAAACTTTCTTTCCAACCCAATATTTAATTTCAACAGACTTACATTGACTTTTGTGCAAGACAGCAGATGATTTTCATTTAAATCTAAGTTAGTACTATTGAAGCTGCAGCAATTAAAAGTTGTCTGAACTTTTGCTTTTAAATCATCTCCAACACGTTTCCAGCCCTACAAATATTATTGAACATGATTATCTCTATCGATGTGAAAACTTTACAAAATATTGATATATAATATTACCTGTTCCGCTAACTGTTCTTGTTGCTTGGTATTAACAGCTAGGCAAGCGCAAGCAATGCTGAATTGAATTAAGAACAACAGGAAAAGAATAAACATGTACTATAAAAACAACGTTAAGGATTGTATAGAATATATTTTCATTTACAAGACACTTATAATTTAATGAAAGTAATTGTCGATATAAATGTAGATTTCATATCTGTTTGAAGCAAGTTATTGTATTATCACTAGACAGCGGATTTCATGCATTCATTAGAAAAATGAGTAGGTGTAATTGAAAATAGTGAAAACATTAAAAGACTTTAAAAACACTGTTATATTATTTTCAACCTATTAAACACATTTAGAAAGAAAATCATTTCTATTATATTCCAATCTGTTGTAATTCAGGTAGAACATTTTTATTTTGCATAAAGATCTGCTGTCTAATTATCATGAATATAATTTTGTTACCTAAAAATAATTTACTACAATTTAAATGTTCCATATTTCCAGTAAAAAAATTCATGTTGATTAGCTCAAAGAGATTCATTACTGCGCGAAACTATCATTTGAAAATGCAAATAGCAAATGAGCTTCAAGTTTGATTGAAAAAAATTGTATTACTTATTTGTAGAACTAATAACATTTATTGTTATTGATATATGAAGTAAATAACAGAAGAACAATGTATCTAATTGAAACAAAAAA
This sequence comes from Lasioglossum figueresi, assembly GCA_028455805.1. Lineage (NCBI taxonomy): Eukaryota > Metazoa > Arthropoda > Insecta > Hymenoptera > Halictidae > Lasioglossum > Lasioglossum figueresi. The sequence continues at coordinate 6,065,632 of CM052201.1, read as the reverse complement.
AGAGTATAATTGCAAGCAAGTACAAATAAACCATAAGAATTATTTATGAATGCTTTATCATATGAGCTGTTTTTAATATGTTTAAATGTAAATTAAAGCAAGTATTTGACCTTACAGTAGGACCTTGATTAACCAGCTTGATCGAGAGAGAAACAGCCCGGATAATCGAGATCCGAGGGACATAATTAAAATGTACATTATATTCCAAAATAAGTTTTTTATTTTTGAAAATATATTTCCCTACATATTGATTGATATGATTATTTGGTCCCCTCAGGGTTTTAAATCCATTTACCAATCTCTCCCTTCTTTCCACTCTCCCTATCGCCTTTCAGCGGGACCTACTGTTTATTACGGTGGGATCCGAACCACCTTTATTTCCCTACATATTATAATCATATTTAAACACATATTTGTTTATAAACGGGATCCGGTTAATCGAGGTTCTACTGTACTTACAAGTAATAATGATTGGCTACATTTAAAAAAAATCATTAACAATTAAAATTGACTAATAGCAGCATGCGAATCATTGTGGTATGCCTATTGTCTGCAAGGACTTAAATGTTCTACCATCGTTGAATTAGGAAAATTGTTAATTGCTAATAATTTGAAAGCAAAGTTGAAATCACCATTTTTTTATGTTTGATTCTTATTTTATATTGTCTTGTTACCTGTTACCGAACACTCTGTATAAGCAATACTTTATATATACTGAAATATGGATTTGTCAAAGGATACAAAGAATAACAAAACCTGATGGTGTTTGATAGCACCGATGAGACCAAGTATTGAAATTAGAATTAGAATCACTCCGCATGCTAAAATACCACCAATTATGGGGAGATTTGTAACTAATGCGGACGCTCTTCCATAAACAGCAACGCCAATGAGAATGAATGCAACCACCTAAAATATGAATCATTTAAAAGTATTTTGTTGTCAACTTCCTATGGTTCAAAAGTGGTTCACACTGAAGAAACAAATAGTTATTACGTCTTTTTTCATACATGTTATATAGTTAGACAAATAGGTTATAAAATATGTGAATATTTTCGAGGAAAATCATTTCTAGTAATTGTTGATGACTAACAATTGGAAAAAATCTGAAATATATTTGAACCTATGAAATATATGTATTCCATGTAAGGTAAATGGTTCCTCGGTGACAGAAAATAAAAAAATAAAATCATTTTATATCGATCTCGTATGTATTAAGATTATTTGGAAGTGTGTGAGAAGTTGCGATCAAATTTAATGAAATCCAAAGGCTTCTATATCGTATATAGAATAAATAAAGTCTATGCCCGGAAGTGCAGCTTACGATGTAAAGGATGTTTAGTGCCGTCAATGCATTTTTGGAACAGGTGAAGCCGCCACACATCTTCGTATGAGCTTTGTTCTCTTCGGCGTATTCACCAGCAAGGGTTCGTCGTTATGTTGACTCACAGTAATCTTAGAATTTGCACACTTTGTTATTAATACCACGAATTAACAAGGAATATGCATACGCGGTCAACCCTGGTTGCAGACAGTTTACGACTGCTCGCACTGCTACACTTCGAGAGCAATCGACTTCCATTCCTCGAGACCTGCGTTCCACCCGCGCAAGATAAATATTATACTTAGAATTTTTATTTTCACAGATCAGTGTTTGCATTGCGTTACAGTAATTAGAGCGTTATCAATAATACAATATATTTAACATTTCAATTCGTTGTTATATGTATGATTATCTGAATTTTTGAAAAATCGATCTTAAATTAAAAATATTTGTAATTTTCATATGTTCACGCACAAATATATTTGATTGTAATTTAAAAATGTGTTTTCAATTTTGTGACGATAATTTTGTTATTAGTGTATTTAATAATAAATTTAATCGCAGTATTTTGCTAAATAATCACAGCTTTCTAAAAGAACTTATATATTGTATTAAAAAGTGTATATTGTAATTAAACGTATGCATTGTTAGGTTTTAATATTCACTTAAATTATTGAATTTCGAAGAAACACAATTATATTGTGAGAATGACTTTTAGCATTTTGTTTCTTTGCGCTGACAATGAAAATATTATACAATTATTTTGATCACTATATTCTTAAGGTGTTGTAATTTAAAAAATAATTGAATGATATCTAAAATAATTGAATGATTCTAATACATACGCAGATGAAAAATATTTGTAAACAATTAATTAATATCTTAAATATTGGAGTATTCGCTCGTTGGAGTTGTGATTAAAGCAAATTTTATCAAATCAATAATAATTTAAACTTCTTATTTCTAACTAAATTTCAACGCAGACCGTTCTTTGTTCTTTTAGATCACATTTAGACATTTCAGCGAAATAAATATTAGCGTCATAAATGTTTCGCGATAACACGTGCCAAGATTAAATTCTTTCCCATGCAAAGTGCAAACTAAACACATAAGATAATGCACAAGGTCTGCGTTTTCTTCATAGAATGTATAATTCTTTTAAAAATTTTGTTAGAACGAAAAGGAGATAATAAATGCCGAAACAAATAATTTACTATTCGTACAAAAAAACAGAGTAACAAGTTTTCAAAATATTTTTATTATATTGATTCTAATTGCAACAATTAAACTACAATTAGGTCAACAAGACTACTAAGGACTACTGGATATACTAGTCGTATTAGTATAACTGGTCGTTTCCAATATAATGTGCAATACAATTGTTATTTCTGGTAAACTTAATATTAAATAAACTAATCCCTTTCATCGTTATTAGATTGCATTTTTTGTTATTAAATAAATTAATGCTATTGTTTCATGTAACCTACTTTGAAGCTATTCTTCTTATTTCAATTTTATCTATGTTCTACTTTTGAATATTTGGCGAGTCCAAAGTTATTTTTGAAACCTGACCTCACATTTCTCAGGTAATTAAGAGGTTTGTAGGTGTAAATGCAAATTTTGGATGAAAGCTTTTTATTCGAATGTTTAAATATCTTTTTACTGGCATTATTAATGAAAAAAATCTAATAATCGACAATTTTTCATCGGCTTGGAATTATAATCATTTAAATTTAAGAAAACTAATTTTCTTCCCTTTATAAAAATCATTTATATTATGAATTACTTCCGATTTAATTTCTGTGCGTACAAGAAGAATTTTACTGTGGGTCAGAATTAACCCAGTTTAACTTAACACGTGAAAATAAACATCTTTAATCATAGCTGCTTCGAAGTGTTATAAACCTATTAATACCTTCTGGCTATAAGCTGAATCTAAGACAATGTGTGTGTATCACTCAGTTAATCTACTTACTATTTTCAGCGGTAAATCTCTGAAAAACGAAGCCGTATAATAACAAATTTAATTGTATATTTTCGACTAACTTTTATACGATACCAACTTTTGATTATGTTACAGATTCGAATAAACTCTTCGCACATCTTTGGCAATATATCAACAATAGTGAAAAATGTTGACCAATCTGTTTATATGGATTTATAATTTTTTCACGAATAAACTGCACGACTAAATTTCTTTTAATATTAATATGTAGATATAAATATTATAAATTATATCTAACATTTCCGAGGACAAAATTTCAGTTTCTAAATCTGGTTTACAGTAGACTTCCGCAGATTCTTCTTGTTCCTTCTGCTTTTCATCTTCGTCTTCACGTGATCAAATTTTAAGAATTTCTCACGAACAAGGAAGTGGGGATCGTCTGAAATTTCATCACGATAACAGACCTACTGATAAACCGATGTATAAAATCTAGTACGTCGTGATTAAACTTCCATTCTATCTATAATGTGTTAAAAAGAGGCTCGAAGAACGCCAGCGCGTAACTGTTGTACTTTCTGGTGGCATCGTCACGTTCCATCGCTATCTCTGTAAGCATTGTGTATTAACAGGAATTGCACATAATTAATCAAAGTCTCGTGAAAATTTTCCACAATTTGTGGCTGCTGTGAGATCTTGCCGTCGCAAGTTAAGTTCTAGAATTACTTATGCAAACACGCCACTGTTTTGTTTTTCATGACAATCGATGTGTTTGACTTATTGTTAGAAATGAAACATCAATATCCGATGCAAAATAATATATTCAAATTTCAAATATTCATTTTTCATTTAATTTTGATATCTGACGAATTAGATTTTGGTATAAGAATTTATATATTTAAAAAAAAAACAATATTATTCTGTATTTAAGTTTTCTGCATTAACGAAGGTATTCTCACGTTTTATTTTAGTCCAATACAAGAAGAAATAAGAAATATGGACGAATCGCGCATAAAATGGTGGCCGCAATATTTAGCAGCGATTACAGGTAACTTAACAATTTTACGTAGTATAATGCTTACTAAAAATTATACTTTATAGAAGCAATCTAATTTTTCTCACATGATTAGATTGGGGAATATTTAAACAGTTTAAAAATATTGTTAATTATTTATTTACGACTCATTAAAATTGTTAAAGAAACAGAGAAGTGTCTATATGTAGCTGATATATCTTGCAACGAATGCAGACAATTTTTATTTTGCATAAAAGTCCGCAGTCTAGATATGATATGAAAAATAATAATATAAAGAGAAATAATAATTGCGGATATATTCAAATAAAATAGATGAAATTATAGAGACATTATATTGCTTCAAGTAAAGAACCAAATCATTAAATAATTATTGAATATCTTCATTAAATGTACAGTTATTAGAAATATATGTGTTCAAAAGTAGTTTTCAAATATATTAAAAATAACATTAACGTTCATAGTGACAACAAAGTGTGTGACGTCTTTAAAAGTTTTCAATATCAATATATGAAGAATTGTTTCTCTCTTATATTATTTATATATTATATATTAAAAATTACATTAATGTTCATAGTGACAACAAAGTGTGTGATGTCTTTAAAAGTTTTCAATATCAATATATGAAGAATTGTTTCTCTCTTTCTATAATTTCAGTAAGTCGGAAATAGGGTCACAATATGTTTCAATTTACCTGTCTTCACATTCACAGTCTTGTACTTCACCTATTCACTTTTGTCATACATGTATAAAATTCACAGTCTAATCATTTTAAATAAAAAAATTTCAACGGGTCCCATGGTTAAACAACGTTTCTGTTTGGATTGTTAAATATAATTTTATACGACACGACGTGCAGCAGATCGTTACAAGTCTCTTGTAATAAATTGACCCAAAAAGGAGCATGCAGGAGGAAGGGATGTAAGAACGACGCAGCAGTTGCTTCTTGTTGTTCTCGCTGAAAACCTGACCGAGTTAATAGTTTAATAGTGTGCTCATTTAGTGCTACATTCATATGCTCATATAATACTTTGTTGTACGTTAAGCGACAATGTTTGTCAACGTCTCAGCTTCATTTTACTAGAAATAGAAGGTAGGCAATCTCTGTGTCTCTTCAGACTCTTATCTTCTAACTGCACATGCGCTGTATTTGGCACAATTCATTTCAGAGTAGTGATGCACCTATAGTCAAAACACAGCGCGATAAATCAATTCGTGCAATCCTAATTCAAAGCGGCTGTATAATATCTGACTAGATGATAGATGTGCCGGTTCTATAAAGACCTATCTAGGTTATCCTCCGATGTTTTGAACTAGGCTTATCTAAGTTTCTAATTGATAAATAAGAACTTAAGTTAATGATTAATCCTCGGACGGCTGACCATTCTTTTAATTTTATAATTCATGATGCTCGAGACTATTCACTGCTTTATTTATCAATTTTTTTAAGCATAGTTTTAACGGCACATCTTGTACACGCTATTTCTATTGTTCTTAATACAACGACAGCTGTTCATTAAATCTAATCGCTAAAAACTGAGTAACTGAATGAGAATTTCGACATTCGGGGTCAAAATAGACCTAGGCGCCGCCTTCGGGGGGGTTAAGAAGAACTTTCTTTCTTCTTTAAAATAAGATATATAAGTTTAAGCTGCATTGAAAATGGTTAGATTAGGTTTCATTTCAGAAACATAGGCTTTGCCGACTCTGTTTCCATCAACCAGAATTCAACGGAGCCAATTCTGTCTGACATTAATTATAATCGATATCACCAATTCGATATACGTACATATTTATCGACTCGTATGCATCATCAACGATGTATGACGATAAGAAGTTATATAAATACCTCAACGATCTTGTGACGGAAGAAGATTGTTGTTGATTAACGCGTTCCCTACCGCCGCGCCGTGCAGACATGTGACGTTCGCAATCTTAAATGAATTTCATACACACTGTTGTTTACGAGTCTCTGATGGTTCTTACTGTACTGAGTTGTGCTGACTAACTGCTCGCTCACCTAGATCTACTGATCTCCCTTTTGGGTTATCCTCATGTGTAGGATAGGGGTTACTGGGCCGCTTGTGTTTTTCAGACGCTTACTTACTAGCTAAACTTTCGGTACTAGGACTTTACGATACGGTCCTCTGGACCTGGGAGGCTGAATTGAATGCATAAGTCATAAAACCTTCTTATGGGTCGATGCTAAGAAAGAAATTACGGAAAAACTAACAGACGATCGACCGTACGATAAAGTCATTCCCAGGGTCCTTGCCTAAACAATAGGACCTCGAAACTCAGCTTTGTACTTTAACATATGATAAACCTACATATGATGATAATTAGGACTCCGGATGTTCATGCAAAATAAAAAGTTTGTGCATCAATTGGAAGACGCAGGAGCTAAATATAAATTTATATTCTTCATTAATAATTTGAATGTGGTGGAAACAATATATTAATACTCTTAAAGTGTTTTAATATTTTCACTGTTTTAAATTGCACTCACTCATTTTTATTATAAATGCGTCAAATCCGGAGTCTAATGATGATACGTACTCGCATACGATGAACCTACAGATTGTAGTGTATCTCTTGTATCCTAAATTCGGACATTTCACATGCGACAGCCTAATGTAAAGAGTACATTTTCTACGTTTAATTTTTGTCCAAACACAGCCACCTTATCAATGGCAACATCTGGAGCCCACATAGGCTGGACATCACCGACGCTCCCGAAACTGAAGTCTCCGGATTCTCATATTTTCTTGACTTCGGACGACGCATCGTGGATCGCCTCGTTTGTTCTTCTTGGCTCTATACCGGGCAACGTGTTCGCAGCTTTCATTGTAGATTGGCTCGGTCGAAAGATCTGCCTCTTAATAGCTGGAATACCGCTGACAGTCGGTTGGATTCTAATCCTAGTCGCTTGGAGTCCGTACGTCTTGTATATCTCGAGATTCATCAGCGGATTTGGTCTCGGCGTGGCGTACGTCGTGTGTCCTATGTACATCGGTGAGATCGCCGACAAGGAGATCAGAGGGTCCTTGGGCTCTTTTATCAAGCTAATGGTCACTTTCGGCGAGTTATACGCCCACGCGATTGGACCTTTTGTCTCCTACAACTGCTTGACTTACAGTTGCGTAATTATTCCCATTATCTTCTTCCTGACATTCACCTGGATGCCCGAATCCCCGTACTTCTTATTAATGAAGAATCGCGAGGATCAAGCGATGAAGAGTTTGAAGTCGCTCAAAAGATATGCCACGGAAGAACAACTGGAAGAAGACATGGAGCAGATACAGAAGTCCGTGATCCGCGATCTCACGGATAAAGGACACTTCTGGGACCTTTTCAACACTCCTGGCAACAGAAAAGCTGTAATAATCAGTTTCGGTCTCCAGCTGGTACTCCAATTCAGCGGTCTAGCTGCGATAGAATCGTATACCCAAGAAATTCTTGAAGAAGCTGACACGAAGTTGTCAGCTGGAATAGCAGTGATCATCTTAAGCATGTTGCAACTCTTCGCTGGAGTTGCAGCTGCAGCTCTGGTAGACGAACTAGGCAGAAGGCCTCTGCTTTTGATCACGACTCTCCTCGGTGGATTGTCCTTAACCATAGCCGGAACATTCTACTTTCTCAAGTTCCAGATGTTCGTCGATATGTCTAACGTTGGCTGGATTCTTCATGCCTCTGTAATATTCTACGAACTCATTATAGCGTTAGGTTTGAATCCATTATCCTACATGATGCTTGGAGAACTGTTCCCCACAAACGTGAAGGGGGCTGCCGTCTCTTTAGCAAACGTGTGGGCTTCCCTGTGGGCATTTTTCGTCTCGAAAATGTATCAAGTTATTTCCGATTCGTGTGGAGTCTATACGTCCTTCGGTTGGTTTGCTGTTAGTTGTTTTCTCGGTATCATCTTTATCTTCTTCATGGTACCGGAAACCAAAGGAAAATCGTTGCTAGAAATACAAGAGGATCTAAATTGCAAGAAGAGGAAACAACAGAAAGGGCAAACGAAAAAGAGGGAACATCAGGTATGTACTCTTGCTTAGATTCGGAAAACTATGGCTTTTTAGATAACGGTATTCTATTAAAATTTCTAAAAAAAGTTTCTTTAATAGTTTCAAGTTTTACTGTTTGTCTAGACAGCATGATATTCTGATAGAGAACGAAATCAAGCATTTAATAATCCAATGCATGAAATTGGCCAATGAAAACAATGATAAATATTATTGTTCTTTTGTTTAAATTTCGTGGAACTGTTGAACAATCATAAATTCATTCGAATTAAAGTTAATCTCGATGTTTCGTAAAACAAGAAAACAATTAAGAAGTAACAAAGTACGTAAAACATCGATTTCTAAATTCGAAGACCACGATTTTGATTAGAATTTCTATGACATCTAAGCAATTGATTTTGAACAAACGTTTTCCACGTAAATCAACAATCTATACACGTGTCAATTATACCTGATATTCCCGTATTAACGTTACCTTATACTTTATAGCTAGAGTTATTTTTAATATTTTCATCCTTTACGTTTTTTTCTCTTCTAACTTAGAATGTAAGAAGTTTTACTTTTTAAACGAGGGCCCCTATCTCATTTTAAAAAAGTTGCTTCGGTTAGATATACAATTTCGACGAAACGTTCCTTATTAACAATGGTGTGTTCTAATAAGTCACTAAAACAGAAAGCAAACGGTAAATTTATCATAAATGTATTGACGTAACGCGTCATAGAAAAAAGCAACAGACATCTGCTCAAAATGTTTACCAAAAATGTTGTACTTCCTTGAAAGAGATGATTTCTGAGGTTATTTGAAACAAAACTTTTTCCTTTGCGAAAAATGTTCTACGCTGCTTCGTTTTCGAGTTATTCACCCACATACGTTCCTCAGAAATGGTTGCACATAAAAGTCTAGAATAACATTTCACCTATTTTTATTTTACACTTTAAAACAACAAATTATGTTTTGTTTATAGCGTCGAATTTTAAAGAAATACATCTTGCAACACAAACAGAAAGAGATGAATTATTTTACAGTATGTAAAAATATTAAATTGATGAATTTTCACCCTGAGAAACGTATGAGGGTTAATAAAAAAACACGGACCAATCAGAGCGCGGCTACTGCGGACGGATTTCAGTTCGGCCAATGCCAACGCTACGATTGGTCCATGTTTTTCGTTAATAACTCCTTAACAAAGCCGTGCAGAAGATTTTCACAAAGGAAAACTTCAAATCACCTCAGGAATCATCGCTTCGAAGGAAGTAGAATATTTTTGGGACACCCTATAGGCGTGTTCAGTCTGTATTTGCTGAAGAAATATATGATGAAATGTTTACTGACGCTGTCAGCGATAACCGAAGCAATTTTGACCGAGAATAGTGCGATTTTCTCCATGTTTTCTTGAAATGAATTCCAGAGCGGAAGAATTTTTCGAAATCATGCGATAGCATGTGTGCGCTAGTCAGGATTCCGACCGCAAAGAGCAAACTCGCATGACCATCTTCTTTCCCTTTCAGGCAGGGTTAAACGTTGAGACTGATAGATATTAATTAATCGTAAGCTATATATTTATTTACTGCCAAATGACGTTACATGGTAACAGGAACCAGCACTGAACTAATGTGATAAAACGGGAAATTTATCAATTCTCAACTCATCGAAACGGAACAAAATTATTCAATCCGTGGATTACCGTAACACACGCCTAACACTTGGAGAACAGATTTCTCGGGTTCACGTAAATTAACATGACAACGTATGATTGTCAAAGGAAATTGAACGGAACGAACGGAACGAACGGAACGAACGGAACGAACGGAACGAACGGAACAAACAGTAAGGTGATACACGGATTAAATATCGAAGCTCTTAGGGAAACATATTTTCCTTGTAACTAGTTTGGCTTTTACGAACATCTAATATCCCTTTGAGGCAGGGTGCGAGAAACATAATTAATAACGCGATTACGATTAAACGTTATCAAAGTGCGCCGTGTATTTTCGCGAGTATGTAAAATGGCGCGCACTAATGGCCCTGTTGCATAAAGGATTTCAGTGAGCACCGTAGCGTGATTAATTTTACACATACACACGTATATAGTATACTTATGTACATTTCAGATACAAACGAACGATTAATAGAAAAATAGCCGCAGCATTGGTTCGACTATAGCAGAGAATATATTTGCCACTGTTATTTCTCCAATTGTTCAAGACTGTCAGTAAATTAAAATGTTCACCTGATCACGCTACGGAATATTTGCTATTACACTAGAGATATAAGGACTTCCAGTCCGAGTTACATTGGAATAAGCCAATTTAAATGTTCCCTTCGTATAGGAACTGATGTTTCTAAGATCTTAATTGTATGCGGCATTCCTCTCGCATAATCGCCCTCGATCGGTTACCGTAATGCGATTAGAGAGAACGCTGGATCTGTTTTTGCGTTCCTTTCATTCGCTCCGGCTCGCTGCTGTATTAGCGGAGCCGAATCGCCTTCATGTGGCACGAACAACGATGTAATTAGATATAAACGGGGTCGATCGAGCACGATTATATGAAAGGAATATTGCGTTTATTATATAATGCGTTTAACTCAACTAATTACGTTCACGCAATTGCACGACTCTCTACAATTCCCTTTCAGGCAGGGTGGAAAATAATCGAGATGTACTTCCTTCAGATTTCTACCATGTAGAAGTTTGCAATTTATAATGTTAATAAAGATTATTATTTAAGTGATGCAATGAAATCGTCGAAAACGTTTTTTATTTATGTCTACGATTTGATCTACCATTTTTCCAAATTCCTGTGAATTTTTTATTTATAGAAATAGTTGCACAGAAGATTCTGTGATAATGTACACTTTACACTTTACACTGTACACTTTAAACTAACAAATTATGCTTCATTTATGTTATCGATATTGTTATCCTTCTGATATAAGTATCAGACGATACTTTGCTGAAGTGTGCATTTGTACGATTTTCATGAAGAACGATCAAGTGAAAATGAAAATGCAACTATGGACAACTAGCATGTATATTTTTTTGCATTATATATAATACCCATTATACATAAATGTTATTACAATATATAAACATAAATCTTAATATCTCATTCATTAACATCTTGCAACGTTGTATGATACATATTTTGTAGTCGAGATAGTTATTACGATTTATGGCGGTAAAATCTTTTGTTTACGCCCTATATTAAATACTTAACTGCATCTGGGGTCGAGTTTCGTAATCGATGATATATACACACAAAATAACATAAACAATGTCTTGTATTAGCAATCGTTCTAGCTGTAAATAATATTACCTTCTACTTTCCTAAAATTTATCATAAAAGATACATATATCTTTTAATAGAAATTTATCAAATAATATAACAGGAAACCAGTAGAAATGAATAAATAAATGATACAAAATTAATTGCATCAATAGACTGCCTAATAGTTCAATAAATGGTTGAATGAAAAATTCTTGACAATAAAATACACACGAAAAAATTTTCCATTGTTTTTGGGTGTATACATATACTCCCATAAAAGAATGGTGAATGTATGCATGTGTCACGTACGAATTCACTCGCAGGTTTCATTTATTTATTACTACGACTTCGAACTCGTTTTCAGATCGACATTTGATTAGCGAACGAGTAACGTGCTGCGTAAGCGTATAATAGTTAGTGTCCTACATTTTATTTATTATAACTGTAAAAAAAATAATTGCGAGGTTATCATAATCTTTATAACCTGACGTCGCTCGATTACTTCCTAAATATATTAATTACATCTGTGTCTTCTAACGAATCTTCAAATGCGAAACTGATTCTATCGTGTCTTAGGAGAATATTTATTTTAAAAAAAGCTAATATTCTCTGTAACTCTAAACAAACAATGAGAAAATCGTTTACTTTTTACGTTGTTCTTCGTTAATTCTCTATGCCGAAAGGAAGACGCAAGGGAGACGAGAAACAGCGTGAAAATTAATCACCTCGCAATTTAAAAATTCTCTAGACACTTCTAGCTTTATTGTTTCCTCGTTAAGTTTGTTTCCTCTGCAACAATATCACTCACGATACATCCCAATCGATCAGTGTCGCCAGATCAGTGTCCTCACTCTACCTTCCCCTTCTACGACGCTATTTCCCACGATTCCGCCAAACCCCGGTCACGTGACCTATACTGGCAGAGAGAGGGTAACTCTTTTTCCCCTTAATTCTTGTTCCGTCCTCTCATCTGACGACACTGTAAACCGATACATCCACGTGATCACGCTTCCGCGGTGTCTCTCATTACTAGACTGCGGATTTTATGTATTCATGACAAAACTGAGTAACTTCAATTTGAAACAATCGAAAGATCAAAAGAATTGAACAGTACCCATGCATTATTTTTGACCTACTAAAATGATTAAAGACAAAAAGATACTCCTGTACCTTGGAAAGGGGCGCAGAAAACTTTTGCATCAAAATCCGCAGTCTACTTATTACACAGAAAACACGTGTGCAATTAGAGTCGCAGCACACTTTGATTGTCGAAGGAGACAGCTGCTCGCAATTATCATTTCAACACAACAGGTATTCTTCCCTTCATTTTGGCACACTCGCATTGTCCTCGAGTCAATGGTCAACCTAAAGGTTCTATAACCATTAATCGTTACAACGTTGCAACGATTCTTGGCTCCATCTTCCCATGAAGTTTTCGGTAACGTAGGAACAGATCATGAAGAGTTATTACAATTTTTCGCTACATCGGTTTTTCTCAACAACTATTATCGCTCTCACTTGACAGCATAATTTTGTTGTCAGAACAAGATTCAAAGGAGAAGCAAATCATGATCCTGAATTCGCTATTCAAAGTTCCTGTTGAACTTAACACGTTAAACGCTGTGTTCGTCCCTGAGGAGAACTATGTTCACGCTTCTTTACATGGATTTTATCGAAGCATTTTAAACAAAAATAAGGCTAACAATGAATAAATTAATAATGAATAAATTAACAATGAATAAATTAACAATGAATAAATTAACAATGAATAAATTAACAATTAATAAATTAACAATGAATAAATTAACAATAAAATTAATAAAAGTAGCTTCGCGTTTAAAGTGTAAATCTTTATTCACTACCTTGCTAAATTAATCAGTGCTCGCTAGAATTCTCGTCTAATACTCTCTTCTGTATTCAAAAGTCAGCCGTTATTCATAGAGTTTTAATGAATAAACTATTGATAATGCAAAAAGAGAAAAGATTTTATAATTCTTTTAATTCCTGTTTAGAGATGTACTTCAGATAAGAGTTTAATCAAATGTATCTTAATACTAGGATACAATTTATTTTCTGAATTGAGTTGCAATTAATAGACTGCGGATTTTATGTATTTATGACAAGAATCAGATAAAATTTCAAACAGTAAGAGGGTTAAAAGAATTTAATCGATGCATCGTTTATATCTTGCTGAAATTATTAATGAAAGAATTTATGTTCCATAAAGATCCGCAGTCTAATAATAAATTAAACCAATTGATGTGCAAAGCTTTCTTATCGAAATGGATGCCGTATAGTTCCAGAAAAATTTAACAAGATGGACGTTCTCCTCACGAATAGGGTTGCTACGTCACTGTATTGAACACATGTTAATCCATGCAGCAGCTTTGGGAACACATGCTGAACCAGGGGCGTATTATCTCTTGTTCCCACATGCGAATTCACTCGCCGGAAGAAAGCTCTAGTAGTAAAGACTTCTCGCGTTAGGCCAAATCATTTTTCCGCGATTCTCTTCGATCGAGACCGTTCAGAGTGCTTTAAGAGGATTCGTAGTACTTAGGTACATCCGAATCGTTTATGCGCACACCGTTCTTATTAAGCGGAGTTACGTAGCATACGAAATAACGTTTTCCTTTCGAAAGGATGCTGACAAGATTCGTGACATACTTCGCGTTACCTAAGCTCCACGTTTCCTTCTGTGTTTTCCGAACGAATCGTTGAAATGCAATATTCAATCATGCGTGTTTCATATTTTCTTTCCAGTGATTCGGTTGAGCATGATGTTGATATTGTCCAAGCTGTTTATCTGACCAAACACTGTACTACAGTAATGTCGCGATATTTTTCCAACGGCTGTGTTCTGCACGGAGAAATATAGTGTAGGGACACTATTTTTTATGACTGCGTCTACCGCGCCAACCGCGCCAACCGCGCCGAGAGTACAAACGAAGCCGAACGTAGAAAAGGACAGCATCTAAATATGGATCGCGCGGCCGAAGCGTATCGGTGTGAACCACTACTAATCCCATTACAAAACTTCTTTATTTTTCATTATTTTTTTATGGACCTCCAAACACGATATAATTTCAACTGTATTTAGTGGTTTAATCGACGATGAAAGTTTCGAACGCAACGAAGAACAGCGTATGGGACATTCTTTGAAATATGCCTGCGACTGTCCGCGTCTCTTTCTTTCTCACATGCTGTCCTTCCTTGCGCCCGAAACTTTCATCGTCGATTAAACCACTAAATACAGTTGAAATTATATCGTGTTTGGTGTCATTTCAAGCAGAAAAATGCCAGCAATAAGTTTGTGAAAGTCCCATAACAAAATAATGAAAAATAAAGAAGTTTTGTAATTGGATTAGTGTGGTTCACACCGATACACCTGAATCGAGATCAATTATGGTCACTGCGGCGTTGGCCGGCAGTGGAGTAGGTAGGCACTAGACAAATTCTAGGTAGAAGGTCGCGGAGAAATATCGCGACTTTACTGTAGGTCAGGACCGAGCAACTTTCCCCACTACCTGTGTATCGGTTCACTATCAACTATTTCATGTTGCCTCTACCGTGTTTTGCCTCGCGTGATTACGAGGGTACCTAATCTCCCGCACTCTTTTTCTACACTCCACAGGAGTTTGGTGGGGAGGATCCAGGAGTAGGGAGAGTTGCCCAGGCTTGCGCTGTAGGTAACACGAAATGTGTCTGGAGTACTGTTTTTTAACCCTTATCCGTCCTACGTGTCAATTTTACACAGTTTTCCCGAAATAAGTTATACTGTTGTTATATGTAGGTAAATTTTCCCGAAACTTCGTGTCCCTTATTTTTCTAATGCGAAACACATAACTGAAATACCTAAGATGTAAATGTTAACTCATGAATTTGAATAAAAAAATGTCTCGTTATTTCTGTTTTCCTTGTTATTTCATCGGTATTTCATCACCGTGTTAATTTTACACCGAGGGACAGATTCAGTTCGTGAAATGAGGGACGGATGAGGGTTAATAACATGTTTGCAAAACTGATTGAACGCACAAGTACTTGCAGTTCAAGGACTTTATGATATAAGCATATGTTGACTATGGATTTAAAAAAAATATATAAATTTGAATGAAATATAATCGAAGAATGAGAAAATTAATGTGCTACATGTTAAAGTTTCGAGAAAACAATCTCGAACGACGTTAGAAAATATATTTAAATCTTTTGTTACGATAAACTGTGTTGTGTGACCAGAGTAGACCAGAGTTTTGATTAAATTATTCGAACAAGTTTTATTCAGCTCTTCAAATATTTTCAATGACAGTTAGTGATTTGCAAAAAAAGGTTTCTTGTGCGTCCACCAATATAATTTCACTGCATGTCATGTTAGAAAAGAAAAGTGTTTCTACAAACTTGCAAAATACCGGATAATTCTTGCAAGTAAAAAAAGTGAACGGTAGATTTCATGGAGAATGTACAATTGGAAATAGTGTTAACAATACACCTTTGTGACTATACTGTTTACGTACCTATAAATATACGTGGTTTTATAAAAAATATCTGAACCTGTTGTACAACATGGCACGTTTTCGAACTGTACCACCATTTAAGCCTCCCGTGTATTCGTAGTTTCGCATCGGAAGTCATTGTTTGATCGAACGTCAAACTTATCAATCAGGTGACTGAAACTTTCCGAACAATAACACCTCTATCTATTATTCTGAACTTGTTGAACAGTTGGTACGTAAACATCGTATCACTCAAATGCTGTAATCTACCAATCGAATATGGTCCCCTATGTTCTTTCCTATTTCTCGACGTGAAAGAGACTGATCGAATGAACTTTTACAATATTGAATCAAGAAAGCAAAATATATTGGGATATATTAATATACTGCAGATCTTTATGGAAAAAATTTCTTCTCTCAATAATTTTAATAAGGTATAAGAAGACAGTGTTTTTTAATTTTTATAACGTCATTGCTATTTGAAATTTTGTCATAAATGCATAAAATCCGCAATTTACACATATATTAAATAACTAGATTCCGAGATATGCATTTAACATTGGTAAGACATAGGAATCGATGTATTCGTTCAAACGAAGCTTATTTTAACACTAGAACTACAAAGCCATCAAAATGGCGGATTCAAAATTTTTTTAATTTACAATTATTTAGATTATAAAAATGTATTTATGAGGAATTACAGAATAAATTTATTTTTTTGGGCATATATTATAGTATTCTTGATATTTGTATCAGGTAATGTAAAATATTCACTTTCAGTGTTCTGTAAATTTATTGTTAATTACCCCCTTGCCGTGCCATTTTCTTTACAGTTACATTGATTAAAACTTCTTTATCCCCAAAAATGTCGCAGAAGGGAGAAGAAACTTTATATTTTCTGTATGGCTATATTTATTTTAACGCTTAAATATGAATTACAAAGTAATCAAATTTTATTTCGTTTAAAACGAAACGCGTGACATTCATATTTGTTAGACTTTGTTATAATCTTCATAACGAATTTGACTCGTTAAAATACGGCAAGGGGTTAAAATATTTGAAGGTTCAAGCCGCATTTTCAAGTTCAGATTTTCTTTATCGGACCACGTATACGTCAACAATTTGCCTTACTAACTGTATTATATTTATTTTATCATTCGTTTTAAGCGAGTGCAACAAGTTTCTCGAGTATTCAAAGAAGAAACGATAAAATCTTCATCTTGTTAACAAAGTTCTGTTTTGGGATGTAAATTTAGTTTTACAAGATACCTTAAGACAACTCGTCGTGCTAGGAGCGACGGTGGATTGTGCGACGCAGATACGTTACAAAAGCTTTCCACGTAAGCCATTGTAAACGCTTTGTGCAATTTTTAAGGGTAGGTCTCCGTTAATTGTACAAACTAGCTGCTCAGTAAAAGTTTCTTCGATCTCGACGAAAAGCAACAACCTTGAGAAAAGACGATATTCAGAGATTAGGTATAAGATCGTAAAATTTTCGTTTTATATCGGGAATGAAAAACAGAAATTTCTAATTGTTAAACTGTGTTCAAAGTTGAATATAAACGCTTTTTTAGTGAGAGCGTACACATTCAATAGTAGACTGCGGACTTTGCGCATTTATGACAAAAATGTGTAGGTGAAATTTAAAATAGTAAAATGATTAGAAAAATTATGTTCGTGATAGTCAAACTGTTTATGATATTCAAACTGTTCATGATATTCAAACTGTCCATGATATTCAAACTGTTCATGATATTCAAACTGTTCACGATATTCAAACTGTTCACGATATTCAAACTGTTCATGATATTCAAACTGTTCACGATATTCAAACTGTTCACGATATTCAAACTGTTCATGATATTCAAACTGTTCATGATATTCAAACAGTTCATGATATTCAAACTATTCATGATATTCAAACTGTTCATGATATTCAAACTATTCATGATATTCAAACTGTTCATGATATTCAAACTGCTCAAAACACAACAAAATCTATTTGACTTTTTATGTATTTATGACAAAAACGAATACGTGACATTAAAAATAGTAAACAGATTATAATATTATTTTTACCTTACTGGAATGATTAAAAAGATAATAAATATTTGACTCTTATTTCTTACAACAGATATAGATCATTTTTATATTGTACAAAGATCCGCAGTCTACTTAGCACAATCTGTATCATTTGCGTAGGGGAGTAAACGAATAAAAGAAATGCAATTTTGGGATAACACTTGAATCGAAAACTGTTCGATTCTCGAATTCTTTTTCAAGAACCTCCTTTAGATATGGTTTCTCGTTGGAAAAAGCTTTGTGACAGAAGTTCATGGTTTTATCAAACAAGGGTGACATCTCATAAGGACGGCCGTCTTCAGAGTAATAGAGGAATAGAGTATTAGCATAATTGATAATTCGGCGCAAAAGACAAGAATTGACGAGATAGAAACTGCTTGAGCGTCGATGGATAAAATGATTTATTCATCATACTGTGATCACTACTATGACTAATACTGTTTTAGTATATTATGAACGCCGAGTGGTGCGTGTCAATAATTCCCTCCGATATTACAAACTTTATATCAATTTTTATTCTAACAAATATTATTTATTTCTATTCGCTCATATATCTCCTTATATAATACCTTCGATATCTGGCTAACCTTATACAATATAAGTTGCACATTATAATATTTACTCTCTTTAGGTAATACCTGTCAAACTCTCATTAGCGAATGTTGCATTACCAAGAAATATTTTATTTGCTTCGTATACAAGCAAGACGAATCGTTCCATACGCATTCGGAAATAATAAAATGTTCACGTTCGACATTTTGGAATTGAGCGAACCTTCAACTGTGTTCTTATCCGGTATATTTATAATTCTAAAAAAGATAGAGTTTTATCAACCTAAGGCAAAAGTTATTTTATTGTTTTAGGTCAAGCATCCTCCAACGATTCTCTTCCATCCATCGGTTCGGTAATTATTCAATCGTCTCGTCTATTGAAAATTATTCATGCTAAACTACTTACCAGGGACCATCCACAAGTGGCAATTTAAAAACTCCACAGAGGTGGAGCACTGAAAATTATTAGTCACGTATCCCCTTTATTGGCAATCGTCCATACTGAAGGGGCGAAAACAGCTCTCAAAATTTCGAGTGGGAAACCTATTCGATCGAACAGGAAATTGCAAAACTGTACAAAAAGATTGAAGCTGCAAGACTATGAACTTTCAAACCACGTAATCGTTTAACTAAACTTTTCGAGAAACCCTTCATTTAAAACATGCGTGGAAAATGAACAAATTTTTATAAGAATTGTTTAGAACGGAAAAATAGAGAGTTACTTCCATCTTTTCAATAGACGATTGCCAGTAAAAAAACACGTCTTATATTTTTCAATATTCTAATTTTCTATTATGTTTCAGCTAAATCGATGGTAACCACTTCGAGATGGTCACTAAAAAGCGAAGTCTCAAAAACTGTAGCATATACATGGTGTTTACATTATTTCTTGCCAACATTTTTAGTTTCTGTAGCTTTGCCAATAAGACATACTACTGAATTACCATAGCAGAAAAAATTTATATTAGTTATTTCATTCCTGGCTTTGTATCACTCGTGAGATTACTACATTCGTTTTGAAAGTCTCGCTTATTTCATAAAAAATTATTCAATTTTAAGAACATGTTACAGATGCAGTAGAACATTTTTCTCTTTTTCTATTTATGAGGAAACGAGGTTTAGTAATAACGCAAACATCATGCATAGTATTATAAAATGTCAACATTTTTTAGATAACATTTGGATGTTAGTTCGACTAATTTCCAATCTAAAAGTGGAGAGGAAAGTTGTTTTATATTAATCCTGAATGAGATGCAGTGAAAATCATTCCGATTGAAGCAGTTGTGATATTGACGCAGTTATAAATTAATATTTTCACGTTAGAGAATTAAAGCACATTCCAGATACCAGAAATCATTTCCTTCTTTTGAAAGTAGTATCTACGATCAGTACATTTTTGATAAGATGTGTTGTTTCTTAAGTACTCGTTTCAATGGTATATAAAAAATTACGTCTTATTTCATTAAGTTCCCCGATATATTTTCAGTTTAATTTATGAAGTTAAATCCAAATCGAAGACCAACTGAATTAATACAACCATTTTGTAAATAATTATTCGACTCGTAAATTAGTTTAATTCATTCATTATATGTAGACACATGCTGACGTAAATATAATAAAACAGATGATAATTGTGTTTCATATTTACAACCTGAGACGACACCATTACCTAATTATTCAAAAACTATTAAACTATTATACGGTACCCCAGTAAAAATTACAACATTAAAATAACTTGTCAATTGAAGAATTGTACAGTTCGTTTCAGTTCGATAAAAAATGCACCGAATGATTTTAAAAATCAATAATTAAATTTTGAAGCTTTTCAAGCATCGCATCAGGATTCAATATATTTTAGGCCAATCTAAAGAAAATCATATCTTCTAAAAAAATTGTTTAAGCATCCAAGCCTTTCTCGCAGAGGCACATGTGTAATAAGACATGCTCACAACGTTTCAAAATAAGGAAACATTCATTCGTCGCTCTTCGAATAAGGATACACGCGCACACACTCACACAGTCTAGTAGAAAGAAGTATTGTATTCGGATAATGGAAGTCCTACTTCATATTCTTTAGACAGTACATTGAACAACATTCCTCGAAACAAGTCGTCGACGCGTTTATTTACGAGTGCTACTTTTATAGGTCAAAGGGGATGGACGATCAAAGGATTAATTACATTTCACTGTGAAATGAACTCCGTTAAAGAAAAAAGACTATTGCTTCCACGTTAAATTAGTTACTGGAAGATACGTATTCTAGAATGTAACGGAAAAGAATTCTTTAATCGCACTGCTACTCTTCTTACTGTACAAAATCTTACATGTAAATAATGCTCGCTCTTGTCCCGTGCTACGATAACGTAATTTCACAACAGACGCCGTTTCACCTAACTCGAGACAGTTTATATTTTATAAACAACCGACAACAGCAATTATACCGTCTACTTCTCTAAGGATCAATGCTCGATGCTAAATATACAGTTCGTTTACAAGGTTTCATGCGTGGTCGTGTAACAACAGCTGAAATCATACGAACATCTCCGTACGAATAAACAATAGACAAAACAATGTATTAGGTTGGTGCAAAAATAATATTCATCAGTTTGTACTTTAGTGGTTTTTCTGAAACAACGTTTTACCTTATTACCAGATCGCGGACTTTATACATTTATAACAAAAATGAGTTTGTGCAATTTAAAACGGTAGATATTCGAGGAATTTCAAAATGCTGCTGTATTTTCAACCTAGTTACTGTATTGAAAAAGAAAATATTTCTGTTTCAATCCAGTTTCCTGCAATTCAGGTAAAAAATTTTTATTTTAATAAAGATCCGCAGTCTGCTTGTTACATTCGTATAGCAGGTTATTGCATATGAAATGTCCAACCTTTTAACAGCAACGTTAAGCAAACATAACTCCGTCTAAAATATACAGCTTTAAAAATCCAGAACAAAAACGGCGATTATTTTTGCACCGACCTAATATCTCCCTCGTAACACTCGCGTACATGGATTATGTCTTAAAGTGGAAGACTTTCGCGAAGTATAATAAATTATATCGGCGTTACGTGTCCAAGTTGACGCGAGTGAAATTAATTAGACATCGTAACTTCACTTGAAAGTAACACTGGTATATCGAGAACGAAAATACAAGTTCCAAAAATCATTTAACATAATTTTAATAACTAAACGACTCCGTAAACTTCATCATCCTCAACAAACACTACTCCCTCTCCCTCTCTTTCATAAAATTGTCTTTTTCAGCAGCTCCAATGGAATAACTTTCGTAACAATTTTTTGCATTCTTATGGAATGAGAAGAGAAGACTGTTGCAAAAATATTAACATTTCGATCTTCCTTCCAACAAGAATTCGTTCGGAATTTCACTCGTACCCTTCAAGTGTTTGCTTTCGGTCGATTCGTAGACTAATATTAGATCGTTTAGAAAACTCTGTGGATTGCTCATCGAAGGATTTCTATCATTTTTTTACAAATTAGGTATTTCAGAATACATACGCACTGTGTATTCCTCAGATTTCATAAAAATGGTTTTGTAACTGTGATTCAGAAGGTGGAATTCTATGCAAAGAGTGTTCAATTTGGTTAAAACCACGGCAATCGTTTAAAACAATTAATTGAGGAAGCTTACGATGACAATATTATTTTTCAGAGACATGTGAACATTGGTATAAATCGATTTAAAAAAGAGATTTTGATTTATCTGATAAGAAACACAGTGGAAGACTCATGAATTGGAAACAGCCAAATTGTTGCTTCTGCGAAACGAATTATTACTTTTCTTGAAGAGACACCCTGCCAACCAGTGTCGACAGATCAAGACATTGTGTCCCCACTCTACCTTCACGTGACGTGCTGCCTAAAAAATTTGTGATCCATCCCCTCATCTGGCGACACTGCTGCCAATCAACAAATGAGCTTGCCAAACAGTTGGAGAAAGGCAAAGTATTTGTCTTGTTTCAATAAAATTGGACAAGATGCAGAAATGATTTTAAACTGAAAATCCGCAGAACTTTCTGAACGACCGAGTATTTTGTGAAAAATTAAACCGAGTTCTTACGTCGAGCGAAACGTTCGTGTATCAAAGGTACACGCGATTAAATATTATATTGTTTTTGACTTCGTCGTAACAAATTTCGTACAATCTTTAACTCGTCGTAATAACATTAATAACGAGTTGACCAAAGCGACACACAATCGCCACGAATTTAACACGCGTAGTTTCGTATTCTTTGCATGATTTCTCGCAAAACTGTACTTCCGACTATCCGATCCGAAAAGTGAACATATACACGTCCTTTCTAAACGAAAGAGACGAAGTCGCAGAATCGATTCTACCTTGTAGATCTAATTAGAGGTCCGTATTAATGACGATATCGACAAATTGACCGTATACACAGCGTTAATACGAACAAATGAAACTCGGTATCTCCGTGGGTGTATCTAAAACGTCCCAAATACAATCGCAACTCTACTGTCGTAGGAAAAGTTCAACGCCGTTCTCGAAAAGCGACTGTCAATTTCGACGCTCCGGAATGAGGTTGCCATTGTCCTCTCCCATTTGCGGTTCCTGTCCCAAATTCACTTCGCTTCTTCTTCCTTCTTCGGGTCCAAACTTTCGTCCGAATGTGCATCAAAACAAACGATTTTTCCCTCGGAACGAATTTCTTACGGAGGTACCGTTATGTTTTCGGCCGAGTAGTCCCTGTTGAGAGAATTCAACAGTTCCTCGTTTTCCTTGCGCACTGTAAACATAAGTATACGTTAATACTGGCATACTTCTGCAGCGGATCCTAAAAATATTTGAACTTTAAATTTCTAATTTTGAGTAATTCGAAGGGTTATAATTTTGTGAATAAATATTGCACAGTAGCAAACCTAAACTCGGTTTAAATCTTGGAACCTCTATTTCCATAACCGATAATTTATAATCTAGTGAATGGAAAGCCCACAGAAAAATGTGTTACTAGTTTTCCACTTGCTTCATCATGAAAAATATCTTACATTTGTTGGAAGAAAATGAATGATGGGTTGCAAAAGTAGAGGCTTCGAGTTTCAAAACGAATCTAGATTTATTATTGTTTAAATATTGACAATTTTTCAATAATCGAAAATTTAACGTTCAAATACAGTTTTGGATCCACCGTAAATATCTTTCGTCTTGCTAGAAAACACGTAATTAAAGGACATTAATAGTAAAGGATAAAATATATTGCTACTTGAAAGAAGGCGTTTGTGTGTCCCAAAGTAAATGGATGAACATGATGAATTTTTTCAAACATTATGACTTGCCTACAGGAAATAAAATAGAATATGATGAATGTTTATAGTCGTGTATGTAAAAGGGTATAGTTGTCTGTTTGAAATGACTACGCTAATAAAAGGACATGTCGTGTATGTACACAAGTGTGCAATGATCGGTGTTTCAAAGATCATGTCGCAGCCAAAAATGATTCGATGAAGAAACGTACATGAAATATAAAAGCGGTATGCCTGAAAAAATTGAATTTGAAAATTCGTCAGGAATGTGTGTTTTAGAGTAAAACTGATTACCGTGTCTGTATTCCATTGGCTAGAAAGTAATTTCGATATTTTAAGGTGAAATAAAACCGAATTTCTTTCTTCCAGCACTTTAATCAATAAAATATTTTCTTATTTATTCTTTTTGGCAAAAAAAAGCATCGAACAAAAGGGAAAATATTTTATTCGTTAAAGTTCATTGCTTGAATAAAAAATTGAGCTATTTCACCTTAAAATGCCGAAATTACTTTCTTGCCAAAACCCAATACAATAATGGGTTATATTTCCTTCAAATTAAAAACAGTAATACATAGAATGATCGTGATAATAAACCTGGAATAGTGGCGGTATGCGGCAAATTTTCAAATTCGATTTCTTTAAATTGAGGTCCTCTATGCGCAAAGCCTATACTAAATATTGTATTTGGTTTTACATTAAGTAGATTTTATTTGGAAATAAATCTATACTTTCTATTTGACTTTGCTATTTCATTTGGTACCATTTAAGGAGTTCTTAATCCGAGTGTAAGATTGGATGACCTTAAAAATGGACTACAAGGTCAGCCAAACAGGTTGCTATGGGAATTACCGAAAAATTCTGTCAAAATGGTACGGTGTTGTACTTCAGACCGTCTTGTTCTGATGTCTAAAAACTACAGTGAACTGACAGCAGGCTCTGGACTGTGAACATTAAACTGTCTAACCGGCATCCGTGATCCCGTATTGATACCTTTAAAGTTTAAATACATTATAATCATCAATTCGTTGAACTAACTTCAAGTTCTTCTTTAAAGATATTTCACTGTTGATTGTACAGACATTTTTACCTTTTCAAAATGTTCTGTGTTGTGTTTTCTAAACATTATAAGTGAGTTAGAAGTTCATACAAGTTGGAGAATGAATAGTAGAATGATAGCAGAAATATGTTATATTAAAAGTATACGTATCAAATTGACTTTGGTTAGTGTTATTAGAAACGTAAATTAATAATCCTGATGAATCGAGGTCTGAAAACGAGAACTGTGATAAAATATATGAAACTGACTTTATTGCTGATCTAATAAAGTCTTTACCGGAGAAAATTAATTTCTGCTGGTTAAATGAATTACTGCTAAATAAATTACTGTAACTTAATTTCTTAAGTACGGTGGGTTGACAGACTGATTCCCCGGTTTTGAACGAGAAACGAAAAAGAAGTTATAGGTGCTGTTAACATTATTTATTATCGTGTATTTCCGAAGAAAAACCGTTTGGAATATAAATTCCCCAATCAAGGATTTAGGAAGCAATCATAGCGACAGACAGTATTCGTTGATTGAGGAAATAAATTAACAGACATTGTTCGTTCTGTCTAATAAAAGAACAGTATTTATATCTTTTTCATTCATCCTTCAAAATCGGGTGATTTTGTGAGCAGACCTTAAATTATGATCAATAACATTAGTCGACGTTAAAATCCTCTCACAGAAAAGTAGATGTATCTCATTGATACGAAGAAACTAGATGATTTGATGAAACTACAAATTTTTCCACAAAATTGTAAGTTCGACAAATAAATTGTAAGTTCGACACAAGAATCTCTTAGATTGATGAATGTAAATTAATCAAATCTAATCTAAAAGATTCTTCAGTATCGATCAGCTTTGTTTTTGAAAGACGTTATCCGTCGTCAGATCCAAGAATTCGATCCGAGGTGTTCTCTATACAGTGTCCCAAAAATATTGTACTTCCTTGGAAGGTGATTTGAAGTAACTTTTTTCTTTGCGAAAATGTTCTTCGCAGCTTTGTTGAGAAGTTATTAACAAAAAACACGGACCAATGAGTCACTTCCTGATTCACAACTTCGTTAATAACTTCGTTAATAACTTCGTTAATAACTTCGTTAA
>CM052201.1:6011646-6039391 GCA_028455805.1 Lasioglossum figueresi | reverse complement strand
TGCGTTTCCAAAAACAACTCATTCGGACGGTATAATTCGAGGTATAACTTTTTAAAAATGCGTGTACCTACTTCTTGATATCGATTAATATTTCGTGTGATTTAAATTGTATTTGTAAGTATTAGGTTAGAGCTACTATGTTGAAACGATTAATTACGTGGCGCTCGATGTTCAGAAAGTTCCTTAGACCCTGCAGGGGGTCTCAGAAAAGTACTTTGCGTTAACGTAACCACCACTGCAAGAATCGATGCAACCAGAAGAAAAATAAACGTTCCCAGGATGATCATCGTGATTCGACGATGTCGTCTTGCTTGTTCCACAGTCTCGGCATCTTCCGCACTTCCTCGCACCTCTTTTACTTCGTCCTTTACAGGACGAACAGAGTCCTTTCTACGAGCATTGCTCGCTCTGCGAGACTTTGCTGGTCTGACCGAGCTATTCCTTCTACCATTGCCTAAAGATTACAATTATATGATCTTAGTTTACAGTTTGTTCGATCCTTTTCAAAATATTATTACAAAATTAACACGATGCTTTCCTAAAACAATGTTAATCAATGTCACACGAATGAGGTTCTGTGAGTTATACACGATATAGTATTACTGTGACGAACAATTGTACTCGCAAATTAAAAACCAACTTTTCAATTTAAAGTAAAAGTAAGTAAGGTAACTTTTAGTATCATAATTAATGTTGTTGTAAGAAACATGAAATGTTTTAGCGTGTTGATTTTATCGAGCTCTTTGCAGCAAAGTGCGAGCTACCGTTGTTCAAAGTTCGAGTGTCTATTTTGCATAAATTCTACAGTTTTTTTCACGGATTGGATTTCGCAAAGGTTACACGGTAGCCAACTAGCATTGTTTATTGATCGTTCGAATCTTGAATATCGACAGACTTTCGCGTGCTCTTTTCGGCCGCCTTCAACATCTTGCACCACTCAAGCACAAGCGATCTATACAAACACGCATTCTCGAAGGCTTCCTGCAACATTTCGATAGCTTCAGAGTGGTTAATTTCGTTTCTAACACAAAATTTAATGCAAACTCTTTGCTCGGTAAATTTAGACGCGATCGAAATCGTCGAACACCGAAATCCTGTCTCGTATACGCATTCGCAATTCGAGAACTGGTCGAAAAGATCTGATCTCGCGAGTATGCACATATCCACAACAGATGTTCCAATTTACAAAGTAGAGGAACTGTGTATTACGTTTCTAGACAGATTGGATTACACGAATATGCAAAGCTGTAGACGTTCGAAACCAAGCAACTGCGTACACAAGATAGTTACCTAAATAACTATAACCACTTGGTTTAAAGGAATACTAAATAAATAAATACTTGTGAGGTTTGATGGACGTTTTAACAAAACTTCAATCCCATGCAATCTTCAGGGTGAAAATTCATTCATTTTCTTTGCTTAGTCAGAAGAAAATGTGTAATTCGTTTCATTCGTTAACAATACTTTTATTATATGCATATTGAATATTCCATTGAAATTTGGTAATATTGCTACGGGCTACAATCGAAAAATAGTGAAAATTAATCCTTTTAATCCCAAAAAAGTTATTCTGATTTAAAGGGTGTTAAACGATTGCGCGAATTCTGTATCTCGCTAGTAATCCTGCCAAGAGTTGTGATTAGGATATTCTCACATTTGTACTAATGTCCTTTCAGAGATTGTACCATCTCCACAAAATAGTAGCCAAGCAGTTGGAACGATGTTTATCAGCCAATCTCCCCGAGGAGATCTACTCCTGCGATATGTTATACAATTTATCATAGCTATTAACATGATTTGACCATGATACCGACTAAGCACGTAAATTCATCATCTCCCTGAAGTTTGAAGCTGTCACCAAAAAATCAATCGTCTAACCTGGCGACGATCTCTTCAATTAATCAATTGTGGTGCCATTTTGGAGAGTTTCGTGCAATGTACCCAACAGGTTCAGCTTCCATGTTAATGAAAATGCCAGATACTTTCTCTCTCGAAGTTCTTTCGTTTAATAACATTAATTTTTTATTCTGTGATATTGTAGCACACATTAAGACAAGTTCACCGACCATAAACTCTTCTGGTTTACATCCTAAAACTTTTTTTATAGTCTTCTTGCTGAGGCTATAAAACGGAGTGTAAAACTTCCTTTTTAATTTTACAAACTCGAACTTCTTTTTCACAGTCATTCCAATGAGACTTTGTAAAGGGAACTCACTTTCTTCGAATGACCTGTTCAACAATTGGTCGGTTGTTTCTTGTTGTGATTTTATGACCGATCGTAACAGCATTTATTGTTAGCTGTATTCTCAGACTGCGGATTTGATGCATTCATGACAGAATTGATTGGGCGAAACTTAATCCTCGCAAGGTAAGGTCCAATAACGCATACAGTGAGAGTCAAAAATGAGTATACACCACATACATATGAGATTCTACATTATATTTATAGCATATTTCGCAAAAACTAAAATTGTGATGTTGTAGTACATGGTATTTCTAGTGTCACAATTGTATATAAACACACATCTTACAATTAGTGAATTACGTTTCCAATGTTTTGTAAACAAATGCCTATCTGAAGTGGGCTTGTTACCAACGCGTCAAAAGTGAATATACGCAGCAAAAGTAGTTAGTCTGTTATGAACGATGGCCCAGTAAAGTGGTTTTCTAGAAGCAGTAATTTCTGAATGAGCGTGAATTCGTGTAAATTTTCATCAGTGTTGATTACTTTGAAATTCTTAGTGCATAAATAGAATTATGAGTGAAAAGCGTACAGAAAGTTCAGAAGACATGAGGAAACTTATTATTAAATGAAGAAACGAATGAAAATCATTTCGAGAAATAGGAAAAATAGTAAATCGTTGTCATGCAACTGTAAAAAAAATAATGGAACTGTAAAAAAAAATAATAGACCAGTATAAAGATACAAAAAGTGTAAAAAGATTCCCTCGTTTCGGTAGTCCGAGAAAGTTAAATGAAGTAGATAACCGATTACCAGCGACAAATGCAAAGAATCGCGTTTTGCGATTGCAATTCGCAAAAGAATTCATAAACGAACCACTCGAATTTTGGAACACTGTATTATTCAATGATGAAAGTAAATTCGAAATTTTTTGAAGAAAAAAGTAACCAAAAATTTGGAGGAAAAAAATACGGAATTAGAACCGAAAAATCTTGTTGTACCGTCATACATGGCGGTGGTATTATTATGATTTGGGGTAACATGGTAGCCTCTGGAGTCGGGGAATTAGCTTTTATTAACAATACTATGGATAGATTTCAATATCTAGATATTTCAAGAACAAATTTAGCTGCAAGTGTTAGAAGAGTTCAGTTGCCAGATTCGTGGATCTTTCAGCAAGATCGAAATCCTAAACATACAGCAAAGATTGTTAAGGATTGGTTGCAACAAAATGCTCCAAATCAACTGAATTCTCCACCGCAATTCCCAGATCTTAATGCAACAGAGAATTTGTGGGAAATATTAGATTTGAACTTACGCAAAATAAAAATTACGAACAAGGAAAACCTTGAAATCGAACTACTAAAAGTATGGAATGATATTTCTGTTTCAACAATACGTGAGTTGGTTGAATCCATGTCCAGACGATTAGCTGTCGTAATTAAAGCTACAGGTGGACCAACAAAGTATTAAATGTACGTAATTTGATTAATACATGAAGATAAATCAATCTTAATTAGTTGTGTATACTCACTTTTGACTCACACTGTAAATAGTAAGGTGAGGTCTCTTAGACCCCGACAAATGAATTTCATAAATAGCCTCGTTTTTAATAAATTCAGGATAAATAATAACAAAGGATAAAATTCTTTTAAAAAATCTGGAGACCTCACATTACCTTGCGAAGGTTATAACAGTAAAAAGGTTAAAAGAATTTAAGGTTATCGGTATATTATATTCAGTACACTTTTCAATTTTGATTGGGCTTGCATATTTAGAAATCGATGCGGAAATTTTCATTTTGCATCGAGTTCCGCAGTCAATATATCACATAGTGACATTCGATGGTCAGTATAATCGCTCATTTTCATTTCTCTTCTCTACGATTGGAAAGCTGAAGTCTACAAACATCGACCAAGGACCACTGATGATCCGAAGGCTACTATACGCCAAGAAATTGCAGCAATACCGCCGCAAATAACCCGCCGCGCCGGCTGATGCAGAGCTTCAAAAATCGATTACGAATGTGTATCGCGAATGAAAGCCGCCATCTGGAAGATATCATATTCAGAACTACGTGAAAACCTGCATGCATTGCCGTAGTTTGTATAACCATAAGCAGTACATGTTTCATGAGAAAAGACATCGCGAAAAGCCGAAAGAATTTTCACTCGTCGTTCAAAAGAAGACAGGAAACAGTAAACGAACATCAGTGAACTAGTCATCGTGGACTTCTTGAGGATGTTGACAGGTCAGAAGCTGTCCCGTGATGTGCGAATGGATTACGATGGCATAAAAGTTGAGAAGACTCGTGCTGTCATAATTCCGCACAGCGTTTATATCATCCCGTATCACGGACAAGACCCTCGAAGGAAGATCAACCACAGCAGAGGATTAGACTGTCGAGGGAGCATGCACTATAGAGAGCCTAATCGAACGTAATTAGCCGATAGGCATTGTTGCAGACCGCAGCCAATCGAAGGAATAATTACCAATCGAGGTAAGAGGCGACTTGATTGTACAAAATGCAATCCGATAGCCACAGTGTGTTACTGTTATTGTTTTCCACACTTAGAATCCATCGAAAACGATCACGAATAAAACAAGTTTCTTTAAATACTGTTTGGATTAACTGCAGAATCGACCATTAAAATCGTTCTAGATTTCACGAGGCAAATCTAATTGTCACGCGTTTCTTTCGTTGGCAGGGATGATTCGAACGACATGCCTACGTTATCAATTCGATACGCTATTCAATTACTTTCGAGCAGCACCGTGAATTCGGTTTTTTGAGAACTCGACAGCTCGTGGAGCTCCTCTATCGCGTGTCACTCACAGAATCTCATTCCGGACGATATGATACGAACTTTATCAATTTTCACCGAGTTATCGCGAACGTTCAAGTCCTCTTTCCCGAAACATAAAGGCACGGCAAAGAACGAAGTGCTGTTGTACAAAGGTTCTGTGCCATCCCGGTGTCAATCAAGGTATTGTTCCCCGAATCTTTTTCCGCGTGCGATACGTCGAAACCGATCAATTGGATAACGCAATTAGCGAACGCGAAATCGTTATTGCGTCAGCGAACGCGAACGGAAACTACGCGCGTTTCTCATCGATCGAAAAGTCTGATGACCCAATTGTTTCCTACCTAACGGCGTTGGCCTGCTGCAGCTGTTTATCCTCGAACGGCTGGATTGCACGCTGGAACGCCGACTGGACCGAGACTGCAGATCAACTTCCGAATGCTTTCTGCTCTGCCTCTGGCTGCCGGTTTTTGACCGTGCGGGCATGCTATGTCGCAGTTCATCGTCTGAACTCGGCATATAAAGCGCCGAATGTTCGCCCAACTGGAACCCGGTTGCATCCAAACTAGGGGCACAGATGGACGAACGATCCTCCGGAGGATACGCGTCGGAATTGTACAAACGCTGGCATATATCCGGAGACGGGTTGTACGATGGGTCCAACGACGCGTCGTCAACGTAGAAGATCTTCCGCTCGGATGATGAACGGGACAACCGACGATTGCCCGAATCTCTCCTTTGCTTCGACATCGTTCACTAGTTTTGTGTAATTCACTTTTCGAATAGTACAATAGTGTCTTCGTAACTGTCGTGAAGGTCTCTACCGTAACTGTTCAAATTTTAGCCCCACCACCGGAGGGGATCACCCTTGAAACCAGTCAAGCGGTAAACACGCTCGACGATCGAGCCAGCGAGGAATCGTGTATCGATAACTCACACTAATGCAGGCGAAGTAAAAAATTGCTGTATATCTTATTTCTTATTTCGTATTTTTATTTTTATTTTTACACTAATTTTTACTATCGTATTCGTCTCGTTCTTCTAATTAAGCTTTTTCTTCGTGTGAAAGTAAGTAAAACTTGTCTAATCAAAATTATTTTAGTAAAACGTGTCTACTTAAAATTATACAGTCATTGCATGTAAACGTTAATTGTGGCAGAACTTTTGAGTAGAATGTAAGTTTAATCAATGAATCAGTGATTAGTTGAAATAAATATTGATTTTATGCATTTATGACGAAAGTAAGTAAATGAAATAAAGAGCAGTGAAGACATTAGAAGAATTTAAGGATATTGTTATGTTGTTCCCAATTTTGTTACAGCTGTTCAGAGATAAAAAATACGTTTTGTATTTTATTCGTCTCTTGTTTCGTTATATTTTATTTTGCACAAAGATTCTCCGCAGTCCACTGACGAATATATCAGATTTCAGTTTTTCCATTTCACGCGACAGGCATGGTATATCATTTTAAGGAAACCGAAGATTGTATCTAGATAATGGAATTCGATTCGAATAATGGAAAATGCTGATAAAATGATAGAGTGCTCGCATCTGTTACTTCTTTTATGTGATTCACTTGAAAGGATACCATTTGCTTTAAAAAAACGCGGCGGTTGCCTTTCGGAAGACGACGGAATCGAATTTACGAGCTGCGTAAATCGCGCCGTTATCATTTCTGGTTGATTTAGCTGTTCTTTTACTATCTTTATGGACCTCGGAGAAAAGAAAAATGCCACCTATGCTGCTGGGAAACCCGATATCTGGGCCACATTATTACACCTAAAACGGATGCTGAGGAGGAAGAGGACCTTGAAAAAGTATAAGTGAGGTTCGAACGAGAGCCACTCAACAGTATGATAGAACCGAGCCTCTTGCACTGTCAATCTCAGTGGAGAAGATTCGTGTTTTAGTTCGCAACTGTTATCCGTCGTTACCCGGTTTACGCAAGGACATTTTATCACTGGGCAGACAGAGTCCAATAAATATGTACTATGTTATAAATTTCTTTTAAACCCAGATAAAATTCTATTTTGTTGTAGTCGATATCTGTAGTCAACTGTAACTGTAATTTATATTACATTTTATTAATCGTTCATTTTTACTTTACTCTTATTATTGTAAATAGTGCTAACTCATTTTATCAATTATAATTTCGAGAAAGTTAAATTTTAACGTAGATGTCGACAATATGAAAACTGTATTTATTTTCTCACAACTTACTTCATTTTAAAAAAAGAATAGTAATTTACTTGTGAAAAGATATATTTGTACCACGGTTTTGTCGTTCCTTACAATTCTTTATGCAATAAGTTTGCACCATTTTTCCAAGTGTTTACGAAATAATACATAAATATACTTGTAACCTCGCTTTCACATCGCTACATTTTGAATTATCTTATGCCGTCAGTTATGGGCACCATATCCTATGCCTATGCCGCGTCTATAAGTATACATATACATATACATATACATATACATATACATATACATATACATATATATAACATAGGCATATAATAAACATAAACCTTTTTTCTACGAAATTTTGAACGATCAAGAATTTCAAATCACTATAACCACAAAATAAATAGTAGGTTAAAAACACATTAAGTTCGTTCAAGGAAGAAACAGGGCATAATTGCTGCAAGGCGAGAACAAGTCAGATGAATCGCGCCATTTTCTTATAAGCAGTTCATTCGGCGAAGACACTTAAGCCGCTCGACTGTTCCAGCGGCAAAGAATTCTCCGCTTGGACACTGCTTAACTGCTAGGATCATTTGAGCCCATCAGCGGAATTTGTCCTCGTAGGAGAAGGACATTAGAGTCGGTGATTAACATGCGGCACCTGCTGCGAGCCTTAATCCACTTAACCCGTAGACACGCATATAACCCAGACGTAAGCTACCATTTTGAGTGGAGCCACGGGAACAACAGCAGCGTTAAAAGTTGAAACATACAGTAATGTCGCGATGTACATGTGGTAAAGATGTGAACAACACTTGTGAAATATTTATCCACGCTACCGCAGGGTTTACCCTTTAAGGAGCACAGAAGCTCGCAGTGGAGTGTTACGTGATACAGGATTAGTATAGGTGATAAAGGATTAGTATAGGTGACAAAGGATTAGTATAGGTGACAAAGGATTAGTATAGGTGATAAAGGATTAGTACAGGTGATAAAGGATTAGTGTAGGTGATAAAGGATTAGTATATGTGATACAGGATTAGTATAGGTGATACAGGATTAGTATAGGCGAGACAATACTAATCGAAGCATAAACCTTTTTTGTTCTCAATTATTTTTTTATGAAACTCTTACTAAGGTACTTCTGGAATTTTCCTGATTGAAATGAGACCAAACATGACATAATTCTGTGCGGATTATCTCAATTGGTAATGTCTGAATTTTCCATTACTCACATTCAAGCAGTCCAATCTAATGTGGTACATATAGGTAGAACATAATTTATTGTGCAAACTGATAAAAATTTAATCTAGCACTGTAGCTGAATAGACTGATGTTGCATTGATTGGTTCCGATGAATTAACGAGTGAATATGATCCAAATGGTGTCACGTTTGGAGTCATTTCAATCAGAGAAGTGTTACGAATATATCGACGAAAGTTCAGGAACAATAAAAACAAAACAGTTTTATATCTTAAAAAAACATTAATACTTTGTTTAATATTGATCCATATACGACTTCAATTTTTTTTTAGAAGTTAGAGCAATTAGTTTAACTACATGATGAGTAATGATGAGTACGAAAGCTGTTTAAAGATCTACCAATGGGGAGGACATATCATTCGGCACCTTCATTCTCTGCTGAACGAAGCAATTCATTCAATATGTATAGAGGATGGTCACGTAAGAATTGTGGTTGGCGTAAATTGTTGTTGATCACATTGTTAAGTATAATTGTTGTGGTCCAGTGGAGGAAATTTGTAGTGCAATTTAGGAGATATTCTAGAACGTTCGCGTTTAATGTACCATGCGAGGTCGTACGAGTAAAAGGTCCTCAGTGTCCCGCGTAATGCGTTGCTTAGCTGTGCCCTCGTTGGTCGTGCCTAGTTTTACAAATAGGCCCGTAAAATCGTAATTTATTTGACACAAAATAATTTACTAGGTTTCGAGCAGTTCTTTCATTTATTTATTTTTTCTATGTATAATATACCTTATTATGTACGATTGTTCACCTCTTAAGGCAGTAAACTCCTTTCTCCAGGATTGTAAGGGTGCGGGATTCGCGTTCTCCTTTCTCGATAATGCGAATATGGGGTTTTACAGTAGTAAAAAACGCTAGATGAATGATCAATGCAGGGTGCTATCGCCCTCAAAAGTTCAATTTTTTCGTTAACGAAGCGTAATTAATTTGCATTGTTCTTCAGCATGTAGCTATGAAAATAGATCTTAGATCGCTCTTTTAACTAGCGTTTTTGACTACCGAAAACCCCCATTTTTGTATTATCGAGAAATGAGAACGCGAATCCCGCACCCTTGCAATCCTGGAAAAATCCTGGAAAATTTTCATAGCTATATGCTGCCGTATAATGCAAATTACGCCTCGTAAACGAAAAAATAGGACTTTCGAGGGCAATAGCGCCCTAGATCGATTTTTTAACTAGCGTTCTTGACTACTGAAAAACCCCATTTTTGTATTATCGAGAAATGAGAACGCGAATCCCGCACCCTTGCAATCCTGGAAAAAGGAGTTTACTCCCTTAAGAGCCGTAATTTACATTATTCGGAAGCAATACAACTGTGCATGTAGCTATTTTCATAACTAATACATGCTGCCGAATAATACAAATTATGCCTCTTAAACGAAAAAATAGAACTTCTGAGTGTGATAGCGCCCTAGAACGATTTTTACCTAGTGTTTTTGACTACTGAAACCCCCCATTTTTGTATTATCGAGAAATGAGAACGCGAATTCCGCACCCTTGCAATCCTGGAAACGAGTATGCCGCCTTCATTTGGGTTCCTCTTTTATCTCATAATGCAATGTGCTATCGTGGGCGGAATATGAACATTTCGATGATATGTATCTTGAGATTCCCTGTACTGATAAACTACTCTAGATCATTGCGTGGAGGTACAAATAGTAATCTGTGTAAGAGAGGCAGCATCCTTTCGATTAATAGATGACGGGGATGTTAATCACGAAACTTACCAAGGTGGTGCCAATATTTCATATCATGTTTACCACTCTACGTCTATATATCAAACGATTTAGCCAGGATGAACGGTAGAAATCAATAGAGATAGAGTGGGAGATTTGTTTTCGAGATTCAGACGTAACCCTGCTGGTGCGAAATCTCGCACTCCGTCTCCTCTTTCTAAAACTCAGAAACTCTGTTATTCCACAGACCCTGCATTTCTGTGATATTTTCCTCTTTTAAATCTCTTGTATTATTTGTAAATTATATTGCACAACACTGATTGTAAATGCTTGTATTATTTATGAGCTGTATAATTAATGTGGAATCAATTATTGCATATATTATTGACTGTATTATTTCAAATGTTTGTTTATTCATAAATTATATGACATCAATTACTTCCATTATTATGCTGTGCATTACTCTCTTATTGTAATAATAAAATTGAAATGAATTTTACATAAATAAAATATTGCAATTAAAATAACTTAAATGTTAACATTATTCGTAAATTACATAGTTGATGCAGCATCGGAAAAAACTAGTCTTGAGTATTTAAAAATGAAGTTCAACATGTGTGTGAAAAGATATTTCTTGGATGCCAATCAACAAATTATTACAGTTGTTACTTCTACGATATATGTGTTTCAATAAATCACTATGGTCGCTAATAACCTGATTGTTCATTTGACTTCGTAAATAAACAATTGTAATCCGGTACTTCCCACTCACCGCATATATTCAGCAGTATTGCTGTGAATTTGCAATAACAAGATGCATTCTGCATGTCTTTATCTATTCGTGTATTCATACTTTCGCAATATGCAATAGCACTCGACCATAAAGATATCCCAGAGGTCATGAGTTTTTCCATTTGTGTGCACGACATTTTTTCGCACTATATCGATTTCACAACCCCATTGTGTTGCCCCTATGGTAGGTTTTACCGGGTGTAACAGAATCGCGTCTTCTAGTTCCTTTGCTGTATTCGCGTCTTCAGTGTGTTACAAAATGTAGCATGAAGATGCCCATAAAGTGTAGAAGATGATTCCATGAAAAATATATAAAGGAATGGAATGGCAAATCCTTGGGCTTATGGTGTGGCAATGGTGGTAAAAATTTGTTTGCCGAGTTCTGTATGATAACAGAAGTATGCAATAAAAATATTCAATTTTAATATAATAAATAGACTGCGGATCTTTATGCAAAATAAAAATGTTTTGTATGGGTTGTGGGAAGCAGGAATAACATAAAAATTGATTTCATCCCTTAACGAGTTTGTTACATTAAAAGCAACATTCTTGAATTTTTTAAAATCTCTTACTGTTTTATATTTCACTCAATCAATTTCTTCATAAATGCAGTAAGATCCGCAGTCTAATAATAAATAACAATTGTAGTAACGAAGAAAATTTACAGTGTCTGTGCAAAACTAGTTCTTGAAAATGTCAATTATCATTAGATTGTGGATAGATACACTAATGTAAAGTATTATATAGAATTTGATACAAGCCAATGTCAAACTAATGTCAAAATATTTCATCTTTAAAATTTTATTTTTTACTTTTTTTTGTAATACTGCATTTTAAACATTATTGATTACTTTTAGATGTTATTTTAAGGGTACTTTGGACAATATTATTAAAGATTAGAATTTGAAACAGTTTTTGATAAATTAAGAAAATTCTACGTCGCATTTGTTATTAATATTTGTAACTATTTACAAGATAGAGTACTCTACAGTCGTGTATTTTTAGATTTTAAGTGAATTTACATGACATCATAACGAAAATTAAACAATTTCAAAATTTTCACTGTTCCACTAATTCTGAATATGAATCGAAGACAATGACTTTACGTTTCCAATACCACAATAATTCTTTCGAGGTTTATTTGCAGAACGCGATAAAAGGAAATTTCGATTTAGCTGAAAGGGAACAAACGTAAGTCTTGATACGTGAGAATCTAATTGTAAGCTTTACTGTCGGGAACAGAAATCACTGCCAAGAAAATAGATTTCCGGAGCAAAAGAAAGTGCACCCTCTCTACTTCTACTTCTATCTGTCTTGATGCTTCTCTGATTTGTTTTTCTTCCTTTTTCTTC
Source organism: Lasioglossum figueresi (assembly GCA_028455805.1). Classification (NCBI taxonomy): domain Eukaryota; kingdom Metazoa; phylum Arthropoda; class Insecta; order Hymenoptera; family Halictidae; genus Lasioglossum; species Lasioglossum figueresi. Next base: position 6,027,139 of record CM052201.1, on the reverse strand, counting down.
CTTTTTCTTCCCTTGAGTTTGCTTTTACAGTGCCTGGGCATTTACTTTCCCTCTTTTTATTATGTTTACCATGAAAATACTTATTATCGTGTGTGGAAATACAACATGAATATATTCTTCATTTTTGTTTCATGCATTTCTGAAACTTAGAATAAGTAGAGTACGAATTTGTATACGAAATAGAAATGTTCTATGTTGATTTTATGAAATGGAAGTTAAATTATAACGTATTTTGTGTTTTAATAATTTTAATAATTTAATGTTAAGAAATATTTGTTTTCTATTAACCCATACAATTATATTAGATTGAAACGAAAGCATGTAGTGTTTTCAAACTAAAATTCAACGATAAAATTAAGATATTTATTCGATAGCATATTTTCCATTCTGTTCTTTACTTTTTGCCAGTTTTAACTATTTATGAATAAACATCGTTTCATTGCAAAGTCCTCATTTTGCAAATGATACCATGATAAAATGTTACCATCTCCTTGTATGAGGTTGAAAATATTCTGTACATCTGAAAATAACAACTTCTCAAGGTTGTCTTTATGAAGTTCTTAAAGTATTCATTTCGGAGCTGTACAGTTTTCGCGCAGAACGAAGACAATCAACCGGAAATTGTCGAGTTTAAAGTTTGCAGAAATGAGTCATTTCTGCACACCGCAATGCGGACTCACTCTTTTCGGTAAATTTTCGTCAAAATATTTTTGCAATATGTCTTCGCGAAACTGCATCGTGTTCTGAATCACGACTGGTTAACGACGTGTAAAAAAAGAAATCGAACATGTGGGTACGATGTACAGGAAGACAGAAAATATTCAATCGAACCAGAATTCATTGTCCGTCGGTTCTGAGTGATCGTACAATAATGATTAATAATAATAGAGATAAAAGAGACGCGAATACAACGTATAATTTCGACTATCAAACACAATAAACGGATTCTTCTACTTTCTATGAATTCATAAATATGTTAACTTCATAAAATTCTTTTACAAAATATAGACAAATAATAAAAAAGATATAATGTTAAATATTTTCCAATATTTTCCAATATTTTCCATACAGTTTATATAGTCATTGTTTTAACGTTGCAGTGTACAGATATTATTTTGTCCTTTTTATTATATTATCTTTTAAAAATATGTTATTTTATTTTATACGAGCAATATTACTCTTTCTTTTTAATATGTATGCAAATAAATGTTTCACATTAATAATTTAGATTGGTCAATAAAAAATGTAAGGTAATAGTTCCACACTTTCTTATGTAAGTACTTTTCCAACACGTATTTCAGTTTCTGTACGATACACTGCAATGTCGATCGCGAAACTACTCGACGCAACCTATATAAGAGATGTATTATACTCCGCGAACTATTGTTTTCACATTTGTACATAGGAACAAAATATCTGTTTAACTTTGCATTTGTTTATTCTAGGCTTGCACACGAAACTAGTACTTTGTACACATATTTGGACTTGACGAGTGCAACTACCTACAAAACCTCAAAACTAGTATAGTTATACTCTAACATACTGCTTTAAGCATCTCATTTTTTATTAACGGAAAACAAACAGGTTCTAAAGTGCCATTGTGTGTGCAGTCTATAACTTTTAGAAATCATTTAGAACCATTTCTTCGATTTCTTTGTTTAGCACCGCCTTTTGCGTAAGCAAATACTTAAAAAATCAGTTTTTTTACTTCAATATCCCGCCATTTTGTAAATAATTGAGATTTTTAATTTATTTCAGTTCAGACCACGAGCACATTTGTACAACAGCCAACACATTTTCATGACAACAGCCAACACATGTTTTTCAAAATATACTCATGTAATTTCGAATATTTTTACTTACAAAAATAATAACTTTAGTACCTTGAATACTCGTAAATACGCGTGCAAAATTTTTCCACAAAAAGTTCGATAGTTCTTTTGAAGAAAAATTTCTAAAAGTTAGTAGAGAAACGGCCTCGAAAACCAGAATAACCCCTTGATTGAATTTTTTTTAATTGTTTTTACGCATTGGTAAACAATTTTGAATTTGCCGAACGCTTCTGAAACTTTTAAAGGGAAGATTTAGTGCTGTGCGAAAAGATCTTTTTTAAACGGTAACTTGAAAGAAGGAGAGTGAAAATATAACTAAGGGCAGGTAAATATGTCCTATCTATGTTGTGAACGTCACCCTTGAGTTTATTGCGACGTGTATTTTTAGCGACGGATCTAGCAGGCCACCTATCCGCTTTTCATGTCTCATTCCTCCCCTCAACCCTCGTGTTACATACAGTTGTCTGCGCCTGTGTTGCGCCTGTGCCTGTTAACGTACTCATACCTATACATACGTTGCTACTATACGAACATGTCGATAAACATACTCGACCAAATATTTAGAAAATCCACGCCTACCGGCCGAGTCCGAGTTATTTAAATATTCGCGCGATAAAGGAATACGATATCAGAAAAGATATTAACGTGTTGCCTTTTATTGTTGCGGTGTTACCGGTTATTAATTACTAGACTAAGGATTTTATGCATTTATAACAAAAATTATTAAGAGAAATACAAAACTTTGAAAACATTAAATGAACTGGAGCATGTTATTACATTATTTTTAACTTGCTAGAATTATCAAGAGAAAGGAAATACATTTTTGTTTAACTCCTGTTCTCTAAAATTGTTACCGGTTATTAATTACTAGACTGAGGATTTTATGCATTTATAACAAAAATTATTAAAAGAAATACAAAACTTTGAAAAAATTAAATTAACTGGAGCATGTTATTACATTAGTTTTAACTTGCTAGAATTATCAAGAGAAAAGAAATACATTTTCGTTTAACTCCAGTTCCCTCAAAATTGTTACCGGTTATTAATTACTAGACTGAGGATTTTTTGCATTTATAACAAAAATTATTAAGAGAAATACGAAACTATGAAAACATTAAATGAACTGGATCATGTTATTACATTATTTTTAACTTATTAGAATTATCAAGAGAACGGAAATACATTTTTGTATAACTCCTGTTCTCTAAAATTGTTACCGATTATTAATTACTAGACTGAGGATGCTATGCATTTATAAAAAAAATTGTTAAAAGAAATACGAAACTTTGAAAAAATTAAATTAACTGGAGCATGTTATTACATTAGTTTTAACTTGCTAGAATTATCAAGAGAAAGGTATTACATTTTCGTTTAACTTCTGCTCCCTAAAATTGACTTGGAAAATTTTGATTTCGCATGAAGATCCGCAGTATAGCAATTACGTTGTCATCGTATATTCTCGAAGTCGGAGCTGGGTATATTTGGAATAGAATTTATTATACTTATTTTATTTCTTCGTTTTTTGTGTATAGGTAGAAAAATATATTTTAAAAGTATTTATTTATTATATAGGTTGATTGATCACTGGTGGTACAACCGAAAAAAGGGAGTGATTCTATATAAAAAAATAAGTCGAAAAACGTGACAAAAAATTTGTTTATATGAGGCTTTGTTTTCGAGAAAATCTACTTTGAAACCCAAATTCGCGTGCTTAGTATTTGTAAGTAGATTCGGTAGGTCATGGACAGACGTGTCAGACGATATTAGTACGCGTATTCGCCTAATCTCTAAACTCAATTTTCTCGAAAACAATGTGTAACATGAGAAAATTTTGTTTTGCATTTTTTACTTTTGTTATGTATTATCATCCCCTTTTCAATTATGCCACCAGCAGAGTTGGGCAAAAACTTTATGTAAATAAAATTTTCGAATAAAGTGGCTTAAAACTCACTTGGAAAAAACCCATTTTATTCGAAATTTTTATGTAAATAAAAATTTTGTCCAACTCTGGCCACCAGTTATCGATCACCCTAGTCGAGAAAAAAGTTTCCGAAATTTAAAATCTCATTCTAATTGTAAGTTTCGCACGATTTAGATTAAAAATTAAACTTTAAAATACTTAAGAAATGTTACAATTCCAAGTATTACGAAAATTAGCAATACCATACAAAACCAACAATGTTGTGCGTACGTAAAAGAAAGTAGAAGATTAGGTGAAAAATAAACATCATTGCTGCTAATGAAACAAATACGATATATCGTTTAATATATATTATTTGAAATACTTGTTGTACTACTAACAATGAAATATTTTTATTTTTATTTCAAATGATATTCTGTCTCCATGAAAAATGGTAAAAAAAATCGTCCAGTCGATTCAACGAAGATTAGTGTTATAACGTTGAAGAAATTGAAAAGGAATCGTTCCTTTCACGTGGCAAAATGAATTGACTGAGCCGTGAGAACGAATGTGATTGATTTAGCATTTCATATAGCCAAGCCCATATGAACAGATGAACTTACATATATTCGCATAAATCTATGTACTTTCGAATGTGATGTACGATTATTACCGTAAGCTTAGTACCGTAAGCTGAGTACCGTTCAACGAAGCACAAGTTTGTTTTCCTAAGAATGGAAAATCTTAATTGAATTTCGATTATTTTTGCTTTCGAATATATCATCGCCCGGAGCTCGACGTACATTTCACACATGTTAGAAACAGGAACAGTTTGCTATACGTAGCAAACTGTGATCTGTCTCGTGATATCTCGTTAGAGAACAGGAACAGTTTGCTATACGTCTCGTAGTTGTTTTTTTTCTGTTTAGACCTTTCGTTAGCGACTAAACAATCGAAATGTTACAATAAAAGTAGAAAGTGTTGCACGACGTTGAAAAACAGAAATGCAGATTGGCAATGTACCCGATTATCTTGGTAACGGAATTAACAAAATTGAGTTTCGTTGACACTGATTGTCTGGTCCAAGTGGATTAGTCTCAGGAAATTGCTGTTCAGATGAGGAAACTCGATTTCAGTGATCCACCCTTTTGGTTTCGGAACTGCTACCGTGAAGACCATGTTGTGGTTTTTAAAATTTATTTATTGCGTGAAATGTATTTTGAATATTTATATGTACATCTCCATAATGTTAAATGTTTAGTAGAAACTATATTTCCTCGATGCAATTAACAAATTACCTTTTGTTAATTTGTAAAATATGTTCTATTTCAATTAACTCTAGGTAAATCTATATACAAATGGGGATATAAATAAACCAATTTACACTCTCTCGATCTTAACGAATTTCCTTAAAAATCGATATTTAAAAATTGCGAATGATTTTAATGCTTTGTGATTCTATTTGCACACAATTTTATCGTTTCACCAGTTAACTGCGTTCGACGTGTATACACGTCAATCCAGAACTCTATTGCGGTGCAATAACAATAACCTTTTCAAGAATGAATTGTTAATTTTTTATCAAATAAAAATGTAATCCATCCTAGTTTTTCGTAAAATTTATAATAGGACCATTTGCTCTGTGTTCGACCTGTATACTTGTCATTGCTTGATTTTAACTCCGCACTCAATCGGGGTTTTTTAAAACTAAATTCCGCAGTTAAGAGGTTAACAATACACTTCGAGATCTGTAAAAATCAAGACTGATTTTAATGCTTCATTCTTTCGTCCGATAATAATTTCGACGTACAACAACGTACTTCAAATTTTTTTTTAATTTTCTGCAGGTAATTTTAATCTATTGTTCTTTCATCTGCATATAACGTGAACGTACAACAATATGCGTCTCAACTTGAAGCTTTGCGCGTACTGCGTCGAGCATTTAGAACGCAAGTCGTTCAATGACACTTGAAATGCTAAAATTGGCTCGATTGTGCTTACGAAACCATCAAACCGCTCGATATGATCAAAAATTTTCGCCGAATTATAGCAGTTGGTGATTCCTCTTGCTGTACAGCGTCAGGTATTGATAATCAATAGTACTTACGTACTCGTTACCAATATTAGCGTATACCAGCTCTCGATGCTGTAAGGACATTCGCATAATAGTGTCAGTGGTATTCGAGAAACAGGGACAGCCGAGCAACAATCATAGAATGCAACATAACCACGGGGAACGCGACTGGGAATGCAATAGCTATTCTATTCCATGATTGAATAGGATCGTGATTGTTTAAAAAAACAACGCGAAACAGGATGAATTCTTTCGAATGACACGTGTGCGTGGCAATTTATCAGAACGAACTGTCAGCTGCAAGTTCAATTTTCATCTGCACCGATCGTATCTGTTACGAGAGAACCATTTCCAGAACTAAAGAAGCAACTTATTGGATTATAAACTATTAAATATATATATATGTATGTGGTTGTTTAAAAAAAAACGCGAAACACGTTGAATTCTTTCGAATGACACGTGTGCGTGGCAATTTATCAAAACGAACTGTCAGCTGCAAGTTCAATTTTCATCTGCACCGACCGTATCTGTTACGTGAGAACCATTTTTAGAACTGAAGAAGCAACTTATTGGATTATAAACTATTAAATACATATATATATATAAATATATATATGTATATACAGAGCTATTAGAAGTTTAAATATTTCTCAAACCACGAGAGCCACAAGGAAGTTCTCGGGCTTTGCTTGCCTTCTGCTCACTTACTATGTAGATTGATTTATAAACTTCTCGTCTAAATGGTCCGCGAAAATAGCATTTTCCAGGCACCTTGTTGGAAGCGGAACCTCTGGACGACTTTAACAGTATCACTTTTGCGAAGAATGGACGGCTTGCAATACGAAGTCAAAACCCCAATTTCAAGCAGATCGATCGATTTTGTAAACTTAAAATAACAAACATTTGACGCAGAATACTTATGTGCTGGGTAAATTTAAAATCACCTACAAATTATTATATTACATTAATTGATTACTGGAGTCAAGTGCTAAATAATAAAAGAGTCATTCTACTGTTTTAAATTTCACCTACTGACAACACCAGCAGTTTGCAAATCACATTAAGAAATATTTAATAATCGTGAAAGTGGTATTGTTATCTTGTTGTTGTTCTCATCGAAACATATTTAATGGCTTCGCATAGATCGCGTCAGAGTCTATTATCTTAAATTAAGAATAATGTTGTCGGAAAATAATTACAATCTTTTATTTCTTCTCTTAAAAATTTTAATCGGTAACATTTTTAGGTTCTTTAAATGTTTCTCCTGTTTCTCCTGTTTGCATTTGATTTTACAAAATCCGCAGTGCGCCGCAGAGAATAAAGAACAAGCATAAACGTAGTTTAATCGTTGAGGCCAAAGATTAAAACGTAATAGGTAAATTTATGTTTATGAGAAGATAGTGCACCGTTTTATCGAACATTGTGTAAGCCATATTGAATGCCGTAATAACTGTTAAGACATTTATAAAATCCAGTATTTCATGCACCATTTTTGTCTTCGTAGTTCTTAAGCTTCGAACTTCGAGGTAATATCGACAGGGTTTTCTATTTAGGTGCAGTGAGCTATATTGAATACTTAATGCGTACGCAATGAATTGCGAATAATTCGAGATAAACGACCGCTGACCTAATCAGAGTATATTTTGCTGCGGGTACTTTTCACGGAGAAAATGCGACCCAGGGAATTGGTAAAGTAACACTAATGCATTACGGAACAAAAAGCTATAATAAAATATGTGCACGAATTGCAAATTCACCAATAACGGATAAAAATTAGATTTTCATTAATGGCACACTATTTTACTCATATTATTCTGTATCGATCAAATGAAAACAATGAAGTCGTCGACAAACTTATTCATCTGAGAACACAAAACATATTTATTATACCTATAATAAGTGGAACAGTTGACTAAACAAACATTTTAAAAAATATACAATTACTGATTCTGAGTGTTAAAAAGTAAAATATTTGAGAAATGTTCATGCTTATATTGAATTAATTTATTATACGATATTTTATGTTACAAATAGACTGCCGATTTTCATGTGAAATAAGAATTGTCTTGCAAGATGCAAGAGCTACATGGACATTCATTCCTTTTTTAAATATTTTTGACTCTGTATTGTTTATGTTCGTATTGCGATTCAATACTTTCCTACAGAATTCTATCCCAGAAAATATTCATACTGTATATTGAATTAATTTATTGTACGATATTTTATGTTATAAATAGACTGCCGATTTTCATGTGAAATCAGAATTGTCTTGCAAGATACAAGAGCTACATGGACATTTATTCCTTTTTTAAATATTTTTGACTCTATATTGTTTACGTTCGTATTGCGATTCAATACTTTCCTACAGAATTCTACCCTACATGGACTACATAGGTCACACGACCCCGTTGAACTCGCCTCGTTACATTTTATCGTCCCGTAGGAAATGTAGCACGTGTTACTCCAGTCTTCCCTTCCGCGATTTTTAATTTTCCGAAAAGCAGGTTTTTCAATTCAGCGTTCTTTCCGGAATACGAGCACTTAGGCTGCTTTCAGAGCAATGCGGCCGCGTGTTTGCTTCTGATACGAGGGTAATTCTACATGAAATGTAAGTCGTGAACCAGGAATGCAACTTTTTATACGACACTTCGTTCCGGAGTTAATCATTTTAAAAACCGCGTATACGAGGCACATTTATTAGTGTTAGGTCGTACCGCAAGTTCGTGACATTTACTTCTTCCTATTTGTTTCTGTGTGCTGTTCTTTCAACCTTTCATGGGCCAGTGAACAATTCTGTGCTTGTTCCATTAGCCGAGTATGGCGTTACTAGTGTAGTTCCGTAGATTAAAATGATTTTTTGATTACGAAAATACAAGTATGCCTTATTAGTAGACTTTATTAAAAATTTAAAAATATTGTTATATTATCTTCACCCAATTAATCACATTAAGAATGAGAATGAATTCTATTTCACTCCAGTTTGTTGCAATTTCATAGAAAATTTTTATTTTGCATAACGGTCCACTGTCTGCTTATTAGTAGACTTCGAATTTTTATGTAAAATGATAATCTGTATTAATTCCACGACATAAAAGCAACATAGACATTTATTTCTTAATCATTTTAATAGGTGGGAAATAATACAACAGTATTTCTAAACTCTTGATACGTTCATTTCCGTTTCTTTGTTTAGAAACGACTTTCAGAAAATCAAATGCGAAAATTCATTGCGTCCGCTTTATTAATTGAGCGATAGCTAATGCGTTAATTAATATTTACTACATTTATATAAAAATTCGTACTAGTGCAGTACAATGCAGTACTGCAGGCGTGTCCCACTTCTTCTTCGTCGCGAACCACATGGTCCCCACTACTCCCATCGTAGCGGAATGAAGAAGTGGGAGAACGGGGCAAATGTAATTCACGGGACTGCAGTACTATATTCCTACTGCGGATTTGATTATATCCAATTACTAGTGGTATGCGAGATCGGGTCGAGATGAGAACGAGAACGATTTTCCGGATCGGGACGAGATTTTGAAACTTTCGAGAGTCCTGAGAATGATATGGTTTCCCGAACATATTCGGGATTTCTGACTAAAAAACAATATTAAAAGATTCCGTACAGTATCAGACATCCCGAAGATTCACGGCAAACCCGAACACCCCCGAAAATTCTGAATATTCTCAGGAAACCCGAATATTCTCAGGAAACCCGAATATTCTCAGGAAACCCGAATATTCTCAGGAAACCCGAACATTTTCGGAATCCCGTCCCAAGCATCGGGTTTCGGAACTTCCCGGGATCTCGCACACCACTGCCAATTACTGTACGATTCGTTTATTCAAAACTACCGGATGTACCGTCAACGTTTGGATAATAAGATTCTATTTATATACAATTAAAGCCTGCTAATTTTTCATTCCAATACTATTCATTCGTGCATATAATAGCTGCTGATATAATTGGCTTTCTAGTTATGTAAATGCTGTGTCGGAACGTCTTTCCTCCATCTTTCATTCTGACGTTCCAGCATGATGCGCAAGAAAGAATACCAATTAAACGAACCCTATAATATCTTCTTCTCGTTATAACTTCATAATAAATGAAGATGGACCTGTCAAGAGTATCGCAGAAGTTTGTCAGGTTCATTTCTGAGCACCCCATTGAAGTTTCTGTATCTTAAGAGAACTTATCATTATCAATAATAAGTATCAGGTAGACGTAGAATAGCAACAAGCACAGTTTCATATATACAGGGTGAGTCGGGAGGAACGGACCAAACTCCAGGAGTAGATTGTACACAGGAAAATAATGTAAAAACACTGATATGATCTTATCCGATTTTCATTTGTTTTCATTTTATAGCGTCATTGCAATTAAACAAAATTTTTTATTTTAATAATTGTTTGAAAATACCGCCATTGAGCTCTAAACATTTTCGGCTTCGTCTACGAAGGGCGGCTGTTGCTCTCCTGATTGAAAAAATAAAAATGAAAATCGGATAAGAACGTACGAGTTCTTTTACATTATTTTTTCCTGTGTAGAATCCACTCTTAGAGTTTGGTCCGTTTTTCCCAACTCACCCTGTATATACTGTTTAAAGAGATGGATATAAATCGTCTATAGTTTGTAAAATTTTATAGAAAATTTGTCAAGTTAAATAACTTTTTGTGGAACCTCCCTAAATTGTTAAAAAAAAATATAACATGATATTTAAAAATCATCGTTTCGTACAAACAGCAACAAATCTGTATTTATTGAAGTGCTGTATTCGAAAATGAATGTTTACAAATATGACAGTTTCGTGGCGTCGTTAAACAATTTATTTAAAAAATGCTGCGCGAGGGAATAAGAGTTATACATAAATCCTGTATAGAAGTAGTTGGTACGATCGTGGCTGAAGTATCATTCTGTAAGCTGCCGAGCGTAACTTTGAATAGGATCGGCTTGAATCAAACATCTTCGGCATTCCAAATACGAGTGCACTAAACTGTGAAATCGATTACCATCTTTATTGACTGCGCAATTCACTTTCTCCTCGACAGTATTACCATTTAGTCGGTTGCCAACAAATTCGTAGCTGCGAACTGTTGCCAGAGGCATGTTATTGGTCTATTTAAGGTGCACCTATGTATTGCGTTTCATTGCAGATAATGTGACTTTTTAACGCGTTCATAATTCACGGACATAAACTACTGTAGTACCAGTATACGTTACACATCAATCGATCGGGTCATTGGCTACAGCATTTCGACTGTAAATATTGGCTGCAACCAATGCCTTGCGTTTCAGTTGACAATCTCCACTTTGCATACGGAATGAGTCAAAAATTGTTGGTAAACTTTGTTCCAGAATAAAGATTGCAGTTAAAAAATAGCAACATGATATAAATCGTTCACAGGCCAAATCGATCAACTCCACTTTTTGAAATATTTTAAATTTAAGTGTCGAAGGACTTGGGTCAGTCATAACTTTTTTTTATTTATAATAAATTTCCCAAATAATACAGATTAACACCATTAAAAGACAACATTTGGTCGCCGAATAATAAATAATTTATTTCAGAAGACATTCTGATTAACTCTGTACTCTAATGTAAATCGTTGCAATAATGAAATCCGCGTTCAACAAATTTTGTCGTTTAATGGTGTTAATCTGTGTTATTTGGGGAATGTATTATAAATAAAAAAAGGTTACGGCTAAACAAAATGCTTCGACACTTAAATTTAAAATATTTCAAAAAGTGAAGTTAATCGATTTGGCCTGTGAACGGCTGATATATGTATATCTTGCGGAAATTGAATGATTGAAATTAGAGGTTTATTAGCGGTCAATGAACTTTTTCTGTAATAAAAAATATAATTTCAAAACTGATTTTGATGTTATTACTTTTTTTTCACTTGTCAAATCGATTAACTCCCTTAGCCACCCAAAAATTGTGATATTAATAACGATTACACTAACGCTACTCTATCTTATTCATTCTACATGTCTTTATATGAAAGCAACATCTGTATTTATGCATTATATAATGTTTATTTCAATTTTTATTTTGAAGGGAATTTCGAGAAACAATGTATATTATTTCATCACATTTCTCTAGTTTCTGTTTTATGGAGTTAATCGATTTGGCAAGTGAGCGGCTCATATGTTATACTCTACCATATTAGTTCCAAATTCAACTATAGTTGAATAGAATAGTTCAGAATAGTTAATATTCAGGACAATCATAATTAAACAGTTCTCTCTCTCTCTCTCTCTCTCTCTCTCTATCCTTCAGATAACAATAGTATGTATATCCCAGATATTTAGCAGCTTAGTGAACAGAAGATTAACTCGAACAAATTCCAAGCGAATTTATGGTCATCGGTAACTTTAATAGCCGCTACTTTCTCCGCAGCTTAAATAAACCCGATGCAAGGGAGAAAATTGTCGCGAATATTATAAACGACAGTGACCTAACTCTCCTGAACAATCTGCAACCGACACATTTTTCAACAGCTAATGGAACTTTAAGCGCAGTTGACCTATCCATATGTAACAGCAATATCTGACGCTACTGAATGGAGGATACTCCCGAAGCTTTATTACAGCAATCACTTTCCAATCCTCGCATGCCATATATCAGCTTGACGAAAAAACCAACGGTATTTATTACCGGCCTGAAAAATGAAAAATGCTGACCGGAACGAACGCCGGAAAAATTTCGTATACAATCATCATCGAGCTACTAGCTTGCAAAAACTGATCTGATACAATCACAGAATTATTCATCTACAAAATTAATTATATCGATCACTGGAATAGCGATTTTAACCGTTATGTAGTCAACCAAAATGTATAGATTATTTAAAAGCTTTTTAAGACTCTAAATTAATATATTAGCGAGCAAAGAATCGACATTTAGAGAAATTTTTGTAATATTTTTAAGGGAACATTAACAAGTTATTGAAAGAAATGTAGAAAATGTTTAGCCGGATACACGGCTGGCTACACAAGGGTTAAATTAGGATCAAATTTTAGCAATGGTAGACGAAGATGAAAATTTGTCTAATATCAAAATTAAAAAATATTATCTTCTTTTAAAGCCTGTTTTACAAAATGATCTTCTGTATACACTCCCGTTCTTCAAAAATATTACATCAAAACCTAATGGTATTTCTAGCATGTTTGCTATTAGCTGTTTAGCGGTGGGCGCACATTTTCTCTTTGTTCAGTACCACAATCTCAACTATGTGACTGCAGCCCAACATATTTGCAATGCTTATGCGGTTATGGACGCAGTATTTTAAGTATAAAATTGCTGCACGTATTCCCGTATAAATTAAATTTTTCAATCATTTCTTAATTACCAAGTCGTCTTTCCTATTCATTATTTAAAACTTTTAACTCTGGACGGGAAGTTTCTACGTTTAATGAATTTTATTTCAGTTTAATCTAATCTTGGGAAACAGTAGGAAGTTTCTTAATGGAAACTCAGGGAGGGATTACCATGTTGAATTTTCTGATTAAACGGATATTTCAGAATTTATTAAAGGAAGAATTCATTTAAAAATCAACCAAGAAATCAAATTCCTTCTTAAATTAAATTCGCGTATAGATAGTACATCATAAAATTATAAGATAAAAGATGTCGTCATTTTGTGATCTATATGAAAAATATTCTCCAGTTCGTCAGAATTATTTTCAATCTTTCTAATGTTCATATTTCAGCCTCTGATTTTCGTCATAAATGCATAAAATTCGCAGTCTAGTCTTTAATAATTAACATGATTAATGAGCCTCAAGGTCTTCATTCAAATTGCTTCATTGTAATTTCTTGTTGCCATCAATGCATTCTGATCATAGGTATAGTCCGATATGTATAGCCGTCTTACTCCCGTGATAAATTTATCATAGACGTAGGTACATTTAATAGGTTAATGAAACTCTATACCCCCGTTTTATTGTGTGCGAAACGACTCACTGGTTTAACTTAGAATGCGTTATACTTAGACAGGCGTCTGTAGCAACTTTTGAATAACAACAATGTGTTTTCCTTAAAATATTAATTCTATACATTTTTCGAACAACTATCGCAATTATAATTAGGAAATTGATAATATAGAATTAAGAAAGCAAAAATATTAAATATTTTATGCATTTGAATGCGCAGAAAAAGTTTCTTTTATTAAGTAACCCTGTTAGAAACGATTTCACATTTATTTCTTAATTTCATTTGGGTCATTAATATTATATCAGAGCCATAATTTGTCTCTATTGTTTACAAATGTTGTAAAAATACTTTTGTTCGCTCAGTCTGCAATTGTGAATACAGTACATTTTCATATGTTTAATACAATGTAAAGTTGGTAAATGTTAATATACCCAATTCCTTTTGGCAGAATAATACAGTAATCGATCGGTGAAATTTGAATTTCAATTAAATGTTCTACAGTTTTATTAAATACTTTTTATATGCATTTTAATACGCACGTAAAACCGCAAAAAGAGAATACTAGGTTAATAGTTAGACTAGCATCACTTTAAACGGCTAATATTAGAATATCTAACCACGGTCATCGTATTACAATCGGTGTGACATAGCTGTTAACAGTGAAAAGAGAGAAAAAAATTCATGAAGATTGATCGAGTTCACAGCGTTTACACGAGCCCCAATTTTGCTAATATTTGTTACAGTGTGTAACACGTTCATCATTCGTTCCCTTTACAAACGGAAAACAGAAAATCTCGAACGGCATATTTCACGTGCTCGGAAGTGGTAAAAGAGGAAATGAGTTACGGTAAACGGTTCTGAAAAAACAAAGCTTTAGCGTTTGGCAGCGTGACATAGGGAGGAATTTACGAGCGCGTCTCTGTAAACACGAAATCATTCAGAGAACGGGAAAAACGATAAGACCTATAAAAATGTCAGCCGTCGGATCAACTATTCTTAAAATTCCGCCCAGAACGGCATTACACTTCTGTTGAAGCTATAAACTCTCGACGGCGATACGCATTTCTGGCGTGCGATGTGCGTCAATGGGAGCAATGCTGGGAACTTTGAGGAAACTGAAGACCCGCACATACGCGACCCAACTGGTGCCGATGTGCACGCTTTTGCCACCGGCTCGAAGACGATCGGTTTATACCCGATCTTCCGATGACGTACGTTAAAATCTCGAACAGTGGAGAATCAGCCAGCTGCAAGCTTGACCCGCTTCCGCAAGAGTTGTAACAATGTAAACGCGCCACAGAAAAATAAAAGTGTTGAATCTGGTGCGCGGAATGCGTTGTAAGTGTGATATCGCAGGTGTGACCTGTGCGTTTCTATCGATCCGATGAGTGACGTATTGCATTTTATAACTGTGGCGGTAAATGACGTGTAATCTGTGGCGTTTCCCCCTTTCAGATTATCCAAATAATCAATTATCGTTCTCACTTTTTCCCCCCATTTCGATTTCCTCAATTTTGTCGCGAGGGTGAATGTAACTTCCATCTTCGGCCCAAAATTCTGGATAGCTTAAATTTTCTTATAACAACCGTACGATTCGATCGTACTAACTAAACTCTTCATTTATATTATTATACATTTTCTATCAATTTCAATTCTTTCGATTTTTCGCAACTTTGAGATGCAACCTTTGTTTACTGCCTGAAATTCTTGAAAGTCTCGAAATTCTTGAAAGTCTCGAAATTCTTGA
>CM052201.1:5831207-6011546 GCA_028455805.1 Lasioglossum figueresi | reverse complement strand
TTGTGAAAACAATAATCAAAATTTTATAGGAATGGTGCACTACTGAAATTGTTACAATTTCGAGAGTTCTTCCATATTTATGGCTTATTTGATTTCTTACAATTTCAATGGATCGAAAATTACATTTTTATGATGTTTTTACTCTTTTTTATTTCATCCATATTGTTATTATAAATGCATGAAATACACAGTTTATTTATGGCATTTCAAGACTAAAGTACAATATTTAGGCGATTTAAAGTTTGTAACACACATTTCATAAAATGTATATGTTTATGATATGTTCAATTTCCAATTTTAAAACAATTTTTTACATAAACATTTAAAATTCAGTAAATGTTGAATACAAATGTTTATCTTTTTTGCACGATTGCCATTTCAGCAAATTACACTGCCTACAGTTCTTTATAACAGAGTAGACAACTTTATCGATTATGATTAACCGCACGTATGGAGTGACGTACAACATATTCGTCACAAGATTTACGACTTTCTTATTCGCGCGACATTTTCCACATCAGTTACAATGTTAAATCACCTATAACATTATTTTAAACACATCAGTTAATACAGAAATTACTCTCGGATTTATTTATAGTATTTCGGTATGAAGGAAAATAGATTACTGCACCGTTTACCTTGACCAAATTATTTTTAAAACGAAAGTATTAAAATAGTTTTAATGATCGTTATTTAAATATGATTCTTTCCGATTACTTCCAGTGGTTTCACTTACTATCTTGTAATGATTAATTAGTGAAATATTATTTTATCTTCAGTATTTTTAGCAATACGTACGCAGGTGTACCTTTTTTCTCTGTTTAATTTCTGTGTTGAAACCTTTCCGTTTTAAAATCGATTGAAGCGTTCTTAATATAGAATCGAGGTATATGTGTAGTTAAATTTATTAACGAGTATTCTGTGAATCAGAACATATCTTTAATTACGCGAATGTGCTTCCTTCCAATTACATTTTTAAGAGCTACTACCCTACTAATTTTAAACACATTAATATGTACTAAGCATAAACAGTTAAACCCTCGAAACACAATGCATAATAAAATAACTTAGTTATTATCTTTGTTTGTATGTCAAATTCCTAAATTCTTCATTCTATCTGCATTTAACTTTGCATGATCATTTGCTCGGACCTTGTGAAAATCAAATTATATTATTTATGTCTTTTATATAGATATTATAATATTATATGCTAAAACATTATAATCTTCTGATGCGCGGTTTATTATGTTATCTGTACAAGATTGTTTTCTTAATATAAAATAAATGTTCGAAATTCCCTCATCGTAAAAGAAAGAAAAACAGACATATATTCCGATTGATGTCGTCTTTGTAAACATCGTCCACGGATTTCAGCGATCTCGCACGCTATCTATATGAAAGCAATTTTTCAACAATGGCTGAGGACGGCACAAAAGCCTCAGCATCGTTCTCATTTTTCAATGGTCCGCTTTTGCGCGACTATAGAGTCTATACTCTAGGTTCTATGCGTTCCTCGAGGAAACGTACCGTACGTAATTTTGAAAAGTTATTACAGAAAAGTAAATTGAATCGAGAAAACAATTAATCATCGATTTGTTTTCTGTTGGAACGAAAATCCTAGACGTAAACATACTCATGGTGAATTAATAATAAATTGATAAAATGTAATAATGCATCCTATATCGATTTTAGTAAATTTGATATTTTCAAAGTTAAACATTCAATAAGAAAGCTTATCCTTACAGAAATTCGATATTTTTAATATTAATCATACAATAGGAAAGCTTATCTTTAAATAAGTTTGATATTTTTAAAATCGAGCATTCAGTACGAAAGCCTATCGAATAATAAATTAAAATAATAATTTGTGATAGATATATTTCTAATAAAGAATAGACAATTAGGAAAGTTTTAAAGATATGCAATACTCTTTGTAATCCTTATAACCCAGAAATTAAGTTTTATTTATTTATTTGAAATTAAATAAACGGGTGCCGCCCCTATAGATTTATACGACACAAAAACTTTATTGTTTTTTTAAAAGTTTAGTTGATTTGTATAATAACTAGTTTATTGATCCGGATTTTACACTATTTGAAAAAATGTCCACACCGTGCAAGACAGTGAAAATATTTAGAAACTTTCAAAATACTGTTGTAATATTTCCAAATCGGAAAGATTATTACAAATGTCTAATTTGCAATTAATGCAGGAAAATTTTATTTTGCATATAAAAATCCGCAGTCTACATATTTACAAATAGATAAATGTTTATCGAGAGTTTATTTACAAAGTATATGACATGTAGTAGAATTAATGTTATATCTGATTTCTACAAAGAGTTTTCTCAAAGAGATTTTTTCCACTCCGGTTAACGTAATTAACACGATGTATATATTTGATGTACAACGTTCCAACCTCGATGCAAAGATTAATGATTCTGTGAGTCGGAGGAAGAACCAGGTGGTAATAATGGCCGACACTACATCGTTAACGATTTCAAGGCAAATTCGTTGAACGACTATTGTCCGGGAATTCTATAACTTGGTCATTAATAATCAAGTTGGTTGCGAATTCTCGTGGCTCTATATTTAGAAGAATACTACACAAATTACAAGGGACATTACTCGAGCGTGAAACGGGAACTTTGATGAAATACGGGTATACAAAGTGTCGGATTGTCGGAGAAGTTTCAAACCATTTTGAGGTTACGTGTAAACATAAAAGAGGTTTCAAACTTTTCAGACAATCTGACAGTGCTTTAAAAGACACTTGACACACATTGTTTTGTATCTGTTGACGTCCATATCTAAAAAATGCAAACGGCTTTGAAAGCCCTGCGTAAAAAAACATATTCTCTTCCGCCTTTTAAAAGACTATTAAATCTAAAAACAACTGTCCCGAGAAAACTGTTTGTTGAGCGAAGACTAAAATAACTGCATCGACAACATATGTAATCCTTCGTACAATTTAAATAGATTCATAATTTAAAAAGTATTTTAGAAACATTAAAATAAGAACACGTTTATGTGTTTACCTTGAAACTATTATTTGTTTTTTGAAATTAACTTTATCTAAAGGTAAAACCATTTTGTTTGAAGCATTAATAAATTATTTTTAATCTAGTCAAGTTAAACTATCCTTTTACAACTACATGTAACATTATTTAATCTATTCAAGTTAAACTACCTTTTTACAGCTACATGTAACATCATTATTTTTACTAAATATACCATTTGGTTTAAAGCATGAATCAATAAATCAACTTCTATTACCAATGGAATTTAAAAGGAAAATATTTTAAGTTTTTAATGTGATTTTTTACTCTTTTTTTATATTTCAGAATTACTAACGAAGGAGAAGAAAATTTGTCAATTTCTCAAAGTGAAGCAGTGATAAAAGAATAATTTTACGTGATAAAATCGTTAAATTTCAATGATAACATAAATGAGAGCATTTCTATCAAACTAAACTACGTTTTCCAGAAAATCGATCTCGAAGATAAATGTGACACGCGCGCGTTCGTGTTCACAAGTAGAAACGGTAAGTAATAGACTGACATGCTATTCTGCATTCTAATAGATTCATAATTTATACACGATGTATTATAGTATCGCTCTCAACCTATTTTTGATATCGTATTTTTTCTACCATAGTTGCGAATGCATCTAGTGCAGTGTGGCATCGAACTAGTGACATACTCGAAAATGCAAATCCACGTAAAACATACTCCGCACGTTATATTTATGCAATAACAATTTTTATATTGGTGGATATATTGATAAACGAGACAAACATGTTCGAACAATATTTTGTTAAGAAGATCTGTATATTTTAAACGGCGTGTTAACCCTTTGTAATTGAATTACAAAGTAATTGAATTACATTGTAATTCAATCATATTCTAATTTATAATTCAGATCTTCATTCAATTAAATTACAATGTAATTCGTAATTGCAATTGGAGTACAATTATAAAATACTTTGTAATTAAATTACATTAATAACAAGTTATGAGGACGAGGAATAGAAAATACGCCGCATAGACAGCAAACAAGTACATGAAAGAAAAATAAAAGTATAACGCACTTCTTCAAAGTTCTGGGTTATATTTTGGAGAGCTGTATTTGAATTATATTGTATTTGAATTATATTGTGTTTGAATTATATTGTATTTGAATTATATTGTATTTGAATTATATTGTATTTGAATTATATTGTATTTGAATTATATCGTATTTGAATTATATTGTATTTGAATTACACATCTGATATAATTGAAATACAATGTAATTACAATGTAATTAAATTAGCACAACTCTGTCATGAAGGGACGTTTGTTTGAACATTTGTCAGTCGTCGATAGAACACCGTTTGTGTGACATGTAATATGTTTTGTCAAATACATGGTTCGTTTATAAAAATTGACAATTTCATCCACTGCTTAAACAAAAATTAGCGTCGATGTTTGGCAGAAAATTTGTTAAACGGTGGTAGCGGAAGCGTTCATCGTCGCTTCCTTCTGTCTACCAGCAGCGGGTTGCAACCATAGCTTGCGGCTAACGGTCAAACACCAAATGATGGTCACTTTGACACATCTGGTTACCGGCTGTCCGAGGGTCCTGGCTATACGCGATTCCCGCAATAAAACGATTACGTTCCATTTCTAACAGCCTTACCACTTGCGTCTGCACATAAACCTTGCTTCAGACGCGCTCGTGATTATAATATCGAACCGCCGAGTGTAAGCTGTGGAATACAGAATTGCTTTTGCTGAAATTCTCCATTTTGTTAACTCTTTGGGGTTAGGTGGGTTAAAAACTGACCCACCTTTTACTTAGCTTTTTATGCATAGTGGGACATATATTTTAACCCACCTCGAAAAGTTGAAGTTATATTGATATCAAAAAAAATTCTGTGCAAATTGGCTTTTTATATAATGGCTGGAAATGATTATTACTTTTCTGTAAAGTCGTGCCAAGATTAGTGACACTTTTTCACGTTCTTGTGAAATAATTTTTACTTGTTTGTATTATTTATTATGAGACGTAATAATTAATATAATTACCGAGTCATAAAGATAACAAATTCCGAAAGAATATTCCATTTTCAGAAAAAGAGAAAATAAGTCATATTATAACTTAATCATATATTGTATATTTTCTAATGTATAGGTTATATAAAATATGGTTTAAAGCAATAAATAATAATAATAATAATAATAATAATAGTGCTGCGTATAATTCGAATTTACTCCATTTCTTTTCATAATTAATTCAGTACATATAGGATACTGAAAGTACGTATTATTAATCCTATATGATTAATGAGCGAAATAAAAAGCTGCTATTAGTGGTATAGACCAAAAGGGAGTCGTATAATTACTGCTTGTATTCTCATGAGTACACTAAATTGAGTTTCTAGGTTACCAGAGTGATATAGAATGTTATCCACTGATGACTACACGTACCTCCGCAATGTGAGGACGGATTAAGCTACTGTTGCAATTCATGGTAAATGCATATTGCAAATGTTACTGTAGATGGATGAGAATTACAAGAAATATTGAACAAGAAGGTCGTTTTTATAGCCAATTTTGGAGACAAGAGAGTATGGTATTATTTATTTCTTGTAGCATTCAAGAAATTCTTAAGCATGAAAGAAAATGTGTATATAATGAATATAATGAATGTTACTAAATCAATGAAGAAACAAAGTAAAATTCGAATCACTGCAACTGTGACAAAATCGTAAGGGGTGGAACTATATTTCGAGCTTAGTGGCAACAATGTCACTTATGTTCATCAAAATTTACATAGCGAATAACAGTTAAATGAATCGATTTTATGCTATTTATGTGTTTCTTTTTACAGTGAACTTTACCTGTTGGGATCGTTGTATCGGACGGAAACTTTGCTTTACACTGTGGCCTGGAATGGATTACCCTATATATTTCAGTTTTCAGTATATGCTAGAACGAACAAATGCCATAACGAACGAAGTTCTAGAACCAATTACGTTCACTCTAGCATACCCCGCTGAAACTATTCCCTTTTGTTTCTTTAAAAATTAATGAAACTTCTTTCCGACACAAAATTATGATCGTAAAAAATTATAATAGTAAGAAAAAACGTTTTTCCTCTTAATAGATATCTGAATATTAGATATTAGTAATTTGTATTCTACAATAAATAAGTGATTCTAGTACCTTTAAATCAAAATTGAGTAAAACAATCCACGAACATTAACAAAAGATGAAATTTATTCGAAAATATAAGAAACTATCCCCTTTTCTTTTTTCTAAAATTAATGAAACTTTTTTACACCCAATTCGTACAAAATTATAATAGTAAGAAAAAACGTTTTTCGTTTTAATAGATATCTGAATATTAGATTTAGTAATTTGTATTCTACAATAAATAAGTGATTCTAGTGCCTTTAAATCGAAATGGAGTAAACAAACCACGAACATTAACAAAAGATGAAATTTATTCGAAAATATAAGAAACCATCCCCTTTTCTTTTTTCTAAAATTAATGAAACTTCTTTTACATCCAATACGTACAAAATTATAATTGTAAAAAATTACAATAGTAAGGAAAAACGTTTTTCGTCTTAATAAATATCTGAATATTAGATATTAATAATTTGTATTCTACAATATATAAATGATTCTAGTACCTTTAAATCGAAATGGAGTAAACAAACCACGAACATTAACAAAAGATGAAATTTATTAGAAAATATAAGAAAAAATAAAAATATGAACAGAGAAAGAATGTCACATTGGATAATGTGAAAGGGTTAGTATGGATAGCGTGAAAGGGTTAGTAGGGACAGCCTGTCCACCGAATTCACACATTTCAGAAATTCATGATCCTCATCGGTAGATAACATTCTGCACCACTATGGTAACCAGAAACTAAATTTAGTGTGCACGTGGGAATACACGTAGTAATTATATACATCCCCGCTGGTCCAGGAAACTAATACCATTTTTCCTCTCTTCAATTACGAGCTAGACAATGTTGCTAATACAAAACTTCATAACAGCATGATATGAAGGTATTATTAATATTTACTAACGTTTGAATTGTGGATTTTTATGCCCAGTGTAAATTGTCGGCAAAATAGAAATTTCAATGAAAGTTTCTACCTTCTTGATAAAATAACATCATGTCGACCAACAACGTTTGATGTAGAAGGATTAAAAGCTTTGACGAAGGGAAAAGTTTTTAAATTGAAAACCCAACAAAGTTCATGGAAAAGGAATTAAAAAATGGAATAATCAATGGACAGACGTTATTAAAAAATATATGGTTAATACATCAATGATTAAAAGTAAATGTAAGTATTACTTTGTACATTTTTCATTATTCTATGGACAATTTTTCATCCGGTAAATAAGACCCTATTATCAAATTTATTACAACTAAACTGCGTAAAGAATGACTTTATTGGTCTTATTAAAATTGACATTTCATTTGCACTAATTTCTTTAAAATTGAATTACAGTTTAGAAAATATCTTGTCTCTGAATGCCAGACAGCAAATGATAAACTTTCAATTTGCTTTTCGCGTTATTGAAATTTGTTTTATGTTCAAACAAAGCATATAATAGTAGAGCATTTAATTAAAATAGTTTAATTATGGAATATAATTAGAAAGATTTAATCAGAAAATTTAATTATACTCGTGCCCACAAGTTTCTAAATGTGATGTGTGTCGTACACGTTGATCTGTCATGACCATGAACCTGATGATCGACTTATCAGTCGTATATCTACGTACACGGAATAAATCTTTTAATGCCAATATTTTTAATTGTTTCTATTAAATTTTTTGCCGACGCCTTTCATTTTCTAATTTAGGTTACAGTAAATTAAGGTAAAATGTATAAGTCCAAGGGAAAGTCATAGACTCGTGTAACAATATGGTTAATATTAAAATATTAATATGAACTTCGAAGTAAGGCAAAAGAAAAAATTTATCACGAGCTTAATAATTCGAATGATTCTATTCACAATTAACTATCAAAGACATCGGACTCGTAAAGAATTTTCTTAACCTTTAGATTTAGGTGGTGGTGTATAAATAATTGATTAAAAATACAATTTCAGATTGTCTAGGGAAGATATTAATTCACGTCGGAACAAATATGCTGACTCTCTTGACATAGTCTCAAGAGAACTGCCAAAAGTTACGGTTTGCTATTGTTGCGAAGTCGTTTGCATTTCCTCCCTGTACTCGGGTCAGGCGGATTTAGGTCAGGTACCTCTATAGCTGTGACCAATCTTGAATGCCCCAGAGTAAATTAATATGTGCAAGATCAGGCATGTAGGGTCGGACATATTGCCTAACCTGATCGCAGTGCCTCAAAACCACAGAACGTAGCTTCGTCCGAAAATCCTCTACCTCCTCTTAAACTGTTGTATACGTTTCTGGTATACAGGATATTATATTCCATATATTATGGAAATTTAACCTCTAATCCTAAATTACTCCCGCGAAGTCTGGTGAACTCTGGTAGACATAATTTAATTTATTTCAATTCAATTTTCTATAAATAACCATTAATCGTCCGTATTATAAAATGTTCCCTTAAAGATTCACGAATTTCTAGTATTTTCCGGCTCGTGCATTCATTTATATTTTACACTTCAATTCGATTTCTGTTTTATTCTTAAGCTCGTCACTAGACTTCGGATTTTTATGCATTTATGAAGAAATTAGTTGGGTGAAATATAAAACAGTGATAGATTCGAGAAATCTAAGAATATTGCTATGCTGTTTTCAATGTAAAAAATCTATTAAGGGATGAAGTGAATTTTTATTTAACTCCTGCTGTCCACAATCGTTGCAAAATATTTTTAATTTTTATAAAGATCAACAGACTACTCATCACACATGTGTGACGATCACGACTTTGCATATCACGGAAAACAAATCAAATTCATTTTGTGCACGCGTCATTGTGTAAAATTATTATAAATAACAGGATATTCGGAGAACTAATTTTACTGTGACAGTATTTTTGTCAGAGTTTACAAAAGGATACATTGCATTTAATGCAGAAATACAAATTTTTACAGTGGTTAAAAGCAATAGGTGAACTTTTACCCGGGGACATACGGGAGTCAAATATTTTAATGGGGTGTGTGGGATCCTATCTGAATAAGTAACGTTGAAGTTTTCCACCCACACGTGAAGTATTAGTATTTGTTTTTCGAAAGAAGATAGTTGAAGTGGTAATAGCTTCTCTTTCCACTCCTTCAAACTAGGAGTAGAGTGAAAAGCTATTATAACTTCAGCTATTCATTTACAGAAAACAAAAAACGATATAATAGTAGTAATATGGATTTCTAATTTCTAATTAAGAATAGGCAAAATTTACCATTTTTATCACAATAATATTTATCATAAAGTTAATATTCTGTTTTATTTTGCAGTCTTGATTACCGAGGACAATAAATGCAAATTTAAACCGGAACAGTAACCTATAGCAATACAGAGATGCGTCAGGTCGAGAGAATCAAGTCAAGTACACGTGCACTCGACGAATCAAAGATTCAAAGTCGATTTTCTCGAAAACAAAACATCATAAGAAGAAATTTTATTCGACATTTTCGACATGCTTTTTCATACATATATTTAGAATCATCTGGTTTCCGATTCTATCACCAGTTACCAAGCTTGATATACCCGTATGCATGTTATGTGACAGTAAATATTTTTTTAAACAACTTTTTTAAAACTACAGATTTTATCCATTTCAAATAAAACTAGTGAAATATATATACAAAACCGTGAAGACATTACTTTCATTTTGAGAATCTTCTTGCCTCATTTCGGTTTTATTAAAATTTTCAAGGGAAATAACACTTTCGTTTATTAACATCTGTTTTTGACAATGAACGTTTAATAAAAATTACACTCTGTATATTTAATAAAATTATGATTTTTAGGAAAA
Organism: Lasioglossum figueresi; assembly: GCA_028455805.1. NCBI lineage: Eukaryota > Metazoa > Arthropoda > Insecta > Hymenoptera > Halictidae > Lasioglossum > Lasioglossum figueresi. The sequence continues at coordinate 6,001,576 of CM052201.1, read as the reverse complement.
GTGGCAGATTTGATAGCAGCGCGTATAGTCATTTTTACGAGGTTTATTGGAATTTAGGTAACATTTCCATTGCCAGCATTCGTAATTTATATGTATGTATGTCTGGAGCCCTGAAAGTTCTAATGTTGAAAGCAAGACTGGTTGAGGCTACAGACCTAACTAACAATGACAGCATCTCTTCGATACCTTACTTTCCAATACTCCACGCAGCCACCCCAGGAGAATAACTGCCAGAAGTTCATTCTCAAGCGGCTACATGGCATAATCGAGATATTATTTTTCTCTGATATCTTATTCAAAGTGCCATCTCAGGTATTGTAAATACGATAAAGTAAGTACCTCAGAAATCCTTGAATTTTTCTGACATATCTAGATTAACAATAAAAATACACATATATGATATTATTTATAGTACGATAAATATCGGTAGACTGTAGAATTTTATGGATTTTATGACAAAAATAAGTATATTATTATGTTATTTCCAGCTTATTACGATTATTAACAAAAGTACATTTTTATTTATCTTCTATGTCTTATAATCAATGTAAACAATTTTCAGTTTGCATGAAAATTCAGTCTACTCATTAAATACACTGCAGGTCTTCCTAATTCATAACAATTTTCAGCAAAAGCATTAATAAAGTGATTAAAACGTTTCACAGTACTGTCCTCTTCAACTAAATGGATAGTAGAAGTTCCTATACACGTGATTCAAGTTTTTAGTCATAAACTTCTTTGTGCGTTATGAAGAAAGTATTACTTATAGAAACGTCTATAGAAGAGCAACAACCTATTATCTAATAACCTACTTTGCCTTTCTATGACCTAGAAAATTACAATAAAACTTATGTAAACCGAGTTCTTATAATATACCTGTCTTTCAGTTCAATCACGAATCTGTTAAAAGATCGTCTAGTACATTTCGTCAAATTTTGGGTATTGAATCACATTTCGTGACATTTGCGTCGCTAGGTTGCATAGCGGCAAAATTAAAAATAGCCCGGATGAACAGGTAAGTGTTTCAAATGATTCTGTGTCTGTCAACGGTGTGTATGATGTGTGTGACTAAATTGTAGTGGGGCAGTAGGTCAGAGCAGGGTAGTAGGCCAAGCAATGTAGCCTGTTGTCAGGTTGTTGTTCTCCCACGTACGTTTCTGGTACTTGTTTCCAGGGTATGAGAACAGATTGCAGTTAAAAGATTAAGCTTCGTCAGACATGTGTACACGTCGAAAATCACTTTGGCGTGTAAACTGCACCCTACACATGCCCCAAGTATGCTGAAACACTGTATGTATATTTTAAACATATTCGTAACGCTAATTTTTATAGTTTGTATTGATATTATTTTATAAACTGATTAACAGATACGAAATTTATAACTATTTTCCTATCGTTTCATGCCGGTGTGTCTCTGCAATTTCGATAGCAAAAAGATTTTAACAGCATAATTTTATGTTCCGTTATATTGAGGAGATAGTTAGACTTTGAAATTTATTCGATAAAATTGAAAAATGATTCAGCGTATCCGCGTGGAACGAAACAATGCATAGCATATGCTGGAAACATGAACACGAGGCGTAACTAAAATTTGATTCGCTAACAACTTTTATTTCTCTACTTTGAAATTTCAATCTGACAGTCTTCGAATTTAAATAATAATAAACTGTACGATTGATGCACTCCATAAGTTATTATACACCTTTGCATTTTTAAATATTGTACAGCGAATGTGTGTTTGCTTGTAGCAATGCTTTCGAAGGATAATGTAATCGAGAAGTTCAATATTTAGAATCTATTGCATTTCTATCAATTGCAAATGACATAGTCGACGATATTGTTTATGTAAAAAGAAATGTTCACTGTTTTTCTTACCTGTAACTTTCTTATTTTTTCTACATCAATGCAAAATACTTCGTGGGAGTTGTATAATTGATCAACTAATCGATAACGTTTCGATAACACAAAATCAAGATATAAAATGTTACCATTAATTAATTATTAATGTTCAAGTTTAGTTATTAATCGAATAACAGAGGACAACTATCACTTACTTTCACATAAAGATCGAAACAGCATGAAACTTCGATAATCAATGAATTTGCATGATTTAAGAGCTTAATGTAACACGTCAACAAGTTGGTCGTTGTAACATAAAATTTGAAAATAAAATATTTCATCTCTATTTAAATATTTCTTTTACCAAAAAAATCGTCACATCTAACAGCTATTCAACTGACGTGAAACATTGAAATGAAAATTTCAGTCTGACAAAGTTCTATCCGCAAACAAATTTTAATATATCATTGCATGCAAAATTGCTGCACCAACGGAACACGAAGTACTACAGTCGAGATTGATGTTTGAATGTCGCAGGAGGACATCCTCGATATTAACTCCTGCTCAATTTATGCAGGATCCACAAAGAGGCGTATCTGCATATTATCAATCGCATAATAAAATCACTCGTGTGACGTGCCGTTCACGTTTTCAATATACAACGTACTTTAACATAACGAAGAATAAACTTGTATATCCTATCAGTTTTTCGCATTATTTTTTACTTTACAATATAAGAATGTTCCAATGAAATAAGATTGATGTATATTCGTATTAGATAAACTTAGAATGACTATTATACGCTCAAATAAATCCCATCCTGACAATTTACAGTCCGAACTGATAAATATAGCAAATAACAAAATTAATCGATTTTATGCTATTTATGTTTTTCATTTTACAGTGAACTTGAATAAACAGTGAACTGAATAAATTTAGAATGATTATTATACGTTCAAATAAATCCCACCCTGACAATTTATAGTCCGAACTGATAAATATAGCAAATAACAAAATGAATCGATTTTATGCTATTTATGTTTTTCATTTTACAGTGAACTTGAATAAACAGTGACCTGAATTTTAGAATGATTATTATACGTTCAAATAAATCCCATCCTGACAATTTATAGTCCGATTTGATAAACAATCAACTTGAACATAATTTCCAACTAATAATTGAACAAAAATGCTCACCAACAAAAGAAAAACGCGGTCCAGTAATTAAGTAAATCTTTTTCAAAACCTCGTCACGCTTTGAGACGCTCTAAATCCCTAAAACTTGGCTACTATATCCTTGTAGACGTGTTCAAATTAAAAGTTGTACAACTACCTCAACTATTATATTACCTTCACTCTGCTGGACCAGATCAAATTATTCAACCCGCACGCGAATACCAGTAAAATATAATGAAAGGTAAGGTTTTATCATCATGTTTTATCACCTTCCAAAAATGTCAACGTGCTTTATCTAACCACGGGATATTTCAGATTTTTAAAGTTTCCCTGCGAAATCGCCTAGCAATCTACGTGTACCTTGAAGAAACAATTTCATTGCTATCTGAGAGACCTGCACGGCTGTTGCATACAAGGCTCAACAAAGTACACGTGACCATGAAGAAGTTTCATCGATCGAAAATAGAATATCGACACTAAGTCGAAGCGTTTGTTCGAAAGAAGGATATGTTTGGCACTCGTTTCACTTTGGAGGTACACTATACGACCTAGTAACACTATCAACCGTCAGCTCGGCAGGTTAACCCTGTAATGGTATCGTAGGGTCTCTCATGACCCTAGCAAAATTATCTATACACTGGTATTTTTTAACATTTCGATCATATACTCTCAATCTATACGCGTAACAGTGTTTTAGTAAATTTTCACAGAATTTTCAGGAAGTTGTGTAATGTATTATATGAGCTGTGATAAAAAACCAAACCGGACTCAGTTTCCTTGCAACAGCATCAGATATAGAATTTGATGGCTCTGCTTGTCACTTCTCTTTACCCTTGTGCATCAATCAATTTTCATCGAGCTGCGAATATTTCAACACGAAATGTTGCCAAAAAATGAAAAGAAACCAGAGTGTATTTCAAAAAGATTCTACCAATCGCTATGTGATAGCCTATTCTGCGTTAATATAGCAATTCGAACAGTTCTGCAACCCTTTAATTAGTTATTGAATATCATTTCCTTCGGCTATTCTTTTCTACACTTTTGGAGACGGGAAGAAGCTACAAGTAATAGGCTCCTTTTGTTTTTTCAAGCCGAATGTAAAATCGTAAACACGGACACAGCTCTTCTAAATTGTTTGTAGCACATACAATCGAGACATTCGCGGCTCGATGTCGGCAAATTGATGCACCAGGGTACAAAGAAATGATCGGTGAAGATCTTTAACTTTGAAACTGACAGAGTCCGATTTCTTGATCACAGCTCGTTGTCTGAAGAAACAAGAATACCATTTCAGGGTTATAGCGACCCGGAGCTTATCGCGAACTTTCAGAAGAACCACCAAGTCGAGGGAGGCTCGAACGAGCAAATCACGGAATGAAATCTTCAGCGTGGTTCTAGTACGGAAATCCGACGGCTGACTGGAGAATTCACAGACGTGCGCCTTTAATTTAAAGGCGCGGAACGTCTTTGGGCTCGCACGCTGCATGTGCGCGTCTCTCACTCTCTTTCTCTCTCGCTCTCTCGCTTTCTCTCTCTCTCGTTCTCTCTCACTCTGTTTCCTCGGACATGTTTGTGTGTGGTCGCGCACATATTCCTGGTACATATAAATCTGGAGAAGTGTTTTTTCGTGCTGAATACCGTACTGCAAGTGCTATCGACTATGGTCGCACCATCTCACCGGTTAATTGGCCAAACGCTATGGCCGCCACTTTTGCGAAAAAATGTAGGACGTTCGGCGAACTTCAAGCCTTGAAATGTGACCTCTCTTCCAAAACGCTGCCCCCTCTCGAAATAATGTCGGGTCTCTGCCTTCAAAACGCTGTGTAACCGATAGTTTAACCCTTATCTCTCCCTTGTGTCAATTTGACACAGTTTTCGCGGATACTGAATATACAGGATGCCTCGCGTTTTGCTGTGCAACGAAGCTTTTTACGAAAAAGTTTCTTGCATGCTGGTTTATTAAGTTACGAATATACTGCGAATCTTTATGCAAAATAAAAATCGCCCGAGTCAATTGAGAGACACGCGATATTATTAAAATTCTTTTAATAATTTTAGGATGTAGAAAATAATGAGATCATTCAATTTTAAAACACCGAAATTTTTAAAATGCCTTTAATAATTTTAGTAAGTAGAATACTCTTTGTAGTTTTGCATTTGGCCAAGCGTGAACCACGAAAAGAACTTTAATAAAAATAATTTATTACTTTGTAAAGGTTATTACGAATTTTCCGATAAAACATTACACATTAATGCAATAAAACATTAACCTACTGACATGAGATACGAGATAGAATCTCCTGAGACTGTTTGCATATTTCATCGTCACTATAGAGAACTGTTGTCCCTGGAGTTCTACCCTAAATAGCTTAGGCATACCTTGATAATGTTGCAAACTACAAATCAAACTTTGAAAATACATGTATAGTTTATCTTGAATTTTAGAAAATCTTATTACATTGGAGAATTCGTAACAAGTGATATATTATTACAATAAATTATAATATTATAATGAAGAATATTAAAATAAATTTTGCCAATTATATTGAACGTGAAAGATAGATCGATTCTATAAGATATTCTACCAGTAATAATAAATAAAATAAAATAATTGTATTTCCATGATTAATCGTCATAATTATTTGGAGCTTGTGTCACCTGAATATTTTTGTCGGCACTAATGATCCTTACGTATCTCTTAGTTCTTTGACTTATAATTAATTTGATTTAATTAATCACCTTGTAATGAACGTTTTTAAAATAGGAGTACGTGAATTACTTTCTTTTAATGAAGCACCCAGAGTGTCGCGACTTGGCACCGATTTGTGATAGATTTCTCGACCAATTAAATTATGCTATCTCTATACTTTGTTCTATTTTACGACGGTAACAAATTAATAACGTGTGAGCATTACTTTAGTGTTACTAAACGGCGAGAATGAGTTCAATAGTTCACTAAAATTGCCTTCGGCTTGATCTGGTATCTGATTATCCATTCAAAGGGTCAGAGTTCATCTATTCAAGATGCCAACGTCTCGTTTAAAAAATAGACGATGGATAAATGTAAGGGCTAAAAATATTTTCATCTGCTACGTTTTTCATAATATTGAATTTAAAGATTTATCTATCTGTATCCATTTATAGATTTGTATACACATATGTATACGAAAAAGAAACTATATATAATAGACAGACATGTTAATGAAACTCTTTTCAATAGTACGAGTATTTAGAAGAATTTTAACTCTTTCTTGAGAAACCAAATAAACTATGAATTAAACCGTATATTTTTAACATTTATGTGTAATTATATATTAGTTACATCTCCTCTATACGATTGATATTGTCATTTATTAAGGCACGGTCAAGATTAATTTCATATTGTTAATTTAAAAAATCAAATAATCAATTAATTGTATATTGTTATATAAAATTATTTTTAACATCTCGTGTGATGACGATAAATCGTGTAGGTTTATTGGTAAACAAAGAATAATGGAAGAAGAAGTTGTATAATATAGAAATCTATTTCCCTATGACCTCGTTTTTATACTATCTCGGAAATGCACCTGCAAGCTGTTACTGCAGCGCCGCTTTAAATGGAATCGTATATTCTTTTTACACGTTGGTTTTCACCACGACCATTGCCTAACAATTTGTGCAAGTTCAATGTTATAGATAGACTGAATGTTTACTAAGAAAATTCTATTTTTCATTGAATTCTGTCTACGATTATAATTCTAATTATATGCATAGTTCAGCTAAGTGTAAAGAAAGTTAATTAAATGTAAACACCATGAGAAATCCTTTCATATTACGGTATGATAAATTAAACCCTATCGTGTGATATATTAAATATTATCTATGGGAGCTGAATTAACAGCAAACACCCAAATGAATGGCAAGTCTAAAATTAATTTATAAAAACAAACAGAAATTTTGATGAAAAAATGTGTTCTCCTATATTGTGCAACGTGTTTGAAAATGTTATTTCATGAAAAAACAAAGTGCCAATAGAAATGTCGGGGAACAAAATGAATATAAAGGGTTGCGCCCACACTTCTGACAAGAGACACTGCCCAAATGAGGTACGCCAATTTTTATAAACTTTTAGTACGATATACAACTCGGAAAAATATTTTTAATATTAACCAATCACATAGTTTCTTTGATAGGTTAATGTCTCACGTAGGTCATCTGAATCATAAGTAGACTACGGATTTTATTTATCTATAAGAAAATGAGTACGCAAAATTTAAAACAGAATGATTAAAAGAATTTAACCCCATTGAGCATGAGGATTTTTTATAAGACCGAGAATATTTTCCTCAAGAGTTAGATCATATACCAAAGAATCGACATTTCCATTTGCAAGAATGTACGCCTCGGTTTTGTTAAGGAGTTGTTAACGAAAAACACGGATCAGAGCACGGCCACGGCGCGCGATGGCGAGGAGAGTTCGAATCGAAGGCAGATTTCGCTGAGCGTAGCGTTGGTGTCGCGTCGCGGTGAAACAATGAACAAAAGAAGGAACAGAAATTGATTTAATTTGAACTCACTTATGCAGCCGTGAATTGTTGCAGGCGTAATTGCTGTTTCGAAATGTGTGACACTGAGCCATTCGGAACAACCGTGAGCTTCGACTTGACGCGTCTTTAGAAATGTTCACTGTACCGCGGTTCGAACGACACTGACTGTACGCATGATTTTTCTAAATAAGGTATGAAAGGCATTACGCGCGTTGAATGAAGCAGTGATCAGACAAAAAACAGGACACGAGGCGACCGCTGTACGACTAGAATTTATGGCATCACGTGTTTCGGCTTTCCTGCAGATTGGTACGTAGGGTCGATACGTAACTGTTCGAAAAAAAATGTTTTTCTCCATTGTCCTATTGTACCTCCGGTAAGAAAATTTCTAAAAGGACAGACGATGTTTTGCAATGTGATTGCCATATATTCGAGTTTTACAGCGGTCCCTCTCGTGTCCTTTTTTTTGTCTGACTTCCCCGCCGTTCGACATGCGTAATACCCCTCCCCTCCTCCCGCCACATTCAAAATCAATGTCGTTCGAACCGTGGTAGAGAGAACATCTCTAAAGACGTGTCAATTCGAAGCTCGCGGGTGTTATCTACCACTAGTTGTGCAGGTCGTTGACCTGACCATACGCCCCATAGCGTCTCTGTGCAGTTCGTTTCCGAATGGCACAGAGACACACATTTGGTAGCAGCAACTGCATTCACGGCTGAATAAACGAGTCCTAATTACAGTGGGTATAATTAAAATAGAATAACTTTTTTATAATTGTACCAAACGACTTGATTTTTTATAACCAATTAAAAGCATTGGTTTACGAAATGATATGCAAATAAGATTTACATGCAAAAATAAAAAAGGCATTTTTTAAAACTTTTTTATTTGGGTCCTTAAAGAAAATTTAAAATATACGTTTTGTAGAACTATAGTAGTCGCACACATGCTGAAAACTTCATCGAAATCGATTAACATACACACGAGCTGCAAACTGTTAAAAATGGTGAAAATCGTAGTTTTACACAACTTCTGATCAGTTTCTGCTTCAAATCGTTTTTTCCTGCGTCCACAGATTTCGACGACATTTTCAGTACGTGCATAACTAACATAGATCTATAAAACATATATTTTAAATTTTCATTAAGGACCCAAATAAAAAAGTTTTAAAAAATGCCTTTTTCATTTTTGAATGTAACTTTGTAAATTATAATTTTTGGAAAATTTTTTTTGCATACATTTCTTAAACCAATGCTTCTAATTGGTTATAAAAAATCAGGTCGTTTAGTACAATTATAAAAACGTTATTCTGTTTTAAAAGGCGTACCAATACTTTTTACACCCACTGTAAATCAGTTTCTGCTCCTTCTCTTGTTCACTGCTTCACCGCGGCGTGACGCCAACGCTTCGCTCAGCTCCGGACTCCCCCCCGAACACGTTCCATAGTCGCGTCCGTGTTTTTTTGACATTTCATTTTTGCAAATCAGAATGTCGTTTCAAATGATCTCAGGAACCGCCCCGTTTCAAAGAACTAGAACATTTTTGGGAGACTTGTACTCCGCAACATATACTGCAAAATCCGCAATCTAGTTACGAGACAAGAAATTGAATTGTATATTTTTAACTTACCCATGTCGTCTATAATCGGTGCCATCCTCAACGTGACACCAACCAACAGCAAAGACATGGCAAGAAGGAGGCAAGCAGTCGCGACGATCGTCCACCGTGCACGCGGGGGTAGTTCGTCAGGATCGACGAACTCTTCGCGGGGAATCGTTTTGGTAACTTTACGCCGTTTCCGTTTTCGCTTCTTCCGCGGCTGATGATACTTCTCTCGAGCTTTCTCGTGTTTCTCGATGCCGCTCAAGATTTTTTCTTCTTCTAACTTGTCCGCTACGTTTAACGCCACGTAGTTTTCATCGTTGTAGTGGATCTTTCTGCGCAGACAGATACCACAAATTCAAAGCATAACAATTGCAGCATAAACAGGCAACATTATATCTTACACGTTCTTATATTTATCAGGGTGTTCCTCTTGGGTCCCATGGAAATCACCGACACAGGTTTCGTCGACACAGTTTTCACCGACAATATTTCACCGACTCCAGATTTGACCGACAATAACTTTTACCGACAATAACTTTGACCGACAACGATTCTGTCCGACAACGATTTTAGTCCACGACAGTAATATTCGATATTAACATCGTTTGACAACAACGTTAGCAGACTATATCTAATTCTTCTTATAGTGTAATAATTATATTTTTATACAAAAGTAAAAGTGTCAGTGTAGAATAGTTAAAGGAAAAGAATGTCAGCACCATCTTTAGAAACGATGTTACTATCGGATAATACTGTCGTCAACTAAAATTGTTGTCGGTTAAATTCGTCGACGGTCATTTTTAAAATTAAAATTCAGAAGGGACGAACCAAACTCCAGGAGTGGATTGTACACAGGAAAATGATGTAAAAAAATCTCATATGTTCTTATCCGATTTTAATTTTGTTTTTTGTTTTTCATTTTTATTTTTTCAATCAGGAGAGCAACAGCCGCCCTTCGTAGACGAAACCGAAAATGTTTAGAGATCAATGGCTGTATTTTCGAACATTTATTAAAATAAGACTATAATAACCAAAATGTTAATGTATGAAATTTTGTTTAATTGTAATCACGCTATAAAATAAAAACAAATGAAAATCGAATAAGAACATATGAGTTTTTTTACGTTATTTTCCTGTGTACGTATATGATTCCTCCTCTATTAAAATCATTGAGGGAAGAAATAACATTCACTTTAGTTTCTATTCCTTGCAACGATACAGACAATTTTTATTTTGCATAAAGATCCGCAGTCTATTTATAACCTAGAAACTACACACGGTTGCACTTTTCCTTGCGTAATCAGAAATTTTTGCCTTTCTCCTATAAATTTTTACCTTTTTCCTATGTTATCCAGTAGATTTGAACGAGGAGACGTAAGAAATCCAAGTTTCGATCCTGCAGGATCAATGATCATAAATGTTTAAAGATGAGAAATTTCCAGTGTTTTTCACAACCCTTTATTGTTGTTTTATTGTCTTTTAAAAGACTCATTTTTGTCGAACTCTGTGATACTGTTAATTTTTTCCCACTCTTTTTTCGGGTTAAATTTTTTCCAAAATGCTTCAATTGTTATATAAAAATTATGTGAATATTAAGTTTGTATTGTTACGGTAACATTACATGGAAAAAATAATGCATTTTGGAGACACACGAACGTAAAATAATATTTATAGTTACAAGCAAATCGAGGTTTGGATCGACCTTATATAAAAGTGTGTCAGACAAAATGGTTCGGTAAAACATCCGCTAAGGTATTCATAATATATGTAGGTCAGGTTGCATTTATAAGTGATACATCTTTCAGCGAAAATAAAATAACAAAAATGATATACATTTGCCAGTAATGTTGTATGCATATTTTAGTTCGTAATTTTATGGATTCTTCTTTGTCAGTTCTGAATTATTACAATAGATGGACAACGATATTTCGAATTTTTATTTTAGTTTTTAAAAATGAATATTATTTAGGGCGTAGTAAGTAGGCCGAATATATAAGGGGGGAAAAACTTCGATGCAACGATAAAGATACAGAGAAGGAAAGTATAGCAAAAATATCAGAAATACAATTTAAAAAAGACAGACAATTATTTACACACACAAAAGGGTGCATATATTTAAATTTCCTTCTATAAATAAATTATCCTTTTATAAATAATTCATAGGACTTCATAATCTTTTATTGTCTTCGAGGATCTTGTGTAAGTAGTATAACTCGCTAATAAAGCAGCCATTAAAAATTGTTTTCTATAATAAAAGAAAACGGAAACAATAACCGTGTATTCCTGTTTCTGCAAGTTTATAATATATCTGAAAAAAAAAATTTTCTCTAATAATAAATTGGTACAACTGAAAATTATAAAATTTATTTTGTATATAATACTAAAACCATTGCAAAAAAGAAAGAAAGAAAGATTTAAATCTTTGTTAATATCTTCCTTTTCAGTGCATTTCGTATCTCAATAAATACTACATATTTATAAATAATCTTAATACTACTTCGAGCTGCATTGAATAAATGTGTATAATAAATGATCGTGTACTCTCTTAAATATCACGACTGTTAATCATATTTTACATGCATACAGAATTGAATCAGAAAATATCCTGCTTGAATCAAGATATTTATCAGAAATACTACAGAAAAACGTGTAGGAAATCAATCACTGTCAAGTTACCAACCATAGAAAATATTAATAGTTCCGACACCCTTGATGTACGTTTAACAAGAAGTTTAGTGCATGTACAGAATTGCCCATTAGAATTTGTTCCACCTGTTGCCGAATATGCTATATGTATATCTGTATACCATCCTTCATTATGTATAGTCATTAGGGAACACATGTATATGCATACATTAGATATAGATTTCCTTCTTTTTCCGAGAAATTATGATCGATAAAGAAATAATCACGGTAGCCGTAGAATAAATCGTAGTGTAAGGGGTTATACATGATTTTCAATGACCTCATGTAACAAAAAGGAATTGACAAATCTTCTATTAATTAATAATCCCAGAAAAATAATTAAATTACGCTGCAGGGGTTATTTTTGGTTAAAAATTCTAAGTATATTTTTCAATAGCGGTAACAATTGTAGTAGTGAACAAAAATAACCCCTGCAGCGTAATTTAATCATTCTTTTGCTTAGTCATTGAGCATAGGTATTGAGAATCATATTAACCCCTAACAGTACGATTTATTCTACGTTTACCGTGATCAGAACTTCTTTTTATCGATCATAATTTTTTAAGTTAGAAATCTGAAGCTGTGAATTGCAGATATGTAAAAACTATGAAATAACCAGATGGGCAATTACTGTGCATGTATATTATACAGGAAATAAATACAGAAATTAATTGACAACGTACTTAGCTTATTATTTACATCGTATTGTTCAACAATGTGTTTAATATACTATAATTATTTTAATATACTTAATATTAACAACTTCCTGACAGAGTCTACTGCTTCACAACAATACTAAGATGCCGGAATATTCGATTCGTTAAATGTCCATAATAGGACAACGGTTTAAGAGATTTCTTCCTTTTAAAAACCGACCTGGAAAATAACTATCAGGGCGTAGTGCTGTTGGTCACAGAAGGAAAAATAAGTACGTCGACGTGGTACAGAAATGCATATATTATGTTAATTCTACAGCTTTCAGGGGGTAAGCCATGTGGCAAATAAATTTTTCATTTTGGACTGCAAACGGAAATTTCAAAAATGAAAAAGAGAATTTTCAACTTCTAAAAATCACTAATCCACTTTTTTTAAAAACCACATAAGTCGACGTATAAAATATCAATAGAAAATTTGAGCAAAGTCCATTTCATTCTGTAAACGTTTTAAAAAATATAGCTTTGAAAGATAAGAGTGTTTGAAATGGTTTAAAATTAATCGGTTTTCTGGCTTGTTTTAATAAAGAAATTATTACAAACATTGGAACGAAAGTGATTAAATAACTAAACTCTTTGTTTGATAGCAATCGAGGAAAGCGAATTAATTCGTTCTTTGTATTCCTCTTCATCTTTGGACTATGTATATATTCTTCGTTATCTTAATTAACTAATTAATTCTTAGTAAGAGTCTTAATTACCCGAATGCAATCTAGTAAAGTATGTTTGATAAAGGCTGATGGATAAGGGTGGTACAATGGTTTTTCGGTTATTTCGAAACTGTTGGCATGTAATGTGGCAGAAGCTGGTAATACAATTATCTGTGTTACTACGACGCTGTACAGGGGCTTCACCGACAAAAAGCAGAGCCATAATTCTAGGTCTTTGCTGTACGTAAAATCTCACGATACGTTAATCCTTACTATTCCGAACATTCTCCGATGCCATCAGCAACCCCAATTGTTACACCGGAATTCTACAAATCCAAAAATTTTATTCTACGAAGAGAAAGTTGAAATCGCAAGCGACTTTAATTATTTATTTGACTGTTCTTATTGATCTATTCTAATATAAACTAAAATAGTATTGCTATTATAACCAGTGAACGCGATTTTATAACATTTTTCAATAGGATTCATTTAAAATGTCAACCGTGGAACTTTTTTAAAATATATCCTCATATGTATTAAAAGCAAAAGTTTTAATTTGTATAAAAGTAATAAAATATAAAAATGTTTCTGCAACGGGGACAAATAGAATGTTCATCAATATCAAAAAAGGTTTTCAAATGTTATTGAATACACAGTTTAATTCTGATAGTTAAATTATATTGCTCCGATAAAACCTGTTTAAATGAAATAATTTAATTTTATGGAACGTTTCTTTAGAATATCAATTTATATTGCTCCGTAACGACCACGTTCCGGGAGATTGATTGATTGATAAGTTGCATAATTCCCGGTAGATCCCGCGATCCTCTTTTGTCAGTATCCGCGAGCTAAATTGCACAGTGCTGCGAATTGTAATTGCTTCGCGCGACCGCCAGAGGACCACACACCTTCTGCGGATTCTCGTGGGGATCATGATGATAACGTTGTTCAATTAAAGTTTGTATTTTGAGAGAAGGTGCCCGAGGCGAACTGAAGCTCTTAGTATACGGGGAATTCGGCTACCATATTATGAAACATAACATAGCACCTCCTTTTCTCTTCAGGCACAAACCTGGCTCGTATTCAGTGACCCGATAAAACAGATTCCTTCGTTTACCTGACGAGATGAAGTTTCTATAGAGCGTTTTCCGTTTGCAAAATAATCAATCGCATAAAGTTTATTTTTTTCTTTTTTTATCAATAAATATTGACCTAGTCGAGTCAATTAAGATTTTCGTTTGATCAATTACTTTTGCAACGTGAAAACATTCAATCTAATAATTACACTGCAGATCCTTATGCGAAATAAAAATGGCTTCCACTCATTACAGGACGCGGAAGCTAAACATGAATTTATGTCTTCGTGCACTTACGTTGGAAACGTGCACATGTAAATAACCGTTGACACCTGAAAATACTATTTGTCACAATGCATTGTTCGGCATTATATAAATCACGTGCGCACGTGTTCGATTCTTATTTTTCGTCTATCCGATAGCGAACTTCGAAGAAATACGAGTTTATTTTGTGGAGTAAAACTCCATTTATTCGAACTCTGTTTGCTGGAAACATAGCTTGTTTTTCGAAACAGAAGACTTGAACTACACCGATCCACAGTGGTCCAGTTCAAAGGATTGTTAGCGACGTTGAAATATAACTTTTAAACAACAAGAGACGTCAGAATGAAACTTACGCTACAAGCTATTTGCAAAAAGATGCTTTTGATGAAATGTTGATTATTTTACAAAATGTTCTAAAGCTTTTGTCACAGGTCAGTATGCGATGATTACCATAATTGTCCCCTATCTCCTGTTGCATGTAATTTAACCTGGAGTAATTACAGAGGTGGGCATTATTTGGCGAAACAAATATTTCAAATACTACTTAATATTTTAGATTTTATTTTGCTTAAAGAAAATAGTATTTTAAATAACATATACAATTTCGAAAATAAAATATGTCTATTTGAACAATCTGAACCTCAAAATAAAATATTTCTATTTCAACAATTTGATCCACAAAATAAAATATTTCTATTTTAACAATGTGAAACACGAAATAAAATATTTTACTTTTTGCATTGTTATAATACTCTGCGAAACCGCGTAAACATACAGTCTATCTTATCGTTAAGAAACGATTTACACTCATAAATGTATATAAAAGTACATGTATGTAAATATTGAATTCGAACCATTATTTTCAGCTATAATATTTAAAATTGTTTTCAATTATTATTATTGTTTTAAATTATTTTCAATATTCTTCAAATAAAATACTACTTTCAAATACTATTTTCAAAAATTACTGCCTCAAATAAATTATTTTATTTTCAAAGTTGTATACTTATTATTTATTATTTATTATTTTCTATTTAAAATACTATTTTCCCAGCTCTGAGTAATTAGACTCCTGTAGATAGTTATTATCTAGAATCTAGAACAACAGATCCCTTCTTTTGATAAACGGGCTATAATTTACTTGCACTATCCAATTTATTGATTATATGAACGAGGTTTGAAGTAAAAAATTAAGTTTAAATATGTTATAATTTATTTTTATACGTCCCAGATAATACAGTAACTTCAGTATTTTCTACCTATAATGCATTTTGAAATACATGTCACACCTACGATTAACATTGCAATGTTATTAAATATCTTTCCATTACAAAACATTACGTGATATGTTTTTCTATCGTAATGCTATATGCATATTGATCATTTATTACATGAGTATTAACCCTTTGCACTCATTTGTCGAGTGTGACTCGACTTCGGAGAAAGGAAAATGTAAATAAAACGTGTTTTCATATGTATTTGGTTCTTCCTTCATGTATTTAAATTGTATTTTTTAGTTAAAACCAAATATTAGTTCCATAAATGTACGTTACAAAAAAATTTGAGAGCTATATTTAATATAATTAGTAAAAAAAATTGTTTTAAATAAGTAGGAGTCAAGGAACTGTTCTTTAAAGTAAATTTCAAATGAAACACTTAAAATAGCAGGGAGTTTTTGGCAACAAAATTCATATTAATTCGAAATGCAAAGGGTTAAATGAGAACAGCTAGTTTCCCATGATCCTGTGTAGAACAACTATCTTCGAACAGCTAAATACAAACAGGAAACAATTATGGCCGGACAGCGTTAGACCTGGTAGACCTCCGAGTTCAAAAAGTTTTCAACCAGGACCACGGTTGCTGAAAGTTTCCCATGCAAACAGTTGAAAACGTGACCTAAACAGTCAGCGGTGTTACCTATTTAAAGTTCGTGGAAACGTTAATCTTTTACGATAGTATTTGCTTGTTAAATTCATGATACGGTAGTACCGCGATTATCTATACTAAACAGTGGAAAATGAGTGTTTATATTAAAAATCGGAGGTCAAAGTTTCAAGAAGATTTATGTTAAATATATTTCTTGTAATCGTTTCGTTCGTTTAATCGAATACTTACGATTAGACTGCGGATCTTTATGCATTTATAGGAAAATTTAAAGAATTGAAGACATCAATATATGATTTCTCTTATATTAGAAGCATTAAGGGAAGAAATAACATTCAATTTAGTTTCTATTTCTTGCAATCGATGCAGAAAGATCCGCAGTCTAGTTACGATTGTTAATGTGACTCAATGCAAAGAAAAGGTCTAAAAGTCGTGTATAATTTCATATATTTTAGAACGACCTTATTACTCGGAGAACTCCCACATCAGTTTAGTTTACACGGCCGAATAAACGATCGCGGAAGAATTAGTGGACCATTATTAACAAAATGATCCGGTTATCCGATCCGTCTTATCCACAGGATAAATGGAGTCTCGTACTGTATTGATGTTCACCAGCAACGAGCAGGAAGCACGAACCGAACTTGCGCGACGATGCTTTGTTCGATGGTAAATGAGCCGTTGCGATAAATCGTGCACCGTGTAAAAGAGCCTTTAGATTATCGTATATCAGTGACCGCATGTAATTGATACAGACAACTCCGATTTTGCATAAAGATCCGCAGTCTAACGATTACGACCTGATCCTTTAAAATTGCAGCTGCATAAGATTAATAGGTTTGATCTCCCCCTCTGAAATCAGAACAATCAATAATCCTACTTGGCACTTGTAAATTCTACGCATTTGGCGTGGACACGTATTCGTCGAATTCGTTTCGAAAAGCTAAACTCGCACTGTCGAAACCCGTGGCTAACCATAAGTTATCTATTATACAACAGCCATGAATAATTAGCAGCATTGAAACTATGCAATTTCCTATGTATTATATGAATGTCCCAGTTATCCGAGCCATCCGATTCCCAACGGATTTAGGTTAATGAAGTCCCACTGTATACGAAACATGCAGTGAACTTCACGATTCACGTTGATATTTTGAATTATTTTATTTTAATCATATTCTCAAAGACAAGATCCTTGCACACATCCTTGAAAACAACTGTTTTCGAAATTTTCTGTATTAACTGCAACAAATAAGAGCCGCTTAGCAATGGTCTCTTTTTTAATAATTTCAGTAAATCGAATATATTTCTAATATAATAATTGATACTCTTCAGTTTTTTCGAGAAATCTTTCTCCTGTTTCAAACTGCAGCTACACATCTTTGTCAGAAATGCATAAAATCTGCGGTCTAAATTGACAAGACATTAAATTCCTTCGGGCGTTATGATGTTTTCTCTTCTGCAATTCCAACCGACGCGACGCGGCGACTATTAACGTTAGAATGAGTTTCATTACAATTCTGAACACGCTTTGTTCGCCGTGCAATCCTAGCATGACCCTATATTGGGTGAACATCCACCGAAGACACTGACGCGCATCCATGCACGGAGATGACCCAGTTCTTTGAATCATTGCTCTTACGCGAAAATCGAATTCCTTTCTTTGCAAACACGATTATCGATGTCTCTTTACAGCTTCACAACAGTACACGTCGCGATCTCGTAACAATTAGTATACATTTCAGCAGTCCTGGTGAAAATTGATAGAAAAAACATCGTAACTACTGTTTCGAATAATCCTTATTCTAACAATCAAATAAAACAATATTTTAAGAACTGCATTGTAATCAAGATATTTTTTAATGATCCCAAGGATAAGGACAGTTTAATCCTGACGACTTAAGGTGTCATTAAAAATTACCATAACACCACAATGTTCACGTTACTAAATTTGTTAATACAGTAAACCCCTGAATAACGCAATTCAAAATCTGTTTTAAAAAATTGTATATATGTATGTTTTATACATACATTTATTGTTATTAAATACTGAACGTTTACTGCCACAGAAGATACATACATACAATCATTTTAAAAAGATTTTTGATCGTGTTGTACAGGGGTTTACTGTATTTTATAAATTGTTAAAAAATTAAATGCGGTATGAATGCCAGTTTCCGTCATTTACAAAATATTCCAAGTTCGATACAATTTGTGGGTTTCGGAACTAATAGTATAATTTCGAGTTGCAGGCTTAATAATTGATGAAAGGTATACCACAATTCCCGTAGGGTTCCTTGTCAACCTTATCAGCCGTAAACAAGGTGTTCAATCAGTCTACTAACGACGGAATAATTTCCAATGAGCACGTTGTACATACATAATAAACAGTCTGCAGATTTTATGCATTTATAATTAAAATGAGTGCATCAAGTGCAAGACAGTAGAAACAATTAAAAAATTCTAAAACACTGTTGTGTCATTTCCAATTCATTAAAATCATTAACCAGGTGCAAAGTGCAAATTTTACTCGTTTTTTTAGATGGAATCCCACCTTTTGTTTTTACATTAATTCCTCTTGCCGTTCTGAACAAAAAGCTGTTAGGATGCTATGTGAAAAAATTAATATTTAAATTAAAATTAATTTCGTGGGACATTTCAAATTTTATTGAATAATAACATTCTTTTTTGTTCAGAATGACACGAGAAATAAATTGCTGTAAAAAATGTATAAGGTTCCATTTAAAAAAACGAGTGCAATTGCACTTTGTAACTGCACCGCCGTACTTCTGGAAAAATTCGCACTACTTGATGGCAGAACTTGTTAAACAATGTGAAATTTTCCTCTAAAATTTTGTTCTGGCCTAGTTACTGGATCCACCCTGTATAACTATTGTAGGAAATATAGGAATATAATAAATATAAAGTTTCTTCTTCGATGAAGAAGTGATAAGCAACAATGAAGACGACTGTAAAAAAAATCGTAGTGCAAGGGGTTAAGAAGTCAATATTTATAGTGAACCACAGTAATGTTCGGACACTTTTAAGAGGACGATAAAATTTTTTTAATATCAGATCATACGCTTAGATTTTTGTTTTGAGAAGTTAGAACAATTAATTTACAACATGACGTGAAAAAGAAATTTTGAAAAAATTGCAATTGGTCGGAATTACAAAGAGTATTATAATTATCTTGTAGTAAACTAATTGCTCTAACTTCTCAAGAAATATCCAAATAGATATGATCCGATATTAAAAAAGTTATCGTTCTTTTAAAAGTGTCCGAATATTACTGTGGTTCACTATAGTTTCTGTATCATGAAATCAATGCAGACAATTTTTCTTTGGTATGAAAATCCGCAGTCTAATAATAAGGATTACTTACAATTGAGCTGTACTTTCGGATAAGCAGTAGGCACTTTGGTGCAACTGCGGATATTCGCAGGAATCGCTGAAAGCCTCCCGAGTCCTTTCGAAATTGATCAGTGCGAGATTTTGATCGCCGTCCAGTCCGAAGAGCTCGAATCGAGAATTGAGACCAGTTTGAACGTCTCTCGAATGTTTGCGTTTCTTTTTCGGACGCCGTGGACTTTCCGATGCTCTTCGTCTTGCTTTATCTGCAACAATGTATACATAAAATTCTTTCTCTGCTAACTGCGGGTACCATAAATATACACATCAAATTCTTTCTCCGCTAACTGCGGATACTATAAATATACACGTAAAACTCTTTTTCCGGAATTTGCAAATATTTCGCTACAAACTCTATTTCTAAAAGCTCACCATCTGCAACGCGAGAAATAATATAAATGTCATAATACAGTATTTTGCTTAACAGTCGTAATACAGGTCTGTGCCTAATAGGCACAAACACACGCGAAATCAAATCACGTCGAAGTCAGACAGTGACAAAGGGATTTCATTAACTCCAGAATAGTCGCGAACAACTAATTTCAGTGCGTGGCAAAACTGATTTAACAAAATTCAAATTTGATTTGACGTATAGTTGACATTAACAGTATACAATATGTATACTCTATAGTAATAAGATTGAATTTATTCGGATGTCCCAGGATTTTTATTATAATATATGTATATGTGCTCGAATAAAGAAGTTTATTTCAAAATTGTTTTTGAAAACATTCGTATAATTACAATAACTGTGAGAAATCAGAAGCAAGTCGTTCTGACCCATCTGGCAGGTCTAGTGTTAAATGAACATTTAGAAATATTAACTTCAATAACCTAATGTTCTATGATAAATAAGATTTTAACAGCTAACTTGCGAGCAGTCACTGTTACAAATTTATGAGTATCTTCCATCAAAATATTCATCACGTTCAAGGTGGAGATATGGGGTGTTGAAGCGATATACGCGTTTCGGAAGCTAAGCAGAAGTACCCTAGAACACCATCATCAGTCGCTTGCGGCCATATCACGAGTCCACTAGAATACACAATTGCTATTGAGGTGCGAATCTGAGACTATCTATTTTTAAATTAAATTTTATACGATCTATTACCATAATTTTTTACTTAATCTTCATGAAAATCAATTATTATTGCAATCTATTTAAGCAAACCAAACTTCGTTAGAGTCTATAAGGTATAAGAACAATAGAATATTGTGTTACTACAATTTGTTAGTTATTTATCATAGTGAACGCACAAATGCTCAAAACGGGCGCAATATGCACCGGGTTTAGGTTAAGTAATTGCAACCGGTTCTTGACAAAGTGTAGCACAAGAGATTCATCTGTAACTACCGAAGTTGCAAGCGTAGTGCTATAGATGCATACATGCATTCGCAAGTTACACATATGATAAGGGACACATATATGGATCGGCACACATTACAGCCTATTGGTTATACAGACGAACATTGATGCCCATAATCTCAATAGACACGCATGTAAGCGAAGCTCATCTAGCACATTTCATCTGGGAATGACAGGCGCAATTACTTATGAGAAACATCATCCCCAACTCGAAGTCGTCGATTATAATGAAACATGGCACATGTGCAGAGCATCGGGTAATATTTGACATACATTTTTTCATAGATGTATTCGTAGTTATATCTGAAAAGTAGTTTCCAAATATTTCATAAAATGAGATACAATGAAGGTAGAAATTGAATTCGATAATTGCTTATCTCTTTGTAAGACATTAACCCTTTGCACTACGAATTATTTTTCAATTTTATTGCCAACAACTTCCTACTATTTTAAGTATTTTATTTGAAGTTTATTTCAAATGACAGTTCCTTGACTGCTACTTATTTTAAACAATTTTGTTTACTAATTATATGTTTGTAGTAATTTATATTTGTGGAACTTATATTTGTTTTTAACTAAAAAATTAAGAATTGAATAAAAGAAGAACCAAATGATGTCGAGTCAGACTCGACAAAGGAGTGCAAAGGGTTAAAGTGATTCTTGATTTTAAAAAGAGATTCTCTTGCTTTTTCTTCGTCCGATACGCCAAACATTATAGGTTATGCTTTGATAGATTTTCATATTTATAAAAAATTATTTATAATGATAAATATCTTAAGCAGTTGGATGTTGGATTATCAATAAGTTATCAGCACAATGAACTTATTGTTCGTTGTCAAGAATGAATCAACGATCTCAGAATCGTTTCTAATCAACAGAGATTAATTATCGATGAAACGATCTCGGAATGGTTTCTAAACAGAGATTTCAAAGTATCCCACTTGATACGTTGTTTCAAGAGCCACACTGTGGGGGCCTAACCTATACAGTCTGAAGATATGAGGGGACCCTGTTTCCTTTTTAGGTTCCAACGATTTTCCTCTAAGGGTCAGTCGAAGCTAAGATTTCGTACAGTAAAGAGCTTCCTCTCGCGTCGTGAAATAAAGACTTATTTTATTTTATAAATACCAGTGTGCATTAATTAACGCCCATATCCAATATACTATGTACAGTAGGCAACTGTCCGAATTAAAAATTTAGAATGAGTCACTTTACCCTGCACTAAGCTTGCACTAAATGCGTGCATTTCTGGTGCCCTCGATCTTGCACTGAAGTGCCATTAACGCGTCATAGATCTCGAGACGACACGGCCGTTGAAAGATCTGATAGGGATAAGGTCTTTGTGGGTACAATCCTCTTGCAAATCCATACCGGACCTCCATCTTGCTCACGACTTAGAGAGCACAAGAGTCACACCAACCTTGAACCATTTATTACTGTCTGTCTTACTTGCGACGAGCGTTGTAATTATTCCTGAAGATATTGAAAGTAAAAAAGTATTACTGAAAGGACTATGAAAAGAAACAGAAATGCCGAATGAGTTGACGATTTCTCCTTTTCACATTCGTATAACCTACACGTAACATGGCCGCCGGCGTGCTCTATCCCTTGTAGCAATACACATATACATACAGTGGGTGAAAAGAAGATTCAGAGCTTTAAGGATACATAGTGCTTGCGATGTAAGTATCAAAATGGAATACATCATACGCGATAAAACGTGAAATTCGAAAAAACAATCTTTTAGTGTTTCCTCTGCTCTCGTGTAATTGCAGAATTGTTTGCTTAAATGTATTTGTTAAGACTCAATTGACATTTGTTTGTTTACAATCAGCGGATCTATTAGAAGAGATTAGAACTATATTTTTACATATATAATAATTTATAATAATTAATAATTTCTTTTAATAGTACCAAATTGTACAATTTAATTATTACAATCTCTTGAATAAATAAAAGTTTCTTCGGCAGGGCTGTCTTCTCAAGACAATAATAATTAATTATTGGTGAGATGTCTATTGAATGTATTATTAACTGTATAAACTAGATCGTATAAAAAATTAAACGTGTCGTCCACATAATTTTGAGCGGCAGTGTATATGTATATCATAGACATAAAAATAATTTTTTTATTTATCGATAAAAGCATTAGAGAAGTTTTAAAAAGATATTTAAAGTGGGTACCCGGTTAACGACATAAGGGTTGAAAAAAGAAAATTTCGAAATACGACACTCATAATTATTATTAAAATATATATTCTCTAGTACTGTGTAAACTAGACCGCATAAAAAATTAAACTTGTTGTCCACATACTTTTGAGCGGGGGTGTATGTACACAGTGTTCAATAATGTAGTGGTCATTGTGTAGTGAATATAATATTTAAAAATTTGTTAATAAATGGATAAATGAATTTTCTATCTTACAATAAGCATATTCGTTTAACAAATCTGTACACTGGTCAATCCCAGAACAGAAAAGCACATTTAGATCCTCTGTACAATATGAATTCATTGATAAACCACTTGCAAAGGACTGCATGACCATTTTCCCTACAAATAATGTCTGGACCATATTTGGTAGTGGAAAGGGTAATTGCATATTCACTTCGAATCCAGAAATACCAGCAGACTCCTTTGAATTGTGAACAAAATAATATATCTCTAGCCCGTGGCCGAAATCGATTAAACAACAGTCTGCGCGGTTTTTGTTCTTCTATCGGGGAACGGTTCCAGATTAAAATTAGCCTTGTTAATATTAGAGCGATATGTACTTGGATAGGTGAGTTGAAATGCAAGTTTAACGCTATTAACGAGTGTCGAGACGGTAGCTTTCGAGCGAAAGGTCGAAACTCAATAAACAGACAGGCGATTTTAAACAGATTTAGAAAATCGTATTTTATTCTGGCAGTAGGAGTGATTTCCGAAGTCATTTGAAGTGACATTTTCATTTGCAAAAACGTCCGCCTTGGATTTGTTAAGCCGTTATTAAGGAAAAACACGGACCAATCAGAGTACAGCCACGATACGATGCGCAATGGTGGGGAGAGTACGGCTCGGCGGCAGGTTCCACTGAGCGTAGCGTTGGTGACGCGCAGCGGTGAAGCAGTGAACAAGAGAAGGAGTAGAAGTTTACTTAATTAAAAATCACTTATTCAGCCGTTGTAAGGCTCGAATTTATTTATTTATTTATTTATTATTAGAACCGCGGTAGAAAGAAAATCTTTAAAAACATATCAATTTGAAGCTCAAGGTGTTTTAATACTTCCATTTCTTGATTAATTTGTTGGAAAAGGAAAACGTTTATACACGTTATATCATTATCACTTTTGAATATATAACATACACTCAAATCGATGAGTAATTGATGAAATACGTCAGTATTAACAATACCTTTGATATGAACTGTGATATTAAATCCCCCGTGTAATTGATGATTGAAGCTGTAATCGAAATGCATGTATGAGGACCTTTCGTTTGGCGTTTAAAATTTAAATTGGTTTAATTGTAATAAATGTCGATACTGTAATATTATAAAATGTTTATAAGGATTTCAGATAGAAAACGAGTCTTTACGCGAACATATTCCACAATACATGAAGAAAAAAATTAATTCGTAGTAATATTCTTTAAAGGCAACGCAAGATAGATTGCTGGAACCTATTTTCAAGCTTCGAACAATCACTTAAAGGTATAGTATAATTGTACACAAAGACAAAGATCTACAATCTACTACGTATTATTCTTTCATTGTTTAAGTTCTATTCAAATGACATGATTAAAGGGCTAAAAATTATATAAAGTGCAACACTTACATACCACCTACTATAGCATTATAGTAGCATTATTATGAATCTCTGACATGAAGCAATTACAACACTTAAGACACCTTTCAATCGATTACATGTGCCGTTGCACATTTTATTCGATTTTCAAAAAAACCATGTCCCCTATACCACAACTCGTAATTTATCGATTTACATCAGAATCCTGTCCTAAGCATTCTTTGACGTAAGCTAACCCTATATTAAAATATAAATTGCATCGATCTACTTCCACATAGAGTAACATTTATTTTTAGGTGACTCTCTCGGGCGCGTTAATCTTAGATTCGATGGAATATAAAATAAACTGTAATGGACAAAAAATAATGATTCACATATAAAACGACATGTAATACACTTCATTATTTACTGCATTTAAGTATGTCCAACTCGAAGGTAACGAAAGTAATTACGTGCAAAGAAGCAAAGATTTATCTCGCTAACTTCTCTCTTGAAACATATTTGGTCGCATTTGCGCTTGGAAGAAAGCGTTAATGCGATTATTTCATGAATAAAGATAAGATTAATGCAACTTTCAGTTGATGCAAGTACCAATCAAATTCTCATCCAAGCTTCGTTTAATTTCTCCGGCTACAGCTCCAGTTACCAAAATACGTGTACGCTGTGAACATAAGCGCATTAAACACACGAATACGTAAAAGTTTACAATAACAGAAAGAACATAAAAACATGATTTTTTTAAATCGATAATTTTTAATCGTATTTTTAAATTCTTAAAATGTTTTTATTGTTTTGCATGTATTACACTCATTTTTGTGACAAACATCAGTTCAGTGCAAACTTTCTTGCACTGATTTAATACAAAAAAATCTGCAGCCTAATTACAACATATTATTGGACTGTACATGCAACTGTTCTCATTTATTTATTTTAGCATTGACTATTAGTTTTTATCGGTATCTTAATGCCGCAAGGTTTAATAAAATATGTTTTATAAAAGGAAAGTTCTTCAACATGTTGTATTGTCAAAACAAGATCGATTCGTTCGCTTTTTGTGAAGTAATAGAATTTCTCGATGGTCGGTAGCAATGTTGAGAGCAATTGCATGGGCAAGAAGTAATTGTACGTAAGTATGATCTCATAAGAATAAGAGAACAATGTGGCGCGCTTTAACACCCTCATTTACTGGCACGTTTATGAATGCGTGCTTTCGATCGTAACACAGCTTACGACAGAGTGGCCACCCATAGTTGTTACAGCCTAATAAGCACCACGGGCCATTTCACTTCAAATCGACGACTTTTTTACACGGTGCCCGGGATTGTGCTCAAATTGAAACGCCCTCAGTCACGAAAGGTTACATTCACCTGCCAAGTTTCCAATATTTGAAACAGTGAAACAAAGGGTTTGTGTATTCTCCGGTCACTAATTCAGTTTTCTATTATTATTGGACTGAGTATATGTATGTAAAATATTTTTATGCAAGCCACAAGACCGAAGTAAAAATTTCTATCATTAATAATTTTGATACGTCGAAAATAATGTATCGAAATTCATTTTTGTTATAAATGCATTGAATCCGCAGTTCGATTATTATCATACAATTTCTTTATGCAATTATATTTTAATATACAGGGTGTCCCAGTATTGGCGGTACAACCGTATAGGAGGTGATTATGCATGAGAAAATAAGTGAAAAATATGGAATAAATTTGTTTCATTCGAAGCCTAGTTTTCCAGAACATCGAGTTCGATTTCTATCTCTTGCAACTGATGTAGACAATTTTTATTTTGCGTAAAGATATGACTGATGACGATTATGAAAGAAGTAATTCGATACGAAAAAATCTCTCAGAAACATGATCTGCAACAAGTAGAAAGGGTAGACTATAATCAGACACGTTAGTTAGATTTTATTCAGCAGCGTGTCTCTGACGCGCGTACTCGGAAACAGAATATCATATGACCAACTTTTGCTCGATGGTGTTGAATAATTTTTTCGTATAGAATTACTTCGTTTCCGGCTGTATTACGATTTTCAAAGTATTCTGTACATTATCTACTCTACGCAGAGATCAAAGGAAAAATCAATTAGATTAATGGAATATGTTTTTAGCGCGGTAGACTTCAATGTTAAAAAAGTATTAAAAATTTTATTCGTATATTATAGATACGAATATAAGTTTCCACTTCCACCTTGATACATTACGTGTTTTTATGTATTTTTTTATATATTTTCTAAGTGTTAAAATATGTGAAATAAGCACAGTGTGATTATTAACAATTTAACATTGCATTTTTTCGACGACTGCTAATTAAACAGTTCTATTTAAATCCTATTCTAATAAGTTCTAAAATAAGTTCACATAAGAATGATAAGAAGCAACCCTTTCTTTGAAGAAATTTAACCAAATATTAAAATATAATAATTATGGACTGTAGTGTTGTTCCACTCTTAAGCTGTACAACACAGAATGAATATAATTATTGAATCATTCGATGAACTAAACTTGCACCATTTGGCCCGATTGCTTCAATACTGTGACGCTGAGTCGCAATGTAAAAGTGAAAGAGGCCTCTCCTGCAGTCGGTCGACCAGTTAAAGATTTCCCAAGCCGATCCTCTCTTTGATTCGGCCACTGTCAAGGATGGTCGAGAGAATTCATTTATGGAACCGTGAAAGAAAAGTTGTTGAATCGTTCTGTGTATTTCCCATCTTGAGTAGCGTCTTAATCAAACTTTACCGCAAAATCAGATAATTTCAAATGAAACTGAATCCTCGACGAGAGATACAGGGTGTTCCTGATACTGATCCTCATGCCGATACTTAATGTATCAGCAACTAATCCAAACTTAGTGCGGTGAAGATGTTAGCATCAAACTTCATATTTATTTTTTTAACTAATTCGAACACAAAAGATCGATTCATAGCTATCGTTTATACAAGTTATCAATTGAATTCAACCCCTCAATAGAATCCCTTCGCAATCGTGCCATCAAATCACCATCAATCACAAACCAAAGTAAAGGGAGACTACTTACCATGACGTGAACTATGCTGGTGGCGGTCGTCCTCAATGAACGCGTCGCAAGGCGCGGAATCATGCCTCTTGCCACGATGATGATGATGATGATGATGGTGATGGTGGTAATGGCTCTTTCTTCGATGCTGATGGTGGTGATGATGGTGGTGGTGGTTCAGCGAAGAGGACGCGGTCGAAGTGGAAGTTAGTCTAAGCCGGCGAGGACTAGCCGGTGCACTACCGGAACGTTTACTTAAAGTTGAAGAGGCTTTGATGGCCTCCACCTTTGTTTCCACCAGAGCAGCAAGGACGGCTTCGAGACGTGCCACCTCCATTCCACCGCCACCATCGTCCGTCGAGACTGCCTTGTCAGCGACATCGGTAGTAGACGGAGTCACCGTCATTTCTTCACTTCGAGTTAGAACATTACGTTCACCACCCTCGATGGTGACCTCTTTGTCGTAAGATCTGTCGCGGGTCCTTCGGAGAGCCCGCGAACCAAATGGTCACAAAACCGTCGCGCTAGAGTTCAGCTTCCCGGTTTCCTGATCTCCTTCCACGATATTATCCAGCGCAAGGTCTCGGATAAACCGGGCCAGCATAAAGCTGATTACACGCAGCTATTCCCTAGCATCAACTTCATCTTTTTCTTATGGTTACAAAACATTCCACCCACGGCATAGCTTCACGACGATACCCTCGTTTCAAACGATCTCGTGCTGCCCTCGCGAATCTCGTTCGCTCATTGGTCACTCCGCTCCGATAACGATCGGTCAATGGGTTTCCGCCAAAGAAATTTCTGAGACGATTGTTCGCAACGCAACTGTCCCACTCGTGCGTTGCTCCTTCGTTCCTTTGTCTGTTTTTCACGTAAGTGGCTTCATTAAAGCGAATAACGGGCAAGCGCCTTCCCTCGTAATTACAAAAGTGACTTTTTCTCGTTTCCGCGGAATAGGTAGCAATTTCTCCACCGATTGGTATCTGTCTTAAAAATTCTCCGCTCCTTTGAAGCTTCGACGATTATAATAATTCGCATCGAAAAGAGACTTTTCTGGACATTGTCGGATCTTTCGGTACACGCGAAGATCGATTACTCTGCGTCGTGGAACGAGATCAACAATGCGTTTCGTTAAAAAGGAAAGAATGACACGATGCCCTCACCGTATTAACGTTACTTTTATCATCTTATTTTTCGTGTCGTCTTATATAAATCTGAAGCAAAGCTGTTTCTTTATTACGAATAAACAACAAACGTGTAGACGTTTCCTTGTAATTTGTTTGAACATACCCTCTGGTTCATCCGATCGATGATCTACGATGCGCATTATCTAACAAGAATTATCAAAACATTCGTGTCGACCGATCGCACGATCAATTGAAACTTCGTCTGACGAATACGTTTTTCGTAGTTCCGTTCGACCCCCATCTCCATTATCGATGACTTTTGGGTGTCGCCACTGTAATCAACCATTCGACGAGCAGATTCGGCATGCATGCATGCATTAAAGAATCGTGCCTAATTTGAATATTCCACAGGGGGGTTAAACCGTAGTTTCGATTCTCCGTCGTTCGAACGGGTAATCCGGAAAGTTCATTCGCTCGTTTACCGTTTTCTTCTGATTGATTTGACGCGAATTAGTGCCGTTGCAGCCGTTTTCCGCCTGCCTGACAACAATCGACGAAATTTCTGTTGCTTATAGCGTTCGACGAGAGAATCCCAGTCGTTCAACCGCACTCGCAACAACAATGCACCGGTTCTCTTGACACTCGAGAGCCATTGACTTCGACGTGAAAAGTTTCTCGGTCCGCCCATTCATATGGTAACGATAACTTGCAGCATTTTTCAAAAATTTTCTTCTCCCTTTCTTTTCGTTGAGCAACGATACAAATAAAAAAGCAAACAGAATCACGAAGTTCGAAGGATGAAACAGTGAGCGGACCACTCGAACGGCTATTGAACTACGAGGGATTGACCGTAGTGACGTTTTTTTGCAATAGAAGAAAGGTTCCCGCGAAAGTACTGCGGCAACTTATTCTTCTGTGACCAACTTCCCTCGACCCTTCCTGGTTTCTCGCGTACCTAATGACCTCGTTCTTTTGTGAAGCATGAAACAAAGGTTGGTCGAAACAGGTAGCCATGTCAGGTGGTAACGTTCACTTTGAAACACCAGGCGGTTGTTTGTGTCAAGTACGTATGTCTTCGGAACTTGAGAAAGAAGTTAAGAGGCAAAGGTCGAGGGAAGCTACCACTCTAAACTGTTCCTAACAATACGATACGAGCTTCTCTGATGAATAAATCGTCCGTGCTCGCTCCTCGAGTCCTGTGTGCACAAGACATAAGACTAACGAGGATTTCGCCAACTCGATTCGAAAAGAAATGTAACGAGCTAACTACAGAAACCTGATTACTTCCAGTAGGCAAATGTGTATCAGATGGGAATCGAATGTTTCGTGTTTACATCGATTCAGTAGGCTCGTTTCGCGATGCTCTATCAAAGAATGAAAATGTTCCTGACGGAGCGTGCCGTATCCCAAACTATTTTACTCATCGCCCGCAACTACAAAACTACTCGTTCAGCGTCGGTTACTCGGCCGTATCAGCCGGTAAACTACATGTCCATTAAATGCCATGATTTGCGATTTTGAGTGGCATAAAAAAACCGCGCATCGTCCGCGACGAACTTTGATCTCATCATAGGAAACAACGGATAAACAATTCTGGGTTCTACAGCATCCGAAGATCGGAACGTACGATCACCTCGCGGTTGATGTCAATAAACCCTTTCCATCCAAGTGGTGATAAGCGTGCACTAGCATGGTTGGCGCATAATCGTGTGTAGTCGCCCCAGAGACTGTTGCATCCGTAAAATCTGTCGCATCGGTTCTTCGGTACTCCTCCGGTCGCGTCGTTAGCACCCTAAGTCCTCTAGACTGGTGAATTCCGGGCCTTGCTCCCGGCACAACAATCGGAAAACACGGACATTTTCGATGAAACAGAACGGTCCCTCGTACCTGCCAGGTTCATTAAAGATGTATAACGTTGGGAGGCTGGGCTAGCAGCAAGGTTTCGCGGGATTTCGCAGGGGCTAGATTCAGGGACACTCGTGGGATACCAACACGGTGACTCCCGGCGGATCCATAGTTCAGACAACGGTGGTGTTACGAATGGACGGAGGATGGCAACGACGGCAATGGGAACGGCAACTCCTCGGCTGACGTATCCGGGGGTGTCAACGACGATCACGAGGGCAGCCTGCACACGTGCATCGCAGGTAGACGTCGGTAGACACGAACCGAACTCGGAATGGTTCGACAACATGGGCTTCAGAGACACACGGGTAGTGCACACGGGCACACGACACGTCACGTCATGTCAAGAAACGCTACTACTACACTACACACACCGTACGTTCCCGTAGTACGATCGGAGTCGACGCGATGGCGCGATCAACGCACATCCCCGGCCGTGGGATTTGCGTGCGCGAGTACTAGCGATCGCTCGAATACTGGGAAGCGTCGTGGAGCAGACAGGGTTGGTAGGCAGGTGGCCGGTCTGGCAGGGATGCGTTCTGCTTCTGCCCTATCCCCTTCCTTCCCATAACGACCCCGCGACTACCCCCAACGCCAGCTTCTCTCTCTCCTCTTCCTCCGCCGCGCGTTTCCTCGACATCGTTGCCTCCGGCGACCTCCCTTCCTGCCGCCAGTGCGGTCACCTTTTGCCTATCTAACTGTGATCGCAGTAATATTGCGGTATTCGATAGCTTTCTGCGTTACTTCGCCAGAGAGAGAGAGAGAGAGAGAGGGAGAAAGAGAGAGAGAGAGAGAGAGGGAGAAAGAGAGAGAGAGGGAGAAAGAGAGAGAGAGGGAGAAAGAGAGAGAGAGTGAGAACGTGAGTCTGACTGAAATCTCTGATCTCGATCTACGATGGGTTATTAATAGGACTACAGATTGTAGATCTTCGACAGTTTATTAGAACGACATTTTTCCCCTTTCT
Source organism: Lasioglossum figueresi (assembly GCA_028455805.1). Classification (NCBI taxonomy): domain Eukaryota; kingdom Metazoa; phylum Arthropoda; class Insecta; order Hymenoptera; family Halictidae; genus Lasioglossum; species Lasioglossum figueresi. Next base: position 5,969,578 of record CM052201.1, on the reverse strand, counting down.
TTCCAGATTTTACAAGTAAGTTAAGCATTTTTATCATGGAAAAATATACAATCGCACATCGTGTAGTACAATCTACTTTTGTTGATAAGAAATATTACATGCTAGTAAAACTCATGTGTGTCTAATGTTCGTTCTAAGTAGATTAGCTTTAACCCTTAGCAGTCGAGGGGTGATTCAGAACCACCACTAAAAGTTGCTTTACCATTATTCACAATACTGTTTACATTATTAAATATGTCGGTATCTAATTAATTACTACACGTTTAAGTATTGTATAAAGTATTATATCAGTTTCGTATCCATAAAATGAAAAAAAAATCACATACAGTGGAATTATTCTAGATCGGAAGAAATGTATAATTTTCAAGTTAAGACTGCCCTTTTCGACTGCAAAGGGTTAAATACTAAGCGATTTACGTTTATTTTGAACTGCAATGGTTACCAAGCTGCGGATCTCAATGCGCAAAATAGAATTTCCTTGGTGCAATCTATAGGGATTACGGAGAAACAAAAAAAGAAGATTTTTTCAATAAATTATTTTAGCATACCGGTATCGCAGTAGAAACGTAATCGAATTCAATCGTAGTTGATGCTCCATAGTCTTTCTCGCGTTGGAGTTCGATATAAATACGTAAACATCCGCAGTCGACTTGTTACTGGACTGCGGAAATCCGTGCGAACTTATTAGAGAGGAATATACGAAACGAAAGCAATTAACGTTTTATTTGCTGCATTGTTGAGTTCGATGGATTAAAAGATACATATTACATAACAAAATATGTAGTGATGCTATTTAACATCTTTTTATGTTAAATTTTTTATTTATAAATGAGAATTATAACGAAAAGTTTATTGTGAAACGAGGAAGTGAGAAAATGGACAGAGAAGAGAACGAAATTACGATACAGTGACCAAGAGCAATGACACGATCGCGGAATTTAGGTAAACGATAGGATAATACGGGCAGTTTAAAGGCTTATTGAACACGCGCGCACTTGGTTCCCATGTAATGGATCAAGTAGACAATTAGGGGGACTGGAGGAAAATACTCGCACTATATTGTTCCCTGTTAAGCCGATTGGGGAGCTATAAGCAAGAAAATAGATGTATTTCAGATTCCCTTCGAGCTACAGGACTTCCCCCACAATCATTGCATACATATAACTTAGTCTGTTGTTACCATATCTTTTTTTGTAATTTATGCTTGCAATTAATGCTTACATTTATCTTTCCATTCTCAACTTTACTCTCTGCTCGACTGACTTTTTATATTGACTTCCCATTAGTTCTCCCGTTCTCCCTCTTTTTCTTTTGTAATTTATTGCTGTTTTCTTTCATTATCTGGCTCTATAACATCTTTCTTCTTGTTAGAAGGAAAATAGTATATTCATGCATGCTATCTAAATTGGCCAGTCAACTATATTGAACATGTTCGATACATCAAAAAGGCTACTTCTAAAGCTCGGTAGGTTAGCGTTAAAATTAAAAGAAAATGAAAGTATACGAGATGTGATCAAAAAGTAATGTGAGAAGAAAGTGTTTTGCGTGAAGTGTTTTGCGTGTTCGGCGATTTTCTGCTGTCGAAAAAAAATGGATCAAAGAATTTGCATAAAATTTTGTGTAAAAAATGGAATTAAGTGCTCCAAAACACTTGAAATGTTGACAGTGGCGTACGGTGAGTGTACTCTGAGTAAAAAAAATGTTTAGAAGTGGTACAAGCTCTTCCAAGAAGAGCCCTGGACGCCCCAGCACGTCAACAACCGATGAAAACGTTGAAGAAGCGAAGAAAATAGTGTTGGGGAATCGTCGAATTACCATTAGAGAAGTTGCGGATGATGTCGGCATCTCGTTTGGTTCGTGCCAAGCAATTTTAACGGAACTTTGGAAACACAATTCATGGATTTTGCATCACGATAATGCACCTGCTCACGCATCGTTACTTGCGAGTAATTTTTTGGCCAGAAACAACACCACAGTCATGCCTCAGCCACCATATTCATCGGATTTGGCCCCCTGCGACTTTTTCCTGTTCCCAAAACTGAAGAGACCCATGAAAGGACGGAGATTTGCAACGATTGAGAAAATAAAGACTGCATCGCTGGAAGAGCTCAAAGCTATACCAGAAAGTGCTTATCAGAAGTGCTTCGAGGATTGGAAAAAGCGCTGGCACAAGTGTATTATATCTGAGGGGGATTACTTTGAAAGGGACAACATAAATATTGATGAATAAATAAATATTTTTTAATAAAAATAAAAAGTCACCTTACTTTTTGATCACACCTCGTATGTCAATCTACCTAAATAAGGGGTTCAGTGATATGGGTTAACAAGGGTACGTCAACGCAGATAAGGCGGACGTTGACTGTGATGGATACGCGGATATCGACTTCATTTAAGACTGAGCGAACAGCAGCGATATCTTCGTTCAACAAAAAAGAATTAGAAAACGTGGTCCACATATATTATTATACATACATATATATTACATATGTATATTATTGTACATATATATTATTGTACATATATATTATTGTACATATATATTATTGAGAATACCTTATTTAATGCGTTTAAAAAAAATATTAAACGTATTGAAAATGCCAAGGATCTAAAGCACTACCTTAAGAAAGCATGAAACACTTGTATGCAAAATTACTTTTATGATTTGATTAATTCTGTTTGAAGATATGTAACAATTGAATTAATAAGAAATTGTAGAAAATGTACACATACTAGTAAAAAGTGTAGTTGTATCTCTCATTTAATTTTTAGTCAATTCCTTTAATTTTTTTAATACTTTAGAGTTTACCTATTCAGTTCTGTCCAATCCTTTGCCAATACCACCAATATTCAGTTCAATCCTTTAAATTTTTTAATATTTTAGAGTTTACCTATTCAGTTCTGTCCAATCCTTTGCCAATACCACCAATATTCAGTTCAATCCTTTAAATTGTTGAATACTTTAGAGTTTACCTATTCAGTTCTGTCATGAATGCACAAAATCCGCAGTTTAATTATAACATTTCTACTACCGTCGATTCAAATTCGATAAATCTATTCTCTCACAATCAATCACTGTTAAACGCATTGTACCTAATAAACTACCTGCCGTTTCCAACAGAATCAATCTCATCTCAAATTTTCAAAAGATGTCTAACCGAAGCTCTTAGTCGGCGATGTCATTTCCTCATCTATTGAGCAGATGTCTGTTCATCGACATCCTTCTTATTTATATGTCTTACGCAAATACGAATTGAAAAATCATTCCCTGTGTCGAGGATTCTTTTTCGAGATGTTAGTAATTGAAAATCGATGTTTCAACTTCCACTCGAGGAAGAACTGAATTCTACCGTAAATATTTACAATTGATCATACGCTAACATAGCGTTCTACATTTAAAATATCCTTCCTAATCATTTTTTTAAATATTTTGTATCATCCATAGATTGACCTGTTAACTTTTTAATCATATTAAAAATGAATATTAAGCTATCTAATTATACCTACATGTCTAACTATTTATTTGCAATTCTTAATTTGTAAATAATATTTTTTAGAAAGTTAAAGACGATTTCTCAAGCCCAATTTTAATATTTAATATAGTACGTTTTTGAGCATAAATTCTGTATTATTACAGTTTGAGCAATCTTATTTTAATTTTATCTATTGGGTTGGCAAGTAATTTTGGCATTTTAAGGTGAAATAAAACCGAATTTCTTTACTCGAGCGATTAACTTTAATCAATAAAATATTTTCTTATTTATTCTTTTCGGCAAAAGATCATCGAACAAAAAGGAAAATATCATATTCATTAAAGTTCATTGCTTGAATAATAAAATTAGGCTCTATTTCACCTTAAAATGCCGAAATTACTTTCCTGCCAACCCAATATGTCGTCACACTATTTTCAATTACTGTAATTTTTTTAGCGCCACTACTAAATTCAGACTCTATTCAGATATGACCATCGCACCGCAGAAAACAGAAGAAAAATGTGACTGATTTGACATGCTACAGTTGTCAAGGTCATGCTGCAATCATATGTCGCTTTTAGATAGCGACACACGACAATAGTGACCGTTTCGATAAATGGTAGTAGTAGAAACGTCCACATCAGTAAAGTTTGCTTCTAATAGATGTCGCTGATAGTGATTGAAGATAACTGAATCAAGTATCAAATGTATTCCCAGCGAGACATACAGATTGCGTAAAAATCTTGGAATAATATCTTCAGCAGGTAAAAATTAGTTGATGATAGTTCAATGAAACCTGTACTGAATTGTCCATAAGTAAAGAGTGCTTGCAAAATTGTAGTACAACCGAGAAGGGGATGATTCTACATGCAAAAATAAGTCGAAAAAAAGAAATAACATTTTTCCGTTTGGCAGCTCGTTTTCGAGAAAATCGAGTTTGAAAATGCAGCGAATCCGCGTGCTACTGCATTGGAATCGTCTGACGCGTCTGACCATGATCAACCAATTCTACTTTCTGCATATACTAAAGCACGCGAACCTGGCGGAACTTTAAATCGATTTTCTCGAAAACGACCTGCCAAACGAAAAAATGTTATTCCTTTTTTTCGACTTATATTTGCATGTAGAATCACCCTCTGCCCGGTTGTACCACGATTTCGCAAACACCCTGTATACTGAGCCGTAGAAAACAGGTAACCAAACGGTTGCAGAGTAATGATTCTTCTTTATGAATAGTACTCCTGTATAGGGAAAAATGTAGTAAAAGCAATATATTAAAAATATAAAATCAGACTATATCTACGAGATTATAATGGAAGAGGATAAATATTACACTTTACAATTTACGACGTCAGTGGTTATTATTTGTTCTCCATTGTGATATATGAGTTTTATTAAAAATTTTTAGAATAATTCGCCAACGGACAACTCTGATCTCAGAGTTTTTACTGGTAGCAGACGTATATATAAGCGAATTAAATGTTATTTACTAGGACTTTAAAGCACGTCCTAGATTTCGGGTTTCAACTGACCCAGCTAAATATAGAAATCGCACAAAAAATTCAGTAGTTTTACTGCAGCGATACCGTGTGTTCTCTGCATGTATCTCTATTGGTAAGACAGCACTAATTGTAAGTACAATGTAACACGATACACATGTAAATATACATATGTATGTGCAATCAGTAGACAGCGGATGATTTCATGCATTTATGACAAAAATGAGTAAGTGTAATTCAAAACAGTAAAAACATTCGATGAATTTTAACATATTCTTATATTATTTTCGATCTGTTAAATATAGTACGAATGAAAATAATTTTCTATTTCACTCCAGTTTGTTGCAATTCGCGTCGACAATTTTTATTTTGCATAAAGATCCGCTGTCCAGTAATCAGAAATAAACTTCCACAGAGGTTTCAGAAATAAACAATATATTATTGTCGTTACAAAAGTTCAATTACGAAGTGTCCTTATTGTTTATAACATTAGTAGCAAATTAACGGGATTATTTTACAACTCGTTTCGGTTGAACGTCAATGAACCGGCTACCCCAGTTTTAAGTGTCGTGCTATGCGCATCCGAACAAAGCTTCGCGATCGTATACATGAACGTGATAGGTGTGTCGCAACCATATACACTATACTAGTGGTTTATACAGTACATTCTCATTATTTCCAGGACAATGCAACAAGTGATGCGGCCGACAGACAATGTCAGTTTTATCGAAGCAAAATAGAGTGAACGTACACATTCACTAGGGAATGTTGAAGTTTCCACGTGCTCCACATTTCGCAATTCAATCATTGCATTGACGTACGATTATAATTTCTCTATACTGAATGCTACTTTACACTCCACCAGGAAAACATTGCATAATTTTCGGTTTATTATAACGGATCCATACAAATATTGCTATTCTATACGTCGCATTGATTTAATTATAAAAATAATTATACGTCAATTTTTTGTCTCTTTAAAAATCACGCGAAAACAACTGAAAGAAACTATACATTATGTATGAGTTGAAAGTTGGAACGTTTCCAAGTTTTCATGGTAGAATATTTCAAAAATATTTATACAATTCTAGTAAAGAGATAGTACTACTAGATCGAGGATTTTTAAAAACAATTAACTAATGACAAATAATTGTATTATTAATTGTGTTATTAATTGTATTACTATCACTCCTAGTAGCTGTCAAAATTTGTTGGTATAGCATAGTTAAATACATAAATTTTCTCTTTTAATTGCTAACAATAACATTATTTTTCACTTAAAGCAATAATAAATAAATCAATAGAACAATATAAATTATTATTTCAAATTTATGTACAATTTATAAATTTTAAATGTTAGTTTATATTGTTTTATTTATTTATTTATTTATATATACAATAACTACTTTTATGATATCGAACATGTGTCCGCTTTTTCCGAATTTGAACGTTATTTATGATTTTTAGTTTCAGTTGCTGCCGTCTTAGGTTCTGTATTGTCAACTGTTGCTTTAGGATTCACAGTAGTTAAATAATAATTAAAGATTTATATGTGAGTCATTGTATATAATATTCGGGGATATCGGAGCTAGTTAAATACATAATTCCTTTTAATTGTTATTTTATAAAACAGATGGTGCTCCTATTCGGCAACTGTGAAACATATGAATGACGAAACCGCCATTTAATATATCAACGTGACAGAAACTCGGCATTTATGTAAATAATAATAAAACGTCGAAAAATGTCGACGGTAAGAGATTATTTTTGTTTCGGTTATTTCAAACTTTTGTTGACTATAATATTTCACGGAAATTTACTACAATTTACAATTTATACATAGGTTTTGTACGACGTGCAGCTCTTAAAATGTTAGGAATGTCGGATAGGATTACTTGATTAACATAAGCATGTAAAAGTGTATAAATGAATTCAAAGATTATTCTTCTAAAATCAATGAAAATGCAAACATATTGTATCCTGAGCAGGTAAAGCTGTTTCAAAAAGCAGTGACACGACAGAACATTAGAAAAGTGAGAAAAATGAGACAAAGTGCTATTTTAGAAGACATGATCATAAAAGAAGCAATAAGAAAAGTTGAGAAAAAAAATGATAAAAACAATGAACTGTTGAAAATTTCTTAAACATTTAAAAGCAAAACTGCAACTTATAGTACACTCGATCAAAACTGTAAATCTAAGTAAATGTACATTTAAATTTTTGGTACACAGCAAATTAAGAAAGTACCGATGATTCAATTATAAAAATTAGTCAAATAGGCCAAGTCTCTCCAACTGTTTCACTTGCAAACTATGTTGAAACTTACCACACATGCTTGGAAAGTTGACATATGACATAACTTTGGATATCATTCACTCTCTGTCTCACAAAATTCTGAGGCATCAGGAAGCTGAAAGAAAGAAATTCTTCTTTACTTATATTCATCCTCAATAAAATTTCAAATATTCAAAACTACAATATCATATAGCGATGTACTAGTATACTTACATAAGAATATCTATGTTCAATATCTGCTACTAAACTGTAGTTGCTTGTAGGAATGGGCTAGTATTAAAAAGAAAGAAAGAAGAATATAAATAAGCAGTATACAATACATAAATACTAATAAAAGTTATAGAAATGAGCACTTATTTTCTACCTGTGGCTGATTGCTATGTTGAAAGTGATTGGGGTTCAATACATGTTCTATTGAGCTCATCTGAAATGAATATAAAACTGATTATAATGAAAAAAATAAAAACATAAAGCAAGATTGTTCTTGTGTTGTGAGGATTTATCTTCTGCTTAAATTACTTTTAATAAAAAGCATACATACATTTATATGTTGTTCTGTTGTTTTTAAAGGTTTCATTTGACAAAAAGTAGGAAAATGATTACGTTCACCACAGTTCTCACACTTATGTCCCCAAGCAGGGCAAGCTCTTTCAGCATGCTTTCCGTTACATTTGCTACAGTTTTGTCTGTATTGTGTACCTGATGATACACTATTTCGATTGGCTGTATCCATGTTGTAATTACTATTCATACCTTTAGAATCTATCTTAGCCTCATCATTAATATCGTTAGTATTTTCTCCAAAAACAAAATTTATATGAGTACTGACATTATTACAATTTTTAGCATCTGTCTTAGTCTTGTCACCATTATTATTATTATTTTCTCTGCAAGCAGTGCTTAAAATGTTACTACCGTTATTATCCATTTTAGTATCTGTTTTAGCTTTGTTACTATCGTCACTATGTCTTCGATTGGTAGTGCCAATAATGTTATTGGAACTCTTATTATTTTTATTTTTTGTCTTAGTCTTGTTACCAGTATTAGTATTATTTTCTTTGCAAGCAGTGCACAAAATGTTACTACCATTATTATCTATTTTAGTATCTGTTTTAGCTTTCCCACTCTTATCATTTTTAGCATCTGTCTTAGTCTTGTCACCAATATTAGTATTATTTTCTTTGCAAGCAGTGCTCAAAATGTTACTACCACTATTATGCATTTCAGAATCTGTTTTAGCTTTGTCACTAGTATCACTACTTCTTTGATTGGTAAAGCCAATAATATTTTTGCTACTATTATCATTTTTAGGATTTGCCTTAACCTTACCATCAGTTTTAGCATTTACTTTAGCATTTACTTTATCATTTGAATTTTGTTTCTTTTCAGCAACCTTTTCATTATTACTATTGGAAGCCACCACTGCTGCTATTTTATCACTATGTAAAGCATTAGTTTGTGTTTGTCTTTTTTCAACAACGTTTTGAGTTTGAATTTCATGATCTTTACAAATGCATGATAATGTTAGCAAATCAAGATTTAAAGTTTGAAGCAGTTTTGATCGCAGCTTCTTGCTTTGGACACTTGCTATCACTTTATCTCTGATTATGCTGTCACATAGGTATCCAAAATTACAAGTTTTTGCTTTCTCCTAAAATATGTAAAAATAATATGAATATGTATGTTTAATAAATTAATAGAAACACATGGAAACGTATAGGTAGAACATACATGTAAATCAGAGACATATTGTTCAATTGATTCATCTTTCTCTTTGGTTCTTCTGAAAAAATTGTATCGCTCTACAAGTTCATTTTTCATATTGCAAAAGTGATGATCAAGTCTTTCTAATATTTGAATCAGAGTACAGAATTTATGCATGAAAGGCCAATCATTTAAAATATGATGGATTGATGGGTCCCTTAGAGCATAATATCCTATCAAGTTTCTTAAAACCTTAATTTTGTACCCTTCTGGTCGTTCGTTATAATTGTGCCATTCCATATACTCAAGAAAGCATTGTTTCCATAAGAGCCAGTTTTGATTCATATCCCCAGTACTGGACATTATTAATGGTAATAACATCTTTATGTTATACCTTGAAAATGACAATTAATAATATAAGTAATACCAATTAAATTAAATCTCTTATAGTACTATATAAGCAAAATTTAAAAGCACTTTACTTACTTGATTTTCTTCAAATTTGATTTCTTTTGAAATTTTCCGATTTGCACTAATAAGAAGTCAAACAATATCAGAAACAATTATTACAAATGTTTTTAATTAAAAGTTGTTCTTGCAACCGATTAAGTTCGTCATGTGACTGACGATGGTGAAAATTATACTGCCGACGTAACGTTCGTCGATCTAAGTCTCTAGGTGATGTTTGAATTTACAGAGTGCGATCGTGTACTTCTGTTTATAACATGAAAATTTCAAGGTCGTAACGGATTCATATTATACAGAGTGTCTTAGTATTCATTGTAGAATCAGAGTAGGGGTAATATTACTTAAATAAATAAGTTAAAAATATAAAACAAAATTTTCTAATGGGACTTTGTTTTTAAGAAAAATGTGTTAAAAATTTTTAACGATACACATGAAAGACTACTGCGGTCTAGAGTGTAGAGTCTAGACCATTGTTTTTTGCATTGTTTGGCTTTTTTAAACAGACATCAGAACTTTTTTGGATTGATTTTGTGCACATATACAGGGGGAGTCTCGTAACGTGATGATCTGAAATAACTCGTAAGTTATTTGTTTTACGATAAAATGTTTCGAACAAAAGTTGCATGGTTTCCTGTGGGACATACAGTGATTTAATCTGTTTTTTATTACTTCTCTTTTTTATCGAGATATGTAGGTCACTTTCTGTTTTTTAAATGGAATGTCTACTATTTTTTCTCATATTCGAATAAACTATGAAATTCTGCGTATAAAAGTATTATACAAAGTGGGACTTATAATGACTAATTATTGAGATATTTTCAAATTAATAATCGTCTATTAGGATATACGGTCAGCCACGCGATTCGTAACTTCGTAACACGACTTTGTTTGCGACGGCAAGCCATGTTGACATGTAAACATGTAAACATATTCCCAGTTAGATGGTAAACATGAAATGCCTGGTTACTAACTAAAGTGGGATTCATGACATTGGCTAAATAAAAATGAAACGGATTCGTATTAAAAATTATGTAAGTTTTGTTCAAGGCTAAAAAATGATGCAGGTTCTGTTCCAGGCTAAAAGATGATGCAGGAATAAGTAGGGACACCAATACCCCTCGTCGTTGTTAGAGGGCATAAGAATTCAAGTTGTTAATTTTATTTTATTTCAGTTAGTTGTACTAAAAACATGAATTATGCATTATTTATTGCATCTCATTACATTCGTATATAAGTAAGGAAAACATAATGTTTCCATGAAATGATTTTTTCTACCCCTATTACCATTCGTTATTTTTTCAGCATCATTTGCTCTCCCTTGTGATAATTTTGGTCTAATTGTAATTCACGGAGAATTGTATTCAATTACTAGCCTGTGGATCTTTATGCATTTATAGCAAAATTGAGTAGACGAAATTCAAAATTGGTGTTATTTTCAAAACTGAAGATGCATCAATTTAGTTTTTATTTCTTGCAATCGATGTAGATAAGTTTTATTTTGCATAAAGATCCGCAATCTATTAATTACATAATAATGCATTATATTTAATTTATTTACCCATTACGATACAGAATATCTAATAAGACGATCTACTTTACTGTTCGGTTTTATCGATTTCTCGAATTGAGAATATTGAGATTCTAAAATGTTCTCAATAAAAATGGCGGCAATGTAGCACGCATGTCAAGTGATTTAGCGGTGTTGATAAACAAACAATTTTGATTAAACAACACCTAAAACAGTGTTTAGAAATCACCGATATTGTTAGTTAATCTTCTATAAATATATAATTTCAAATAATATCAGAACAGTGATAAAAACTGGCAACTAAAACGGAGTGTCAGAGGACGACCGACAACGTCGAACGTGGCGTTGAGGTTATGGACAACTTCGTTAAGATCGAAAAAATAGGGGAAGGGACCTATGGGGTGGTTTATAAAGCGAAAGATAAGCTGACTGGGAAGCTGGTGGCACTTAAGAAAATTCGTCTCGAGACGTATGTCATTTATAACATTTATTTATAAATATTTTCTATTTTTTTATGAATATCTGTACCAAATTTTGAGAAGTTTATAATTCTACATTAACTACAAAATGAACATATAATTCTTTCATCAAGCTACAGAAATCTTATTGTAAAGTCTACAGTACATTTAAACGTATATTCTATAAATGTATAAAAGTAGTACTTAAAATATTTCACACAAAATAACTGTCCATCATCTTAAAATTATTCTTTTTATATTTAGCTACACATGCAACATTGAAAATTAGAAGTGGTTTACTAGAACATCTTTCATTGTTATATGTGTGTTGTAGTATAATTTTTTATTAATCAATACAAAAATTTTTAAATAGAACACTTCTATAAGCATGGACACCTCATACTTATTCGAGGTAACTAATCCCTATAAAACTTTAACTTAATATAATTTTTTGTTCCCTCTCATTTACGTTTATAAGAATGTTAGTATTTTAAAACATTTTTGTACTCCGCAAAATTAAATATTTGTTCATTTTGTAAATAACTGGATAATTATTTATGTTGAATTTGTTATTCTCCTTTATAATACAAATAACATTTAAAGGAAATCAATTAATCATATCGGCTAAGCTTTTGCTTACATGCATTGCTAACATATCTGCTAATTTGCACATTGGGGTCAGCTGAATCTGCAGGGGCCACGTTACACTAAATTTTCGTAGCACCACATTATTCAGCTTGTCCCATTGTGTCACGCTCGCCTGGTTTTTAGTTTTACAGCTTTTAATTAATTCAGTGCAACTATTAATGCCATCAATGGATTTTTCCTGTATAAGTTTGTCCTACATTATTTGTTTCACTAAATGTACAGTATAATACCAAATGACTGTCTATGATTTATGCTTATTGGAAAGCTCGTTAATTATTTTTGTTTTACATGTATAATAGAAGAAGAGTTTAACTTTACTGAAAGTTGGTAGGTCAACTCAGAAATAATGTTAATTTGGGTACTCCAAAACATATACAGAATCAAATGATAATCTTGAAAAAAAAAGAATATTAGATGAAGATAATATGATGTATATGATAGTAATTGAATTGTTTTAATAATTCATTTTATATCTGGTTACAAAACTGTTTAGACTTAGATGAAATTATTTTGAGAGTTTCACAGCAGCTTATCTATGTTCACTTAAAAAAATTTGTTGTTTAAAAATTATATACTGCATCACTTCCTGCATAGTTTGTTGAATGGGGATTTTTGTATTAGCTATCAATTACTGATACAGTAATAGTGATTGTTTCTTGTAATCAAAAAATTATTATGAAGATCTTATTTTTCATATCGAGTTAAAAAGTTAGTTTTTGATTAGTTTATATTTATTGTTTATACATATAGATACATATTAATTTGTACTTCTAATAAAGTTTTACAGTCTTGCTCCTTTTTATATAAATATGTTATGTATATGTTACATAAACATAATACAAGCATCTCGGAAACTATCAATTCAAAACAAACAAAAGTATTAACTCTGGGTTGACCTACTTTTCAACAATTCTCCTAAATCTCTGTGTACATGTTAATTTAAATTTAGTTGTATACAGTTTTGTAATAAAATATAAGTATTATAAATATTTTATTACATGTATGGATATTATAAATATTTTATTCCATCACCAAATGTTAATATAAAATTTCTATCAGGGAAAGCGAAGGTGTTCCATCCACTGCCATTCGAGAAATATCGTTATTAAAGAAACTTACTCATCCAAATATTGTACAGTTGTTCGATGTGGTAGATGGCGACAAACATCTTTATCTTGTTTTTGAATTCTTACAACAAGACTTAAAAAAATTACTAGACTCTGTTAAAGGAGGATTAGATCAGGCTCTTGTAAAGGTATTGCTCTCAAAAATAATCAGAATTGAAAGTAGGTGCATGCATTCTTCAAAGACAAGTCTGTTATTTTTGCAGAGTTATCTATTTCAATTATTGAATGCAATTTCGTTCTGCCATCTTCGTTGCATCTTACACAGAGATCTAAAACCACAGAATCTGTTAATAGATCGGGAGGGCTACATAAAATTAGCAGATTTTGGATTAGCCAGGACTTTTGGTGTTCCTGTTCGAACATATACACATGAAATAATAACCCTTTGGTACAGAGCACCAGAGATTCTTTTAGGAACCAAATTGTATTCCAATGCTGTGGATGTGTGGAGCCTTGGTTGCATATTTGCAGAAATGGTATTGTAATTTTAATATGAATGAAATAATTATAGAAATTTTAGCATGAAAATATATTAGATTTAATAATAATCTTAATTTTTCAATCCCATAGGCAACCAGGAGAGCATTGTTTCCAGGAGACTCAGAAATAGATCAGCTTTTCAGGATATTTCGTACATTAGGTACACCTGATGAAAGTATTTGGCCTGGAGTGTCACAACTACCTGATTATACATCAAGGTTTCCTAGATGGGAATCAAAATGCTTCGAAGAAGTTTTACCTTCCTTTGAATCTGATGCCAAAGATTTGCTTTTGGTGAGAATCATATTTTGACAGCAATTCAAAATCAACATTTAATACATTAACCTCTATGTCAATCTTAATATTTCTTCTCTTTTTTATAGAAACTCTTGACTTATGATCCAAATCAGAGGTTAACAGCAAAAAAAGGATTAAATCATCCTTACTTTACCGGAGTTACATTAGTTCCACCACCACTGCCAAAGAAAAATTAATATAAACATACTATAATAATTTACTGTATTTTATAGTTTTTTACATAATAGCAAAACGTCACCAATAATATAATTGTTGAAACCAAGTATTTTTAGAATCATGTTTTCCAAACGTACTTCGAATTCATCATTCCGGAAGTGTTTATGTAGCGAAGACATATCTTGTTATGTACATTAAAAATCATACACACATATTTATATTACATTACATTGCTTTAAAATGTCCTTTGTTTTTAAGAATTATCATTATCCTTTTTCTTAGTAACAACAAGTAATATTGTTTATTTTTATTTGTAAAAAAATATTTATATTTGCTTCTAAAGGTTCTAATGGAAAATTCTTTCAACATCGTTTTCTATTGAAACCAATACATCTGTATTCTGTAAAATTATTTATATTAAATATTAGTAGTGCATAGAAACATTTTATTGTATTACATATGTGCATATGTAAGTGAAAGGATAACTACGTCTGCGCTATACAACTACATTCAAATTTCTATTTTATACAAATTATTTAATAAATACCAAGAATCTGATGAGTGAGAAATCGATACGCTGTTTTCACTTTTTGCCTATTCTTCTATCAAAAATTTATCAACATTCGTATCAATGTCAGTACTTTTAGATTTACAATAAAATTTGCTACACACTTCGTTTGTGTTTCATTTTAGAACTCCTTATAAGAAAGTGTGAATAAATATTACTTATGAAATTATTGATTATTTCGTTAGTAATTAATTATTCGTTTCAGGACCGTTTTGTTAGTATAACTTTATTAATTATATATTAACAAATGACAATTTCATGAAACTATTATTTCAGACCTCGATCAAATCTGGTTCGTAAATGTTAAATAATTGATCCATAAGCTTGCAGTAGTACAAAATTGATTCAGTGTGCCACGCTGTTTAAATGTTTGGAAGGCTCTATCAATTTCGGTAGACTGATTTGGGAATGAGTTTCAGAAATCGGTATGGTTTCTGGTGGCGTAGGAGACGGCGCTAATTTTGGAAATCGTATATTTTTCGGAGATGCTTTTCTGGGCGTATTAGGAGAAGATTTGTCCGGGCTTTTCAAACGTGGATTGATGGGATATTCCGGTGAAGGAGATTTTGCAATTTTCTCATCCTCAACGGCTTTAATGTTCGCCAAATTTAGATTCTTTCTTGTTTCACTCGCCACCTTCACAGTTTCTTTAGGCGAACAGCTCTTTTTTGACTCAGCAGCTTCTGAAGATTTGGCGAAACTACTTCTAACCGCTTTTGGTGTTACCATAGAGGATGGTGATGGTAGCTTTCGTATTTTTGTTGGAGTGGTAGGCGGCGGTTGCGGTAAATTTTCCTTCAACAATTCACTAGCAAGGGAATTGACCTCTTCAACATTATCAATCTGCAACATACGGGTTTAAAATTAGTTTGGGATATTTTTGGACACTCTCACACTTTTCGGCACTTACATAATAAATATTATTGATGATTGTGGTATATTCTATTTTGTTAAATTGTAAAAAAAATTAAATTCTAAGAAAAGAATTATCTTATGTCACAAATATAGACTGGATTTTATGCATTTATGACAAAAATGAGTACATCGAATGCAAAACAATGAAGACGACTAAAGAATTTAAAAAGATACTCATATTATTTTCAACCAGTTAAAATTATTAGGTAACGAAATTAATGTCTACGTGGACAATTATAATTTTGCATAAAAGTCTGCTGCCTTGTCATAAATATCTTCCGTTTTCTATTCTTGAATCCTTTCAGTTTCAGATACTTCAGACTTATAATAATAAATGTTTTCATCTAAAATTTGCCGTCATTGGATTAAAACTTTTTATAATTTCAAATGGAAATTTAAAGAAAGAAATAAAATTTTAATTGCAATAATAAAAGTTACAATTGAAGTTCAATTATTTACACTACTACACGACGTTATTACTATACTATTATTTAGTTATTAAGTGAAATTTCACCGTTGGGTGCGGAAGTTATACTTATGATTTACTTCAAAGAAATATGAAATTATATTATAAGTAGAAGTATGAAAGTATATTACTGATTATTAATCGAAAAATTGCAAAATTTGTGCAGACTAACCTTGATATACAGAGGCGGTGATAAGTAGCGATCATTTTGTGTCCACCGTGTATAGTATGCGAAGGTGAGGTACACTCTGTGCGTATTAATCAACGCAATTGAAGTGATAATGTACTGAATATAATTTAATATTTAAAAAAGAAAGTTAAAAACGGCTTGTCTCTATCTAGAATTTCAAAGCTGAATCTAACGTTTAAAACGTGTGCTACAAGTTATACTGGTACCTTATTTATGCAACAGAATGGCGTTAATAAATAAATATTCATAGAATATTTGTTCAAAAATCTCTTGATCGTTACATACAAATTCAAAATATAACAGTGAATGTGAAGACGAAGTATTTTTTAGGGAAGTAAACAAATTTTATCCTAAAATATTATCAAATAATCGTTCCCTTGATTAATTCGCATACCTGAATTTATTAAACGATCTGATACTGATTGAAAACTCATGTTTGCATGAATGATAGTTTCGAATTGTAGAAGAATAAATAAAAGAGGCTAATAAATATTGTATGTATCTATCAAAAAATGGCTGTAAATACACAACAATCGATTACATTTTCCATTGTAGTTAGTCGTTCCTTGCGTTTGTTCTTTCTTTCTATTTTTGTCCGATTTAAAACAAG
Organism: Lasioglossum figueresi; assembly: GCA_028455805.1. Classification (NCBI taxonomy): domain Eukaryota; kingdom Metazoa; phylum Arthropoda; class Insecta; order Hymenoptera; family Halictidae; genus Lasioglossum; species Lasioglossum figueresi. Next base: position 5,952,675 of record CM052201.1, on the reverse strand, counting down.
AAATGGTATCGTTTTCACCGTATAAACAGGTTTACTTGGTAACCAGTGCGATATTGTAGCTATCGATGGTGTTAGAATTATAGTTTAATTATTTGAAATATGCCGCCCCTTCGACTCATGCTGTGTATAAAAAGCAATAGTACATATGTCTACTACGTATATCTACGACCTTGCAACTGCTTGTGCAACAAATATATGTAATTCTTTCCTGAATCGTTTTGATAACTATACACCCAGTTCTTGCAAACGCGAACGTTAGATAAACTTCACTGATTCGCAAATGAGAAAACATTATTAGAACGATTCTTTCGAGATTGTTATTGATATAGGTATGCGGGATGAACGTTGCACAAGTGTGTTCTATGAAGTGATTATCTCGATCATTGCGACAATTCAATATTATTTCATTTGTTGCCGAAATGCGAATCTTCAGTTGAATCGAAGTGTATAATGATAATCGAAGTGTATAATGATAATCGAAGTGTATAATGATAATCGAAGTGTATAATGATAATCGAAGTGTATAATGATAATCGAAGTGTATAATGATAATCGATGTGGAAGCAATAAACATGTATTACATATTCACCTAGATTGTATGAGAGTTATTTGAAAGCGATGATTCGATCAAGATTTTTTTCTTGAAATGTTTACTTAATCGACGTTATTTTATATTCATCCATCTCTTCCCATCCATTCGCAATTTTCTTATACTATCCATCTTATTGTAAACCAGCGACGTGATTTCAGCGCTTGTTTCAGTGTGTGTGTGTGTAATAAATAAAGATAATATGTGTATCTACACTATCGATTATCAATTTATCATATTCTATTATTCAAGCGCGATGCCGGTGCATTGAATGTGATTGCACGATGAGTGCCTAGTGTTTTCCTCTTACAGCGGGGAAGAAGTTGCCCGGGCCTGATTAAAAAATGCTGATGGAAGTAATTAAACTTAAACAATGTCATCTTGAATCGGTGCTTCTCAAATAAATCGACTTATCAATTATTTTTTAGAAATATTCTCACTGCGATACCAGTTACGTTAAAGTTTATCGCAATGCTCCATTCAAAATTTTGCTTACAGAAGACGATCGACGAGTCCAAACACACGTTGTAACATACGACGTAGCCGTTGAAAGAAACATACTTTTATTCCTGGTGAAAGGTAATTTCAATCCAGTTAGCGACTTTAGCAACAAATAGAGAACATGCCCACGAATGTCGGTCTCGATTGTATTGAACCATCATAGTAGATCTTAAATGATTAGTAGACTGCGGATATTTGTGCAAAATTAAAATTTTGTGAGAAATAGAATTAAAAGTGTACTTTCTCTTTCAATCATTTCAACGAGTCGAAGATGGCGTAACAATGTTTTTAGATTATTTTAATGCCCTCACAGTTTTGTATTTCATCAATTTATTTTTGTGATAAATGCATAAAATCCGCCTTCTAATGTTTAGAAATTATGTTTAATGGCATCTCTGCTTTTCCCTATATTTTCGAAGAATTATCCTGCTCTTTCAAGGTTACATGAGATAAAAATGTAAAAAATCAGCGGTCAATTGTTCATTCACTAAATTGTTCGTTCCTAATTACTATGTTAATGTTAAAAGTGACGGACCGTATAGTGACTGAGTTATCTTTTTAAAAAAATAGGAAACCCTAAATTAACAAAATATGTTAATTGACTTAAACTCTTTGTCAATTGTACTGTAATCAAATAATATGTTTCTGTACAGTGTTGAAAGAATATAGAATATTCAAACAGACAGTTACATATGTTTCAACTTCTTTAATAAAGGTTGTTCTTAAAGGAAAACATTGTATTCATTTATCGTTAGAATCGATTATAGTATATTGTATTTGCCATTAGGTGATTATATCCTTACCATTAACTTTCAGAGTATCGAAATAATTACGAATGGATGCGTATGCAACACAATGTGTATTATTGGGCTGACCAACAAATTTTCTCATTCTTCTCCAATGCGATGCTTGCATTATACTTAGAGTGCGAATGTTTATGCAAAATAAATATTTTCTAAATCACTCTCTTGTAAGTAAAACAAATTAAACAAAAATGAATTGTTTGTCCCATAATTTGAATAAGTCTAAATTATATTTGTCATAAAATATCCGCAGTCTAATTATAATGTAAAAAATAAAGAATATAATAAATACTTCGCAAAATTCTCGAGAGAAATTTTCTAAAAACTGCGAGAAAATTTGTTGGTCAACCCAAAATGATTTCATGTATATTTATATATATTTAAATTAATTGTATCCTGATTATAATAAATAGGTATAAATGAAATTGAATCGAGTTTTTGATAGTCTGAGAATTAAAGTAAGATAATTAAACGGGTATGACGTGTAACAAGGAATGTGAGAATTATTCAAGCGTATTATATCATGTACGGAGCGTACACAAGAACGGTGTTTCTTCGACGAGAACGTAATTATTGTAAGATAAAACATGGTTTTATTGGAAACTTCATCTCGAATATACAATCGTTATCGTTACTATGATGTTTTTATTTACTATACATTTTGAACTTAATTGTACAGTTCGCTCTATTAACGTATACTCCGCACATGCTTTTGATTAACAGTGATGCACAATAGTAGTTCAGTTTTTTTTCCGTTTCAAATGACGACGCGTGCTTTATAAATCCGCCATTTTTCCCGATAGAACAAAGCCGTCGCCGTTTGGAATCGTTAATCGATATTATTTATATGCTCGTTCGTGTGACTAACGTCAGAATATACTTATAATTAGCATGGCAAGAGTAAAACTTGCACAATTATAGCCGAAAAGATTTATGCATCACCATATACAATGTGTCCTCTATAACTCAACTATTCTAAATACGAAGTATCTGGCTTTAACCCGAAAGTAGGCGAGCACGCGAGTGATCATTGCACACGTACAGTCTTGACATTTTTCACGAATTTCTACAAACATAACACCGATTATTCACCATTCCGTTTTAGGTAGAAATTCTCATTTTGCGGTAAATACTCGTTCAATATTGTACTGTTCATATATGCCAGTAAATTTTGAACAGTTGTACAGTTTGGTGAACAAGGTGTAGCAACGTCGCGCGTGTCCAAACTTGAAATTGTATTCATCAGTCCCGCTTTAAAAGTCAATGTTTCACGAGGTTCTCACGAGTTTGTTATACCTTGCACAGCAGCTGCAAATTCGATTCGCACTTGTTACCTTGCACGTTCAATTGGAGCTTCGAAATTCGTTATTTAGATCAGGGGTGACGAACTTTTCCGCCGGAAGCCAGAGAACCCCCACTATCAATGCGAAGAGTGCGACTCTGACTTGGGCAAAGTTACCTCCACTACTTGGCTTGCTGAACGCAGGTGGAAGAGAGGGGTATCATGTCCAAGTCAGAGAGAAGGGTGGAGATGAGAGCCACAACTGGCTCGCGAGCCGCCAATTCGTCACCTCTGTTTTAGACAATCAATTATTATATTAAACGTTTAAATATCTGATGCCGTGCTTAATACTTTGTTTATTCTTTCTCCAACGAGACACAGTGCCGCCTGCAATTGTTCGAGAAACCATTCTGACAGTAAACTTATAAACTAGATTTTCATACAATTGTATTTTAAAAAAATGATTTACTAAATTCTCTTTGAATGACGTTTATCAATATCCTCTTTCTTGGTAGGAGACATAGCACTTCAAGTCTTATTCATTCTGTACAATTATAATACAGTAGAACCTCGATTATCCGAACTGTACAAGGACACCTGAGAGTTCGTACAATAGAACAGTAACTTAATTAAATTGCTAGCTTCAATCTGTAACGATTTGTACAATAAACAATGTTACATTGTCGCCTTAGATTGAGCTAATTGAAGCCTCAAGTCGGTTCGAATAAATCGATGTTCTGCTGTATATGTAGTAGAAAGTCATTTGCACAGAATATTTATACTTACTGTTCGAAAGCAGGATGAATAATGGTGGTTCGAGCAATTACAAGCGATACGGTGCATCACTTAATAAACAAAGTGTACGTTTTAATGTGCAGGCTAACGGTGTGTGCGAAGACATGTGATGTGTCGCAGAAAAGCTGAATTTACACGAAGACCTACGATCGCACGATTTCCTATCGTTTTTAAAGTTCTTCGTTAATTAGCATCACAATGATCGCGTTTATTGTTACAGCACACGCAAAGCTTCGTCCTGATCTATCGGCAATAGCTTTGTAATTTCGTTCTACCCTGTCGGTTTAACAAAAATACACCTACCCACGGGCTATGAGTCACATTTCTAATCGATTTGAACATTGAGTCTGTTGCTATGCGAATCGTACGTTGCACACGTGTTTGCGTTCGTCTCGTAAGGACGCGATCATTTTCAGACCGTCATGAGAAATGAGAATTCGCTTCTTTTTTTTTTTATAATATAATCTAAGTGTATCACGTGAACGCGGTTCCTTTTCAGATCGGAAAAATGTGATCCGGGAACAACGAGCTCGTAGACGCAATGGTCGTGAACACAACGGCCTTATTGCGAATATATAGTGTGTGCCAAGAATGTTGCAGTTCCTTGAAAGAGATGATTCCCGAGATCATTTAAAGTAACTTTTTCCTTTGTGAAAATGTTCTTCGTGGCTTTGTTAAGGACTTATTAAACGTGGCGTGGGCATTGGCTGAGCCGTAATCCGTCCACAGTAGGCGCGCTCTGATTGGTTCGCCTTTCTCGCGAATAGTTCTTTAACAAAACCGCGGAGAAGATTTTCGTAAAGGAAAAAGTTACTTTAAATAAACCTCAGAAATCGACTCTTTCAAGGAAGTACAACATTTTTGGGACAACCTGCGTAACCCTTTCGTGTCATAGTTGAGAAAAGCCCCTTGTCCCTTACGGTAAACACTGTTCTGGCGGTGTAATAGTTGTTGTAACAAAGTGATAGCTTTATAAAAATTCACGGAACCGTGCACGTAATCAGAGTGACACAATTTCGCTGAACTCTATACAATGAGATGAATAGTACTGGTTCGTTCGTACGAGAATTCCTCATTTTTGCAATCTGAAAAAGCGTCGCGAATTATCCCCCCTTCTCTCTCTCTCTCCCTCACCCTCTCTCTCATTCCAAACAATGTCCTCTCGATATCCGTTCCGCGATTCCACATCGTTCTTTCTATAAACTAGGGATGCGCAGGTGCCCGAAATTTCGGGCTCGGGTCGGGTCGCGGGATCCCGAGAGTTTCCAAGCAGCCGAATGGAGTAAAGAGTTTGAGGATCCCAAAAATTTGTAATCGCATCGGTGTAACGCTTCTCGCATTTTAACTTTTTGAATATATTGCAAAGTTTCGGTATCGCAACCCGACCCGGCCCGATTACGATTTCGGGTACCCGCACACCGCTACTATAAACGTCTGGCTCGTCCACGTCGAACGACCCGCGCGATGCGTCGAGAGAAAACCAATGATTGTTAAACTAACGATGCTGTAACGAGTACTTTGTGGATAAATGCGTTGGTAGGACGAAATATTCATTCGTCGTCACGTACATAGATGGTTGTCGTATCACGCTAGAATCACGTACAATACATCGTACACGTATATCGATCGGAAGGGCGCACACGTACGAGGAAGAAGACTCTCCTGGCCGCCCTTCACAGCGCTTTTCTTCTTGATTAAAATCACAAACGTCATCGTATAGAAAATGTTCTTTTTTTTTTGTTTATCGATTATGGCACGGAAAAATTGTTGCAGTCGCGTGTGTGTGTGTGTGTCTGTGTGTAGGGGATTCTTTGAAAAACAGTGACTGTGTTGTCAGTTATTAAATCGATCGAACCGTACCCAATAATTCAGCTTGGTACGAGCTCGATCTGTTCTGGCGTAATGCGTTTAAATTAATCCGATCGCTTGTTCGTCCTCATACGTATTTCGATCCTGATCCCTTGAACGTCAAGGGTCGTCTACGCGGCCCTTTTTGATCCAACCATCGGGGTAGAAAAATATGGGTGATTAATTAGACGCAAATGACACGAAAAGCGAGTTTAGCGGTCGAGTTTTCGTGATCTAGCATTCTTGGTTGAGGTTCTCGTCCGAAGTAGGCAGATCGTTCTTGACGCCGGTGATCATGCCAGGGGGCACGGGGCTCTGCGGGCATAACACAGTTATCAGGATTAAGCCGGCCCGTGAGGTCATGTTAGTTTCGATCACGTTAACCCTTTGAAGCATCGAAGTTCTCTCTCTTTCTGATGAACAGCACGCTTGTTCGTCGTCGACGTATAAATACAGATCGTTCCATCGTTAATGTCAATTTAATGTGCTTTTCTTGTTGTTGAGAAACATTTCTATTCAGTTAAAATGATTTTATAGATGGGATCAAACGAGTTAATTTTAATGTTGTTTAAAAAGACTGTATTTGTGTATCTTCTCTGACGGTAAGTGTACAGTTCTTTCAAATAATTGTGTGCGTTGGTACATTTATCGTGCATTCATTGCATACAGACTTTTTAAACAGTTTCTTTGTTTTTTAAATAACTGATAAAGAAAAGTTGTTGAAAGAAAACCTTTTAGTTTGAATAGAACCTATAAGATATCAGAATAAACATTTTTCTGCGACAGGAACACGTATATTGTCCACCATTGTTAAAAAAGTCCTCAATCATTGCAACAAATGTCGAATACTATCGAATTAATAGTAATAGCCTTTACACATTAATTTGACATGTTTATAAATATGCATAAGAGTATTTCTCAAGCTACATTTACATATTTGCATTACGCTTTATAATAATTCCATTTTTACAATCACGATTACATTACATAATTTAATAGTACTACTTCAGTTATAGTTTCTTCCGAGTCAGATGATGGAATATTTATTGTAGATTTTATTGGTATGTTTCTATTTCTGTTATTTTTAATCATTTATACCGGGTCTTCGACTACAGGTGGTAGATAATTTAAGGGGTAGTTCTCCATGACAATGTAAGACGAAAATGAAGAATAAGAATATTGCGATTTCAGATTCGTCTTTTAGTTGTTAACAGTTAAAAATTTGCCTAAATTGCGGCAACCCGACCAACAGAGGTGCATCGAATGCGAATTAATTGGTCGGGTCTCTGATGGTCGGTAATCTGTTGGTCGGGTTGCCGCATTTTAGGCGAAATTTTAATAGTTAATAACGAAACGACGAAACCGAAATTGCAAGTTTTTTATTTTTCACTTTCGACTTATATTATTATGGAGAACCGCTCCTTAAATTTTCTCTCACCTGTAGCCGAACACCCTGTATATTAAGTGCGCCTAGATTTTACAAAAAATATTAGTTAAGAAATATGAAAATAATTGAAATACGTGCCTCAAAGGGTTAAGCAACTATGTAAAGCGAAATATTTAAGCTTCATTACTTTATTGATTTATTTCTATTTTTATCCCTTTTAAATATTAAAGATCGACAAAGTAAAAGGTACTTTAAGTCATATGTTATTCTTTGAAAGTATATATATGTTAACTTTTTTCACTTTGAAGCAACTTTTCAATGAACTGTGTACGTGTTTCATAAATTATGACGATCGAACACGAACAATTAATATATTAATTATATTTAAAAAATAGTAATCTGATGTAGAATTCATTTTATTGCTTATTTATCTTAAATAGGAAAAATTCATTACTACAAAAAAGCGTACAATGCGTGTTTTAAAGCGTTTTCAGCAAAAATATACACATAGATACAAAACGTATCGTAATAGGCAAATTACTTGGTGGTAAACTTGAAAATATATTAATTTTATGCAGACAAACAATTTAAACAATTCGTTGAATATGGGAACTTTAGTGTTCAAATACTTTTTGTTTTAATAATGTATATAATTTTATTAATATAACAATATTAAATGTCTTCGTCAAAACCTTGAAAACAATGATTCATACGGCTACATTTTATTACTTATATATGATTTAATCTTGTTAAGAAGAATCACTGTCATATAACACATGTGTTGCCTATTTGATACGTCTTATACGAACCACAAAAAATTTCGATAAAAGTAGTGCAATTTCAAAGCGTTGAGTCAAATACACAAATAAATTACTGTATACATTTGTAAATCTAAACAATGAGTGAATAACTTGAATGTTCATTCGATACGTGATTCGAATCGAAATCTTTCGATCGTTGCGTCAGTTTGACTGGTTAAAAATTTAATAAATAAATCATACCTGTGATCCACTGGCGTTCTGGCTCTCCACGTTTGAACCAGATTGTCGAAGGTAGTCCCTGTCGTTGAAAATCTTCTTCTCGCCGCCACCTGGTTTGTGTTTCACATTATCCATCGATCCAATTTTGCTCTCAGCTTTGATATCGACCTTCACCGTTTGGATCTGAAAACAGTAACGTGCCATCTATTAATTCTAGCTCGGCGGGAAACTGAATTTTACCGACTACTTGTAACAATGTTTACGATTAAGTTCTGTGAGCCATTAGCAATGCTATTTAGAAAAGAAATACTAAATAGAAAGTTTACCGATACAAACGTCCGAGTAATTCGGATCAGTTGATTTTTGGGGTTTCGTACGTGCTTTCTAAACTAAATTCCCGGTTAGCATACATTTGAGATTCGCTGCACGAAATAAATATTTACACTAAGATAGAACATGCAGAAGCATGCTTCTACTTCTCTGCACTGACTCAACATACTTACTCTACTTTAATTGGCATTAAGGATAAGAATGAAATTCTTGCAGCGAATTGCGAATATTGTTTTACAGTGGAGAATTTGGTAAGATGTTTAAACTTATTATGTATTGTTATCGTAGATTCTAATTACAGTAATGTCTCGATACATGTGAAAACTTCGGGACCGAAATGTGACTTATATCGCGTACACACAGATACGATATTCCTTGATCATTGATTTAGTAGAAAAGATAATGAACTTACAATTTTTTTTATGAAACTTTTACCAACATGCTCGTGACATTTTTCTCATTAAAATGAAACCAAACATGACACACTTTGGATCATACTTACTCGTTTCATTTACGGTACAGTAGAACTTCGATTATTATCAATGTTCGAATGATAGAACAGTTATCTAAATATAGTGTTAGATTAAATCTTTACTTAATTTGTACAATAAATCATGTTGGATACGGATCGCATTAGGTTGAACCGTTTACGTGTAAAACACGTGTGATAACAGATATCATCGATTCGGATAATCGAGGTTCTACAGAATCGATAATTGAACAAATATGCTCCGAAAAATGTCATGTTTGACCTCGTTTTAACCAGAAAAATATCACGAATACAACTGTCTGGGAAAATAAATTAATGGTCGTAATTTGTAAAGAAATGAATATAATTGCGTTTAATAATAACTGATATATAATATAGAAACATATATTATGTGGAAATATCGTGCAAATCTCTTCCACGTATATCAAGACATTATTGTACAAATTCTATCAGTTACTTCCCTCACAATTTTATAATTCATGATTTGGCTTCCGGTATGACTCTGATAACCAGATGATGTCGAGCGACCAATTATGTGTGTTTCAGGAGGAGAAAGCTAGGTCTGTGTTTCATGATATAGCTTGGCATACTTACGTCGTTGTTTGTATCCTGTGGCGTCTTAGGAGGCGTTGCCGATGACTGAACACCAACAAACAATAATGACTTGTTAATAATGATGGGTGACAACACATGCATACAGGGGTCAACCTTTTGCTAACGAAGGACGATGCTGTTCTTGCTGATCAAGAAGTCCACACATCCCCATTTGGGAACGGTTATTTCATTACAGCGACAACAGTCTTTTGCATTAAGAGAAATGAATAACAAATCACGTGAAATGACCAGAGAAAGTATAAGAGATACATACATCCATTATACCTTTGTCTGGTGATATTTAATTCTTTTCTTTATTTATTGTTAGAAGTATTGGGTTGGAAGGAAAGTTCGTAGCATTTATAAATTCAAATTGGAAGCTAAAATTCAGATATTTATTCATAGATTTATTCAATAACATATTTTCCATTCTGTTCTATTATTACCTTTTGCTATTTTCGTGGTAACTTTTCGTGTTATTGAATAAACACATGAATAAATACCTTAATTTTATCTTCGATTCTTAATTTGATAACGCTACGAACGTTCTTTCCAACCCAATAATACATGTACTCCTGGAGTATATAAAAGTATCATTGTTGTGGAATTTCCAATTAATCAGTCTCGATTTACTTACAAAATGCAATAAAAAAATGGTTTAAAATTAGCTTTTTCAAATAAAAAGCTGCGATCGCACTTATTTTTGCGTGCTGCTATGTATTTTTAACTTGTTGGATAGCATTCATAAATTTTGGCTCAATGATCGTAATCAATAATAATAATTATCAATGATAATATAAAAAATTGGTACATCACTAAAATTATCGTCGATCTTTTATTGAAAAGGTTATTTTTGAAAAAATATTTTGATTGCACTTTGTAGCCAAGTCAAGACTGATTAACTTTTGTTTTGCAAAAGTACTGTGTTTGTTTTCGAAGACCTCCGATTTTTCTCTATTGAAATCTACTTGACATGTTTCTAAATTCCGGAACGTTTTCACATATTAATTACATGGAATTAAATATTTATGAAAGAATATTAGAAAAGTTTGCGTCAATAGCAATGATATAAATTATAAAATCAGTTTGGTAAAAGAAACGAATAGATTTGGATAACTTCGAGAGCTAAAGAGTATATTTCGTTTCTCTTCATGTCTGAATTTCTGTTTTCTGCGGTCCTCGAAAATATTAATCGAAGTCATTAATCAAAAGAAACGAATAAATTTGAATGACTTCTAAAGTCAAACAAGTCTGGACGTACATCTATCATTTCTCTTCATGTTTGAGTTCTTGTTTTCTGTGAACTTCGAGGATACTAATTAAACTTTTAGGACATATAGCCTACATTAACATTCTACATGCAATAATGCAATTAACTTTGAAGATACTCGTTTTCTAGTTTACCAAACTTTCGAACATTCTCGTGGCAAGTGAGCGAGGCGAGCACTATTTGTCTACAACGAACGGATATGTGTTTAAAAACGAAAGGCAAGCATTTCATTATGGAAATGATTTATCGCCACAACAACAAACATTATGGATTTAGGTAATTCCAAGCGAAAACATAGCAACCTTACGATAAAAAGGTTAATAATTTCGAAAAGCACATTAAAAAGATGGGTTTACGAAATTCAAAGATGTAAATGTTTCTCTCAATATTCTATCATCAACATGAAATCAGAAATGTTGGTAAGATCTGAAAATTAATTTGTGACAAATAATGTTATAAGTAGCGAAAATGTTCAAGCACATGTTTAAATATTAATTATGAACGCATTGAAAGGATTGAATGTAATTATGTAAATTATGTATATTAATATCCTATTAATATTTTCGACATCGATAATAATTTCGTACTGTAAAGTATTATATTATTAATATGTATACTATTAATCCTATTAATTTTATGGTAATCTATTATGATATTCTATTTATATTGTAAAGTTCAGCTAAAAAAAATATTTAAATAGACATCCAATATTTTATCGTTATTTGAATAAGTAACACCAAATTTTAAACGTGATGTTAAAAAATTAACTTTTTAACTTTTCTTATGGTACAGTTTTCATGTTTCAAGTATTCTAACATTATTATTTTGCATTAGAACATTTTCAATACTTAAGGGTGTAATGTTCAACTTATCGGAATAATTCTAAGAATCGTTCAATTTCTATTAATACACATAATGTTCTATATTTTATAGAACATTATTTTAATATCATAGAACTTTTATAAAATTATAGGGTATTCTATACATTATGGATCGATAACAAAGGTAGAGAAGGAAAATGTTGGTATTCCGATAAAAACTATGTTCACGCAAAAATTATTATTGATAGCAGAACACTGTTAATATTCAAAACAAACTGTCAAAGTAAATTTCAAGCATTCCTTTAAAATAAATTTGAAATACTAACATTACCTATAATGTTTGAGCTATCAATAGACTAGGGAAATATATATGTAGTTTTAGAAAGATTATTGTAGAGTCTTACTTTAATGTTACCACCTCCAGGCGTGTGTTTAGCGTTATCTTTGGAACCAACTTTTGGTTTTGCCTTGTCCTTAAAGTCGAGTTTCACCGTTTCTATTTTCTTATCCCCACCGCCAGGCTTGTATGTCGCATTATCCAATGATCCGATTTTCGATTTTGCGTTCCATTGGAGTTTCACTTGAGAAATCTGCGTAATGTTTGCAGAAAAATACAAAAATAATAAATTATATGAATTTGATGACTAGACTGCGAATTTTATACATTCATAAAACATAAGGCAATAAAATATTTTAAAAAACTACAGAACTATTGGTCTAGTATTTTAAACCTGTTGAATCTACTAAAGAAGAAAATAAATTTCTATTGCATTCCAATTTGTTGCAATTGGACAATCAACAATTAATAAAAGATGTTTCGAATAGTCCAGTCTATTTCATTTTCTTTGATTCGTTTTCAAAAGTTCATGTATGCAAATTAGTTTATAATAAAGATATAAAAAATTTTAAACAAGATAGAAAGTGAAAATAAGATGGACCTTCTTATCGCCTCCGCTCGGTGTGTATTTCTCATTTTTTGCAGCGATCTTCGGTTGTGCCTTGCTGAAATCGAGCTTTCTATTTTCTATTTTCACTTTACCGCCTCCGGGTTTGTAGCTTGTGTTTTCCAGCGAGCCGATTTTGGATCGCACCGTCTTCAAGTTTGGCGAGGGAGCAGCGCCCACTTGAACTTTGTTCATGGGAACTTCTATGCAATGTGAACATGTTGTAAATGTGCATACACTAAACATATTGCCTAATTATAGTATTCCTTCTCTCGTTAATTTAATTATAGCATTATCAAAACTTTGCATTTTTTTAACAATATCAAACACGATCTGCACGATAAAGCCAAGTAATACAGTCAGTGAACGTTGTGTACAATTTACTATAAAATTAGTTATTCTTCAGAATTTAATATTAGATCTTTGCATTACGGTCATAGCAGATTTTATTATAAAGACGAAAAATTTTCCCAAAATATCGAAATATCGAAATTACGAAATAAAATGTCGGTAAGTAAGTAGAAATAGCCAATTATAGCCAGACAGTTTGATCAAACTGATTTTTTCGAGCTTACATTTCTCATTGAAACGTATTATTTATTATTTTGTATTTATTACAACATACAACATTTTTTTAGATTATCATTTCACCATTAGAAGAACAATCATTACCCTATATTTAAATTAGCTCACAGTATTGCTAATTCAGGAAGTTCTCTATTTAACAAAACAAACTACATAATTATTGGATAAATACTCACTTTTCTTTTCTTGACCAGCCGTCGATGACGGAGTGTCTGGAGTTCGTGGTAATGACTTAATTGATTTATTTGGTGACTTTACAGGCGATCCAGCCGTTGATCTCTTATCCGCATCCTTGATTTTGGAGGGTGATTTTTTCGTTGGTGAATCCTCAACTCCATTCGTTGCCGGTATCTATAAAAACGTTGTACTGACAATGAGTTATCAACGCATGGAACCATTGCCATTATAAAATTCATCAATACACGTCGAATCTGTGACACTTACCGAATTAGATACCGATGATTCGTCCATTCCATTGCCATTTTCTATACCTGTGAAAACAAACATAACAGTTAAGCTTTCCACGCAATAGTTAACTACAAAAAAATGTATCATTGGACTACGGATTTTATGTATTTAATCAAAATAGTAAAAACGTTTGAAGATCTTAACAATACTGTCGTATTGTATCGAAAGTTATTAAAAGAAATGAAATTATGAAGAATAATGTACACTACAGAATTTTCCAACTAATACAGATCATTTTCATTTCGCATAAAAATCCGCAGTCTACGTATCACCCTGCATTTCCGAGGCAAAATCTTAGTTACTCCCATAAAAATGTATAAAAGAACTAAATACATTGCGAACAATTATTTTGCGATAATTGCAAGCTGGACAATGTTTATACTAAACTACGTTTCATCTCTACATTTTTCGTATCTTAATATTTTTGTGGCCAACGACATTTCTCTTTGTTTTCCATAGATATAAATAAAAACCTGTTGCGGTCTTCTCTTCCAGCGTTTCATCTAACTTAGCAGGCGTAGGGGCTCGTCGAAATCTAGGCGTGGATGGTTTCGACGGCGTTTTCGCATCCGACGCGTTCACCTCTGGATCAGCCATGCTTTCAACAAAACTGGCTCTTTTCTTTTCGCTTGCTACAGATTTCGCACTTCCGGTTGGGGATTTCAGACTTCCGGTTGTTGATTTCGCACTTCCGATTGTTGATTTCATACTTCCAGTTGGCGATTTCGGAGAGACTGGGGACTTGGGACTGGCCAGTGTCGGTGATTTCGGGGACAAAGATCTTCTCTGTCCATTATCAAAACCTTTGACGATGTCTTCTGGGGTTTTCGGCGGGGACAGCATCGACCCCGCTGTCGACAACTTCCCTTCGCCCTCTGCTGGCACTAGAGACTTCACTGGAGACTTCACTGGAGACTTCACTGGAGACTTTACCGGAGTCCTCGTTTCTTTTGCGGAAGTAGGCAAACTCACATTGGGACTAGTCGGTTTCGACTCTGGAGCAGGTTTCTGTAAATTCTCTGATGAACTGCCTTCCGAAATCTTCACCGAATCGCTTTTGATGCTTCCCGCTGACTTAGGCTTGTCGGGAGCAGGTTCCCCAGGAGTCGAATCTGTCGATCGCTTCTCATTCGAAGTATCTTTCGCCGGTTCCTGCTTCTCGGACGCTTCAGTTTTGGATTCCGCCACCGTCGACGCATCTTCGCGCTTATCCAACCCCTCGTCCGCTACCTGCGATTGCCGTCGATTGTCGTTCACCTCTGCTGACTTACTCTCGCTCGGTTTCGACTCTGAACTGTCTTTAACCTGATTCACTCTCGCCGGCGTAGGCGACCGAGACTTGTCCGGCGTTTTATCCTTCGGTTCATCCTCGTTTTGACTCTGATTCGAGTCAGCCGGCGTACTCGCACGTGATTTATCCGGCGACTTCGAAGGTGTTTTTAAACTCTGATCGCTTTCTGCCTGATTGCTTCCCGCTGACGTGTTGGAGCGAGAGTTCTCCGAAGATCTGGTTGATGATCCTCCATGATCCTTCTGAGTCTCGTTCGAATCTGACGGGGTGGTAGAGCGAGATTTATCTGGGGTCTTAGACGGTGTCTTTAGTCCTTGATCTTTCTGACTCGTCTCAACGGGCGTACTCGAGCGTGACTTATCTGGAGACGGTACGCTCAGTTCCTGTTCGCTAGGTTTTAATTCGCTCGAAGATTCCTTCGATTTTGGTTTGTCTTCCGTGACGGAGGGTGTTGGCGAAGTGATTGTTCTCTTCTCGCTGGCTGATAGATTTTCTCTCTTCGTCTCCGTCTTCTCAGGAACGTTTTGCTTCTCTTCGCTTACTTTTGGCTTGTCCTCTACCTTTGCATCAGGTTGATCCAGCTTCGCGGAAGGCAAACAGCTCTCCGATCCAGCAGATTTCACCGTTTGACTTTCCACCTTGTCAAGCTTATCCGCAGCAATGATATTATCATTAAGTTCCTCCGTGGGCTTGCTCGCAGGTTTCGCGTCCGCTTTACCATTTATGGTAGCGGTTTCCGGCCTTTTCGCCGCCTGGATGATGCTCTCTTTGCTGTCGGGGCGAGGCGACTTCTTGCCGTCCATGACGACGTCGTCGTCGTCGTCATTCTCCGTGTTCTCGCGCAGTTTCTCCTTCGAAATGGAGTTGTCAAGCTGCTGTTGCTTCCTCGAGCTATCGACATCGGCCATTCTTTCGACCACTATGCGCGGCAACGGAGGCTTTCGATCTTCTCGCTGCAGCGGCAAACTCTGCTGTGGGAAGCTCAGCAATGATTCATTTCGTTGCAGTTGCCTCCGCGCGATGTCCTGCGGCCGACCGACAACGTCCGGGTTGCGCTGCGAATGCTCGAAGCCGGGATGTTGGGGAGGATGTGCACTCCTTGGGAACTGGCCTTGGAAGTTACCGGGATGTGGTAGTCT
The DNA here is from genome assembly GCA_028455805.1 of Lasioglossum figueresi. NCBI lineage: Eukaryota > Metazoa > Arthropoda > Insecta > Hymenoptera > Halictidae > Lasioglossum > Lasioglossum figueresi. Next base: position 5,936,558 of record CM052201.1, on the reverse strand, counting down.
TGGTCTTTGTTGAGGGCCTGGCCTGTTTATAGGGGACGGAGGGAAACGTGGGTTCAACACTATAGGAGGGTGTTGACCCTGTTGCGCAGGATTTTGACTATGCTGAAGAGGATTTGGACTCTGCTGCAACGGGTTTTGACTCTGCTGCAACGGGTTTTGACTCTGCTGCAACGGGTTTTGACTCTGCTGCAACGGGTTTTGAGTCTGCTGAGGTAGATTCTGATTCTGATTCTGTTGAGGTGTGTATTGACTGTGTTGAAGCGGGTTTTGACCTTGCTGATGCGGTCTCGGTGGCAATTGATTTCCAGGTGGCCTTGGCAGCCCGTGTGGTCGGAGTTGGACGAATTGTCCTGAACCGGATGGTCTGAGAGGTGCACGATTGTCGAAACGGATTTGCGGCGACTGTCCCAGGCTTGGCCTTGGTTGTCCTATAGGGCCATTATTTAGCGGATGTCTTGGTGATCCAGGTGGACCTTGCGGTCTCGCCCGAAAGCCGGGTGGTAATGTTGCGTTTGGTTTTACCTACGGAACAATAACTCGTGACAATCCACGGCGAATGGAATGATAATTGTGTTTTATGTCGACTTCACAGCCCTGGAATGGACCTGGCTCATACAATTCTGTTCATAGCACTCGCACGTACACCGTAACTCCAATTTGATTTGTTCGTGTAATGTACATGTCTCATTCTAACACTTATACCTACATAATTCTACCTAAAACGACGTACCGCTTTAACCCTATTCGTAAGTCAAGTTCAAAGTTCCAAGAAATTTAATAAATTTTTTAATTAAGCCTGTAACTGGTAAGTCAAGATTTATTATAGTCGCTAATATTTTAACTTTCTTATACTTCGTAGCAAAGGTTTATTTTAATAATATCTGTTTTTTTCTTAATTTATTATTTTTTTCTGTACTGAAGCCGGTTCCTAGGCATTCGTCTTATTTGTTTGACGTATGGTGTCAAAGCAATAATAATTGATCGCAAAATGTTTTGACACAAATGGAGTTTATTTTAATTTCACGAGTCAATATTGTAGTGGTCTGTATGCAGAATGCGGCAGAATTCGTGATGCATGAGAAGACCTCGTTTTCCAGAAAATTCAATTTTGAAATTCGCCTGGTACGTGTAAGCTCAGTATAACTGGCAGACATGATTACTTACACAATCGTTGATATCGTACCACCTCATTCCCATTAATTCTGATATCCTACATTCACTAATTTTTATTATATTTATTGGAAATGTAATTAACAATACGTCATAGCGATAACTATAAAATTCGAAAAAGCAGAAAATATTTACATTGTTTTCTTTTTAATTAATCTATATATTTTATTGTATTCTATATAATTTTTCTCTTCATTGTGAACCATAGCAAAATACTATAAAAATTATATTATTTTTAGAAATTAATTAAAATTCCAATTTGAATTACGGTAAGGATCAACAAGGATCTTGATTATTGATTTAGAGAACCGTAAATAATACTTCTGTTATCCTACCGACAAACGCAGTTAATTCGATATTAATTCGTTGTATGCGCGGTATTATAGGCAATCGATTGGAACAATGCGAAAATAATGGGAACTCGAAGGTCCGATGCACACGTGAAAATTCGTTGGTTGATATTGGCCCTGAGCCCATCGATCATTCGATAATGGAAACCGGTGATGTCTCGAAGATCCATACGCCGTACCTGCCACCGATCGACGTTCTACTCGTTATGGGATTAAGCCACGAATGATTACAGTATACCGTCAACATATATCGCGATCAGGAGTCATTTCAGGGTAGCGTGACCTACAGCAGTAGTTTCTCTTTACGGTGCACGACTGTTTCCTTTCGTTTCTCCACGAAATTCATCAGCCGAATCGTTCGAAGAGGTTCATCAAATCGTATGCACGAGTGTGCTACAGAAATTAGGTCTTTCAAATAGTGCGAAGCTCGGGATACAAGGGAGCCATGATAAGGCGAGATGATCAGACGATTGGACGTTCCGATAATTGAATTTCAAGTTCAAACTAGTTTGATATTTTCGAAAAATGAAACATGAATAAATGATGTGGTGGTAAATGAAAATGCACTGCCGTCGATAATAGAAAAATCTCAAAAATGGAGACGACGATCTCAAAAATTGAAAACGTGAACGATTAAAAAATTTAATTTAGACAAATATGTAATTTCAAACTATCTTTTTTTTTACAAACGGTGCTTACTTTAAATAATATGTTTTGTTTGGTAAAAAGTTACGTCTTTTTAACTTTATACTCAACAGCTCAATAACAAACTGTGTAAAATTAATTTGACTATCTTTTATAATGAATTGCGAGATATTGTCAACGTCACGTTATACAGCACATTTAATACCATAATTAACGAAACCAAATACAGATGGTACTATTTGTTCCGAACCAGTGAAAAATATATGAAAATGACAGAAGGGATGAATAAAGATGAAACAGCCCACCCGGTATAGACGTACGAGAATCCTTTCCATGTATCCGAAACAGTTCAATCAGAATCGGACAGGCAAGGCGATTTTGGCTTCAGATAAAATCAGGTCGGGAGAACTGATTGTAAGTTGCAGCCAGCTGAGGTGTGAGTTTCGTCTGATCACACCCTCTTGCACAACCTTAACACTCTTGGCGTTGAGTTGATCGCACTATGTAGAGACACGGGCTAACACTTTCGCACCCTATTGATCAGCTATAGGCCTATTCTTTCCCGAAGAATCGCGATAAGCAGCGATGCGAGACCTAATCAGGTTCTCTATTGGAAATGGGCGAGGCCCTAAGCTAGGGATCGAGAAAGTTATGGAACTTCTTGAGGCATGAAGACTGTAGAACGTTTCTGAAAAATGTTGTCATAAGATTCGATGGGAATGAGCGAAAAAAAATTAGTAGTACTTATAGGTTGAATAAAACTTGCGAAATATAAAAATATAAATTTTCTGTTACTATTTCTATTACTATATTTATAAAAATATTAATTTTTCTATTACAGATATTTTGGTCATTGATATTAAAGGATAGTACTACAACAATAATAAATTATTACTGTTAAATTGACATTCTGAATATGTGTTTAATTTGTACCATTTACGTATCTAACTTACGGTTCAAATTTTTCTAATGTTTCTTTCGGAACCCTTTTTCTTAAATGTGTTAAAATAATTTTTACCTTACATTTTTACAAGTTAAAAATTGCTCTATTAACACGTTGACTGCTGTATTATCCACAGTTGGGTGTCGGAATTATTTTTCAAACCTGTGCAACATTGCAAGCCACTGGCGACATGAATCTTTTCCTTAAAGTCGTCATCGACATTTTTGATGACGGAAGGTGATCGATTTCGTTGGTATGTATCTAATTTAAAATCGAAACTTGTAGCTTACCAGATTTTCTTTGCGGTCCGTAGCAGACTCGGCCGCGTTGTTAGCAGTTTCTTGCGAAGCCATTTTAAGTTCGTTCGTACGCAATTAAAGTTTACGTCGATTCGAGACTGTCCTCTCACATCTGGCAAAATATTTCTCCATACACCTGTTGCGTATCAACGACAATCATTGCACCTGTTTATTATTATTTCAACGTGTATAAAACGAGTCTACACTGTGATCGATGAATCGAACCGCGTGACAATATTGCTACCGTTCATGTGTGAATCGTACCTTTAATGTTTAGGTGTGAACGATAATCTACGAAGCATATTTAATGATACTACTAGAATTTCGATACTCGAGTGATTATTGGTATTACAGAAGCTCTGTGTTCGGGATTCTTCTAAAAGTGTGAAATCACATTATGTGGGAAAGCTTTTCGTGAACTTTTTCACTCCACAAGAAATGTATTATTTCGTAGATTTTACACAGATTTGCTTCATATTTATTTTTTCGAAAAATAAAGAAAATGTTGTTTGACGTCGTATATTTGAGTATCGTTTAGGTTATATATGATATATATATATACCGTACATTGTATGTTCAATATAATTTTTGTAATTGTATTCTCTTTCCACCAACTTTTAATATAAATAATGACATTAATACAAAATAGATTTGTAGCAGTAGCGTCATTATTACATTTTTATAATATTGTGTTCTCGGTATGTTATGTGTATTTTCAATTTAAACCCAACATAATTATTTTTATTATTTTATCGGCATAAAGTTGTTTATAAACATAAACCCCAGTTAGTTTATAAACACAAATACTGTTTCTACTCGAGGAATGTATATAATAGTCATTTATATTAACAAAGCATAAATTATTGAGTCATCCCTTAACTAATACGATTTTCGTTTCATATTTTTGAAAAATTAATTACACAAAAGCAAACAATCTTCGATATTGTACAATTCTGTGAATTGTAAAACATTAAGAAAAAAATACTATTTTCGATAAAAAAATATGAAAAGGGTCGCATTATGTATTGGATGACCTACTATTTGTAAAATGTCTAAATATCTCGTTTATGTACATATCTTCATTGTATGTATTTCTGCTAATTACTTCGCTATTGCTGATTTATGCGATTATTGTGTTGACAGTAGAAAGTGGAACTGTGTGATTGATGTATCTGGAAGTGGACACGGTAGTCAACAGATCATGTTATCCTTTGAAAAATTACACTTCGTAAGGTCTGGTATACGCGGTGAAAGGATGATCAAGAATCTGGTTTAATATCTCTGAGAGTAATGAAATCAATCTAAATGTATTTGGATCCTTTCATTCTTGTAATTATCGAGTTTGAAATTATTCTTTAATTGAGTGTGACATTTGTTGATGCAGATAATACATCAATTATCATATAATACATCAAAATTAAGTTTCTTTTATAAGAGATATTAATAAAGGGAATGTTTGTCTGATATTAAATACTACTTCGTGGACGTGTCTGACCATCACTAGTCGTTTCTACTTATTATTCGTAAGTATTCGAATGTACCAATATTGTACTAGTTTCTATATTGTACTCGTTTCTATATTGTACTAGTTTCTATATTGTACTAGTTTCTATATTGTTATAGTTTCTATATTGTTATAGTTTCTATATTGTACTAAGTTCAAAGCTAATTTTTTCAAGTAATAAATAGCTGGAGAGAATCACTTCGTATTTTCTCCTTATTTTTTATTTAACTGTATAGTTATCGATTTTTAATTTTGTTACATAAAATCAATCAAATTCAACCTATTCTGAAGAAAGTATAATTGAGACTGTATCATTGCCATCAATATCTGTTCTATTTAATCTTAGAATATTAATAATGCGAGTTAGCAATGTTTCTTATCACTCTATTAATAAATGAACTAATAAAACCGATCTCAAGAAAGTAAGGAGGTCGGAAAAATCATTTTTTATAGAAAATATGGAAATTACATTACACTGAATTAACCTACTTATTATATTGTATTTAAGCATACAGTTTTTAATAATAATAACTATTATAAGACATAATATACATCACAATTTAATAATACATTTACAGTTATTATTGCATTACAATTGTGTAATCAGCACCGTAATAAGTACTATTTATTGGCACTTTATCTTGAGTATTCTATATATCATTTTCACTTTTATAAATTATTGTTGCCAAAATATATTGTTTACTTCATGCAATAGAAATCCAATTAGGAGTAAATGGTTGTAAATTTCTTCTTTCTAAGAGGAGTTGCATAGCTTTACATTAGGTTAAAAATAAGAAAGGAAAAGCCTTCAAATAGGCAACAAGTGTAGTTGTAAACTGTAATGTCTTTATTTTTAACGTAGCTGCAGATCACCTTGTAAGAAATACTATAAGTGTGTAAGTATTTCAGAAGATTCCCGCAAAGTTGATAAGTGTTCATACACTAGAAAAGAATTGTATAGGGAAACATGCTATAAGATGATTGCTATGCTGCCTGATCTGGCGAATACATACGGTGCGTGAAACGACGATAATTTGCAATTACAAATGACTGCATATCTTACGTGCCTAAGAATACGGTACGTGCTAACGTGATTTCAACGCTTACCCTGCATTACTTTATATGACGGTGTACATACTTTCTTTGTGCGATTACTACTACGATCAATTTTAACATGCCACGACATGAATGCATATTACTTGCTGTAATGCCCCTGCCTAACTTCTCACTTAATAATTCTATTCAAAGAGAAACAGAAACAGGGAAATCCTCAATTATTTCTCTGTTGATAAAAGTTAAATGTAATCCCGATATTCGTATTAGACTAACATTAATATTTATACAGTACGCTCGCTAGAAAGATACTAAAGAATCTAACAGTAGAGTCTCGTTTATTCGTGTACTGTTATTTTGTAATTTAAAATAAAAATGTAAATACAATATATTTTGCTTCTTCTTCTAAAAACGCGATGCTAGTATTCACTTCCAAATTTTCCAGTCTAAATTGATCTAAACTTCAACAAATAAAAAATGATTATGACTTTCCTATGTCCTTTTCTCAGCATCGTAATAATTTTAATATTGTATATTTCATTCGGAGATTCTGTTGGGTTGGCAAGAAAGTAATTTCGTTATTTTAAGGTGAAATAAAACCGAATTTCTGTATTCAAGCGATGAACTGTAATCGATAAAATATTTTCTATTATTTATTCTTTTTGGTAAAAGATCATCGAACAAAAGGGAAAATATCTTATACATTAAAGTTCATTGCTTGAATAAAAAAATTGGGCTCTCTATTTCATCTTAAAATACCGAAATTACTTTCTTGCGATCTCAATAGTCTTCGAGACAATAAAGATAGCAACCGTGTGCTCTCATTTCGTCCGGGGTTGTGTATAAGTAAAGGTAATAGACGGCAAAAAAGTTTTAGGGGTTGAGAGGGCAAAGGCAGTTGACAGAACGCACGCAATAACCCCGACGGTGGAGTTCAGGAGGATCATACTTCTATTCGTGATGGAGGTGGTGGCTAACCTTGGCGAACATGTTCGCTTGGGTATTATGAAACCACTGTGGCTTCGTGCGAAAGACCACTAATTGAAGTAACGCACCCTCAATGTAACAATTACAGTACCGGAATGCTTGAGGATACTTCAGGAGAAAAAATAAAACCATCTACCAATTCTTATACATTTACGAACACTTTTGTGTATAATCTGCATCACAAAAAGAATGATACATTCTCTTCTATTCAAGATGAAAGATTTCTCCATTGTTTTACACTTAATTAATAACATATTGCAAATTTATGTCAATTATGGAATTATATATTTTAATTCTATAAGAACTGTTATTCATTTCGGTTTAGTGTAAAGTATTCTGGACGAATTTATCTACGCTGTTCATATATGTGTATTCGGAATACGTAATTGTTAGTTAATCGACTCGACTCCTGCATGGAGAAGTGTAAACCTGTTTATATTAAAGAATATATGTCGTGTGTTAATTCATTAATTTGATGATAATTCTGTTGATTTGATCTGCTAACCCTGTAACAATGAGTAGACTGAAGTTCATGCACTCATGACAAAAACTAGCAGGTACAATTGAAAGAATAGCAAGATTAAAAGATTTTAACACAGTCTAATTATGAGAAACGAATACGTTAGAAACATGTAGCAGACAAATAGTAAAAAAACACATAAATAAAAGAAAAATTATAAATGAAAAGATTGACACAGAATCCTAAGAATAATTAGTCTAATTATTAGCTAAAAAATAGATTAGAAACAATTAATTATGAGACTGCCATAGAAGATATAAATTGAAGTAGAATAGTGCAGAAAATACACAAAGAAATTGATAAAATATTTTTACAAGTAAATAAAAATCAAATATAATAATAAAAAAGATTGACACGGTCATCCTTTATTAAAATCGTGATTGGTATACATTTCATGTTAAATTCTGACACAATATTCTTCGACGAGACACATTAATTCCATGACTGATGAATACGACAGCCATGGTCTTTATCAGCCAGTCACGCTACCGGCTGGTTCTAAAAAAGTTTAAGTGAAATGGATTAAGGTTTCTGACCCAGGCTTAAAGGAACGATAAGGTAAACATTTATTTAACGTCCAAGGATTACGTAACGTTCCTTTACACCGTTAGAACAACGTGAAACCTTGTAGTAACCTCTAGACATCTTATCAGCTACTGGCCCTAGATCTTTTTTAATTACTTCTTAAGCATATTCACGAAACTGATCGGAACGATCGTCTGCGAGCTGTTTTTCCCCAACCTGTTCTACAGGCATGACCTCTCTCACGATCTGGATTCATAGATACGAGAGGATTTCGTGTGAACTACGTTCAATGAACATGTGATTAGGGTATCTGATCGCCAAAAATAACTGTTCCTTTGGAAAACAACTCATTTAACTGTATCGCAATTACCGACGCAGTACGCTTTCAAACTCATTTGCAACAATGTCCAATCAGTCTTACCTGTAGACAATGTTCGTGTGTAGCGGTATTCAAACGTTACTTTTGCGATCAAGGATATATCAGTAGAATTAGAAAATTATACGGCAGATAGAGTGTACAGTAATTCCTCCTATAACGCGGAGCAATAATTTCGGCAGTCCTCTTATAACACGGTTTCTATAGTAACAACACTGAATTGGCCTAAACACTCTCCCTAAGCAATGAATTTTCAGTTATTTTCATAGTTTTTGATTACCATATATTTGAAATATTTTTAATAAAATAAGTTAAGAACACAAACAAATAAATGAACAGGTATATGAAATACACAAATGAGAACTGAAAAGAAGGAAGCTGAGAAAAGTTTATCGGTAAAGATATTTGATAAAAAATACTAATATCAACGAAAAAATATTATGTAGAAATATGGTAGCTATTTGAGGACATGCGACAAAACTATTACGCATGAAACATTTCGGTCGAAGTAGAGCGCTTTGTCGTAAAGACGGCAAAATTGCTTTACAGATGAATGTGTCAGGGACATTTTATAACTTCTCCATTAAATGTGAAAAATTGTATTTCTATATTTCAATGTCACTATTCGGGAGCACAATCGTGACTTCTGTAACACTAGCAAATTATTTGACCAGGCCGAAACGCGAAATTGCTTTTAAGTTTCGATTTAACATTTTGCTTTAATTTTGATTCAAAATTTTTCTTTAGTGTTGATTTAAACTTTTGCTTTAATTTTTATTTAAAATGATAAAATTCTCACAGTATCATTTGGTGTAATACTAAATAGGGCCTGTAATGTAAGATATCGAGTACGTTCAAATAGTATGCACAGAATATAAAATATGTAGAATATAAGTATACATAGAGTATAGAATATGTAGTATATACATACAATATTTAGAATAGAATAATGTAGAATATAAAATACACAGAATATACAAGGTGTCTCAAAAATGTTGTACTTCCTTGAAGGAGGTGATTTCTGAGGTCATTTGAAGTATCTTTTTCCTCGGTGAAAATCATCTCTGCAGTTTCGTTAAGGAGTTATTAACGAAAAACACGACCAACAGGTTTTAGTGAACATGGCGTTGCCATTGGTCAAGCCGACATCCATCCGTAGTAGCCGCACTCTGATTGGTCTGTGTGATTCGTCAATAATTCCTTAAAAAATTCACGGAGATGATTTTCGCAAAGAAAAAAAGTTACTTCAAATGTCCTTGGGAATCGTTCCTTCGAAGGAAGTTCATTTTTAGAACAGCCTGTGGAATACCTAGAATATAAAATACGTAGAATAAAGAATCTGGAATATGTTCCCTGTCGATTTTCAACACTAAATTCACAGAATCCGTCTTTCTAAAGATCCACATTTGTCTTAAATGAAGTATTAAAGATGCAGCTAATTTTACCGTACAAGCTAGATAAGCTTAAAGCCTCGACCCCGAAAGAGATATAAAAGTTCTACAGTGTAAAATTAGTCTCCACCTTGACAGGTAAGGGTTAAATAACTTGACATTGTTCACGAAGCAGACTATTGTCTTTAAATAATCCTATCGCGAAGTTTTCGAAGCTTGATGAGCCCAAGGGATATGAATAGATAAGGGACGTGACTGAGCTAGAGCCTGTCTGAGATGATCAAATTGCGCAATAGTTTTACGGCAAGCTTGCAAAGCTTCGGATTAGCCGTAAGCGTTGGCAAAAATCGTTCTCTGTACACCCCGGTTATTAAAATGAAAATCGTTAGCTTAATTCTGGAAAGATGATCGGTGAAGACTCTCAAGTGATGACCACGAGCATGTCAAAGACTTCCGTTCTCATTTTCTAGAGAGAGCCAGAAACAGGTCGTGTATAGCGTGTCTGTACAACTCGGCAAGTACCCATTCCTGAAGTTATTGATCCGACCCGGTGAGCGTGTTCGACTCAGGCGTTTTTATGCACGTGGATTCACATCGTGTAATACGGTTAAGTTAACTTGTTAATGAGTACACGTGTCATAAAAAGATGTTGTGACATCTTCGTAACGTGTGCCGTGTGGCCCATTACTGGCAACGTATTATTCCGCGTGGTAGAAATGATTTCGAATGAACAGACGGGTTTTCACTGGGACACCACATTGTTGTTAATTCTTGGTCAGTCAAGAGGGATAATTAGTTATCGTGAGACGACCTTGTTGCGCGGGTAGTCGCAACAAGAATACTGTATGTAGATACAATGGTCTATCCACAGACAGAATATTCACTATTTTAATCATACTAGATGTTTACTATTATAAATTGCCATTCGAAAATATTAGGATAGTTACGTGTATTCACAGAATATTTGACATTATGTAAACCGAAATAATTATACATTTTTGTGTAAAGAATAATATTTCGAGGTCCGAGGAATTTATGTATTTAGAATTAAAACATAAATCTTTGATTAACATTATAAAGTTTGTATGCACTGTAAACAATACACATCACAATATATTTGCCACAACATAATCTGTTTGTATTTGTATTTATTGTTATCTATATTATTAATACCTGTAATAAATTAGTTATTATTTTTTATCGAATACACTCTGGTGGTAAACTTGGAAAGGGGGAAATTCTCTATCTGAAAAAAGTGACTCGAAAATATAGAATAAAATTTTTTTAAACAAGTCTTCGTTTTTGAGAAAATCGATCTCGAAATCTAGTCCTGTTCGTGAGTATTTGCAATAAGTAGAATCGGTAGGTCGTGATCAGACGTACTAGTAGAGTCCTATTCAACACGCGTGCTCAACGAATTATCAAATTCGATTTTCTGTAAAGCGAAGCAACGTAAAAGATTATAATTAATAACGAAATTTCGATTAATTTGTTCGTATAGACACACTCTACTACCACCAGATTGGAAACCTCTGTATAGTATAAAAAATAAACATTTAATCACGATATATTTCTAATGATATGTACGATGTGTAGAAAATGCTACGAAACTATAATCAGTTATAATTATAATTAAATTATAATTAGTTATACCTCATCATGTAATAAAAGAGAAGTAATTCAAATATTTTATCTTGACTTATTTCACTATTTGATCTGTATAAAATATGTAATATTTGTCTTCGAACAGACACGCAAAGGTAAAATACTATGTACAAAATTTTTTAGCATTGTGTTATTAAATTAAATAGAAATTAGTATACGAGAAAACCGAAAATATTTAAAAATTGATGATAGATATTTTGCAGGTTAACTTGTTTGAAAAAGTACATATTATATGTTTACTATGAGAAATAGTGAAAATAGTAAAGGCAAATAAATGAAGAGGTAAATATGTACCTTCTGTAAATAATAATTAAAAATTGGACTGCTTTCTAGATGTAAATTGTTATGTAAGTTGTAAATGTTAAAATCTAGTCTTAAAATTATGTATCTACGGAGATGTTAATTTCGTAATTTTGTTTCGTTATAACTACGTACAAAAGTTCATCCAAAAAGTGAGAAACTAAGAATATTATGAAAATTTTTAAACATATACATATTCAATACATTTCAATTTCGTCTCCACTCCTATTCGATAGCATGGTAATCGCAAGAAGATATTTTTTAGTTCCAATTTGGGTTACGGGCAAAATCCATTTCCGATATTTCATTGTCCATTGAGAACCCTCGTAAATATAGTTCTGTCGCCGGGTCAACCTTTGTAGTTTATGTTTAGAAACATCCGTCAATATTTACTGTATATCGCGTAGACCTTATGTAAACTATTTGAATGAATGTTGCCAAATTAATTTCAGTCACTAACTTTCAAATAATACACTGTTACTATTAACACATTACCGACCGGTGATTATTGCATAATTTTGAAAACTCTATGGTACATGGCTAAACAATTTTTAATGGAACCTTCAATAGCAACAGCAATTTTCATTGTGAACTAACAAGTCACCCCTTCAATAACGTCATCTAATAGTTTCCTTTAAGATTACAATGTAAAAGAAACTTTCTATGCGTTCTTTTGGTACAGCACAATTATTGAAAATCCTATTAATAGGCTTCCGGTAGGTAAAGTGTTAACATTAGTATTTTTATATTGCCTGAAGTTTTACGAAGTATTTCAGGTTCGCCAATCATTTTGCAATGCCGTAAAATAAATTTGAGTCACCGACGCTGAAAATATGTGAAAATAACCGGCCATTACTGACGGTTTTATTTTTCCCCAGCCAAGAGAAGATGGATATTCGCGGCGCTGCACATTGGTTACGTGCATTTTGGATATTTACGATTTCGTTACGCTTAAAACATCAAGACGGATTGAGGGCAACGGCAGATAAGGACACGGTGGCAGCATATGAACAGGCAACGTTACTTTATCTTGCAACAACATCGCCGAATCACCTGCAGTGGCCATTTGCAATTGTCACGTGTGCATAGTTATCAGGAGCGCATCAGTTCTTCCTGGATATTAACCTATTTACCGTTGTCATGAGTGCCATGCTCGTAAAATTCGTGGCTGACTCAACTTATGAATTTTTTGTTGTTATAGAATACACCTAGCAACATATAATATTGCAATTCAGACATAAAAATTGAAAGAACAGAGCCATTTGATCGTACATTATGGAAACTGGGCGACCATGCTATATATGTAAAAACAATTTATAAGAACAATTTATAGAAACAATTTATAAAAATAATTTGTAAAAACAATTTATAAAAACAATTTGTAAAAACAATTTATAAAAACATAAACATGACAAAATATATATCTCATTTCGTCTCTTAAGTCGATTTAATTAAATGTACTATCACACTTTCCTTCGAGAAATACTTATGAAGCGTTCGTTCATTGTCGCACTAGCTTCACATTATCATTAACCTTGGTGCAGATCTGATACCGCAAAAATAGCTCTCTTGAAATCATTATTCTTCGTCATCTATTTAAGTGTCTAATGAAAATTTAATAAATCCTTGAATTAGACGTAACAGGTGCATATCGTGGCCAACAAATTCAGTGGATCTAATGCCATTTAACACCTCTCTTTACAGAGGGCTAACAGATGCTTATCAGTAGCAATGTACTATTTTAAAACGTACAATGAATTGTTATCCAGATTTCAAGATCACACGACAAACATGGTCGAATGAATTTTGATATCCGTTAGAAAATGTATGTACCACAATTGTAAGAGAAATTCTTGTGATTTTGTATATAAATATATGACTGAAAAATTGGAAATTAAGCGAATGAAAGATAGTTCTGCTCTTCGTGTTATATAATCTAAAAATTAAAAATCAACTTCTTAATGAAAATTGTAAAATATTTCTCTATCAATAGATAGATATAGTTTAAGAAAAATAAAGCTTCCAAGTCAAGTTTCCTATGCAATTAGTTCTCTGTTGATAGGTAGATATACACTGCTGTGCAAAAGAAAGAAGCACCGAGTATAATTATAAGTTATAATGACAAAAAAACATCTCTTTATGTAGAAATTGTACTGTACAATGATTGATTTATTACATTTAAAGTATTAGATAATCCGCAATAACACACACATATATATTCTCAAAACTTACTGTTTCCTTATTTGAGCTTCTTTCTTTTGCGCAGCAGTGTATTTTAATAAAAACACAAAGCTTCGAAATCAAAATTTCCATGCAAACCCTCGTTATACAACTTGCAGCTTCTAGCACTTTCGAGTCTCTTTATTATAAATTCCTCTCACAGAGCATCGTTGACCATAAAACCCAACACGCTCATAAAATAGTTCGGCAACCATGAACGAAGGTAATTTCATTTAAATTGAATGCTAAACTTGACCCACTCATTCGTTTACCAAGAAAGGGGGATTCCGCGAAAGATCCCTTGAGCAACGATTGAGGGCGTTGATTGGCGACGACAATGCAAATATCCAGAAATTTCGAAAGTCACGTAAGCATCCTGATGATAAAGGGGACTCAAGTGCCAACAAAATGGATGGTACAGGCGGCAATCAATGACAATCGACGTCTCTACTACTACAAACATACAGAGTCACTCCTTTCTAATCGTAAGGTCGAGCACTTGTTATACCTTCCAACAGAAAACAACTGAAACTTGTGATAATACACATTATAATAAACAAAAAGATATGCGATGGTACAATGTACCTACACATGATATCCTTTTATACAATGATAATTCCCATTTAGGAGATGTCTAAACCACATAGTCTCCATAATCTAACCATACAGTGTCTGCACCATGTAATCTCCATAATCTAACCATATAGTGTGTGCGCCACATAGTTGAAGCTTTCGAATATGAACAGTATGAACAATAGTTAGAAATGTAGACATACTTCGCACTAAAAAGATACTGAGAGAGTGTGTAATTCAAATTACTGTGGTCAATAAGCTGGATAGAGAGTGCACTTACAGAATTCTATTACGTCTAAACGATCTTCTACATTAATTTCGTTGCTGAAGAGTGTATCAATAATTTCAATCTACGCATTGAGATAATTAAAAAACGAGTTACTGTTGCTTCCTAACACGTATTGCATAGGCGGTGCTGTTGAATGGTGCAATAGCTGGATACTCGGCCAGTAATCTTACAATACTCTCCGTGACAGCCTCCCAATTTTACAGAAACCGACGTATATCGCCAACTCTTAAAATAATCACAAATAGTAAACAAACATATTGAACGAATCTCCCGTAAACTTGAGAATTGAAGACAAACTTCACGAACAGGAGGTTGTCTTATTACGTAAAAGTCTCGAAAAAGGGATCGAAACGAAGAAGCTCGGCGGATGAAAAAAAACGCAGGATCTTCGACGATCGCTCGAATCGATTCTAAGGAGCAGAGAGAAAAAGAGACTGTCATCCGATGCAAATACGGGTCAAAGAATCTAGCTCTCCCGCGAGAGGATATAGCGGCGTATCGTCTGGTACGGAGGAACGAACAATTTCCTGGTTATTCGCCGGTAGATTTTTGAGAAACACACGATTATCCAAATAGCCTCGATTTCCCCGTGGTATTGACGTCATGGAACCGGGGTCTGTCTCGAATTGCTGGGGATTCAGGATCGCCTGAATCGAACGAGGATGCTGCACGAACGCGAGACACAGGTCTCTCTTACCTGAGTGCCTAGGGTAGTCCTTGGTGAGAAATTTTGGGAACACAATCGAAAACGGTGTCCGTCAACCAGTGTCTCGCGAGGAACTGGCTTTCACAAAGACCTGGAAGTCCTTTCACGGTAAGGTATGTTCGTCCGTCGAGCCACGTCCGTCCGTTTGTCCTGGCATGCTCTGCTCCGGCGCCTCGACGCCCAACCACCCGCCGAGCTAACCTAACCCAACTCACTCGATAACCCACCCATACATAGACAACTTCGTCGAGCTTTTACGAAACAATCTATCGATAAATTATGTAGGGACAGTCCTCTTTTTGTACTCACGCAATGCTAACCAAAGTTTACTTCTTGTACACTTACTTTATGCAAGCTTGTCTGAAAAAAAGCGTTGCTCTCAGCTCACCTTAGGTATTCTTTGAAATTCTGTCTCGTCTATGTCGCCATCTATTTATGATCGAAGTCTTCCCCCTCTTTTGTTGTTTATCGATTGTGATTTATTGAGGGATGATGATTTTGCCGCTGCAACGAGCATGTTTTTGGTGTATGCTTTTACTTGAAATGGGTCATGAAAATTCTTATTTTAGAGAGCAACTTGTTGTTACTCAGACCCAATTAATTGTACACCGGGAATATATTATGAACACAATCGATCGATCTCTTTGTTCTAGCAAGTAATTTCTCTTCGTGAGTGACTTTCCATTACTTTTAATAACCATTTAACTACGGGTCACTGATCGCGTATTAAAATGTCCCTCGAGAAGGAAAGTAAAATGTTACGTTATTTCACTTACAATACAATATTAGATTGTACAACATATTTCTCTAATGTGTATTGTCATTCACGATTTTGATCGACAATTTTCTGCCAGAGGCAGTAGTTGTATCTTGATGGTCTGCACGTTAAATCTGAGCAAATAATTACGTTCCTGTGTACGGATGACGTGACAATCAATTTACTGGAACAACACGCGAAGTTGATTCTTCATTTATTAACTTTGAGGCCAAAAAGTTATTTGATCTAGACCTATACCAATCTTCTGCGCCTCGTATTGTTTTCTATTCGATTGTAAACATTGTTTTTGTCACCTGTAATTACTGCGAGTAATTTTTCTGAAACTGCTTATTGGATTGAACGTCATCTAACGATGTATTTTTAATAATGGTTCAAACCACGCTCATTAATTGTTTTACACTCGATACAGAGCTCTAATTGTCAGCTCACATGCAACTGGTGTGCATTGTTAGTAACTTTCATTGATAAAGACATAAGTGAATGCATCTATTAATAAACAAACTCAAAAGTATAGTAATATAAACGATTAAAAGCTGATACTGTACTTAAAGGCAAGTATTCAGAGCGTGTGTTTCTCATTATTTCCGATTATAAATATTATAATACTACATAAGGTTTATATAAATATTAATTTTCTTTTGATTGTAAATACAAACGAATGAAGAAAGAACGAAAGCTTCAGAAAATATTACATTTTTATGAACGTGCGTGTATACAAATTTTACTATCTTTTTAATGGAGACGAATATGATCTTGAATAATTTAAATCCTCTGATCAAGCAGTGTAAAAAAATATTAGAGTATAGTGGTCAGAAAATGATTTGTTCGTGAGATACAGCAATAGAAAAAGTTATTACGTCACTTAAATATTAATCACTAGACTGCGGATTTTTTGCTTTTATGGTAAACAAGGGAACAACACGACTGTAAGGACATTATAAAACTGTAAGAATTCTGTTACAATTATTGAAAGACGAAATACATTTTAATTTGACCTTTATCTCCTTCGATTAAGATAAAAAAAATATTGTTTTGCATAAAAATCCGCAGTCTATTAATCACGTTACCACTTGAGCCGTATTGTATGCCTATATATAATACTTTTATTTCATTAATACTCTAAAATGAAAATATAATATTATTAATTTAAGAAGACAAATATTTTCATCGGTAAATTCTAAATATAAATAACGTCAAAAAATTTTTCAATTTTCGTACGAAAAAGAAATAATTATTCAGTAAAGAACGAACGTGTAATAATCCATTTGTCTTGTAAAAACGAAGGGTTGAAATGGTTGGAAGATCGCATAAAGCGTGGCATACGTCGATCTGGCCAACCACTTTCATTCCCCTGTAATTACGATGATGGAGTCGGTATTTCAATCATGTTAATATGCGTTAGTTTAATGCTAATTCTAATTAATACGTATAATTTTTCATTCCACATTAACGCAAACTCATTAGTGTTATTCACTAATTTCACTCATTCCTTTTTTCCCACAACGACATGCTTAATCAGCACGCAACAGAACGTACTGCGGAATTAAAGTTTAAATGAATTTTAAAAACGTGACTTCCAATAATTTTTATGCATTTTCACCATTAAAAAGTATACGTACACCACTGAAAGTTCTAATTATTACTTTCCGTTTCTGGAAAAAATAATTGATCTATCATTTTCCAAGATATTTTTAATGGCTGTATTCCATTGAAAATAATTGGAATTTTCTAATTATAAAAAATTATTAAAAATGTACAAAAAAAGTACGAAACCGTAAATGGAATTCTATAAAAATTAATTTAAACTCACATTTTTAGATAATACTGTCTACTTGAATTTTTTACAAGCAATCCAGACAAGGACTCAAGAAAATTTTTCTTTCAATTTAATCCAAAACTGTTTTCTATATATATTCGTCTTTTTGCTACGAAAATATGAAAACTCAATAAAAATTACCACTTACAATTAATAACTTACTCCACGTGCAACAAATTTATATATTTTAATACTCTCTAACGTATAGCGTTAGAAACGTGTAAGATTGTTATCTCTCGTAGATTGGTAAAATGGCAGAATAAATTCCCTAATCACGTCAAGTAATGAAATGTTATGCCCGCATTCATAATGCAAGGGTGGTATGTAGGTATGCTAAGAACGCGATGGAAAGACATATCTCAACAAGCATCACTCGAGTGATGAAACTTGGCCACCTACGACTCTGAATTTGCCATT
Source organism: Lasioglossum figueresi (assembly GCA_028455805.1). Taxonomy (NCBI): domain Eukaryota; kingdom Metazoa; phylum Arthropoda; class Insecta; order Hymenoptera; family Halictidae; genus Lasioglossum; species Lasioglossum figueresi. Next base: position 5,918,031 of record CM052201.1, on the reverse strand, counting down.
GATGTTGCCAAGCTGTTTCGCGCATCACCGTTCGCCTGTCATTAACCGTATATGAACCGCTTGGAACTTTTTGTCCGCCGAAACAGTCGTTTCATTCAGTACAGTTTGCATCCTCGCATGCCATCATCCTTGCGGCGATTTTATCGACAGAGAGCCTAACGCGCGCAGTCACGTACCTTGGTCGTCGTATCTTACCACAGGGAACATGGAATCCGGATCAATGAAAGCAATTTTAACGGTTGTTACTCATAAAAATTTCATAGGAGTAATTGTTTACCAGAAAACTCTTGTTAACGAAGATTTTGCTTCAGCTTAGCAGGGTGTTCGTCTCTGCTTGACAACGAAATATGAGCTCCGATTACCTGCAATCATAGAAAGTTTATCCACGTTAATTGGTTGCTCATTATTACACTGAGGATCTTTGTGGAAAATAAACATCTTAAATTTAATGAACCAAGACAAATAGAAATTCATTCCCTTTCTTAATACAGTGAACAAATTCTATTAGAGCCACTTGCACAAATTGACGTGTTAACAAAGGAACAATTGTTAAAATATTAAAAATAAATTTTCGTTTCAAATATCTTGTATTGAAATACTTTGGAATTAATAATTCCTATAAAGCTACCCAGTGGAACTCATTGAGCGAATTCAGATAAATATTATAAGACAAACAAAATTTCTTTTCATATTTTTGTCTAAAATTCTTGGTCTTTAATCATTTATAAATCAGTTTCACATAATTCAATATGAATGTTTTTTGTCTAAAATTCTTGGTCTTTAATCATTTATAAATTATTTTCACATAATTCAATATGAATGTTTTTTGTCTAAAATTATTGGTCTTTAATCATTTATAAATTATTTTCACATAATTCAATATGAATGTTTGAGTTTTGTACTATGAAGAATGGTAGCTTACACTTCCAGGTAAAATTTGAGGTAAAAATGTAAATTCATTCTTAAAATCTAATTTTAACATAAATGACTTTAAAGTTCGAAATTATGCCTCCCATAGCTTTGCACAAACCGATAAGTTTTACATGAAATTTCTTGAGAGTGTTCCTAAACTTTCAAGATCAACGTGGAAGGAGTTGATGCTAACTGAATTTTAATTATGATAAAAATTAAATGTAAAATAAAATTCTGTGCTTCTTTATAATATATCCTAGAAATACTTTAGAATATATAGAATTTGTTACATAAGTCGACATACAAGATCTCTCAATGAATCGTGCTATAATCGGATTACTGGAAGAACTTAAAGTTGACAGGCACTGCTCAATTCGAGTGGTTGGCTGAACTTTTGTCCCAGTAATTTCATGCTAACTTATGTTTTACGCAGAGTTTGCGTGAGAAACAAATCGAACAGTTTCTATGAGAATAGAGAACGTGCATAAAAATGGAAAAATTATATTTTCAGTTGTCGTAATATATGCAAACCATAGGTAATGGTTAGACCTCGGATCTTTATACATTCGTGGCATTACAAATTTTAAAATACAAGGAAAATTAACATTTTTATTTGTTATGAGATTTGTGTTTTTTTTTAAACAGAACATTAAAATAGGAATTTGCATAATGATCTGCAGTACAGGAATAGTTTAGTATATGTATTTGTAGTATATTTGCATATAAAGTTGCAGTCAGAATACCGAAATAAGATTGCAGAAAATAGCAAGTAAGTAGAAGTGTCAAGCAATGGACAGACCTCATTGAATTCCACGCATATCCCATGAATTATCAGATTCAATTATGAATTAAAATGTTTCAAAAGTTACAACATAACAATAATAAAAATGTTATGAATACCACGCGTATCCCGTGAATTATTAGTTTTAACTATGAATTAAAATGTTTCGAAAGTTACAACATAACAAAATAAAAATTTTAATGGAACTAGCTTACAATACGGTTATCAGTTCGTGTAATCATGTAATGATAACATTCATGTCAATGTGTACCCATTTGATATATTCAATAACACTGTACTTTATAGTTGCAACACATATTTGTATGCCTCTCGCACACAATTAAACATGAATTTACAATTATCCAAAAAAGTAAATATCTATAACAATTTCACTATTTTCCAACGAGAATGTTAAAGAATTTATTTAAACGATACTTTAAAATAAATACTCCATATTAATATTTTTGATACAATTATTAGCCAATGTTGGCAGAAGTCAGCGACCCCAATAATGGGGTTGATCTGACTTCCTGTAGATACTGACAAACGGTTCGATACCTACAGAATTATTAAAATCTCATATTCTCCATAATATTACAAATGGATCACATTTATTATTAAATGCACTCTTGATAATCCCGAACAATGAACACAAAAAACGTTTTGTTAGTATGTTATATTTTTTAAGGATTTACCATACAGAAAAAGCGTTTCTACGATGTTGAACAATATTGTCCAATAGAGGACCATCAGTCAGAATGATAATACGATAATACATCTTCCAATAATGAGTAACAAAGAGTAGAATTATTAGAGTAGAGTGGAGTAGAATAAGAGGAGAATAGAATTATGTCATAATTCCAAATGAAATGTTGGATGCAAACCAAATACTTGTAAAAATGTGAAGCTCAAAATCAATAATCTTCACATAGAATAGGGTTGCAAGAATTGTGTAACATTTCTCGCAGCGTCATAAATACTAAGAAATAGCTTACTCATTCGTTCAGTACAATATACGAATACACGTTGACACCCTGACACATTGGGATTCCCTTGAACACAATTTCTGTCTCGCACATGAATTTAGTCATAAAGAAATTTTACTGTTCTTAAATTGCTTCAAACGTGTACTACTTTCACAACTTGCAACGCTGACACTTCGTCTTCGACTGCATATAGCATTCATAATTTTAATCGAGTTACAACTTCTCATTATAAGTCTTACAATTCCAAACGTTTTCATTTTTTTATCTTGTACTGACTATTTCGTATAATTGCAAAAGTTTATGAATTTCTTTTCGAAAACCAGAGATTTACATGGTTTAGTTGTAAAAATAACAAGATTTCGTTTATATAGGGGTGAGAAGATTTCTATTATACCTAACATAGGCTCAAATTAATTTAATAATTTTCTAGAAAAGTAATAATCGTAAAACGTACAATTTAAAATCGGACTAGGGCTAATGACTTCAGTAACTTCAAAATAAAATGGTCTTCGTTAATTATAAATTAAATTTCAAATTGTATCGTTAGATTCATTATTTATGGTCAACGAAAGATTATAAATATCAGAAGATATTTATATAATTAAAGTAATTATATGTACCACAAGGTTTCGTTACTGAATTAAATATGTTTTTCTATAAAAGTCAGTGATTTCAATACGCCCTCTGCGAATAACATGATTCTAGAAACAGCATTAAACTTATTGATCGAATTTCCTGGAAAGGAGATCATATACTGTCACATACAAATTGCATTATTATCTTTATCCTTGACAAACCGAAAGAATAACAACTTTGGACCAAGGTCTCAGCATTTGTGATCAGTCATGCTATAATTTTACATTTTCCTAAGTTAATAAGTTCAATATAACACAGAACGTTCTTATAATTAAATGTACACATTTAATTCTAGAAATTTTGCATTTTATTTCCGGTAATGCACAAAAATCTTATTTTACCAACGGTTGATTCTTCCAAACTCGCTTATCGATTATTGCAGAAACGTGAGTGACCATAACCGACATCTGGTAAAGAATGTTGATAACTCCAATCATTTATACAGCACGTATACCGACGGAGGTAAGCCAGTGTACCGATTGCAGGTTAACAATTCTCCGAATAATTTTTGCTTCACTAAGCTAACTTCTTTAAATAATTCTATAATTAATTTCGACATATTTTATTTTCCATGCTCAATACACTTTGTGCAAAAATATTAGCTATACATCGACAAAATTTTACATAAGATTAATAGTACACACAATTGCTAATATTTGTAGAAAAATAAAGAGGCAAAATAATTTATTGTTTCACTGAAAGACAATTGAAGTATTTTCAATAAAGAGACTCACTTTTGGTAATTATAATGAAGCAATAAAAATCAATCAAAAATTAACTTTCAACCCTGCTATGAACACGATAAATTATTATAATATTCATGTTAAAAAACTTCTATACGAGATACAAAGTCTTGCAGTTAACTCTTTTTACCACTAAGTGAAAGATCGCGTTTAATTAACGAAACAAACAATTCGTAGAAAATGAAGTTCCTTCTTTATCGCTGCAAATCCTTCGATCTTAAACGTCGGAGAGTACTTATAATTTCGAAGTAATTAATTCTTAGTGGGGACAAAATGACAGACCGTGCGCAAGCAGAGGATTATTAAATTCGACTGGAGCAGGAAGGAATAGCTGAGTTGTTCTTCCTTTGTGCAAAGTGTACTGCCCCTGGCAGTCTAGTGTGTCTAGTCGAAGATTACTAATCCTCAACGATGGAAACCTTGCAAGGTCCCCTTGGAATCGAGCCATAAACCGAAGTCTCAAGAATCGATAATCGCTAAAAATTGATACTGTTGTCTATCCCGTTACTCTCTTGCGTGGCTCGTTCATATTCATTACGCGGGACAAGAAACGTTCGAAAGTTGACATGTAATCGCTTGAATTTCTCCCCAGAACGTGTAAAAGCAAATGTTTATCCACTCGAACTTTATGTCAACTTATCACGATAATGAAATCAATCTCCAGTAAAGAAACATGAATAAATCTTGCAATTGTAAATGCAGACATTAAACATTTGCATGTTGTTCTCAATAATTACAGATTGGAGAGGTAGCTTAACAAATTTTCACGAAACTGAAAGTGATGTTAGTAGTATCATTTTGGAGTAGTGTACAGCAGTGAATAAGTTAATTTTTCTTGTAATATTCTGCACGAGGGAAACGATATATTTTCAATAGCTTGTGAACGATCGGCGTAGGAAGCCCTCTAAGGTTAGCATGTCTGTATGTGTGTACGAGTATATGTTTCACTAATTATTTTTAGTTACGGTAACATAAATTGTAACAACAACCTAGCATTAATAATCGTTTTCCATTATATCTTCATGCAAGTTTGTAATCGCATGATAGGAAGCAGGTCAAACAAGTAGAAGTGGTACGCAATAGACTGACTGTATTCAAAACGCACCTACACGATGAATATTCATGCGGCTACTCTTGGAAATATTGTTCAATATTCAAACTTTATCAATAAAAACATCTTTTGAATTTCAGTTGAATTTCAGTTGAATTTCAGTTGAATTTCAGTATGATATAGGTGATTGTAGACTTTTACAGACTGGGGGTCTTTATGCAAAATTTTCTACCTCGACTGAAAAATAAATAAATAAATTTTTGAATACGTCGAATAGGTTAAATATGACAATAATTTTTAGTTCTTCTAATGCTTTCTTTTAATGTATGTATTTTGTTCTTTCTCTTGAATCTTGTCGTAAATGCAAAAAATCCGCAGACCAGTAATCGCATTCTGGAAGTAATAATAGCAATAGATATTTTTATAAAACGCTATGGGATTTAACGAAAAGCTGATTCTACAAATAACTCGAAGAAACGATTTCACTGGCCGAGATATTTTTGAGTTCGTTTCGTCGCGAAAATATAATCGTCTGTGTGTCACATCGCTTATGCATAGACGTTCTATTTGTTTGAGAATTATTAGAAACACAATTAAAAAAGTGCTAGAAAAGATAATTAATAACATTAACAATTAATGTCGTGTTTTGTTCTAATTACTTTCTGTTCTTTTTATTCTAACTACCTGTTCCCAGGACTTCTGCAGATAATCAATAAAAACCAAGCTCAAAATAATTTAAAGAGAGCAAGGTATCTTTTATAAAAATTATTAGTAAACTTTCAATCGTCAAGTTAAAATGTTTTTATATAATTTATAATATTACCAGAGTAGTTGCTACTTATATCAGTGTATAATATCGATTGAGTACACCGTATTATTAACAAAAATTGCAAATTCAATAGCATTAACATTTACATTCCAATATTCGATTAAATCTTAATGTCTTCACGTTTTTGGTACAGACGATTTACCATTCAGTCGCACAGAGGAAAAAGTTACTTAATTTATTCCTATATTCGAGAAATGTACCATGTTTCTGCTATTGGGCTAGAATTCAAGGAATGGCGGAATGGTGGTAGGTTCTCCTCTATACGTATAACGATCGTATCGTTGCCAAAACTTTATCAACCGTTTCCAAGGAATCAATTTGCTTGCGGCAATGGCCCCATTAAACTTTTTACTTCATTTCAAGATCACATTGATGTGGAAACAAAATTTCCATTAATTTTTGTGTGTTGCAGACAATTTACCAGCAACTTTTTCACGTATTTCCATCTACATAAGTCTAATTTCCTCTAATGTAATCATTTGTTTACATTCCTCATTTCGTAGGTATCCATTTTTAACTTTCCGTATAGCATAGTTATCTATTCTTCGGGTGGTACGCCACTGTCAGCGCCTCAACTGACCTAACTTACACGCATCGCTGTTGGCAAATTGTCATACTTCAGGGAGGCGTTTCATCGTTACTAACTTGAAAACAAAGCGAGAACCTCAGTATTTTTAGGCTTCATTTCGCAGGCTTTTATTTTCCCATGGAGAAAACCAAAAACAAAAATCGATCATCTAACCAGTCACTGTGTAAAGTGTCAGTCACTGTTGTCTTACAGAGTAAAAGCTTGCTATGATCATCCTCGTGAGATCCTTTTACGTAAAAAAGAAGAGTTTCGCTGAATAAGTAGTATCATTCTGCAATCAAAAACTATTGATCTATGAATATTGTTTTGTTAATTGTTATGCTATATTTATAAGAAACTTGTATTACATTGTAGAACATTTTTAAAAATGTTTTCAAATATTTTATTACAAAACATCTACTAAACCAATCCCTCTAGCTTCGTAGAAAAACCGAAGTCGCTTGGCCCACTTTTAAAAGAGTTACTCTATCTTAAAGGGTGTGTGGACAATTACGTGAGTCACTGTAGTGCTTAGCGACATACGCATCTGGGTTTCCGGATAAAGATACTGGTTTGAATCGGTTCGGTGGACAGTGCTAGACTAGGAGTTCCCATTCGCAAGATACCCTCCTACAAAAATAAAGAGGAAAACCTAGAATGCCGCTTAGTATGTAGGTGACCGTCTCGCTGCTGACGACATATAACTCTTTTTCCAACCTCGACAACGCATCCCTTCTCAAGGGGTTATATACTTTCAGTAAAATATTATAAATGGAATAAAATAAAATAATTAATAATAATAATAAAATAAAATAAAAAAATGGACGTTTCAATAATGGTATATGTTCTATTGGATTACTTAAGGTTTTATTCAGAAATTCGTAAAACTGCTTGATTAATAAAAAGAGTGACTCGTCAACTACCAGAGAGTGTTTCTAGACACTGTCTCACTCGTTTGTAAGGTCGCTTAATTGCGAAAGGAAGACAGATCCTTCCTCATATCTTAAGAGCGTTCGTAATGTAATGAATGAATCATAGAGTGAATCACGCGCTAATGAAAATTCAAATTGTTATATTTTCAATTAGACAGATCGTAGCTCACGATACGTTCACAATTGTCTGATGAATGTGCCTGGATCTATGTTCATCAAGTCTTACTGATTTATCGGTAAAACTTCGATAAAGATGCAATGAGAATTAAGAAAATTCTGATTTTTTGTTCATACCTAATACATGCTGTGTGAATCACTAGGTTAGTGCCTAACATTTTACATTTAAAATAAATAAAATAAATTTCCTTAATGATCAGTCTGAATAGCAGTGACAAAAATTGAAAGAATTTTTTAAAATACACTAGCATGTTTATCCATGTGCCAAAAATGTATAAATTAGACAAGATCAACTGGTTAATAAAACAAATTCTAGAAGAAGAAACAACAGTGAACGAATAAACCTGTTATGGCCCACTGAATGGTTGCACAGCGCGAGTTTGAAACTTCGAAGATCGCGTGATCCGCGATCATTTGTCGCCGACTCTCCCGCTCACCGAATAACAGTCAAGAAATCGCAATTTCATACTCGGTTGTGGATTCTTCCATAGAACGCCGGCAGTTAAGGGATTAAGAGGGTTCGTTTGGAAATACTGATACGATCTATGTAACCGTTACACGTGATCTATTCCCATCGGAAGAGTGTAACGAAACACTAATTCTACTTACGATGAAATGTTTATACCCGAAGACGACGTTAATGATGGGGCGGCCGTTTCACACGTGAGCTGATCATCACTGAAGACAACCTTGCTTGCGAACGGCGGCTAACTTTTCCGCTTAAAGAGGGTATAGAGCGTGTGCCAGTGTGTTTGCATGGCATCCAAGAGAATTGGTGGAAAAGGTAAAGGTGACACGTCGCTATTCTTGGACCGTCGACTGGTAGTCCGGTACTTGTTTAAAGTGGTTGGATTTGACGGTGTTACAAACACGCCTACACTGAACACGGATACGATCCACGGATACGATCCACGTCACGCATCCTCTTTCTCGCTCTAGCCTCTTCCCCTACACAGATATAACCCCTTCTCCTTCTCTTTGATTATCTACATTTAGATACTTCGCGTCACTCGATTCACGACACTTAAAAGTTGTCTACGCTAATTGCGCAGGTAACCTAAATTCCAACGGCAAGAGGGATTCCGAATTTTATCCGAGGATTATCGGGGTTACAAGCTATCGCGGTGTTCGGGCCGATTAATAGGTATCTATATCGATTACGTTTTACATAATATCGGCGTCGATTTACAAATTTCTGCAACGGAATCGTCTCAATCAGTGAGCGAAAGAATTATGAAAATTTTCGGTTTGTAGTCTCACACGTAGACCATCATGATTTTGTATACCTGACAAAAATGAAATGCATTTTATACTTATTTAAAACTGTAACTAGACTGCGGATTTCATCTGTATATTATTTTCGGTTTATTAAGTTTTATCCCAGGATTATGGGGGCCACCAGCTATCGCGGTGCTCGGGCCGATTAATAGGTATCTTTATCGATTACGTTTTACATAATATCGGCGTCGATTTTCAAATTTCTGCAACGGAATCGTCTCAATCGGCGAGCGAAAGAATTATGAAAATTTTCGGTTTGTAGTCTCACACGTAGACCATCACGAGTTTGTATACCTGACAAAAATGAAATGCATTTTATACGTATTTAAAATTGTAACTAGACTGCGGATTTCATCTGCATATTATTTTCGATTTATTAAGATCATTGAAGATATAGACATTTTAATATGTCTTCTCATTTCTGTACCGATGCTAACAATTTTTATTTTGCATGAAGTTTCGCAGTCTAATTATAACGCATAACATGATATTTAGAGAAATTTTAACTTGTATGGAACGATATACACGGTGAGGCACTAACAATTGCCTCCAATAACTCCGAAAGTATGATAAGAGTATAAAAGTTTTCGAAATAAAAATTGCATCAGACAACAGGGACCGCATTGTGGCGTTAATCATTTGTTGCTAGGTGGAGTCGCTTTAGAGATATGGAGGTCACCTTTGTTTTTCTAAATAGAATGCAACGTTTTGTTACCTGTTTTCTAATAGTGGCTATTGAGACGAATCCAACGAGGTGCAACATGAAGGTCTTTGAAGGTCAGCAAAAGTCATTTATGATAAAAAAAGCGAAAAAAAAGCGAAAAAAAACCTGCATCTACAGAAGGTGTTCAAAATGATTTCTATTGGTATCAATGCAATGCTGCAATCTTCTTATCACGGATTGAGTAGTATTTCCTATCACTTCGGCGCTAATCGAATCATATGCTGTAATCATTTATTGTACAAATGTATTTAATTGTACGGCGTGTCGGGTGAGAACGTTCAGGATATCTCGTTCAGCGTATCAACTAAACCTGGTAATGTCAAATAAACACTTCTGGACGATATCGTAGGACATCGCTAATAAGAATGGTAAGATTAGTATCATCGAATCAAGCGATTGTAAACAATGTATTTTTTCGATGAACAAATCGATATGCTACTCATTTACGGAGAATGCCAGCAAAATTCAGTGAGAGCTACAGATTTATGTACACGCCATACAATTCAATACGTTTGTTGTACAATAAATTGTTACAGTATGTGATTCGATAAGTGCCAAAGTGATAGGAAATACTACTCAATCCGTGATAAGAAGATTGCACCATTGCATTGATACCATTAGCAATCCCTTTGAACACCTTCTGTAAATGCGAATTTATTTCGCCTTTTTTATCACAAATGACCTTTGCTGACCATCAAAGATCTTCATATTGCACCTCGTTGGATTCGTCTCAATGGCCACTATCAGAAAACAGGTAACAAAATATAGCATTCTATTTAAAAAAAGGAAGGTGACCTTCACATTTTTGAAACGACTCCACCTAGCAACAAAAGATTAACTCTGGAATACGGCCCCTCTTGTCTGATGCAACTTTTATTTCAAAAACTTTTCTACTACTATCATACTTTCGGAGATATTGGAGGTGGCAATAGTTAGTGCCTCACCCTGCTCAACCTCGGGTTATTTTCAAATTTTATGAGAGCATAGATTGCGTTTCATAAAATGAAATAGACACATGCATTTATGAAAACAGTGAAAATATTCCAAGAATTTAAAAATACTGTTATATTTAGAATTTAGCTTCCGTATCTTGGGATGAATGCAAACCATTTTTATTTTGCATAAAAATTCGCAATTTTTGCAGAAAATTGAAGGCTACATATTAAAATTTTGTTATTTGCTAGTAGGAACGATTATTGTGTTTGAAATTTTGTATATTTGCTAGTAAGAACATATACAACATTTTGAAGAGAATAATTGCAGTACTGACATAAGGGTTAGAGTAGACTCGATGGCTCTGGAAGTCTCCAAGCTAAATTGAATTAGCCGAGAAAAAGTGGCAAGACACAATTAAGCGGGTTTAATTGAACCTCGAATTATCGTGACGATTCTTCCGATGAAGATACTGTTACATTCCTTTCTTGTCGTTATTAATGATGTAACCATTTTTTTGTCACCAAACGACTGGCAATTCTACGTCTGGGACGCCGATCTGCTCCATTACCCGCCGCCGCCTGTCGTAAAATTACCGGTAAGACGATATGCCACATTGGCGATCCTACACTTCCAATCAGTTACGCCTCGACATCGAAAGTCACAATGACAATTGACAAGGCGTGCCCAACGATCGTATGGACCGATGTAAGAGGACCGGCAACAGAAATGTAATGAAGAAGTGGGCCATTGCAAAAGTCTTGTTTATATTTTATGATAAAGACTTCAGATTTGACTGGATGGGTTGGATCACTTCGTGGGTACTCTGATACTTTCGAGTGGAGGAGCTGTACTTTCGAGTAGGCTTGATTCGAACTATATTTTATGAGCATCACGGGAGAAGTGTAAGCGGTACTTTTGAGTACTATGAAACTTGGATCAAGTAGCTTCGAACTATGTATACAAAACGATCCACCTAACTGTAACAGGCCATATAATTTTTAGTTACAGTTAAAAATGAAATTTAAGTTTGCAACGGATACAATTTTCTGTTTCTTAATTTATACAAGAAACTAAACGTTCAATTCGATGGTCAATAAAACAAAATTATCTACATTTTTTTATAAATTCTGCACTTATTTTTCACATAGAACTCCGATAAAAATTATTTTAATATATCAATTAATTTCAAAATTAATTTCATATGATTCTTTTTCGATCTCTGCAACTTTAATGATAAAAATAACTGTTCAAATATTACAGCTAGCAATAGCACGCGCAACATCTGCCAACCGGACGCGGGATTTTAACACCAATTTACTAACCAACATCACTATGAACATCGTTGTAAATACTGATTCGTGTGATGTGGTTACAGCATCCCGTTTACACGAAAGTTCCGTCCTCGTCGAGGTTACGCGACGGCATTACGTTAACAAGATGTGCTAATAGTATATCATTTTTTGCGTTCGTAGACCTTGCTTGTGTTGGCGATTCAACCACAGGGCTCCGTCCACGTGAACGGCTCCGTTTGCATGCACAATCGTATATTGCATCTATTGTTCACATCAGCAGCTGTGCTACTCGTTAGTCAGTCCTTATTATCGCCTTTTATTCTCTTTCCTTTTCGGCCGGTAACCCAATATCTTGAACAACCATTATACGTTCTATCTTGAACGTGTTCGATCTAACCCTCGACTACCAAAGTCGACGTACCATAGTCTCTCCATACACATTCTTCCATACACATTCAAATGTTCAAACTCTCTTTAAGTAGCACTATTGAAATACTATTAATTATAAAATGACTTGTTTAGATTATTTAAAAATATTTGATTGGCAAGAAAGCAATTTCGGTGTTTTAAGGTGAAATAAAACCGAATTTTTTTATTCAAGCAATGAACTTTAATCAATAAAATATTTTCCATTGTGTTCGATGATCTTTTGCCATCTTTCTGATAGCTTCATAATTCTGCGCTCATAAAACTTCTGGTCCTTATCGGCAAAAAACTGATCCAAGTGCGATTTCAGGTCATCATCATCAGTGAATGTTTTACCAATGTGTTTTGCCACACACATATTTGATAACACGTAAGAAATTATTGGAGCTTGGTTGGGAAGTGATGTCATATCCACCATATAGCACGGACATTGCACCATCAGATTACCATTTATTCCGAAGTTTACAAAACTCTTCGAGTGGTAAAACATTCGTTAATAATGATGACCTGAAATCGCACTTGGATCAGTTTTTTGCCGATAAGGACCAGAAGTTTCATGAGCGCGGAATTATGAACCTATCAGAAAGATGGCAAAAGATCAACGAACAGAATGGAAAATATTTGATTGGTTAAAGTTCATTGCTTGAAATTGGCTTTTATTTCACCTTAAAACACCGAAATTACTTCCTTGCCAACCCGATAGTTTGAACACGTAAAGTTATAGTATAATTGGAACATATACATCTGTTAATTTAACATTTTTTCAATGCTATCAATTGGCAATAAGAACACTCCTATAGTTTTTTAAGAATTAGTTTGAGAGAATCTATAATATTGGAGTTATATGAAATTGGTTGATCAAATTATTGTTAAAGCTACAGTACGAAAAATATATTTATTACCTATGCGATGGGTAATATTGTCTATATTAATGTTAAACTTTGCAGGTTATTATTGCATAAAATATTTCATAAAAATAACAAAAATCTGATGTAATTGTACTTTTCTGTCAACATTGATTTTCTAAACGTAAAGTCGTCAATTCATAGCATTAATATTCGATCACCTACTGTAATTCATAGCATTAATATTCGATCACCTACTGTAATTCATAACATTAATATTCGATCATCTACTGTAATTCATAACAGAATATATTGTAGCTAGACTGCAGATATTCATATAAAATAAAAATTGTCTACTAAAAGAACCAAATAAACATTTCGTTCTTCCTTCAATAATTTCAATCTGTTGAAAATAAAACATTGTTGTTCTTAAATTCATCTAATCTCTTCACTAAATGCATAAAATCTAGTTTATTTATACTACTCTGGCTAAACCGAAATTAAAAAATGTTAACCTCAGAATGGGAGAAGGTTGTCCAATATTCTTGGAGTTTTTAGTTATTGGAGTGTGATGTTTTCTGAAACAAGAAAGGGCAAAGGGTGAAGTTGAATACATACAGAAACTTTTGAAGCACCCTTGCACTCGGCCCCAGTGTTCATAGGCCATTTTATCGCAGAAAATTCAAGAAATCGTAAACGTTTATAAAAACGCAGCCACCCTAGCCGAGGTTGGATGCTGTGCGTCGTCGCGCTGCTTTATTATCGATTCTCCTGGCTGGTGCTCGTGCAAACCCTCTCTTCGGCTTCTCTTCCCCCTCTCAGCAGAACCCCTCGCCCTTTACTCAGCCTTTGTGCTCGCAGCCCCATCCCGGTTTACGCGAAACACGTTAAGCGCGCGTTCCTACTAATGTGTTCCTCTCTTCTCGGCAGAAAAATATATCTGTAACCGGTTTTCTTCAATTTCTTTTGTGCCCCTGCACTTCGAGTGCTCGGTGCTCCCAATTTTACCGAAAGAAGAATATTTTATACAGCGTGTATCAATTGTTAAAGCATCCGAATTTTATCGTGATTATTTTATCGTGATCATTTAATCGTTATCATTTAATCGTGATCATTTAATCGTGATCATTTTATCCTGATCATTTTATCCTGATCATTTTATCCTGATCATTTTATCGTAATCATTTTATCGTAATCATTTTATCGTGGTCATTTGATCATGCCTACACTTGGAGGTGGTTCATATTCTGTTTATTAGTTCTACTTAAAAGTAATTAATTTAATGTGAAACAGCAAGTACAGTATTAGTGGAAGTGTGAAATAAGTTCGTGTAATAGTTATGTATTCGTGTGGCAGTGCCTTGTGGAATTAATAACACCGACTGTACTCCTCCTTTAATATTAAATTATATTTCATAAAACTCCACATTAGTCAATTTTTAAACCCGTAATGTCCATTCAAAACCAATTTGAGGATTTTATTTTTCAACGTTTCAAAAAATGATATTGATATCAATTAAAATGGATTACGCACATATCGATAGAAATGTTATTTATCGATAGAAATGTTATTTACCGGTCTTAAGTTATTGTTGGTGAAATATTCGACATGACAACTTTTGATATTACTTACAATAGACACATCTATTTTGGATAGGAACGTTCTTGGTTATACTAAATTAATTACAAACTTGTAAGTGCAAAATGAATTCAGAAAATAAATTTTTGTTAGATGGACGTGGCGAGTTCTGATATTATACTCCTCAAATATTATCCTAACAATAGAATCAGGTCTGTCTGTGCGAGAGTGAGCGAGCCTCTTAGGCTTACTCCACTTCTGTCTACGCTGTCAGGAAAATCGCGCAACCATAAGGATGCAGCTATGACATTCTAGCGTTCTCGCTGTCAGGGAAGCTCACGCGCTTTACTCAATCTAGGGAAAGACGAAGGTAGTGTTTACTAATATTTACGAAACCTAGAAATTACAATAATATGCATTTATTATTATATACGAATTATCGAATATTGTCAATTGAACAATTGCTCGAAGCATGTGATGCCATGCTGGTTCGTTGGAAATGGCACGGTGTATGGGATGGCACAACATACTTGGAATAAATTGGGGACACTATCACCGTGTAGAATCGACTGGATAAATAGAAAAATGAGCCATTACGTGCTAGAAATGACTGTGCATCAAGCAAAGCAAGAGGAAACAAAGGAAATTGTCCTTTATGAGAAAATGAACGAAGGCTTGTGAAAGAAAAACTGTGACGATGCTGAATGCATTTTCCGTGACGATTTGTTCCCTGAATCCACGGGAAGCATTTAAAATGTCAAGATTGGGGTCATGCACATGTGCTGGGGATGATGACAAGAACATAAACGTCGCTTTTATCTATAACATGTGTAAATGAGTACACCTCGTCTCGTATCTGGAGTAGGATATTAACTGATCCTTATATACAAAATTATATTTTCTATGCTTTCGATTGACTCAGCAAATTTATCTCGGTAGGTAGACACAGACACTCTATCTACTATTATTTCGGAACGTATTTTTTAAATAAGTACACAATCTTCCATTAAGAAGTGTTATTTTAGATTATAAAAAACGCCGTTTTTTTTACAATTTTACTAACCACATGTCGAAGAGTGACAACTCTAATCTTCACAAATAAAGAATAGTGCGAAATTTAAAATGACCTCTTAATTTTAAAAACCCTTTACAATGTATTGGGTTAGCAAGAAAGTAGTTTCGGTATTTTACGGTAAAATAAAACCCAATTTTGGGAAAATTTGGAAATTTTATGAGCGCGGAATTATGAAAGTACCAGAAAGATGGCAAAAGATCATCGAACAAAATGGAAAATATTTTATTCATTGAAATTAATTACTTGAACAGCTTTTATTTCACCTTAAAATACCGAAATTACTTTCTTGCCAACCCAATAATTATTATTTATATTAGAACCATGACAAAATAGTTTAGTACTACAGTGTTCATTCTTTTTGTCGCCGTGTAACTTTTTTCTCGGATATTCCCTTATGCAGAAACTAATTCGAATACGTTATGCCAGGTGCTACAATCTCCACAATATGATTCTCCTTCCGCAAACAAAAATGGAGCAAGATCTAAATACCTTGGCAAACTCGTGGATTCACCCGATAGTGAAATGATTTCGTAATTTTATGCGCTGCAATCCATGCTGGAGAATGTTGCGACAATGATGGGAATGTTAGTGCACGCAACGTCTCCTGGGAATAGGAGTGGGATGAACAACTATTGTGCGCAGCGGTGTATGAAGGAACTAGACTATACGAAGCAAGTTGTACAGTTAACTGTTTCAACAGCAACTTGCGAGGGTCAGTTAAAAATAAAGATTTTGAAAAATTTTGAGAAGATGAGAATTTTGAGAAGATGAGAATTTTCTCAGGGCTTGTTGAAAACAATACCTTTTTCGTTATAAAAAGAATTAATTCTAAACGTTATTAAAAAATGAATGGTACATTGTAGATTTAAAAAGTATCAAGTGCAAAAATTTCATGGTTGATGGAGTTTCAAAATTAATATTAATGATGAAAGATATTACAGTTTTTTTCTAACACGAAAATAAAAATAGATAATTCAGTGAAATTAACAAATTACACATTTTAGTTTAATTTTCCCGGTTCATTTAAGTAGAACTTTAGAAAAGCCCGAAGTGGCAATGACTATTCCCTTAATTTCTAAGAAAATAAATTTGTCGGAACAGTATATCACTAACTGATCATTATTTAACATTGCTATCCACAGGTTCGGAGAATGTTCCCGTTCTTTCCGGCATTACACCGGAAACGGTTATTACCTCCGCGTAGCAAACGCCATTGTAAGTTTCGCTAATTATTCATACAGTCGTGCGCTTAATTATGAGGTAGTGTCGGCGATTTGAAAGGAGATTGTGCAATTGTATGTTGTACACTTTCAATTAGTTCTACATAAAGGGAAATGGTTAAACTAATGCTGATCATGCGTGCTACTTTATAGTCTGACTTGGCGTTGACAAAACGTGTGAAATTAACATAGACGAATTATCTAACGTTACTAGTCAAATTGTCGATAGAATTATCTATTTACAACTCACCATTTATTCGAAAATGTTAATATTTAAGTAACAATACGGACAAACAAGTTCTTGTCTTTTCTTAACAATAATGCACACACGTACACAGATACAGTAGGGGACAAAAGTTTAAGACGTTCTAGAAAAGACGATAACTATTTTAATATTGTACTAT
Organism: Lasioglossum figueresi; assembly: GCA_028455805.1. Classification (NCBI taxonomy): domain Eukaryota; kingdom Metazoa; phylum Arthropoda; class Insecta; order Hymenoptera; family Halictidae; genus Lasioglossum; species Lasioglossum figueresi. The sequence continues at coordinate 5,900,638 of CM052201.1, read as the reverse complement.
ACGATTTGAACTTTTTTGGAAAGCTAGAGCAATTAGTTTACTACAGGATGTGAAAAGAAATTTAAAAAAAAAATACTAAAAGTTGCATTTTTAAATTTTTTATGAGGACCTATATTGAAAATTTTAAAAATACGTTTTGTCGATCTGTGACAATTATATGCACTGTGAAAGTTTCATCGAAATCGTTTGATTCGGGAAAAAACGACAGGCATTGAAAGATGTAAGAATCCTTAACCCTTAGGGCTCGAGTAACGCCTCTCAGGCGACATTAATAATTGCTGTACTATTAATTAAAATATTGTTTACTTTATCAGATCTGTCGGTATCTAATCAATTACTCAACACTTAAATGTTGTATGAAGTATTACATCAATTTCATATCTACCAAATTTAAAAAATCATACAGGATGGAAATATTCTAGATCGCTAGAAATGTTTAATTTTCCAGTTAAAATAGCTTCGAGTGCAAAGCGTTAAGAGATCGAAAATCGTGAAAATCTGCAATTTTTACCGACTTTAAACGTTTGCAGCTCATTGCAACGTCGACCTATTTGACGAAATTTTCAGGATATGTTTAATTAACACAGATTGACAAAACGTATTTTTAAAATTTTCAATATAGGCCCTCATAAAAAAGTTGAAAATTCAACTTTTAGTATTTCTTCTACAATTCCGATCAATTACAATTTTTGAAAATATTTCTATACACATCCTGTAGTAAACTAATTGCTCTAGCTTCCCAAAAAAATTCAAATCGTATAGTACAATATCAAAATAGTTATCGTCTATTTTAGAGCGTCTTAAACTTTTGTCCGCTACTGTATATCCAAAAAATACTTTCTGGACAAACCTCGTACAGTATACAGTTTTTTCAATATAAGACGATGGCTAAGGGCAGCTTTCGTCGTATTGTGAATCAGGGTGGCTATTTCTATATATTTAACAATATATAATAGTAATAATCATTTAGTTAATTAATTTTTTTTCTCTCAATAAAAATAAAAATCTCTCTCGAGAATCTCTCTCAAAAATCTCTATCGAGAATAATTTGCGATAATTTTACTCTCGGATAGACACCTACCTTTAGCGCCAGTTAGCGATGATTTTCGCGACCGTGATCGAACGATAGTATTTTTGCGATCGGTTTATCGGCGTGCGCGATATAGACGATTACGCGAGGCGATACAATTTTAAAGCTGACGTAATCGACGTCACGGTATGTCGAGATCGAGACGTTATCGGTATGCGGTTCTGCACAGGTAGGAACGACATGTCAAATGTACGTCCGTGTATCTTGAACGAGCTTTTCGTTTCGTTACGGATCGGATCGGCACCAGGTAACGTGTTTACCGTTCAGAACTAAACCGACAAGGGAAAGCAGAACAAATCAGTGAAGGGGCGCTTATCCAAATCTGGCTTGCACGCGACAAATTGATACCAAATACGCATCTCGGCGTGTTCGTTTATGGGAAACCGTTGCTCGATTGCATCGCATAAGTTATGTAGAGTGACTGCGTTGCATGGCGTTGCCGGTTAGATTTCTGCCTGTTACGTGCTACACTCGAAGACAAGTGTTACGATATGTTCGGTCGAAAGTAGGCAAGAAAACGCGAACTATTTGAACTCTTATCAACAACTATCGAGTGAGAAGTTTTATCAAATCAAGATGATCGATTTTTTAAAGATTCTTTGCTATCTCTCGGGTATGCTGTGTTGTTGTGAATTATTATCGGACTTATCGAAGCACTTGGTTAGCAAAATCAATGTTTTGAATGTTCTTTGGTATTCAGAGTGGAGGAGATATTTATAACCGGACTGCGGATCTTTATGCAAAACAAAAATAGTCTGGCACAAGAAATTTATTCAAACGTGGAATAAGAAATTAGGAATAATTAAATATTATTAGATATACATATATAAATAATTTATGTACACATAAATACTTATACACATATAATAATTAAATGGCCGTATGTATTAATCTTATATTTGACTAGATGTTTAGATTAAAGTTAATTATGTATATTATACATACAGATAATGAATTGCATGTATATTATACATACATATAATGAATTGCATGTATATTATACATACATATAATGAATTGCATGTATATTATTAATAATTAATAAATGGTCATTATAAATTTATAAATTTATTTTATATTGATTACTTCTTTGAATTTTATCTTTCAAAAATATGGAACAATATGAATCGCCATTTGTAAATATACTTTTTAAATATGCAGGCACTCAGTTTGAAGTTCGAAATTATTGCGCGTAAATTGGTATTAAGTAATTGTGTTGAAAAGCCTCGTATCGAAATTTGGCTACTGAAATTCGCTCGGATTCGCAAGTATAATATGATCCCAGCTATGCATATAGTACAGTACACTGGATTTTCATTCATGACATGAAAGCTGCACGCTAGATGACTATGTGCAGCGGGAGTCGTTAAGTTAAATGTCTTTTTTTGTCGTCGTGGCCTTTTAACTATGTTAATTATGACAGCACGGTACATTTACCAATGAATGTACGTGTGGTCGTTTTCTAATGCTTCCTACACTCGGTGTCGGTAGAAGTAAGTACATGTCATTCGCAGAAGATTTACCATAAATGATCACGTTTTAAATAGCGAGTGCATATTAAATATGTCTTTTTAGTATGTTAAAATTTGTATTTGGAAAAATTTTGATTTTCAGAATTTTGATATTTTTTAATCAGTTTGTGCTGTGCATATAATGTTCAACTCTTTGAGAACTAGCAGTCATTGTTTATGATGTAATAATTATTCATTTTCCATCTCTATATTTCTACTTACAATATTTACCATTTTCAGCAGCATTTGAAAATCACTAAGCGCATTCTAAACAATTCTGAACCTGTTTCTTTAGCACCCTATATGTGGAGAAGCGAATTATTACGTAATCTTGAATTGTTGGAACGGTTAGATCTAAAAATAGGTATGATACCAAAGTTGTACTAGAATTTCGTGCTCAATTTTCTTTTATCACAAATAGAAATTTCTGTAATAGTTACCATGAATGACACGTATTATGCCATTTACAAATTATATGTCACAATACTTAACCCGGCGTTGGTAAGGTGGGAAAATGTATCGAAAGTGGTAAGATGGTGTCTCACAGACCCCACCGAAATAATATATTGTATTATAGAAATAAATACCTTTTTCATGAATATAAAATTAGGTATTGCTTAAGAGGTTTGTAATTTTTCAGAGTAAAAACGCAGATCCACGAAATTAAATTTTTAAATACACTCAGACCCGACTCGCTGTCACGCGTTGTTACAATGTTACAATCAATCTAAAATCTCTGGGGTCAGTGAGACCCCACCTAACTAACGGCGGGTTAATGTCACTTTAAATAAATAAATGTCTCATGGGAAATATTATTCTGCTGAAATGTATTTATTTTGTATAAAAAATGTTTCGAAAACTCTCACTAGGAATTATCTACGTGAATATTTCAAATAATTGACGTGTTCAGAATATCAATTTAACTGTAAAAATTATATGGCTGCAGCACTGTTATTGTGTAGTAGCTGTATTCGATTAGATCAAAGAATCTTTGAAAAAACTCGTTTATATCTACGATATGTAGAATAAATAATGGAAGCAAATGTTGGAAGTGTTCAATGATTGTTAACGTCTGAGATGATCATTAGGGAGGAACCGAAAAATTTCGTGTATGCACCCAAATCAAATTCGAAGCAAATGTTGGAAGTGTTCAATGATTGTTATCATCTAAGATGATCGTTAGGGAGGAACCGCAAAATTTAGTATGCACCCAAATCAGTGGAGCAGGTCTCATTAGAGTTCGCGACAGTCTGCTGGTAACCTATAGGACCCTTCATAGGAAGGAAGCTCTTCTAAAGCTTTGGAAGTGGGCAGATAATCACGTATGCTGTGTGGGTGCGTCTTGAACGAGACGGGGTCGAGTGTTTCTTCCATTTTTCCACGTATTAGCCGCCACTAGATTCAAAGAACTCGTCGGTCGGTGAACTCGAGCTCCTCAGACTCTTTCATTGATTTTCGATAAATCTAAGCGATGGACCACGCGGAAATTGGCCCGCGTAATAAACCAGACGCGATTAATCACGCGCCGACGCGATACAAATTCAGCAAGTTCGAGCTGGTTACGATGTTTCGCCGCGAGTTTGGTCAATATCCTATGCGAGGCATAATATGCCAGTTATTCCAATATTTATATGTAGGAAAAGTTCGCTGAATTCGCGACTGTTTCAGTCGCATAAAAATTACGGGTAAATTATCAGTGATAAAATGACCCTTGGCTTTTTTAGTGCCAGCGGAAAAATTAAATGTGGACAAAAACGGCAGACATTTATTATACTGAAGGGAAGCCTATAAATTAAAATAACATATCGTGGTTCTGATATTCTAATGTTCAGTTGAAAATAATATATCCATATTTAAACATTTTTTTAATATTTAAACTGTTTTAGTCATGAATGTTAATGACATGTAGTTTACGCAAATATGAATACTACGTAAAGTGTTCGTTGAGTTAAAGACGAAATGAAAAGTTTCTGGGAAGTGATGGCCAACTCGAATGTGGAATTAAGAAATTAAACAATTTGTAGAATAAAATTGTTGTATATGAGACTTTGTTTTCAAGATTGAACATTCATTGAGTACTCGTGTGTTAGCGACTATCCAAGGAGATACGGTAGGTCGTGATCAGACATGTCGACACTAGAAATACTATTGTAGGTAAAAGCGTCTGACACAAGTTATATTGCTTTATACCAATAACAAAACTTTTATTTAGATTTTGTGAAATTTTTATTAAAAATGACCAGGTAAGCAAATTTATTTAATTATTTCCCACAAAAGCATCTTTATAGCTTTAATGATTGTTTTCAAGATTTTTTCATGACTGTAATAAATCAATTCTGAAAGTGTTTTGTATTTTCAAAAGTGCAATTGATAAAAAAACTTTATACATATAATATTCTTGCTTTTTAATTGTACTTTTCATTTAAAAAAATTAACGAAGAAAAATTCAGAGACATTTACATCTAAAAGTCATGTTTTGCAAAGAATCGTTGGCCTGTTTGAAAATATTTGATCTGCAGCAATTATGGTATATAAACATTTGCATTTAACCTAAGAAAAAATCTGTGACACTTAGACTCAAGTATTGCCGTTTAATATCGTGTCGACTTACAGAGTTTCATTTTCGTTTCTACGCTACTATAAACTTGATAGCTATTACCGTGTCTGCAGGTAATCGAAGCTGCTTGTAACGTATGATGTTACAATGTTATTTAACGACTCGTTGGTCGAGATTAATAAAGTGTAAAGTCACTTGTTTGCTCACACGGTTAGTTCACTGAAAGTTGAACGTCGAAAAAAATACACTTGTTAGACAACCACGTGCGAACAAATGGCGTCGGATACGTTTCCCACGTATTGTATACCTAGAAAGATTAAATTCCCGTCAATAATTTGCTTCAAATGAATTCTTTAATATAATTTTTATCCTCATGTTAGAATTGTGATAATTTTATAAAAACGAAGAGTACAACCATAAGCGTGGATCCATTTTGAGATAGTACCAATGATAAATCATTTTTTGTATTTATTTATTATATTTTCCCATGAAACATTTCTGTCCCATTTTTACAATTAAAATGAGACCAAGCGCGACACAATTTGAATCACATTTGATTGTTTATTTCATGATAACTAACCTAACCTAACCTCGATTATCCGAACCGATGACACATGAATTCTCCATTACTCTTTCACAGTAGAATCCATAGCGATCCTTATACAACACGATTAATTGTACAAATCAGTAGAGATTTAATCTGTAGCTAGACAGTTGTTCGGATAAACGAGGTTCTATTGTATCGTGAATTAAACAAGTGAATGTGAACCAAATAGTGTCGTGTTTGGTGTTGTTCCAATCAGAAAAATGTCCCGAATATGTTGGTGAAAGTGACATAAAAAAAGTAATTAAAAAACAAAACAATTATTTATTCACTATTCTTTTTCAAATTCGACGTTAGAGACAAGAGATCGATGAATAATGTCTATACACAATATACAGTGACATTTCCGACCCGAAGTTAAACATTACTCCTTTTATATATCTTTCGATTGCGTTATGTTGTATTGTTTAAATTACTAACATTCCGATGCCGCTTTTTTCTATCTGTGGACTATTAGATGCAGATATTTCGCTCGAAGAGAGGCAGTATATTCCAGAACTCATTAATTAAAGCGACGTTAACTGACGCTGCCGGAGACAGTTCGGTTGCATGAACATTCGGTGAACACGAGAGGACGATGCAAATCGTTCAAATAATCACGAGGTACGATAAAGCTTAAAGAGGAACATGGGTAACGAGGAGGACCTTGGCCTCTTACTCGCGTAACGATAAGCATTCGCGTAACGATAGGTACTCACGTATGTATTAGACACAAGCATTGACGTTAACAAACCATTCGCTCAAGTGTCACTACTTGGAAAGGATCCATTCAAGAGTATCGGAAATTGCGACAATTTATGGTCAATTTAAGACAAATTTTAATCCAAACACCAAATTACTGTGCCTTTTTAATGCATATTTCCAATATTTCCAACAGATTCGTATTATGTATTCTGATCGACATATTTTATAAAATTATTGATTTATTTATTTATTAATATAGTTGCTACACCGTCGTATGCGCTGCTATTTGCAGCCACAACGCGTGTGGTTTAATATTCAAAGAATCTGTGACTTCTCGTTTTCTATCTTTTTTCACATTTCATAAATAGAATATGTTGTTGAAAAAATATATATGATGAACGTTTATTTGAATTTTTATTTGGAAATAGTGATAATAAAATCGATTAACTCTTCGATGTTGGTCCCGGGGTCCATTTTGATCGACTGATTCAAAGTCGTCACTTAATTATTCAACTTCTGGAGATTAGATTAAATAAACATTATATTGGAAACAACAGAAAGACTAAGGGATCTACCAGAAGAATCTTCAAAACTATTATTAACAAATTCATGATTAATGCTGTGTTTGAAAAGGGTCCACCGTTCGAGAGTTGAGCTTTATTTTGTTTTCTAGTACTTGCGAATATTATTTTCATACGACTGGACATTAATAGTAGTGTTATTATTCGGTGTAAAAGGCTTTTACGCGTGAAAAATGTTGAGGAAATTGCGAATACTAGTTCGGCTAGAGAGTTCTGTCATTTGAGGACCTGTAGTGGGTCACCCGATTAAGGTCTTGGGCTCATCATCGAAGGTGAGCTCGGTCAATTTTATAATGACACGCCCACAAAACATCGTTAACTCCCTAACGCTCGTCAATTTCTTAATCGGCATATGATACGGCCTATTTTCACTTTTTTATCTTGTCCGGTTTGCAAGGTGGTTGGTAGAACGTTCCACTTATGGTAGCGTCTCGAGATGAAGTTTGCAAACCAGTTAACCAACTACTTAGAAGATATTTTTGTAACCTATACGTACTTAGCAGGCGCTGAATGGTACTCGACATTATACTCATTTATTACATCACGAGTCGGTTGTAAAATTTAATTATATCGAGGAAGGAAACTAACTTACTATGTTCTTATTGGAAATACCCCTTGAAAGCTTCAAATGAATTTAGCAAACATCAATTGAAAAATGTAATATTAGGAATATTCCATTTTATTGAATTAAATAAATATAATTGAATTAAGCATGCGATTTGAGAGAAATTAGCAACATAAACAAGCTTTTCATTGTTATAAATTGTAGAATTTGATAAGTCAAAGTATTCTCGTTATGTAAGTTAAAATTTTCAAGTAAGAAGGATTTTATCATTGGTAATTTCGTTATTACGTTAACGGAAAGTTGCGAAAAGCTAACGAAAAATGACGTACATAATAATCTGTGAAACGTTTTTAAAAACAAGTTCACTGTCTATTTACAAAATTGAAAAATTTAAATGTTAAACAAAATACCATTTAATGTGTATTAAGAGATATAACCATTTGTATGTATTGTAATAATTATAATATATTGGTGTTGTAAAATGAACATGCACCAATGTTATGTCTGGCTCGTTTTTAATTGTTTTCTATTTATAAATATGAATAATAGGAAGTACATTAAATCATACTCAAATTATCTCCACTATCACCTTGCTTGGAAACCTCCTTAACCTTCGTTACAATAATAGATATTACGTAAAATACTTTTACCTAGGTGTGCAAGTACAGTAAGGCTCATAATTACTCGACTACCAAAGATTATACATATTAACCTGCTTTACAATTTAAATATTAATACTTTTTTGTACCACAATAAATATATTTGAACTTTATAATTGCTTATTTTTGTGAATTAGATAATTTAATATTTGGAATAATAAATATGTTAAAATTATTTAGAATGTTAGAGACTAAAAACACTTATTAAAAGTATGTTTCTTCTACTGTAAAATGGTTTAAGAGATTGCATTTCAAAAAACAATTGCTAACATAATAATTAAAAATTTAGTTTCAATAATTTGGTTTTAAAATTTGTTCCTCTAACTATAACAGCTACAAATCTATGGTATGTTCCGTTTCAAGGTCTTGCTTAGATCTATTAATCTTTTATAAAACGAGATAGCTGCCAAGGTCATAAGTAAGGAAAGGAGGACGTGCCACACAAGCATTGAAATGTCAGCACGCACGTTCATGTTCAACAATTATCCACCAATTTTGAACCGTTATTTGATAAAGTTAAAAAGTAAAGATTGTAAAAGAATTACTATAATTTTTATATTAAAGTAGTGAAATTGTACTTTGATCTCTGAAAAAGTGCTATAAAACTTTTAGCCAAACCAATAAATTAATATACGCACACTGCCAGTATCCGAGGGCACGGTCATTGACATATGGGTTACATCAATAACCACCCCGAAGACCAGATACATTCATAATAAAAACCTAAACAAAAACTACTAAAAATTTCTCTAAACAAACGCCAATACACAATCTTCTACTTTTCAACCCTAATACTCTACTCCGTAATTTACTGACTCTACACAAAAATCATCTACTTTTCAACTCTACCACTCTATTCCCCAAATATTTAAACTGTTTCAAATGTTAATAATCGCCACTCTATAATTTAATCCATAACTTCCCAGCTTTGCTAAACCCGCACTAAAAGTAACCTAGAGAGATCATTCTAAAAGGTATACTCAATACCACCCCGTCTTTTAAATCTCAGTAAAGGGTCCATAAAATCAGATCCTCGAGCGCAGACAGTTTCTAAAGCCGAATGAAAACAGTCTGCTCTAGCCGAACCAGACTTAAAGATTTCCCATGACAGTAATATTTATCTCGTAAACTCTTCTTTCAAAATATTTAAACTCATTCGAATACTGCCCCTGACAAAAATCATTCAATCAAACCAAAGTAGACACTGATTTAAGGGAGGATTTCGCATATTCAAACATTTTCACATATAGGAACTCTCATTATAGTTGTTAAAAAGAATACTATTAACTCGTGCCATATTTCTCTAATATGTATACTATTTTTCATATTTAATCTCTTGCACTACACATCAAGCAGGGTTTACTACTTACGCATGCTATTAATTTTCTTTAATCCAAGATAAATTTTTTTCTTGTTGTTAATATAACTATTTGAGAATACATAGGCATATAATAAATATTATCTTCCTCCTAAGAAATGATAAGAAAATAGTGCAGTGGATTAATATACGAATAATTCGTTCAACAATTATATTACATTTACTGTATCCAAACAATAATGTAATAATGTATACAGTATATGTTTATAAACAATAATAATAATATTCACGATTGTAGTCGAATATTTTCTGCCAGGGGTAGTCGGGTTATACCAAAAGTATCATTCCACTAGACGACCACTAAAAAGTATGCTCAATACCACCCCGTCCTCTAAATCCCAGTAAAGGGTCCATAAAATCGCACCCTCGGGCGCAGACAATTTCCAAGGCCGAGTGAGAACAGTCTAGTCGAAGCAGACTCGAAGATTCCCAATAACACTAATATTTATAGTTTCCCAATAAACGTGAAATCGGGGGAGGTTGTGGGAACACGGGGTAGCGGGACACAGAAATTAGTGTCGAAATTGCGACAGCGTACCAAGATGGCGAGTCGCTTGTTCCGCCAATGAGCTTACTCGCGTTTCCGTCCCGACTCGTAAAATCTGCAGTGATCTGTTTCGGCGAGAATCTACGCGTAATAAACACCAACCTGTTCGCTGCGTGACGTGTTCGTTCTGCTGCAATCTGCTGCCGGCGTCGTCCTTGCTGGGATTCACCTGCACATCCGTCATTTTCTCCACGGTCGACGACTCTGCGCGACGCTCTCGTTGGCCCGAGAGAGGATCCTCGTTACTGCTATCTCTTTTCTTGTTTTCGCTCGCCGTACTATCTCGGCGCCTCGCGCGCACCTTGCGTATACCTTGTCACGTTCCCTCGTGTCTTCCTCGCGGTACGAAATGTCACGCTGACGAACTTGGAAACAGCCGACTGGATGAGACTCGCGACACGACGGATATGCACCGAAACCAGAAGACGGAACGCGCGACACTTGCGACGCGTTTGAACTGACTGACTCGACCGCCGGCTTTCCGGGATCACCCGAACGCTCCACGCCTCGCCATCGGAAATCGCCGAGCGTTTACGAACCTCTTGCGTCTCTGTACGTGCGTTTCTCACAGGTAAACACCGCCGGATACGCGGGGAGCCGCATCGCAGACGGGGTGATTGCAATCTGCGCATCGCGCGTACGTTCACCCTCCTTTGCGTCGGGGATGAAATTTAATTTTTTATTGCGGTGAAACGTTACCCGAGGTGGGGCATATTTCGCACAAAAAATACAGTAATATATAATAATCGTTATTTGGTCAGCTTCGCGAATAGAATGCTATATATTTTTTTATATCGAATGGACACGTGTCGCTCATACAGAAGGAAAATGTCAAATCCAAATTTTTCGGTTTTCGTTTTATTGCATTAAAATACTCGCCAGAGATGTGGAAAATCGTCGCAACTCTACTTTTTTTAGTTTTTTTTTTTTTATTAAAAGGTTGTATTTTTGTTTTTACTTGCAGTCACTAGTCAAACTGTCGATGTTTTTCTTGTGCATTTTCGCTGGGTACGTGTGCTATGTATGTAATACGTAAATACAACTGGTGGTACAAGCGAAAAGGGGGTGATACTACATGAAAAACTAAATCTAAAATATAGAATAAAATTTTTTTATGTGACGCTTTCTTTTCGAGAAAATCGACTTTGTATGTACATACGTGGTACGCGTACCCAGCGAAAATTCAAAGTCGATTTTCTCGAAAACAAAGCCTCGCATGAAAAAATTTTATTATATATTTTCGACTTATTGTTTCATGTAGTATCACCCCCGTTTCGCTTGTACCACCAGTAACGATACACCCTGTATAATACTAGATATTACCTTTACAAAACACACTCATTTGTTCAGGCGTATTTTGTAATCGTGCAATGTCTTGATAATTGCAGTCCTTTAAACGTTGATATTGTGATCTTAAATAAAAATATATGCATTAGTAACAATAAAATATTATATTTATTTGTATTTTATTTATTATACAGAATTGTTATACGCTATTTATTATATACAATTTATTTATGGTATATAATGTTGCAAACATTCTGTAATATAATATTGTAACAAGTGAAATAGATATTTCAGGTAAAATTGAAATCATCTTGCAAACTCTAGAGCATAAGACATAGAATATAAGTAAAGGTTTACGTGATAATATAAAAATTGTATTATATATTGCAAATTATGAAAAATTCGTTTCCAACTAAATTTTTTCAAATTATAATATTTTATTCCGTGGAAATCTGTTACAAAAGAATTTGTGAGAAGAATGTAGGATTGATAGTCCTCTAGTGGCAAATGTAGGAACTACTATTATCACTTTATGTTCTATCGGCAAGCAACACAGTTTGTAAATTCATGAATATTTTTCTACATTTTCTAAGATATTTCAAACGATCTAAAAAATAATTTCACAAATATTTGTAGAATGAAAAATTAGTAGAACTACTTGGTAGAATGTAAAACAATTTAACAAAAATACTTACTTTCACTTAGATATAACATAACAATGCATTTTCCATTAGAACTTCGACGTTTTCATCAAAAAACGTCGAACTATGAAATAGAACACGTTTCTACCATTTTATTTGCATTATAATAATGACAGTATTCCAATCTTCCTTAACCCCTGTGAAATGATCGAATTAATTTAAAATTAAATTAAATCTAGCCATACAATAAATACAAATTTTCATTTTGCTTCTAAACAATTATGAAGGACAAAGAATCTTTAATCGTTCTAGCTACGAAGAAAATCAAACGTGGTTTCGAAAGGGTGATTTTAAAGATCTTTGATTGTTTCGAAAATCTCAATCAAATGGTATACACAAATACAATAACCACTAAGAAATATAAAAATTAAACAGAAAAATCCTTAGCAATATTAATTTTTGGCACTCCTCATACCCGAGGGGTGTACTTTATTTAATTAACGGTACGAAGTAAAATAACAGTAATCTTTCCATTCGATTCTGTACAATATTAATATGTGGGCATGTACATGAAGGTATTCGTACGATGATTATACATAATTCTCATTAAAAATATATTTAGCCTTACAACATTACAGTATACCAAATCAAAGAACGTTCTCTATGCGTTCGATGAGCAGTTCATATATTGTTTTCACAGGATTTGATTTTGTCTCTGAATTTGAAATTTTACATATATATATATATATCTCTGTCGAAGGTCTCGGTGATGATGATGACGTCGGTTCAGAATGTTTCGTTATTTTTTACGCGGCAATGTGATATGTGTTTATGCTCGGGCGCGTTTGATGATTTTTATAACAGGGGGATGAATGGTGCGATGAGTGTAACGAACAGATATGTCCCTCGTTGACGTGGAGATCGCCGACGGACGAATGCCGACAGCACGGCGACCGCGTTGTCACTTCAATCTTCTGCCGTCGCTCGATCGCACAGTCTACGAAGGAACGCTAGAAATAAATCGATCTATATTATTCCCGTTCCTCCCAAATAACGGCGCAAGTTGATTGACAGCGAGCAAAGTCAAAACTATGTACAGTTGTCCTAAGCCGGGGTCTCGTTGGACCGCATAGTCAATCGAACTTCGTGCCGAACGTACAAATAGAAGCAAGACTGAACATGATAAGCATTAAAAGAGTTGGATTTGCAACATCGTCACCTTGTATACAGGCTGTTCAAGAACACCATTTAATATTTATATTTATATGATACATAGGACACTACTGAGATACATATATTTTGATATGAGCATCATGATTAACTTGTTCACGACCCATCATCACTCCAGAGTCGCCAGATCAGGTGAATTGACTCGAATTGACGAGTAAAAGTTACCCTTTCTCTGCCAATACCGAATTCGTCACGTTACATTGTGATACGACAGAAACGAAACGCGTCACGTGACCGTGCCATGGGTGTAGCGACGTAGAAAAAGAAGGTAGAGCTCTTCGATCATGATGCAAATATATGAAAATGTTTATATCCAACTTGACTTCTCGGCGTACGTTTGCCGAGACCTTTCTACCGAGCATTGTGTATCCTATGCACCATATAAATATTGAATGATTTCTGTTTGAACATCCTGTATAACCGTATTAATCGGACTAAACTCATAGTCCGTTTTAGAAGCTCGTACGAACTGGAGAAAACGTCATTCTATGTGAAGCCATAACGAAATGACCATTTTGTACGTGACTGTAATGAGTAAGAATATCTCAATATTCGTTGCTTTTGAATTGCATACATAACGACATGACATTCGGAAAAATCTGAAACGTGAAAGTTTGCTATGTACAAGTATGACAGGCAACCGGTTAATGACAATATAGCGAGATAAGCGACGCCTGGAGACAAATGGCGAACGTGTTCTCTGAATTGTGCGTTACAGCAGTTTCGGGTCACGAACTTTTAGTGTACGAATCTCTTAAGCCTTTGAAAGTGTTGTTGTGTGAGAAGCAGGTTATCGATTTTTCAGCATCCCAGCCACGTCGATTCGTTGCATCCTATAAATTGCGAGATATGTATGTATGCGCGGAACGGGGAACAGGTGAACGAAGCCGTTAGTTAGTTTTGCAGAAACAAATTGGAAAACGGCGGGGGAAAAGAGACAGACAATTGTTACGGAGGTATAGTCTACAGGGTGTACTTACGAACGGTGAACTTTGTGACATTGACTTCCGGTTTTTCTTACAATAGCACCATCATCTTCTTCAAGAACGCTGTAGAACACAAAACACGTGGAAACATCAAATGACGGGGAAACGGGATCCGAATTCGTTCATTCCCGTGCGACTCGCCTTGGACATTTCGGACGGCTGTGTGAAAAATCACTAGGAACTTGCTACGCTACGGATTTACACCAGGTATACAATAGGAAAACGAGGATCGGGGAACTTTGATTTAGATTTCTACTGCAAAATCAATTACTGTCTACATACTGGTGAAACGAACCTAGGCAAGTGCGTTCTCTATGGTTTTATGCTACTTTCCCTGGAGCCGACAATTTTCTACATTAATGCAGCTCGTTAATGCTACTTATTCAATACTCTTTCTCGTTCTGATCTATTTCACGAGATGCATATGCATGATTCAACCGATCGATACTCACGGGCATAGGGGATGAAGCCGTCCTCGTCCTCGGGGTCCAAGCACTCCTTCAAGGTAATGTCTACCTCCGCCTCGGTCAGTTTCTCACCTGTCATGATATAGGTATAGTATGAGTACAATGTACATTGATACTATGGTTCAAAATTTCATATACAGTGGCCGAAATTTCTATAAAGTCATCTTCATATTCATAGATATTTGAAAAATATCACAATTTTTGTTGATTTATCGTATCTGGTCTCGTGCCTTGCTGACACTCGGATAGAGGGACTACGCACTCTAATCGCTATGTTCACTATTTACGTTTGTTTTGATTTTTTCAGCGCGATGCAGAACACAAGTGCGAAGTTTCTGTAAAGTCACTTAGCGTTTCTCTGGATTCTGAGCAGAGATCTATGGAAAGTTTGAAGTATTAGTTTTAGAACACATAGAAATCCTGTTTCTTATAATTTGATTCACGTGTATTAAAATGCCGAGAGGAAAAGTGCTAACAATTGAAAAAAAGCATCGATCGATGCTTATAAAAAGATGGGATGCTCTAATCGTGCAATTGCTAAGAAAATTAATCGTTCATATACTGTAATTAATGATTACTGAAAAAATCATTTTAAAGGTGGTAACAAAAAATTGTCAAATAGACAACATTTATTGTTAACGAGGTCTGCGGCTAAGGAAAGGAAAAATGCAGCAAAATTTCGAGCTGAATTGGAACTTCCAGTAACAACAAGACGTGTGCAACAACTTTTAAATTATTCTGGGCAATTTGCGTGGACAAAAATGCAACGTGAACCAGGCCTAAAAGCAGTACATAAACAGGCTCGTCTTGATTTCGCACGAGCACATATGTTCTGGACGAAGGAGTGGGAGTCTGTCATTTGTTTAGATGAGAAAAAATTTCATTTGAATGGGCCTGATGGTTATAAATATTATTGGCATGATCTGAGAAATGAGAAAGTGTGACGATGAGTCGTAACTTTGGCGGTGGTAACTTTGGCCCTAATGATATGGGCTGCGTTCAAAGCTGACAAAAAACTCCAATGTGTTACATAAATCACAAAATGAATTCGGAAAATTATACAGATTTGTTAGACATGGTTCTAATACCCTTTACAGAAAATATTGAAGATGACAATTTTATTTATCAGCATGATAATGCTGCGGTACACGCGTCGAAGCACACAAAACAGTGGCTTCTTGAAAGAAACATCAATGTTTTGCCATGGCCTGCTTGTTCCCCTGATATAAACCCTATTGAAAATGTTTGGGGTATCATTGCGCGACATGTTTATAAAAACTGCAAACAGTACAATTCCATTAACGAACTAAAGGACGCGGTGAATGAAGCGAAGGCGTCTGTTAAAACAGAAACGCTACAAAAGTTAATTTCGTCGATGCCCAATCGTATTTTTAATGTAATTAAAAAAAATGGAGGTTACACTAGATATTAAAATAGAAATAATGAAAAAATAATCGTTAATTTCAACTTTATCCGTGTAAAATGAAAGTGACATTATAGAAATTTCGCAGTTTGTTCTGCGTAAAATTATATTTTTTTCTTTTATCGTGTATGCTTTCTTTATGTAATCCCGAAATGCTACCAAATACAAATGTTTCATTGATATGGTATAATAATAAGAATTTATTACAAAACACAGTGACTTTATAGAAATTTCGGCGAGTGTATTTATTGCGAAAGTCTTGATACGTTTCTAACAGATGTGTTAATCCTGTAACTGTCGCATTGCATTGAACAAATGCTATACAGGGTGTCACAAACATGTTGTACTTCCTTGAACGGGGTGATTCCTGACGTAATTCGAAGTGACTTTTTCCATTGCGAAAATGTTCTCCGTTGTTTCGTTAAGAAGTTATTAACAAAAAAACGTTGGCCAATGCCAACGCCACGTGCTGCTGTAGTCGCGCTCCGATTGGTCCGTGTTTTTTGTTAATAACTCCTGAACGAAATCGCCGAGAACATTCTCGCAACGGAAAAAGTTTCTTCTTTTACGTAGGGTTATATTTTTGATAGATCAT
The DNA here is from genome assembly GCA_028455805.1 of Lasioglossum figueresi. NCBI lineage: Eukaryota > Metazoa > Arthropoda > Insecta > Hymenoptera > Halictidae > Lasioglossum > Lasioglossum figueresi. The sequence continues at coordinate 5,883,833 of CM052201.1, read as the reverse complement.
TTGGGCCAAATAAAAATTTTGTAAATTGAAAATGGTGAAAAATAAATGTTAATTTTGAATACTGTTCCCAATGTATATCATACTTCTCCAAGAGTGTAGAAGCAAATAATTTACAAATATGAAGACATCTGACTGCATAATCAAATGCTACCGTTTTATGAGCAGTGATTTTAGGAATATTTAAAAAAATTGAATTACCGAGTGCGAGCAGTGTGTGCGAAAGTTCCGCACCCAGCATGGTTCCATTCTCCTGTTTGTCGTACAGTTTCAAACACTCAAGGAAATCCTCGTAGCATCCCTGATCCTTATCCTTTTTGCACTGGCTGTAAAGTGGCAAGAACTCGTCAAGTTTCAACATTTTCTCGCCCTTCTTCTTTGTTCCACCAAGCTTCTCAATGCCGACGTTTGTGGGATTCAGGTTGAGGGCCCGGAGAACGTCTCCAAGGTCAGCGGCGTCGATGACGTTGCTACCATCGGCATCATAGATGGAGAAGGCAAATTCGGCCTCTGTCGAGAGCAAAATATAAGTTGTGAAGGTTTCCCGCTGACAATGTATGCGCGTGTGTGTATAAAACCAAAGCGGCGACATGGCGATAAGCGGCATCTTTTGATTTTCTCAATATAAAAGCGGGTCTCGATGAGCACACAACAGTTGTCGCCCGACTGCGAGCAGATCAACATCCTCGACTTTTCCGTGTAACTAAGCCTTACAAAGTGTACTATTTATTATTTGTTGTTCTATTATTCTTCTATCATAACAAATTAGGTTCTCACTGGAAAAGTTTCAAGTATCAATTACTTTTTAAATACTATTTTAATTTCAGTTTATTTAAAAAGTGTAAGGCCTTCGATGATATTTGCAATCATCACGTTCAATTTTACATTACATGCACGATCAGTCATTAAATTCTTACAGCCAATTACATAAACCGAGTTTGTATTAAAACAACGAATTTTTGTATGAAAGTCAAACCACAATTCTTGTTATTTTTATAAAGTATTTTATGGAATATTACAGTTCATATATACCTTTCACAATACTATATATTATTATTCTCTTAATCATTTTAATAAGCTGCAAATAATATAATAGAATGCTTAAATTCTTTCGATATTTCTACGGTTTTGCAATAAATGCGTAAGGTCCGTAGACTAGTAATGGAAGTTAAAATTAAAATTAAAATTAAATATAAAATTCATTTCAACTAAACTGCATCATCACAATTGTAGAAGATATTTACAGTTGTTAATCAAATTATTCGAGCCACGGTTTGGGAAATATACTTATTGGCCATCTAATGTTAACGGCAGATAATGATGCCGATATCATTTTTAAATATCCCATAAAATACTCTATAAAAAATATCAAGAGTTCACTGGAGGTTGACATTCATTTAATAATTGATCACCCTTTGGTTACTCTGATTTCTCGGCAAAGTCGAGGACCCCAAAATGGAGGCAATTCACGAAAAAAAGAAAGAATAATTTAAAAAATTCAGTGATTCGGGACGAACAATTTCCGAAGCGAGGTCCGGATTAATATCAGCTGAAGCGTGTCTCTTCTTACGTACCTGGTTCAAAAATATTGTTCTATTTTAAGACGCAGCGACTTCCACCCAGCAACCAATTCAAGAACTCGCTGGTGGAAGTAGTGGGTCAGATTACCCCCGCCGAGCCATATAAGAACAGAGCACTATTTTTGAAATGGTGCTACGCATTTGGGGTGGTTACATCTTTGCTTTACCGGTTACTACCAATTACGTAATGTGATTGTCACATGACATCCGAAAATATGCGTCGCGACGAAGAGCCAACTACACATTATGAAACAGCGAACACACAACATAAAGCAAACAAAACCGTTCCGCATCCGCCAAGAATAAAAAAGTAATTTAAAATTTTTTTAAATATTCAAATGGAGCTGCACAGACAATGTTGCACGTTTCACACAATCGTGGACTTTGTATTTGAATTTTTCGAATATTTTTGGCTGGATTTTTTGTGGATTTGATATTTTACGGCATCACATATTTTCGAAGCAAAAATTCACTCGATACTTCACCATTGGTTAAAAAACTGAAAGCGTATAAGATCCTATGTATTCTATTTCCGTTGCACAAGCAAAATTAAACACGTACACACAAGTCAAATATATCCCGTATCTTTTTACTCACTTTCGACATCCTTAGCGCTGAGGTCTGACTGTAATGCAAAAGGAACACCATTAATTACCATAGGAGATACACCGTTAATCTGCTGCTACAGATTTTCCAACAATCAACAATTATTGCAAATTTCAGTTTAACTCTTCGAAGACGACGTCTGCGCGTTGCGCCGACTCTGACGAATATTTTAAAATTGATCACGCAAGGTCGGAATATTAGGCACGACAAACTTTCATGCACTGTTTACTTCCTCGAAGTTGAAGATAGCAGTTAAAAAATATCAGAAAGTCTAAATGATCAACAGATTATGGTAACGTCATACAATATCGATCGCACACAGAGGAAGATCGTCGTTCCCGAAGAATTAAAGTATACAGCATATATGAAAATAGAAGCCGATAAGGAATAAATTGTGAGTAACAACGATATGAATAATTGAATAAATTAACACGATAATTGAATCGAATGTACAATACAGATGAATTAAAAAAAATGCTTTTAAGGATGAGGAAGCCTGAACTCACCATAGTGTTCTATCTAGTGTGCTTGGATGTTGATCGAACGAAGACCGAACCAGAAGTGCTACCGGGTGTTACCAAATTTATTCATTTTATTTCTGTAGAGGGCGCGGCGATCCGGACACACGAGAATCACAAGGAGATCCAGCTCGAAAAGCTCGGCTCGAACGGGCTAGCGGCAACGCCGCGGTCCAAAAACAGTTCGAGAGGTAATCGCGGGTTAAGCTGTGCTTCCTACTACGATAAATGGTTTTCGACGATAGCATTCGTGTATCGGGGCTGCCAGGCCTGCATATGTCATAGGCGCCATGCGAAAATATACATCGGCAGCCCTTCGATGCAAGCTCTCTCCTCCCATAACCTCGGTATCGCCTAACTCTCACCTTAAGGGGGTAGATCATCTTTAACGCAAAAAAATTACGAGTTTTCGTTTTTATTTATTCGTAGTCTCACGGTTTCAGAATGTTGTGTTAAAGCGAATTTTCAACCCTTACGGTGATAATGTTCTGAAAATGTCACCGTAAAAGATTCGAATTTTGTCACTTCTTAATTATTACAGTTAAGGTGGTAGACTCGTTTCCAGGATTGCAAGGGTGCGGGATTCGCGTTCTCATTTCTCGATAATACAAAAATAGGGTTTTTCAGTAGTCAAAAACGCTAGATAAAAGATCGATCTAGGGCGCTATTGCCATCAAAAGTCCTGCTTTTTCGTTTATAAGGCGTAATTTACATTATTCGGAAGCATACAACTGCGCATGTAGCTATTTTCATAGCAAATTACGCCTCGTAAACGAAAAAATTGGACTTTTGAGGACGATAGCGCCCTAGATCGATCTTTTATCCAGCGTTTTCGACTACTGAAAACCCCCCATTTTTGTATTATCAAGAAATGAGAACGTGAATCCCGCGCCCTTGCAATCCTGGAAAAAGAAGTCAACTCCCTTAAAAAAATTTTAAAAAAATTTTTTAAAAATTTCCAAAAGAATAGCACATTTTTAGATAGTCACGGTAGTCTGTCTCTTTAAGGGGGTGTTCTAATGTGATAATTAAGAGATATCTACTCGCGAAATATATGTGCGGAATGTAATAAACATTAAAAAAAAATACGAAGTCGCTGGTTGATCGGTACATTTAGTGTTAACCAGAGATTCCAGGCTTCCACGGCCAGCCATCACGCAAGCCGGCCATAATACTGATATCAGTGTGTCATCTGAGCCCCGACGAAGTTAGCTGCGCTGCTTCCAAAAGGACAGAGCTTATACGTAAAAGAGTATAAACTGCATTTCCGCTACCGTCGTTGCCGATTAAAGATGTCCACGCACTCATATGAAAAGGTTATTGTATTATAAAGAATTTTTGGGTTACAAGCGATTCTTGGTACACACCAAGTTGGTCTAGGAAGTTGCGGTTCCTGGGAACGCGCGGAATGTATTTCATGTCTCGTATAACGTCGTGAGAGCTTGGCATACGCGAGCGACGCGTTGCCCGTAGCCAGTCGATGACTAAGCTCGGGAGTTATTTTTATCAGCTTCTCGTGGACAAACAAGGCATATCATTCTCAAAAAGTAGGTCTACGAGTGGGCATTAAACAGTTGCATTCCTCGTCTTCAGCGACCCGTTGCATCAGTTCTTCCGACGACCAAAAATGGTCCGCAACAGTTTCCGCATTCTGCTGAATATGCCCTTCTTCCGCAGCTTTTCCGGTTTCGATGTTCTGTTATCGCCGAGATCCGGTGACGAAGCATTTTTCATACGGAGTGCCGATGGTGTTATTTCTTCGATGGCCACGTCCTCTAAGCACATTTCATTCGCGAAAGACGTCGACTGTACCACGGACAAAGGTGTCGACTGGGGCAAGGAGTCGCAGTCGTTGATTTTCAAGTTGCCAACCGATTGGAACTCGATGTTCCCATCAAAATCGTCGACGTTTTTAATACTCCTCACGAATTGCTCCTTCGTATCGCTACCAGCTTCAATATCTTCTGCGCCGATAGAGTCGCGTTCGGTTTCTTTCATCGCGTCCGTTTCCCCTACTTGGGTCTCCAGTTCTTCTATCATCCGGCGCAATACGTTGCCAGATATTCTAGTTATTTCATTCGATCCGCAATTTTCCCCGTCCCTTTGACTGCACGTCGGTTCCATCGGCGTCTCGATAACTGCATTATGTATTATTTGGTACATGTCACCCTGCCCCTGAGTGACAGGCAGAATTTCTGTAGTCCTGCTTCGCTCCGCTGTCGAGGTACTGTGGTCAATATTGTGTATAACGTGCTTTACCTGAAAAAATATGCGAATGTATCGACTGGTTGTGGCAGAATTTATTTATTGGATTGTTGCATAACAAATGCCCGGTTTGGTGGCAGTAACGGTAAACAAACATCACCTTTTTCTAAATAAAGAAATTTCTAAATAAAGAAATTTCTAAATAAAGAAATTTCTAAATAAATCTCTACACAGCTTCTGTATCTTGCGATTAACACAAACAATTATTATTTAGTCTACTTACAAAGTTACTTACGAGATAAAACGGTTAGATTATTGCAAGCCATGTGTTTCGAAATTTTGGATACATGTTTGATTATATTTCAAGACATAAAACTATGCAAATTGTATGCATTTATCATTATCATTATTAGTTCTCTCAATATATGCATATACACTTATCAAAACTGGTTGCAAAATATAATTACTGTACTGCGGATTTTATACGTTTATGGCAAAATAGGTAAAATACAAAATAGTGAAAGCATTAGAACAATTTAACCTCTTAACTGCGGAATTTAGTTTTAAAAATCTCCGACCGAGTGCGGAATTAACATCGAGCAATGACAAGTATACAAGTCGAACGCAGAGCAAATGGTCCGATTATAAATTTTACGAAAAACGAGGAAGGATTACATTTTTATTTGATAAAAAATTAACAATCCATTCTTGAAAAGGTTATTGTTATTGCATCGCAATAGAGTTCAGGATTGACGTGTATACACGTCGAACGCAGTTAACCGGTTAAAAATGCTATTACATTAATTTCAGCCTATTAAACAAGGAGGGAATAGATTTCAAACCTATTTGTTGTAAGTTTGCACAAAGATCCACAGTCCAAGGATTACTGATCGATGCCTAATTAAGTAAACTAAAAAGAGACAACATAGAACTATAGATATTCGATTTATCTGTACATATATTCATAAGCATTGTATCTGATAATCGAAAAACTTCCTGCCCGATTTTCAGAGCCCAGAGGATCTCCTTGGAATAAAACATGCAGTTTTGCGAAAGAGGAATCTGAAATTTGATTCCATATTTTTTACTATTTTTTATAATCACCTGCTTTCCAGTTGTACCACCAGTTCCTGACCACCCTGTACAATTGGTATCAAAATCGTTAGATAATTACTAAATTTCTAACGACAAATCAAACAAACAACTGTCTCGTGACAGCTCAAAAAATATATTTTTAAAACTTGCTAAATAAACCCACAAATTGGTCTTAACGCTTTACAAAAAGCTTTATAAAAAATTTCTTTTACATTGCAATCCTAAATGAAACTATTAGATGACGTTATTGAGGGTGACTTATTAGCTCACAATAAAAATTGCTGTTGCTATTGAAGGTTGCATTAAAAAGTGTTTAACTATGTATCATAGATTTTTCAAAATGATGCAATAATCACCGGTCGGTAATGTGTTAAGTATCATAAATTGTATAGTTAGAAAAATTGTGAGTCTTCCAAGTGTATTTCAGATTCAAATCGGGCACAAACTTTTCTAATCGTCTAATAAACGAAATCTGATAACTATTGTCTATTTTTAACCTGCTTCTCTAATGTCGTTAAGAGAGATGGCACAGATGACGAATCTCCGATATGCAAGTTTTGCAATCCACGCACCATCATTCCGATGCGTTCCATGGTTTCCTGTTCGAATTGAGGTCGATCGTTCATACGTATCATCGAACGTATCTGAGTATCAGTCAAATCTTCTCGGTTCTGCATTCGTAATTTTTCTGCCAATCATCATCATTTTTACTGAATGAAAGTTTCTACAAGCTAAATATCTGAATACACGAATTACATGCAACAGTGAAATAAATAAGGAATGCAAGATGTTCTTGACAGGAATGAAAGAATGAAATGTTTATACGACGAATCGGAACGATGTTTCAATTAAATGTTATTGGGATGTACAGCGTACGTAAACGTATTTGTATATAATATAATATAATTTACCGTCACCGTTCTCCATACTATCGAAAGCTTCCTGTATTATTTTGTCAATCAAACTCTTTGCAAATGCCTCGACCATTATTTGAGGCATTTTCGATAAAAACCTGAAGTCGGTGCCATCTGCGCTAAGCGACTGTCCTATGTCATGTGTCATTGACAAATCAACGAATACTTCAGATTAGCAAGTGAACAGGATTGTGATCAGTCACCAAAAGTTACCCTCTCTCTGCCAGTACATAGGTAGACATAGGGCATAGGTAGACATAGGGCATAGGTAGACATAGGACATAGGTAGACCGAGGAGTCCTAATCTGACGACTTTGATTGTGACAGAATTTCTGGACAAATGTGACTATTTACCATTAGAAAAATAAAAATAATGTATATTTTCTTTATTTATTTATTTAATGCTGCTTCGGATCGTAACAGAGTGGAGAATTACAACCGATCGATTATAAAATCGTCGACAATACGTACTTTTAGAATTAAGTACTAGAGTCACGACTAAATTATTGACATTAGAACGTATGTTACAACCCAAAATTCATTTAGACAGAATTTCTGGACAAAAGTGACTATTTAACATTACAAAAATTAAAATAATGTATATTTTCTTTATTTATTTATTTAATGTTGCTTCGGATCGTAACAGAGTGGAGAATTACAACCGATCGATTATAAAATCGTCGACAATAAGTACTTTTAGAATTAAGTACTAGAGTCACGACTAAATTATTGACATTAGAACGTATGTTACAACCCAATATTTATTCAGACTTTCAGAGATTTTTATCGTAATATATGTACAAAGTACAAAGAAATAAATTTATTGAATAATTCCCCACGAATGTATCATTACAACAAAATAAAAAATTTGAAATCATTTTCACGTGTTCTATAGTTCTAATGTTAACCGTCTGTTTTCTGCCATTTTAGAAACAGAAATCCTGTCACTTGGCTGTGTGTGTAAATGTAATGTAAACTAGCCATTCCTAGTTGTAAATAATATAACCTCTGGCGCGTGTCCAGCCACATACAAAGAAATTGTAAAAGTAAATGAAATCAACATACGAGCAATAATTCATACAGAACAAGCCATGGTAAAGTGATTTTTCCAAAATAATATCTAACCTCGTCGAAGGAGCGTTTGCTAACACAAAATGTTATTTCCCTTTTCATTCAAAATTTCTTACATATGAAACGTCAGCATCGCGAACTACTTATCAATAGCTATGCCAAAAGACCAGTAAACAATTTCTAAAATTAAGCAAACGTCTCGTGCAACATTTTCGCAATGGATACATATAATAATTTTCAATAGAATGACAAATGGAACAGTTAAGTGAAACAAAAATGTATTTCAAATATAAAATTGCGTTGCAATGAACACTCCTGCAAGACTTGTATTACCGCTGCATATTTATTTATTTCAACAAATACTTTCTCAGTAAAAATGAACGAAAACAAACATATCGAAGTAACCATCACTAATCCCGATGTGGAAGTTTCCAATGCTGAGCGTGCACATTCTACCTTGAGCGCTATTCGAGAACAGAATAATCCAATTAGTCCCCAATTGTCATTCGGCAATGATCACCCTAGGTACATTAAAAATTTCAAAAGTTTGAGATCCGACGAATTCTATCACATTTCTGACAAGAAGGAACATTCGTCCGAGCCATTCGACATCGATTTACTCTTAAGGTATTACGCGGGTAACTCGAGCATGGAGGAATCGATAAACAAAATGTTCGAGGCAAAAGTAGATAAAAATTGCTTATACGATCCTAACAGCAATCAAGTGTGCAAAGACACGGATCGAAGGCCGTTAATCGAATTAGGTGCTGTCAACAGGGTGTTTAATTTGCTGCATCGTGAATCCTTCGAGAACGTCTTTTCTTTCCGCGATACCATAATTAAATTACAGTCTCTATTGAATCGATACAACAGCAACGAGCTGCAACAGATTCTCTCGAGTGACTCATCGATAAAAGTCTGTCAGCACTGCGGAGTGATCAGTTGTTCGAAATCCAGAAGCGAGTCCATCGAATCACGTCAATCGCCACCTAGAACCTCCTATTTTCTAAATACACAAATATTTTCGAACGGCAATACTGACTCGAAAGCCCACAGAACTATACAGAACTTTTATACAAAGAAACAGCAGAAGCGTTTCCGAAAGTATAGCGACTCGCAGGAAAAGTCTTCTTGCAAACGCTACGATGACAATAAGAAGAATTCTAAATCAACAGATTCCACTGATAAACCAGACGGCAAGGTGTCGGGGAACACTGCCCAACGAGTGGAGATTATGATCGGCAAGCGCGAGAATGGTGTCGAAACGGAAAAGACGCGATTTGTGCAGAGTGTGGCGTGCGAGCAAGTTTCAGAAAAAAATAAAACGGTAAACAAAAAGGACCTGCAAAGCTGTATTAATGTTTTCCAAGCAACAGAACCGTTGTTTGTCAAAGGAGAAAAGATTGCACTGCCGAAATGCAGCAACAAGGTCAGTGAGATCGAAAAGATGCGAAAAGAAGAGTCGAATAAAAATTGTTTGAAGACCATCGTTGTTGCTGATGACCCAAAGGACTCGCAGAATGTCAAAACCCTCAAACTGGCTAAGCCTAACGATGTACTTTCGTCCGACGATAGCAACCTGTTACGCAGAAAACAAATTCGACAGAAATCACCGATAGGAAGCCAAAGTAGTATGAACAAAACGAACGAGAAGATCGTGGAAGATATTTTGTACGAGAAGTCGAAGGCGGATGGCTCCGAGATTCCACAGCTGAAAAATATGCAGAATGTGATGAACCATTGTAACATTGACTCGATCATTGATACAATGGCGTACTTGGCAGGCGGTCGGTTCGATTCGGCAGACAAAAAACAAGACGAATTTGTTGTGCAATTCAATGATCGAAGCTGTGTGCAATCTAGAAACTCTAACAATAGGCGCTGCTTTATTTTGCATGCCGGTCGAGACGACGATCCGCAATTAGACGCTGCGTTTAATATGTACAGCGAATCGAAACATCCGGACCTGACCACCAGTAAAAATAAATTCGGAAATGCTAAGAATACCCTCAGAAGTAACGAGCAGTCTGCGAGCCTCACTTGTGTGACGGAGGACGACTCTCTGGAGAACTGTACCAAAGCAAACTTGAGGGTGAACTCTGATCATAGTGATAGCTCCTCGTCTGCGGAAAACATGATTCGAGAATGGATGAGTTGTTCGCAGAAAGAAGATAGATCTGGTGTTAACAGTCGAGACATAACGGTCAGTTCGTCACCGATTATAATTGGATTGGATGTTAACCTTCAGACGCCTGGGATCAACGATAAATGCGTGTGCTGTACAGAGACTTCGATCGATATGCAACGTGATCTAGAAGTTGAGCATTGTAACGAAAAGAAGGATTCATTCTTATCACCAAATGATCAAGATAGAACGCATACAAGTGGCGAGAATTCGAAAGTTGAGAACAGTAAGGAATCAGTAAGTAGCGATGCAAAGAAGAAGAAGAAGAAGAAGAAGAAGAAGAAGTGTGAGCAAGTGGATAGTTTAGGGACCAAGAAGTTTGGTATAAAACAGTTTCTGGAATCGCTGAAGTCGATCAAGAGTGGGAAATCTATGAAGTTCAAACGGAGCAAATCTTCGACGTCATCGAACAAGAACCTCTCGCACAGTTCCGTTAGTAAGAAGGTAGCACGGCGGATTAGTTACAACGAATCGTCCTTGAAGAGTTTGATTGACAATGACAGAGGGCACGGTGAAGTGGCGAACACTTTAACACTTTATCGTAAAATTCTCGAAGACACGAAAGAGATGGACTGGGACAGCTTCCGGCGATTTATTGGAAAGCTGCACGCGAGTCAAAAAGAGCTCTGGCATGATATTTGCGACGCCATTGACAATGAGGCGAAAAGGCTGGTCGACAAAGGCGACGGCGTCACGGAAGTGTGTATAGAAATCAGTTCCGTTCCCGGGAAAGGAACAAAGCACGCGGAAAGATCGTGCAGCAACGAGATCGTGTTCGAGATGGACATGACGCTCAGAGATGTCGAGGGGTTTCTTGATAGCGAGCTGGCTTCCGCCGAGAAAAGGCAACTTGACACCCTCTGGAGAGCTAGTGAAGTTATTAGAGTTCGAAATGATGACGTCTGTAATACTGAAGTGGCCTCCAATCAAGCTGAGTAGACAGTGTTCGCCGCTGTTCGTTCTGCCTGTATGTAGCTTCCAGTTTCCTATTTTATGTACGCATTGCTTTCCATGTTTCCTACCCTATTCTTCGGCTATGTAACTTTCATTATTCCTAATTTCGAAATGTTACAGGCTCGGTATATCTGATGGAGATGTACACGATACACACTTCTGAAAAATTTAAGCCCATTGCGGGGTGTACTCCTTGAAGGGTCCAAAAACTCGACTGGTATCAAGCGTAACGTGACACAGAATTAGATTGTATGTCGATGAGAATCCAATAAAAAAAACTGTTGTTTTTAATGATTCCCTTATGAAACTGTTGCCAATATTTTTCTACTAATTTCAGGATTTTATCAACTGGTTGATCTATTTTTCTGCGGAAAATGACTTTCTAAATTTCACGAAATGTCTTGAACTGGTTCGGACAGTTTCTGAATTTGCAACAGTGTTCCCTGATTTTCTGTTTAGGTGATTCCAGAATACCTATACGACCCATAAATAATATAAACAATTTTGAAATTGAAGGTAAGCAACTAGAACTCGTTATAGCCGAACGTTTTTTCTTTCTGAATATTTTATCATATGTATAAGCCGAATTTTTTAAGCTTTCCCATCGTTATCATATAGTTTTTAGTATTAAAATTTTCGAATATTATTTCAGGAAAATAATGTTATGTCACAACTTGATAAAAGGTTTATGCAAATTATGTTGGAAAGCAAAAACATAGTATCCCTAAATAAATCAGAAATATTACATTACGCAATATTGTAGTTCACCCATTGGATTCTTCAACCCTTTCTGTAATATAGATCAATCGCTATGAAGGAAGACCAGCGTTCTGCTACTAGAAAGTTCCGTTATTCGAATTACTGTAAACTCTTCAAAACAGTAAAAATTAATAATAAAATGCAGAATAAATTCGGGAGAACAAGTTACTTTTTGTTTCGCACCTTGCCGTCTCACCTAGTATCTAATTTTCCAGACAAAATCATGTATTAATACACGACTGTCAATGAGTATTGGACACATACAACGAAAACACATTAATTTAATTAGAAAGCGCTAAACAATTTCGTTATAATGTTAAAGAATAATGTTAAAGAATATTGTTTCCCAAATGTACATATTTTTGTCTAGTATTTTTCTACATTGATATTTTTACAAACTCCACCTTTACATTTTTTTATATCCGTGCACCCTCATTACTGCACATCAATAGAAACTCGTCAATAATATCTTTGCGTCAATATCACGTGGCCAATACGCGTGACAGGTCGCACAATCGCTTTATGGAGAAAATTTATGGAGCTCATGAAGATCTATTAGAATCGTTTACTCAAAGTTACAAATTCAAAATCATGGGGTAAATTAAATTCATGGGGTAAATTAAATTCATGGGGTAAATTAAATTCATGGGGTAAATTAAATTCATAGGGTAAAATGTTAATTAGTATAGCGGAGATTAATCTGTACTCCATCCCATTTGTGACCGTCGTGTTCTACAATTTCCGAGAAAGTCAAATGGGTTTTGTAGATAAGTCGATTGATATACATAATAAATTCAATGCTAGCGTACCATATCAATAAGAATCAAGCGATTTCGTATTAATTTGTATAAAAGAGATGGAGCCTCATCTCTGATCACCTTGTTTCACAATTTTCCGGGAAAGTCGGGTGGATAAGTAGATTGATGGGCATTATGAGCGTTGAACGTTACCGGAGCACTGTGTCGGTGAAATTGAAGGGGTTAAGTGTTAATTGGAGTAGCGAAGGTTGGACTTGCGTTTCGTCCCATCTGTAATCATCACGCTTTGCAGTATTCCGAGAAAGTCAGGTAGGTTTGGTGGATAAGTAGGTTGGTAGGGATGTGCCGTTGGAAAGGGTGGGTCGGCCCTGGTCGTGTGGTGGTGGTGGTCCAGCGAGCAGATTCCTGGGCTGATCGATGGAACGACCGGCGCATTGGATTTCCCGAGAGTAGCGCGCGCATTCCCATCCTTTCCAACAGCATTACGTCTGTGTGCCGTGTCTTTCAGTTACTCACGATCCTGCCACGGTGGTGCATCCACCGGTACGGCGAAGTGCATACCAGCTACCCGAAAACGATGCAACTGTGTCACTAGGCCGAGTGGCACGTGATCCTGTCCTTGCACTGGTGCTGCTTCGTCTTCTTCTTGCATCCGCGGCCGACGTTCGCACGATCCTATCGAAACATGCGATCTCCGGCACACCGAGCGATCCGGAACAGTGCGTGAACACGATCTCTTCTCGCGAGCTAAATTGATATCTCGCCGAATTTCAACCCTTAGCAATCCTCCTTCTAGCACGGGCGACGCGAGGCTGAAGGTACGTAGCCCGCTATAATCACGCCTAGTTTCCGGTACAATGGGAAACTGTCTGTCACAACATTGACGGGAAATTGATTTATTCGATGACAGGGTACATCCGACGAAGCGTGGATGTTGCAACGCAAAAACACCGGCCGATGTCGATGAAGAGCGAACGACAGTGCGCTCACTATCGCCAGAGTGAAACACGTGGCGCTGAGTACTTGTAATTGATTAATCATTCTTATCCGATCTTATGGTGCGACTTCTTCTTCTTCTTCTTCTTCTTTTATTCTACGATGTTTAGTGTACGATGTAAACATTGCGAATCGTTGTAGATATTTATACTGGAAATATGGATAAACGACGGTCCGTCGACGCGAACCTGCAGGAACAGGCTTTGCCCATTCCAGTTCAGATGTTCCTTTGGCAACAGCTGAGGTATTATTTCCTTTAACGAAAAAAATGTCAGCGTTACACACATTTGTTGTAAAATACGTAGTACTTTTTTACTGTAACATTTCAAATATTATTAATTTCCTTGGCCCTGCATTCGAGAGATTCAATTTTAAAGGATATTTTCAGAAATGAATTCTGTTAACTCTTTAAATAATTTTAAAACTAGTAAAAAATGTCATTTTTTATTGAGAATATTTTTAACAATTATTTAATAATGTTGCAATCTTTTGAAAACTAAATTGAACGTTGATAATATATGATACATGTTGTTTGAAATAAAATTGACAAAGTACAATGATAAGTATTTTGAAATATGCAGCTGGCTCTTTCAACAACTTCAACTGTGATTAAAATGCATTTTAACAATTAATTTTGCTGTATCGTTACACTACAAATAGTAAATATGCTATAAGATTATATTTCCTGCGTAGTTGAACACGGAGAGGGTTATTAGTTCATTCATTTGGATAATTTTGCTATTGGTCATTTTAAACCGATTTAATTGTTATGCTTATGTTCACAGGCCATTTATACGTGCGAAATTAGGCAAACTACACGAGGCATTGTGCACGGTAAAAATTTTAATTTATTGTATAGATATCTCCTCATTTGTGAAAGAATGAGAATAACGAGTGTGTGTATGTCCATAGAAATCACGTGAAAAATTAATTATAACTTCTAGCAAGATATTTAACAACTATAAACTTTTTGTGTATTCTCTTAGAAGTGTACCTCATTCGTTAAGTTGATTTTCTGTAAAAGTATATCAAAACAAAACGATTTGTTTATATTTGTACGGTTTGAACCAAAGCAGTTTAAGAACTATCACAAACAAATGCATGCAGACTATTATCTCGCTTTAAAAAATTCAACTGGTATGAATGTTTACTTCTGAACACATTTCTGTGCAATGTACATACCACGGAAAAACGATTGCGATAATAAAGATTTTCTGTGTGGCTAAGATTAACAGGGATAAATCTATGAAAATCAGGTGAAAATGCATTGCGCTATTGACAAGGTTGCGTTAAGTTGTTTAGAACAATATGTTCAAGCTTTTTGCACCCATGAAATCGAACGCCGAAGTATTCGGCACTGTTGAAACTGAAATTTCAAACAAATACTGTTTAAAAAATACTTGAACGTTATTGAAAATATTAGACATGTCTTGAAGACTACATCTACCAGAATTTGTAGAAATTGGTTTATCTGAAAGTGTACACAGGGATGGATTTCATGTCGTGCAAAATTCCTTGCCAACTGTGTCCCATCAACCCTTTGTTTTCCCATACCTACCCCACCTGCACTAACAAAGTAACCTCCTCTGCGCTGCCGCCTCCACGTGTCATCTGCAGTTCTGTCAACACGCGCCAGGCCATCATGTAAGTTCGCTAAGCTTGATGCCTGTTCCCAATGCTTGCATTTTTACTATTCAATGATTCCGACGAAACTCTTAGAAATAGTTGATGAACTAGCAGTCACTTCGAATCACTCTAGGTTACAGAGGATTCGTTTTCTAACAAGCTAACACTCTAATTGATACGTCAAAAGAGCCAAGTACGACCTAGTTTGCAAAACTTACAAAATTACAAACGTTTATAAACTATATACTAACGTTATGTAAAACATCTACAGCATTTTCATATCCACTTTCAGTTCGTCGGAACACGTATCCACTGTAACCATCACCTTATATTTTTCCAATGAGTAGTTCAAACATATCCACTGTTATCGTAATCTGAGAACGTTAACCTACCTAAGCTAGAACGGTCTGGCCAGCTTGATATCCATACGAACATGATTGAATATGATTGAATTGCTTGGAAACTTGGCAAGCAAAAATATCGAATAACCATCACTAGAAATAGTTCGCTACTTGCAGAAAATATTACCTACTAATGCTTTTCTGCATGTTAAAATTCATGAAATACAAACAGCTGTCACGATGAATCCTTGTGTTACAGTAAAAGAATAATGTTATATATCGTAATATTTATTCCTCAGTTTAATTATTAACTAATAACAGTATCTTATTCTATACTTTCTACGCATTGTAATTTTAGTAGAACCTCCTAGGCGTAGGCATGGTTTTGGATTGGAAAAATAATAATGTTATAAGTCGAACGGACAGTTTTATACGCCTTTTAGCACCGTTTTGGTATGATAGTGGTATTGAATCGTAGTTTCACTGCACTTTCAGATTTGTAACGCCACAGTACCAGAGAAAGTACATTTATATAGTTTCTCATATGTAAATAATTTCAGCACCAATTCTATCAACACATATGTTTATATCAATTTATCGATCGTATGACGTAGTAATCTGTAGCTTTGCATTTTATTATTGTCGCAAGTACTTTCTTTCCTCATGCTCCTTTTTCTTACCTTTTTATACTATTTTACAATCCTATTTTTACTACTGTCTTGAAGAATTATATACTAATATCGATTGTTTATATTTCAATGCATACGTAGGAGACGAAGGAAGCTTGCACGGTTAGTATTCTGAATTACTTAAACATATATATGATTAGACTGTGGATTTTTATGCAAAGTATACATTTTCTTCCTAAATTGCAACAAAAATTTATATATTGTCTTAATATTTGTACTATTTTGTGTATCATCTACTTTAGCCATAAATGCAGAAAACCCACAGTCTATAGACCATCTATGTAATTGCGTACATACTCATTTTATACAGGGTGGTCCACTTAAAGGAATCCACCTAAGTATATTCTTCAGCTTCGACAGTATTAACTTAAAAATGTTTTAAACATGTTCGTTCGTTGTTTACCTACAACAATTTATTAAACACGACAAGCATCATTTCTATGTAACTAACTTATTGACTGACCCTCGTACAATACTACTTTGTTCAAAAAGTTCGTAGAATCCTATCAACAAAATTCGGTGTTTCAATTTTCTTCAAAATCAATGGCGTTCCCTCCAAAGCACACGGTCCCCTTTCGAACGTGTACACGCGCTCCAATGGTGTTTCCCTCGTTGAAAACAGTGCTGGAGATCTTGTGAAACGATGTTCTAGAATTTAATCATTTCCCGTTGTATTGTTCCAACGTCGCCCATACGTCTTCCTTGCCATTTTCTATCTTCGGAAATCAAAAAAAGTCCCACTAGGTCAGGTGAATATGGATCAAGAACAATCACGTTAAAACGTGCGAAAATTCGCACAAGGATGAACGTGTGAGCCAGCACGTTATCACGATAAAATGTCCTCCGATTTCCTTTCTTTCTCTTTCTTCATAGCACTCTCCCCGTATACTGATTTTAGCATGCCAACCACGAGAAATTTCGCATTAATCCATTATTAATATTAATTTGGAAAACACTCATTATTCTCCAATAAGATCCCACTACATTTTTCTTGACGCGAGGCGACCGGGAGAAATATGGGCATACTAGCCTTGTGCCATAAACGAGTAAGAACGTAAAACCGTAAACAATATTTCTCATCTGAACATTATCGACCATTATCGAGATAGTAGTAAAAAAATTATTCTACGAACGTTTAAACAGAGTAGTACAATAGGACTTTATTGGTTGTAACCTCGTTCGTTGCAAAATTTGTTAGAACTAAACTGCGGATTTTTTTAATGAAGAAATTGGCTGGGTGAAGAATAAAACAGTAAAATATTATAAAAGTCTAAGAATATATGATGTTTTCAATGTAACAATAGGATCTCATTGGTTGTAACCTCGTTCGTTGCAAATTTGTTAGAACTGCACTGCGGATTTTTTACATGAAGAAATTGGCTGGATGAAGTATAAAACAGTAAAATATTATAAAACTCAAAGAATATATGATGTTTTCAATGTAACAATAGGATCTCATTGGTTGTAACCTCGTTCGTTGCAAATTTGTTAGAACTGTACTGCGGATTTGTTTTATGAAGAAATTGGCTGGGTGAAGTATAAAACGGTAAAAGATTATAAAACTCTACGAATATATGATGTTTTCAATGTGAAAAATCTATTGAGTAATAAAATGAATTTTCGTTTAAGTCCTGCTACACTCACAGTCGTTGCAAAATAGTTTTATTTTGCATAAAGATCCGCAGTCTAGTTAGAACTTCCAACAACTCGTGGTGGGGATTGTGAAAACAGATCGTGTGATCGATTACCTCTTTCATGGCACACCTCGATTATTGCACGCTTTTCGGTCCGGTTTCGTACAACGAGCGAGGTTCTACTGTACCAAGCGAAGCTGAAATCGTTGTCATGTCAAGAGTCCATTGACTAAATTAGTTCCCGTTAGTTATGGATATTTGAAACATCCTTTGATCTTCTACTTGTAGTCTCTCGAGAAGGTGTTGGTTCAGAATCTCCGCAATGATCTGACACCCAGCTTGAGCCGGCTATTGGGCACCGTGCCACGGTGGCATTTGATCCAAGCCGCTCTTCCCTACGTTCTCCATGCCACGGCCAATCACCTGCACAATAGGTGGGTTTCCCTTTGTACTTTTCATCTATAAAATGTGTTTGTTTTCTTTGTCATCCGAAAATCGCTCCTATTAATCTTTAAGGAAGGATTTCCAAACTCTCGGCGCGATGGAAACGACGCTTCTTTACATTCTTCATTGGATACTTCTCGACGCTGCTGAAGAGTGCTCCGAGAGTGAACCCGACACTGGAAATCCATTTTATTACTTGTTTTCTATACCCACTATGACCGTGAGTATTTCTCAAACTGTTTATTAAGTCATTCATTATTATACTGCGGATCTTTATGCAAAATAAAAATTGTCTGCATCGATTGCTAGAAATAGAAACCAAACAGAATGTTATTTCTTCCATTAATGATTTCAATAGAGGAGAAATCATGTATTGACATCTTTAATCTCTAAAATTTTTCAATAATTTTGAATTTCATCTACTCAATTTTGCTATAAATGCATAAGGATCCGCAGTATATTCGTTATAGTCAATGATTAACACTCAGCGTGTGCCATCTTTCATTTGAAATAAGGTAACTAAGAGTGCGGATGAATGAAGTTTATGTGATATTGCCTTATTACTATAAATTACTATAAATTGTTTTATCGTCACAATTGGAAATTAATGAAAATGATACGGACAAGCTTCATTTTGTACAAAGATCTGGAGTCTAGTTGTAAATAGAACTAAACATTTCAGCTGTTTCTTTACTGGATCTTTACTTTTGACAGCTATTTGTCTACCTCTTCGCACCTCTGTGCAATCATCTAAAAGACATCGATTTCAAAACGAACTTACGGTTAGAGAACGGCTTAAAGATATGGACAGCCTTATGCGAATGTCGGCACCCAGATACAACATGCTTTACCGCTCACTGTAGGATTAAACCGCAAGCTTTATGGAATCGTTCTTTTAAGTCTTCGAAGCAACATCAGATATCCGACGATGTATTCGTTGGAGGAAGTAAGCTATTCTTATTTTCTTTTTGCATGTGATACTTCCTACATGTCTCAAATTCCAATGATATACAGATCGTCGCCGATCTGGCGGTACATGTCCTCCTCCCGAGACCTACTTGCGGCTTGTACCACCAGATCGGTGACACCCTGTATATAATTTGAGGGATTAGTTCAAGTCAATTGGTCTCTTACGTATGATTAATTAGAACTGTAAGCTTCGTGTTCGTACATTTTAAACGAACTTATTATACAATTCTCAGATGTTGAAAGTCCACCCAGCCAGTCGGTTAGTGCTTTTTCGGACCAAAGTATTGATAAACAGACGAAGCAAACAGATGATGACGTAAGTGGAACATATGTTTTAACCATGTGACGAATAGAGTCTGTAGTGCTGCTGAATCTACATTATTTTTCAAACGTCAATATTTCATAGAAAAATTATGTTTTAACCATGTGATGAATAGAGTCTGTAGTGCTGCTAAATCTACATTATTTTTCAAACGTCAATATTTAATAGAAAAATTAGATTAATATGAGATTTTATAATTTATAAGATATTCTAAGAGTTTTAGTTAGGCTTTCATTTTAAAATTGATTGTTTTACACCCACCGTCATATAATTGTGAACATATGGACTCTGTGTATCAGTTAAGATATTAACATATAAAGACATTCTTTTTTTTAAAAATGCAGTTTTTATAACACATTTCAAAATTAAGAAGTTTACAAATATCCATAACATAATCTATTTTGTTGGCAGAATACTTGGGTATCATCACCGAAGGATACCATATTCCCTGAGACGATTCCCGAAGAAAGTTCAGGTGCAGAGGATGAACATGTAGTGAGTTTACCAGACAAGCATATTTTGATTGACTTCACGTGTTACGATCGATAAAATAATAAAATACTTTTAACAGGTTATCTTCAGATTACCATCACTCAGCGAATCGGAAAAAGCGCTCGATGGGGTAAAGAATAATTAAAATTCTTCTATTTTATACTTAACCTTATCAGTTTCCAGACGATTTTACTTTATTCTTGCTTCGATTGCTGTCGTGTATATCTTTTCCATTTTAGTCGAGCAATTCTTAAATGTATTTAGGGCCAAGGAAGCATATATCACGTAGCCATGGGACGAACAGACGATTACTCGAAATCCACATTAACGATAGAACAAGTTACAGCAATTTCGGGAATCGATGCTTGCAAATCATATCAGGAGAAAACTATAAGCACGGGGTTCGTAATTTGGATTTGCCTTACACTTGCTCAACACGTTCGCTACTGTTCCTTCCCAAAAAGATCGAGCTTCAATAAAGTCATCACTTGACTCCAGATTTTATGCATTTATAACAAAAATGAGCAAGTGCAATTTAAAACAGTGAAAATATTAAAAGACTTCAGGAGCACGAATATATTATTTTCACCACATTACAATTATTAATGAAGAATATAAATTTATATTTAGCTCCTGCGTCTTGCAATTGATGCACAAACTTTCTATTTTGCATAAACATCCGGAGTCTAGTCCGGATTTTATGCATTTATAACAAAAATGAGCAAGTGCAATTTAAAACAGTGAAAATATTAAAAGACTTCAAGAGTACGAATATATTATTTTCACCACATTAAAATTATTAATGAAGAACATAAATTTATATTTAGCTCCTGCGTCTTGCAATTTATGCACAAACTTTCTATTTTGCATAAACATCCGGAGTCTAGTCAGGATTTTATGCATTTACAACAAAAATGAGCAAGTGCAATTTAGAACAGTGAAAATATTAAAAGACTTCAAGAGTACGAATATATTATTTTCACCGCATTAAAATTATTAATGAAGAATATAAATTTATATTTAGCTCCTGCGTCTTGCAATTGATGCAGAAACTTTCTATTTTGCATAAACATCCGGAGTCTAGTCATCACTGTCGATCACGCTGGTAGCGTACGTGTTAATTAGCTGCGACGTAATATGATTCAAATGGAGCTATTCGTTTAGTAGAGTTACAGAGAAGGAGAAGACAGATAAACACCATAAAATGGAGAAAGAATCTCAGGATACTGCGAAATCAAAATCATCGGGGTCTCAAAAAGTTGGTATCAGCGAATCTAGTACCGCAGGACCCCTAAATAGTGTCGTCGTTGACATGGACGTCCGAGCTGCCAGTTTTCTTGACGTAGCTGTTCTGAGGTGCCTTTTCGTCTCCCAGTGGCAGGAGGAAGGAGTTCATTGGGCTCTACAATTTTTATACCATCGGTAATTATTTCTTGCACAAGTTGCTTTTTAACTTCTGAATTGTTTTTCACTTACAAACTGTGATATTAAAAAAAAATAATACTAAAATACTCATTTGATTGAACATTTAAGCAATTTATATTGAACGTTCTTGACATTTACGCTGCCAATATATTTTATATTATTTTATTTTATATTATATGATATTTTATTTTATGTTATATTATGAGAAAATTGTTCCAAACTATTCCAATAAATAATAATAATAATAATAATGATGAGAAAGCAAACTCCTGTTTATAAAATATTTTTCGAGTTTTCGTGACAATGTTCATGTGAGTTATGTTTCCCATTTTATTTAATTTTTTATTAATTGTTCTCAGATTACGCATGATCAATGAAGAAACATCAGTACAACAGATGCCGCGTCGCCGTAGCAATTCCTTACCCATCCCGAAGATTGAAGTATCGATTTATCAAAGTCCCGAAAGTAAAAAGAAAGATGTAGCGAAGGATTTTATAGAAGTACCAGAGGTTCGAGAAGTGACTATACTAACTGGTGTGCAGAAACATAATTATCCTTGCCGTTTCAATTGATGTATTTCCGGCTATTTGACAAAGTATTTCCGCAGGACAAGACTGCGAAACGAATCACACTAGACGAGGCAGTGAGAAGAAGAAAAGAATGAAAATGGCTGATCTGAAGGCGTTTGTCGAAACGAAATTGTTGTCTAAATCAGAAAAGGCTCTTGAAAAAATTGGCCAAGAGGAACCGAAAATGTTATTCGACCAGGTGATTACTCAGATACTATTATTCAAATGCTTTTCAAACATTTCTGAGTTGTACAATTTCTGTGCAATATTTGTAAAAGTATCATTTATTTATTGACAACCCAATCAAGATCTTTTCTTCCAGAAATTTTCGTTGCACACTCTGTGTATACTGTTTTATTTTAATCCTGGACAGTCCAATCTTATCGGGAACTTGTATTGACTCTTAGTGTCGCACGTGGCTTTAAGAAAATTCATTGAAAGAATTTATTTAATAATGTTTCGGAAAAGCACACAAAATAAGAAATAAAATGAAATCTTTGAAAAATTAAGTCAAAACTAACTTACGTGCCGCTGTCCTAAGGTTAAGAATATAAAAGAATGAATCACGTTTCTTCACTATGAATGCCTGTAGATATTACAGACTATTTGAGTCTATTATATTCGGAGTCGCCAGATGAAAGGAGAGAGCACGAAGTTAGGGGAAAAAATTACCCTCTAACGTAATAGCGTCTTAGAAGGGAAAGGTAGAGTGGGGACACAAGTTTTAATCTGGCGACTCCGGCTATATTCTCTACACTTTTGCTCTCTCTCTCAATGGACACCTACCATTTTTCGTGTAAATCGTATTTACTCAATTGCACGATATACAATTACCGTGTTAATATGTTATACCTTTTCTATCATATATTATCTATTTATCTACTCACACACAGCCACAATACCCACCAGACAAAACAAACCAGAATCCTATAATCGGTTAAAATTCATCGACAGTCAAGTATTGTTGCTTTTCTACCATTTTAATTAATTCTGTGGTTATTGAAATCGTCAGACGAGAGACAGCGATTTTAAAAATTCAACTGCTTCACATATTTATCACATTTTCCATTCAAAATTTCATCCACACTTCTTCACGTATACAAACATTAATAGTACATTGGGCACAACAAAAGAAATATTTTTAAAATACACTGGGAAATTAACTAATGCTCTGATAATGAACAATTTATGAATATTCAGTCCTGAGGCTGCTATTTGTTGGGCAATTCATAACGATATTTGGAAAATTCTATTATTGCGTGCATCGATTTCGATGCGATGTTAAGTATCATCTGATTCGCTCAACCCTACTACCATAAATCACAACCCCTAAGATAACCCTTGAAGATTGACGTGGCAAGTTCTAGAAATCGATCTGTTAATTAGGTTAAACAATCCTAGGATCGATGTACTCGAAAGATTGCTTTCCACCACGAGAAAAAGTATCAACATAAATTTTCTACATGTAAATATTTCTTCACATGCATCTTTTTCGTGTTGTTTCCGTTAGATTTCGTTTTGAATTAATTTAAAATAATGTTTTGGAATATTTATGAATCGTATTTATGCCTGAACATTGAGCACCACTTTTATCAAATATTTCTGTGTAATAGTTATTCCATGAATTAATCGTTTAATATTTATTATACTATAACAATAGTGAACGATACACTATCTGGCATAATAATACTAAGAAATATATATTCATTTATCTACACTTGCTAAAGATAGATAAATGCACATCAATGGATATAAATGCACAATATTTCATTAAGACTTATTAACATATTTTGAAATTGTTTAAGTAGAGAAGCGACATAGTTAGAGAAAATTGTAATTGTAAAAGACAAATTTTATGATCAAATCTAATTTTGTTTAATGGAACTGTGATATATGCAGTTCGCCTAATCGTAAGTTCCCCTAACAATAATGGTAAATGTTGGATCCATTATTTTTAAGATTACAAAATAACTGTTAGAACTCAGTAATAAATATTCGCAATACAGTATGACCTCCTTATAATCGCACTGCTCGGGGCTCATAACACAATTATAGAGGGCGGCAATATGATTATGCGATCGTTTCATTGGCTAACGGCTCGTTTCTGTTTTGTTGCTTCTTTATCCCCGTCTAGAGAGCTGAAAATGGGTATCATGAGGAAAATAACGTCACGATTATAAGAAAAAATCCAGAAAGCAGGATTATAGGGAGACACGCTGTATTTTTGTAATGTTTCAGCAAATGTAATTCAATATATAATTTTCGTCTCAGGATACCCATAGAAGTCTTGATACAGGGGATGATCATTTAACGAGACCCACATCGACAGCTTCGAAAATCTTCGAAGCAAAGGATGTTGATCACATTAAACACCCTACGAATTTAATAAAAGGAAAGAGCATGCCAAGTTTAAGGTACGTATCTCAGTTTACGGATAGACAGTACAAATAAACAACGAAATATTTGTCTTCATAGAAACTTTCTTCTCTTTCATTTCAGTTATTCCGTGTTCGTCCGTACCTACATACACGCGTGTTCTAGCATAGTTTTGTGTTTCTCATCCGCCATTCTTCTCCTAATATTTTGTTAGTTTATTTGTTACTACAGCTTAATCTAACTAGGGAAGACTCAGGATTGTTCAAAATAATCTCTACGAAACTGTGAAACATGATAGGACAGATTTAAACTAATAACATTTGAAACGTTTCAAAAGTTTGAAATATTTTATATAAAAGGATTCTTAACATTCTTCATTTTTTATCATTTATAATAATTATAAACAGGCAATCATAAACAAATAATGATCAGAAATGTGCTGGGAATTCGAGTGTATGTACGTGCGCATGGATTTTTGGTAGAATCGTAAATGATTTAAAGGATAAAATTGAAATAAATCCTACTAAAAAAAAGACGTAGTATGCTTAAGCTGTATGCAATCAAGAATAAGCGTTTCAGTAGATCAATAATACTTCCTTTTAAGCGTAGAACATAATCAGTGTTGGGTAGCAGCAGAGTTGGTGAAACATAATTATTTCTATACAAAAATGGCATATCGTCGTGTATTGTTTGTAAGAATTTATTCAGAATTTCCACTTCAATTTGATTTTTAACTGCATAGACTATTCTACACCTTCAAACTAATTTTTAGACTCATTTTACCACTTCTGGTAAAAATATATAACAAAACATAATTTTGAATTACACAAAGTGTGAGTATAAGGTTAATTTTTCTATTTCAAGATTAAAAGTTAATAAATTATTTCTAATGTCTCAATTTTTCATTATATGTAGTAATTGAAATTAATTTATCTAGCCATTTCCTATTAACATTCAGTTTTTATTGATAAATGCCACTTTTGCTTAATCGTAGTTAAAAGTGTACGACCTTATTTTAATTATTAATTACGAATTTTATAAGCACGGTAACATGCATTATATAATAAAATTAAAATAAATTAGAAGTGCATTGAACTGTTTATCGTTGTTGAAGAATTTATAACAAAAATCGTTTTCAAAATAAGCATTGCTTCAACGTATTGCAAAATGCATTTTTTCATCATTTATTATCTATCAATATTCATAGATCTTAAAGAAATATTCACCCAACACTGACAATTATTGAAAATTTCAAATGAAACTTTCCTCAAAGTTTTCGAAAATGATGTTGCATTAATGAATGTGCTTGTTCTTTATGGTAATAATAGTCGAAGAATTATGTTTTCTTTTTTCATCTGAAATTTCGTTTATCAAACAGTTTCTAACATTCTCGCGAATACATTACTTTAGCATCTAGTTTTACAAAATTGGTAACTGAACGTTCTGAACTCGAAAGTTATGAATTTTGAGATACTCACAAGTTCAAAAAAAGACTTTATCTTCTTTAATAACTTTTAAATGTGATAATATTTATACCAATTGACATTAATGTACAAAGTGTCGATAATAGCCATAGAAAAGTATTTTGTAATTACGTAAAAGAACAGCATTAATCGTTTTTTTTAAATACTTCCACATTTTAATTGAGGTCTCAAAGCAAGAGAATATTATTCAGAATACTTTCAAAGTACAAAATTAGGAAATTATTTTTTTTTATGCAAACCATTCAAAATATCTAAAATAGTTTCTGTAGTATTTATTTCATCGCCAGTGTACATAATGTACTTGATAATTTAATCGACAAACCTCATATTGTCAGTCAAGGTAGAAAGACGCACATTTTCTCAATAAAAAGCGGTTCCAATTAACTTGCTATAAGCAGTATCAGTTATAAAAATAGTAATATTAGAAATAATTGAATGATGAAATAAGTGTTTCAATTAACTTGCTATGATAGTATCAGACATAAAAATAGTAATATTAGAAATAATTGAATGATGAGATAAGTGCTTCCATCAATCTACAT
Organism: Lasioglossum figueresi; assembly: GCA_028455805.1. Taxonomy (NCBI): domain Eukaryota; kingdom Metazoa; phylum Arthropoda; class Insecta; order Hymenoptera; family Halictidae; genus Lasioglossum; species Lasioglossum figueresi. The sequence continues at coordinate 5,857,281 of CM052201.1, read as the reverse complement.
AAATTCCCAAAAAATCATAGTTTTTAGCCAAACTAGCTGAGAATGTACTGTAACATTTCCATTACCACATCGATCCATACATAATCGATATTAAACTAAACGTGGTGACATCTCGAAAATTGAAACGTAATTTCTGTCGTTTAACCCTTTTGACTCATATTATTCTCAGAAATGAAATTTCAGACGAAAAGAAGGTTGCAAAGCTTCGAACTCCATCTTTCTAAAGAACATAGCTACTTTCATTGGTACCATAATTGTTCGAGTATTGCATAATTTGATCATGAACATCTCCATTGAAATTTGTGCGTAATGTGTTTCTCTATGTGTGTCTTTTCTCTCTCTCTCTCTCGTTCGCCTTTTCACACCTGAACTCGTGCTCAGCTGCTTGATTAACGAGCTGACCGCGGGAGGGTAAGTCATCAACGTCACTCGGAGGAAGTTCCGTACTGCAGCTCGGTTTACACGCTTCTTTTACGAGCTTCCTGCTTCCGGTAGGGCGCACAATTATCCTTAAAACACACGCCACGCCCTAGCCGCCCCGGCACGTTGGCAAAGTACAACGTATACTGTAAACACGTCATTTTCTCATGCCTTTCCCTTAACGTTGTCGAGACGTTCGTCCATTATCAATATATCGATACCCGGAATCATCGGTAGGCTATCTATCACGTTTCACATTGATTTCCCTCACGGTATACTCCTTACACTAACCTGATTTGTAGACAGTTCATTTCACGCACTTATGGCAATAATGAATAAGTCAAATTCAAAGCTCTGAAGGCATTAGGCAAATTTAACCCCTTAACTACTGTAGATGTTGAAATTAACTGCTATAGGTGGTCTCTCAAATCGCTGGCTAAAAATAATTAATTAATCTTACTAATACTCTCTCTTGGATATACACGGTGCCCCATTCGAATTTTTATAGCAGGTTTTGGAAAATAATGAGTTGACAAGAAAGTAATTTCGGTATTTTAAGGTGAAATAGAACTAAGGTAAAATATTTTCCATTTTGTTCGTTGATCTTTTGCAATCTTTCTGGTATATATAGCTTCATAATTCCATGCTCATAAAACTCTAAAATTGTACCAAAACTGGGTTTGTTTTCAACTTAAAATACCGAAGTTACTTTCGTGTCAACCCAATAGATAGGAATCATCTGACGCGTCTGATCATGGCGAACCAATTCTACTTCCTGCGTCTACTATAGTACATAAAACCAACAGATCTTTAAACTAGATTTTCAAAAAAAGGAGACGTCAAACGAATAAATGTTATTCTTTTCGTTTGATTTATTTTTACATGTCGAATCATCCCCTATCCGGTTGTACCACCCCTCCGACGACACCTTGTATAAACTGACAATTATTTCACGAATTTAAGATTGGAGTTTAATTGCAGGGAAATACTATGAATGAAAACTTAAAGAAATCTCACAGACCATACTATAACAGTTAATGGTTAAGAATATTTTTACACTTCCTGTGACTGAGAGTTATGAAAACAAAGAATACACTTTTTATTTAATTTCTGTTTTCTATAGTTGACTTAGAAAAATTGTATGTTGCATAAAGATCCGTAGCCTACTCATTCGATAACACTCATCGTCAACGTACATATCGATCTCTCTCTTTGATAATAATAAATGTTCATGTTCTCGGCGCTACGGTTTCGATCAATTTCTACTGATAAATCAAAAAACAATTTTGCAGATTATCAAATAATCATCGACGTTTCGATTCTAGTTTGAATCATTTTCAAGATGTAATTATTTGCCTTGCGTCTGTAAAAGTATAAATTTATTGTACAATTTTCAAAATGCAATATTCAACTGCTTTAATGTAATAACAAAAACTTGTTTGCAATATTGTTCATAAAACCAACTTACTTGTTTTTTATGTGATTTAATACTTTAAAATGGGCATCGTGACACACGTGTGTCATCGATGCATGTTGTCAAGACACTGAATACATTCGAAACGATCTAGGTTATCCCGATCAATATTAGGCGGTAAATTTGAAAAACATAATACGTCTTTTAGACCATTAATGTGAATACACCAAAAACGGTAAATTCAATTATTGACATTCAACTTTTACTGGAAGAATTTTATACACATAATTGTATGTAACTCTCTCTTTGATGCTCGGTACTTTCAATGCTAAACATCAAGAAACGAAAAAAGATCAATTTGTCTTTACGTGTCTGAACGAATCATCTTGTGTAGGCGAGCATTCTTGAGTTTTCTATGCAGGGGTGGTCGTAACAATTGACCTTTTCTGAAGGTGTCGGGCGACGTTTCCGACTCATGTTCGCCCAGTGTGAACAATATTTGACATTCAACCGCACTGGTTCCTGCGCATTGTTATATTGATATACAGTGGTTCCAAAAAGTATGTGAAATTTCCCATTCTCGAGAGAACTTGTCGATATTTAAACTACGATAATTTGTGAGACAAACGAATGATGATCTGTGAAAGCAGAGGTTTCGGGCTTTAAAATGAGTCGAACTTTATTATTGTACCATTTTCTTTAACGACATTATCGTAGTTCAAGTATTAACAATTCATATACATGTATTAACAAATACATTTTGGATCCACTGTATGTGTGAAGTGTAAGGCTGATAGAGAACGTGTAATGTCTTTTCAAGTATCTTCTACTCTACTGCTACATATGCAGAACTTCCTTTTTCATTTCGCCATTTTCATCGATCATTTAAGGAGATTAATAAAAAAAAAACATTCATACACACGTATTATTGATATTACGAGCGTGAAAAGAATAAATATATTTATTTTGAATTTATTTGCCACTATTTTGTTGCACTTTGCAAAGGTTAAGACGTCTTCGAGAGCATATTTCATAATGATTAGACGAATATTCCTAAGAATCCTTCACAAAACGTAACCTCTGATATAATTCAATGTATATCGGAATAGTATTTTGCAAATATCCACAATACGCAAAACTTCATTGCAACGTACTTCACCGTCCATTTCCTAAGCAAAAGTACACCACAACTTCTAAGCTTCCTATTTTGCAATTTTTTAATGTTTACCAATTTTATAATTTTTAATAATGTCAACTTCGAGTACCGTGTAAATAATACAGTGCATAGAACGATGATTTGAACCTTTTCAGAATTATGCATGATATCAGGCCATATTCAAAACGAATGGTAAACGTTGCTCCCAAATGTTATTTGATAAACATCCAAATAAAATATTGCATCGTCACTTTAATTATATATGTATATGCTGATTAATTATATTTTAAAAATTATTTTAATTTAATTTAACAAAAATACAACAGCACACGAACTTGGGATAATAAATAATATTTGATACATACTAATGTTTAGAAACTTGAAGCTGTCAAACTCGAATTCATAATTTTCACACCCTTATGATAAAAATAAAAAATCAATATTTATTATGGTTCAATTTGCGTGCACATAATAAAAGAAAACTTTAATTAATGTAAAGAATATATTTTAGTTTCTGTAGAAACCACTTCATTTTCATAAAAACAGAAAGTTCCCTTGTTATTTTCGTGCACAAAAAAGTCTTTAAAATTAAAGTGACGATGCGTAACTTACAATCAAGTTTAACACGTCTCAACACCAAATAAATTTTATGAAATACTCCATATTAAGCTTTTCAAACAATGCATGATCAACAGATCATCGTCGATTGATATAAAAAGTTGATCGATAAGATAATTTCTAGTGGTAAAGCCAAGAAGTGTCGAAAAACAGTCTCATTATAAAATTCTCTAAATAGAAAGTGCAATTTCAGTGTACTCGTTTATGTACTTCTATTTCGTAAAACATCGTGCGAATTGTGTCGAAAAATATGGGAATATTTAATTTATCGAAGGGTCAAATGATAAACAATAGTGCGAATCCTGGCAGAACATAAAATTTGGGATAACGTATGTAGTGAGATGCTGTTTGACGAACGCATCGAGCATGCTACATGGTATGGCAAACGCACCAAAGTAGACAAGGACCTTAGAGCTGAAACAGTAGTGCTTAGCTAGGACTCACATTCGAAGTAGCATGGGAGAGTTGGCGCAGTCGATCTACTATGTCGGGCCTCTGATGAATTCTAACTTGTAGGTACATCGGCGATACTCGTATTGAGAGGAAGCAAAGTCGGTTTTATAGTCAATCATACACCGCCCCGAATCCTATTATCACCGTCACGGAACACACACCCACTCCATCCCCGGATTATATGAAGCGACAGGTAGGAAACGTACAAATTACATTTTACCCCGAATCCCTGATGCTACACTGTTCTTTGCGTTACTATCTTTCATTCCGATGGTCGACGACCGCACACAATCTTCCACGATGCTAGGAAAGTTTTGCTATATGATTGAAACGAACGTACACGTCAGCAAGTATAAAATATGATTTTTCTCTGACATTTCTCTGACATCGTTAAAGTGCTATGTAAAATTGAACATTGCACGTCATATTAAGTGCAATTTCTGGAAACTTTTCTTTTCATCAATTCTAATATTTGCATTTTATCAGCTTCGAGGATATATTTTGCTTCTTTTAATGGATTAAACTAATATGAATATTAACTAATACATTACCATACGTTCATGAAACTTTGCATCCCATCTGCGCTCATGAATTTTTATGCATTATTGTCATCGAAACGTTGTAGAGCAGGCTTGTTCAACTCGCGGACCGCGTACCACACTTGGCCAGTTCTCCCACTTCTTCGTTCCGCTAAGGTGGGAGAACGAACTGATTGAAGGTGGGAGAACGAACCGATTGAAGGTGGGAGAATGGACCGATTGAAGGTGGGAGACCGAACCGATTGAAGGTGGGAGAACGAACCGATTGAAGGTGGGAGAACGAACCGATTGAAGGTGGGAGAACGAACTGATTGATGGTGAGGACCGTGTGGCTCGCGACGAAAAAGAAGTTGAACAGGCCTGTTGTAGAGGAAGAACTTGCCACGTAAAGGGTCTCACTCATGAACGTCACTGATGCCCTCTAAAAAGATAGAACAATTAATGAAATTCATAGTATGAGTCCAATTAATGAGACATTAAAAAGGAATTTCGTGATACCGATAAAGAATGCTGGTTTCTGATCAAGTCTGGGAGCAAAGACTTCTTTAATCAATTACTTACTATATCGCTACATACATAGTACACTAATGACATCACATCTTAGCCGAAATACTTTTTCATAATATTTCATGAATCAAATATGAACACATTTACATTCACAGCAAGCTTATCAAAACCAAGAAATTTCGAATTTTTAAAATGAATTGCACAAGTGAGAAACCTAATTCTTCAATCAGTAAAAACAATGAAAACCAGGCTATATTTGCACTGAAGATGGAAGCGTGTCCAAGGGTAGAAATGCATATTGAAGAATAAGTATAAAAATCCTAGATAGAACCAAAAGTATTTGTTGAATGATAATAAGTACTGTGTAGTTTGCAACGAATATACGAGTAAGTTTAATGTATAACTTCGAACAATAAACTACATTTGAAAATGTTCCTTTAATCGGACACTTTAAAAATTTATCTAGGAAAAATATGTGACAAAACTTTCTGAGCGTCATAAGTGTATAGTCCCATATCAAACGTAACGTGTCGGCTTTTGTTCTTTAATTAGATATATTATATCTGATTTGGTACAATTTTCTTTCTAGGCTTCGATCGACAGTCAATTAGACGTTATCAGTATGCGCGGTAATCGTTTAGATTCCGAAAGGAAGCCCAGCCTTACACGATCGCAGACAGACTCTAATATTACTTACGGTAGCGACGAGTTTCCGGAAGCGCCTGGGTCTTCTTGTTACATCACTAAGGAAGGTGATATTGATCTGCAAGTAGTACTAAAGGTCGGTTCGCCTTTGGTAAATAACATTTAATATTTCTAGGCAGCTGTACATGTATATACAGTATTTGTTTAATATTTTACCAGGCTGTTCGTTCAGTTGCTATGAGGGACGGCAACTGCTGTACATTGCGAGTGTGTGAGAATATTTTGAATTTGGTGGAACTGTTAATGGACATGGGAGTCATGAAACAGTGTCTTCGCGAAGAAATGGCGGGGAGTATAGCGGGTACGTCTTTGTACAAACATTTGATGAAACGTTGTCCTTAATATGGAATACATAGTGAAACAAATTTTAATCAAACAATTTAAGCATATGTTGTTGCAATTGAGGTAAAAATTTTTAATTTGCTTAAAGACCTGCAGTGTAGTAATAATTAAATTGAGGATCTCTATGAAAATTTTCATTTTCAAGAATTATTTTATACAAATCTGCATGAAGGAAAAGTGTTTTAACCCTTAGCACTCGAAAAAAAAAATTGCTGTACTATTATTTAAAATATTGTTTACATTATTAGATATGACGGTATCTAACCAATTACTAAACAGTTAAGTTTTGTATGAGGTATCCCATCAATTTCATGTCTATCAAATTTAAAAAATCATACAGAATGGAAATATTGTAGGTCAGAAGAAACGTTTGATTTTCAAGTTAAAATAGCTCCGAGTGCAAAGGGTTAAAATATACACTTGTCTTTTTGCATGAAGATTCGCAGTCTGATCAAAATCCATGAAAATAATTAACTCATCGAATGTGTAATGTACAATCTCATTGCTTGCAGAGTCTGCAACCGTGATAGAAAAATCAGAAACCGGAAAGAAAAAAGAGCCATCGGAGAACCAGCAAGAGTATCGAAACAATATGCCGAAGACGAAATCGTTGTCACACAGTGTCCTTATGAGTTGCGTAATGAGAGTAGTAAAGCACTTAGGCTGCCCGAACAACTGCATGGAAGGAATGCGTGGACCACATGCGGATTTCTGTCGTTCGCAGGCTCAAACGATCCTTGGCAAGTTACATCGAGCCAGTTCGAAGCAGTTCTCGCGATTCCTGAGAACAATGGTGCGGGACCTACCAATACCAGAAATTTTGGAATTCTTTCACGCATTTACTGGATTCTGCGTGGATCCATGTTCGTTGCTATCTCCACTTAGTGAGTAAATCGAGGGAAACGAAAATCGCTCCGTGTGTATTTGTTCGCTTTCAAGCTCCTGTATGTTCGTGTCAATGTAACATGTCTTATTGCCTGTATCTCGAAAGAAGACACCTGAACACGTAATAACCGTCCATACCTCGTTCAAAGTACAGTAATATTTCGATATACATATGTTTCGGGTTAAACCTCGTTGTTTCTAATGGATTTGTCATCAAACTTTTACCAATATATTCGTGACATTTTTCTGAATAAAATGAGACCAAACACGATATATTTCGGAGCATATATACTTGTTTAAGGACTGCATCTCCTAGACAGACGACACTCGCGCTTGACTGCACACAGTCACCACAGTACACTCATACACCTCTAGACCACGTAGACGTACGCGAGGATTGCAAGGGTCAGGGATTCCACTCCTGATTTCTTAATAATGCAAAGACGGGGTTTCATAGTAGTCAAAATCGCTAGATGAAAGATCAATCTAAGGGGCTATTTGCCTCAAAAGTCCTACTTTTACGTTTACCGAGCGTAATTCTCATTATTCGGCAGCATGTCGCGGAGCCGCGAGAAGCAATGGACAGGCGACGGTGTTGCCATCTATCATGACTGTCGATATGCTGGCGAATAATGAGAATTACGCGTCGTAAACGTAAAAGTAGGACTTTTGAGACAAATAGCCCAATAGATTGATCTTTTATCTAGCGATTTTGACTACTAAGAAACCCCATCTTTGTATTATTGAGAAATCAAGAGTGGAATCCCGGAACCTTGCAAACCTCGCGTACATATACGTGATCTAACGACGTGCGAGTGTACGGTGGTGACTGTGTGCATTCACGCGCGAGTCTGTCTAGGAGACGCAGTCCTTAATCCACGATACAATGGAACTATAGAGCTACCTGGCTACATTGCTAAGCCTGGATTCATTGTAAAGCTTGAAAACCTCCTCTGTATTGTATTTAGGTAATGAAGAATTCAAATGAATGAACTAAACAAGTATTCATTTTAATAAGAAAAATGTGACGAATATGTTAGAGAAAGTGTCATAAAAAAAATAATGAAATCCGTGTTAGTAAAGATAAATTTTTCACAAATATGGAGGCATTACTGTACTAGAAATGGAGATGATTATAACGACGTCAGATATCTTCTCCCAAGGAGCCGACCGTAAACCAAATCGTATCGTTTTCAATGTGGTTACTTCAAATCTGAATGTATATTTTCCGAATGAGCATTGTGGGCCAAATTGTATATAATTTCTGATTACCGATGCGTCAACATTTACATCGCAGATGCTTCGTTGCCCTTGACTGTCAATTGCTATAGATCTCAACAACTTCTTTGTGATTACCACCGATAGATCAGAAAAGGGGTTCGAGCAAGTCCCCGGAAGTTGCGTCGCAAACTGGATACATGGCGAGCTACGGGGCTAATTTGATGGGGCCCGGGATGGTTAGCGGAGGAGGCATGTTCGGAAACACAAACGTAACCGGCCAGGGAACTATGACCACTCCAGCTTCCACAAACGTAGCCGCATCTTATAGTCTTGGTGGCCATCAAACGCGTGTGATAGAGGGTCACATTTTTAACTGCGTGTTTAAACCGTTGGTCACGCGTTTGCTGAAATCTACGAAAGAGTTAAAGGCTCAGGAAAATATCGGCATGTACTGCGACCTCCGGCAGTTCATGACCTATGTCAAGGAAGTTCATTGCGGCATCTTCCGTCGCGTCATCTTGAGCGGAATCATCGACTCCGCGGATCGACCTAACAAACGATGTAACAGTAACGTTCAAACGACTCGCGTTATCAGGTAAACATTTTGCAAACACGTTTGTATATGATAATTAGAATGTGGATTTATGCATTTATAGAATTTATGGAGTTTACGTTCTCTAATGACAATTTAATAAAATAAATGAATCTCTTCTTAATTCTAGCGTTTACAAGTTAACTTATATTTGCATAAATAACCACAATCTGATTCTCTCATACAAAAGAAAACCGGAGTGAAAACGAACAAATCAATAGAACACAACTGAATAAATTAAAATAATTTTGTATGAATCTGATCGATTTGAACTTGATAAAATTACATTGTTTTATCTAATTTTGTAGTATTCATAAGTTTTTATAATGTTGAATAATGTTAGAAACCACCCACCTTGAAATATCATTTAAGTATATTGTTTTAAGTCTTTCCTTATTCCCCTAATGTGTGTTTTCATATCATCCAAAAAGTTTCATTTATATGAAAAATGTAAGTAAAATATTTGAAAAATTGATCAGAAAAATGATTTGCAATTATTCGTTGTTTTCGATTGAATGAATTTTGTTCTCCCTCCAAACGTTTGTAATGAGGAATGAAATAGTTGTTTGAATGACCGTTAATGTTTATTTGTTATTAGTGCACGTAACCAAAGGTGGATTCGTTACAAAGAGGATTATAATTATTTTAGGCATATACACCAATCAGATTTGGAAGAGCACGCAGACATTGGTGATGATACGTGTTACGCTGTAGACGACAGAGGAACTCGAAAGTTCCTTTTCAAAAAGAGAAGTACATCATCGACTTGTGCGGTATGTGCCAATGATTATGGTGGGACAGACATCGTCCCATTCGAAGTGACATGATTTCTATTTTCTACTTTAGAGTCTTCTCGAAACAGAACTGAGTGAGGAGAATGCAAAAGTCAGTCAGAGTCCCTTGGTGAATTTAAGGAAAAAACATTACATTCTGACACCGAGGCAAAGCGAACGCAACTTGGGAATAGAGCCTTTAAGTGGGAAAGTCCGGAAATCGACTCGCTTTCAAATCGGAGGCATGGGTACGTATTGATAACTTACAAATTCTAGTCTGCCGACTAATAATTACCAAGTGAACAATCTACTCGTGATGTGGTATGAATTTAGCACCAAAATGACCGCATTTTGCTCGCAAAGTATAATTGCAGGCATTTAGTCTCAAGGACTGCGTCTCTCAGACAGACGACACTCGCGCATGATTGTACGCGATACGTACGCGAGGATTGCAAGGGTCTGGGATTCCACTTTTGGTTTCTCAATAATGCACAGATGGGGTTTCTTATTAGTCAAAATCGCTAGATGAAAGATCAATCTAGGGGGCTATTCGCCTCAAAAGTCCTACTTTTACGTTTACGACGCGTAATTCTTATTATTCGGCAGCATATCGACAGCCACGATAGGCGGCAGCACCGTCGCCTGTCCATTGCTTCTCGCGGCACCGCGACATGCTGCCGAATAATGAGAATTACGCGTAGTAAACGTAAAAGTAGGACTTTTGAGGCAAATAGCCCCTTAGATTGATCTTTCATCTAGCGATTTTGACTACTATGAAACCCCGTCTTTGCATTATTGAGAAATCAGGAGTGGAATCCCGGACCCTTGCAATCCTCGCGTACTGTGGTGACTGTGTGCAGTCACGCGCGAGCGTCGTCTGTCTAGGAGACACAGTACTTAATCTGCTCGAGCAGATTTTACTGACTGGGTAAAAAATGTAATTTTAGAAGGAAATTGTAGAGCTTGTTTACATTTTCAATTTCAGTTAACTGCTTCCGAAAGGAAAACGGTAGGACCGATTCCACGGATAGTCATGAAAGCAGTGAATCGCCAACAGACGGCAGTTTCGTCAGACAAACAAGTTTTCATTATGGTCATTATCGTAGTGCGTCTGCGTCAGGGCACAGGTAAGTAAATCTTTATTGGAAACCTGAAATTTATGAATATTATAAGGTTGGAAATTTGGCAACACTAAAAAATATACACTGGTGTGCAACAGTTTCAAAAAGTTGAAAGGTCCATTGTAAACATCCATTGCAAACATCCATATAGATTACTTTGTTTCACGCGTGATACCTTTAGAAACTTTAACTGTAATGTTTTAATAGTAATAATGATTATTATTATTTTTAATCTTTCGTTCAAGCGTGGGTTTAACTTTCCAAAAAGCGATACGACGAATGAAAAACCCTTTGACGAAAATCGGCTTTAGAAAGAGTAAAAAGAAAGAGAGCTTCGAAGAGGCACCTGGAAGTTGTGAGTATATAATGAATTACGATAACTGCATTACCTAGAGTATCTCACTTATTTCTGATGATAAGAAAAATGTTAAAGATGAACATTTGATTCCAAAAGACAAATATTGTAGTACGCAAAACATTTTCAAGACCACTTCTTCAGAATTCCATGTCTTCAGAATTCCATGTCTTCAGAATTCCATGTCTTCAAAATTTCAAGGTCTTCAAAATTTCAAGGTCTTCAAAATTTCAAGGTCTTCAAAATTTCAAGGTCATCAATATTTCTTTAAAATTGCCCACAAGTGAGATATTCAAGTTGATCTAGTGAATGTACTCGAACCAAATGGAGTACTTCGTGTTCTAATCTGATTCTACACAGATTTCAGTAGAAGAAATTCTTTGGAATCCGGCGAAGCTTCGAGGGAGTCTGAATTCGTTGTCTTGAAAGAAAGGAGACTGGTACCTCGCAACCCCATCTTCGAAGGAATGCAAAGATTTTCATTCTTGTTAGAGACATGCCAACCGGGTTCGGTACCCGATCACTACCTAATGGCGGCCATTTTAGATCTTGTAAAAATACTTTACATATTCACGATATTAAATCAATTTCGTAACAAATTCGGCAAAACCGAATTGTGAAATGGTTTAAATGATCTTCTTTCGAATGGCTTAAAAGTTGTAAATAATTGTATACATTATTTTCTAGCCATACGCACCGGTAGTGGCGCGAGCATGCTTACTGTTAGAGTGTGCACATTTTGTTCATCTATGCAATAAGGGGCAGTGGCCAACATGGATGAAATCGAATTTCCCTGTGTTTCGCCCATCGGTGCCAATCAGTAGCCAAACTGCAGCCTCGATGATTACCAGAATTCACGTGACGCAGCGTACTGCTGGAAAATTATTTTACCAATGGGCAGAGGTACAACACGCCTAACAATATCATTATTTCTTTGTAATTGTCATAGCGAATTGGGATAAATAGTAAGAGACACTTTTCTGGGTTAAATCATATAATCAATTATATTGACAGTATGGAGGACTCATTATGGAAGATTTTCGTTATACACATTATCATATTTCATTTTTCAAGCAGTTAATTAATCAATTCTATTTAATAGGCCATTGGCGCACGTCTGGAAGAGTTGTTGCTAGAAGATAAGCAGAATATGGATCAAATAACAGCAATGATTTCCGACGAAGGCAAGCAGAGAGATTTAATTATCGAAGATGAAGAAGAGGACTTTCTCGATGAAGGTAAATTGTTAAACCGTTCAGACGCATGAATCATTCGTATTAAGTGTGAAAATTAATTCATGAATCCCACAATGAATCAATTTTTTTTATCCAAATCTTTCAAACACCATTTATTAGGCATCAAAATTAAAAATTCATCGAGTTGTGTGTTTTAGATTAAAACCAATTTAAAAAGGCAAGGGATTAAAAGAGGGTTCCTTCCTTTACCAATAATTCGAAAATGACGAACGTACGATTATCAATATGAAATTAATAAATTAACAATTATTGCAGCCAGTATAAACGGTTACGGATCTCAGTGCCCGGTCGCGCTACGTCTCATTGCCTGCATTCTACTTTTGGAAGTGACAGCATTTTTAAGGGAAACGTATCAAACTTTGCCAAAGCTTAATGAACTTTTAACAAAAGAACACCCACCGCCCAGAGAAACAATACGACGATGGAGCATGGCACTCTCATCGATGGGTCATTCCCAAACATCAGCTCAAAGCCTTCAATCGATTGTAGGTAAGTATCGATAACAAACTCATTGGACGTAGATTGTAGTATGCCAATAAAATTTTCATGTGACACACTCATGTATATTTCTGTAAAAAGTAATAATTGTGTGATGCATTTTATTTGTGTACGTATACATAGCCATTGTGAATTTCTTTCAGGTTATAACTAATTTCCTTGCTTCTTTGTACAAAATTAATTTCCATATTCATTTTTGCGCTTATGGTGCCCATAATTTGAAGTTCAAAACCTCTCCTCGTACCAGAACCGTTCATTCTTCGAATCCATCTCCATTGTTATTTCTATATTTTCTCGTCAACGCAATAGCATATACGGGGTGTTTCAGAATATTCAGTATAGTGGATGTATCACAGTGAATTTAATTAGGCAATAATTTTATACATTTATTAGCAAGAAAATTGATGTGTTTTGTCTCATTGCTTTGGAACACCCTGTATAATTACTAAAAACATTCTGCTTGCCATTTGCCCTACAATCGCATTCTTATCGTCTCGTTAATTTTCTCAGTTTACGCTTGTCGCCAGATTAAGACTTGCCTCCCCACTCTACTTTCCCCTTCTACGACGCTATTCCCCCACGCTTCTCCCATGGCACGGTCACGTGATGCGTTACGTCTATGTCGTGAATGCGTGACAATGTCACGTGACTAATCTGAAACTGGGAGAGAGGGGGTAACTTTTTCCCCTCAATTCGAATCAGTTCTCCTGATCTGGCGACACTGCTTGTCGCCACTCGCACTGACTTGACTCCAACTCTCTTCCCTTCTTTCATAAACCATTCGAGTACGTAAAACGAAAAATCCCTCGATAAAAGTAATGAATCATTGTAATCGAAATTTATGGAGTTTATAACATCGTTGATTGTGTATATTTTCTTCCCTCGCACTCTTATTTCTCACCTTTTCCCTTTTATAATATGGTTCGTGACATGTCTTTCATTTTATATTCGTGTACAGTACCGATCATTATTATTTGAACGACTTTAATCTGCATTCTGCTTTTGAAAAGTGAGTATAAATTTCAAAAAACAGAAACTAATTACAAAAACGTTAACAATGATTTAAACTGATAAAAAAAAATTGTTTAACCAAGTTTGTCGAGTTTAAAATCGATCGAATGATTATGAGTGGTCTGCATGTACTGTATAACGTATTATTATTATTCTTTCTGTAATCCAGAAGTGTAATACAGAACACGTACCTATGCATCATTTCGATATTTCATTTTCACCGTAAAAATTTGCGTTGACATAACAAAGAAGCAGAATGGAAAAACAAGTAAGTTTTCTTAACACTGCGAAGACAAACGAAAATGTATGCGAGAGTGATGCAAAAGATTTCTACAAACAACCAATATGGTGCACAATGAACCAAGGAAAAATTTTATGTTTCTCTGTTTTGTATGTGTTTCAATATCCTTCAACTTGTTAAAGGAAGATTAATTCTTCCAATTTTATTATTTCTTCGACTACTTTTCTTTTACTTCTCTTTCCTATTTATAACTTTTTGTTACCACCTTTGGGAGACTATTTAAAAACTCATTGAACTACTTTTCTTTCGTCTTACTTTCCTTCGTTCTCGTTGAATTCAACTCTGTATTTTATTCTTCAATCGATTGTCTATTTTTACTATTCCATTTACACGCGAGAATTCTCGTCTTTTATCTTCGTTCGTTCGATTGAAACACTCGAATCATCTCTTCTTCCTATCCCCAATAATATAATTATTATTCGGTTCTTCTATGAATCTATTTTCTGCGGTAGAAATGTTCTACCACAACTGACGAAGATATCACTACTTGCTTCGCTATTTTCCTATTTCATACAAGTATCCTCCTCAATCTATTTCTTTCGCTTCTTGACAATCCTACTCATATTACTTTGTAACTCTTTCTGATTCTATCCCTTCTACCTACGTCAAGTCTTTATCGCTTCTCGAATATTTTTCTATATTTGACGATTCTATATGATTTATGTTTAATTAGAAACACACTTGCATTATAGAGAAAACATGCTAACAAGGAAAAGGTCAGAAGAAGAAATACGTTTTGCAATGAGTCCAGCTTCAGATCGTAGGTCTGAACCTCGAGTTTATAGATTATTATAAACATTTAATATTCAGACATTATCTTCAGATAATTGTTAATGAAACAATTTGTCTTTGGCCCATTCTTTGAAGTGATTCTACTAATAATAATTTTAATTACTATATACAATACATGCTCGACTAAATTCTACTACTATGTATTTACTCTACTGTGCACTGTACTCTGTAACCAAGAATTTTAAATTACAAATTATTTATGTATTTCAATGTATTCATAGTAGCTAGGTTAAATAAGCTGTTTTAGAATTTCTACTTCAATTTCTCTTTCAATTTCTATTTCAATTCGAAACAAAAATATTCGTTGTAAATTCATTTAGATGTATGTGGAGTGTGCAAGGAATAGTTTGAAGAATTTTAATTGTTTATGTCAAACCTTATTTACCTCATACTAAATCTCTGCTCTAACTCTCTGTAGCCTAAAAGTAATCTTTTCAAAAACTATCATTGTCAACCTTTTGAATCGTTTAATTCATTATTTCCTGGATTGTAAACGTGTGTATACGTTGTGTAAGTATTAGATCAGTTAATTAATAAGTTGTGTCAATATTAACTGAATTAATTCAAGTAAAAGTTAATCAGAAATGAGAGAAAGTGGATTGATCACATTATTGCTACAGTACTCTTACCTATTAATATCACATACTGCACACAAATGGCAAATGACGGGGTATATGAATAAAAGAGATATTTTTTAAATAAAACAAACCGCGGCCTACGTTCGAAGCGTGACTCGTTAAAAACCGCATTTCCACTCCTGATCCTCTTCTCGTAAGTATTAGTGAAGGAACATTACGTTGATTCGATTCATTTAATCTAATCACTCTGGATTAAATTTTCAGCAGAACGCAAAATTAGTTTTGTTGTTTGCGAACCTGATAACCAATCAGAAGGTAGTAGCAAATCGACTGTTACAATTCAAGGGGAGGATTTCCAGAGTGCGGAAAAGGAGAAGGCAAAGCGGGTACAACCACCGCAAGGTCGGCCATTTCTTCTTCGGCGCGATACCACGGATAATACGACCGGTTCGTTTAAGAAAAGAAGTTTGAAACTTCGACGCGACACCAAGGAGGGCAAAGACACCGAATGCGAAGCCTGTGAGTACTAACCGAAGGAGGTTCATATCAGCTGACGACAGCGTTTGCTAGAAATAGGGCTGCCATTTGTACAACCATTAATCTAGGAGAGAGAGTATTCAAACCCTCTACACCAGGCCTGGGGAACTCCTCTCCCTATTCCTGCCCCCTCCCCACCAAATTCCAGTGGAGTGTAAGATAAGGTGAGGGGATTAGAAGTGGGAGCATGTGATAAAGGTACAGTAATCCCTTCATTCTTGGGCAGGGGGTGGTTCACCGGAGTGGAAAGGAATCGTGATCTTCCTTGCTTTTCTAATTTATGGCTGCGTCTACCACTCCGCTCGGACCGAGCGAGACTACAATAGGGCAATGGTGTCGGCGACGGATACACGCAGTGTCGCCGACACAGTTTAAAGGCTCTCGTGTTCTCAAAATGTAATGCCAATTCAAAATGCTTTATTTTTCATTATTTTTTTATGAGACTTTCACTGACTTGTTTCTGGCATTGTTCCGATTAAGGCAAGACCAAACACGATATAATTTGGCCCATATTTACTCTACATGTGAAGCACGATGACGAAACTTTCACAGTCGATTAAACCACTAAATACAATTCAAATTATATCGCGTTTGGTCTTGTTTTAATCAGAGGAATTCCAGAGATACGTTTTCAAGGGTCCCATGAAAAAATAATGAAAATTAAGATGTTTGAACATTCGATTCGTTGCGTCCGTATAGTGGTGTTCACGCCGATATACCCGAGCCGACAACAATAGTCGCCGTCTTGCGGCGCGGCCAGGCACGGCACAGCGTTGACAGGGAGTGGAGTGAGTAGGCCTGGATAGGAACCGGGACCCCCCAAATTGGACACTAGTCGGAGCTTTACTGTAATATGAAATAGTTGAAAGTGGGGGTACACTGGCAGTGGGGAAGAATTTGCCCGGGCCTCCCCTCCACATTGTTGCTAAAAACGCAGATAATTTTTAAAATGTCTCTTACATTAAGCATACAACTATAAAAATAGATAATAAATTTAAAAATTACTAATTAAACTAAAATATTCCGCTATTGAACTTACAGCTCAGTTTACATTGCAAATGAAGCAAAAAAATCTTAAATGGATGGCAGCCCTAGTTAGAAATAGAATATAGAAATTTTTCAAATATAGAATACAGTTTCTACTAACTGCTCACAAAATTCTCGTGATAACTCCACATTTGATACAAATCCAATTTTCCAAACTATACCATGGACATGTAAAATGGTACGAAATACATTTCTTGATACTTCCAGACAGATTAAGAAGCTGTCTTGTAGCTGGTACGTAAACACAGAAACGAAACACACTGGAAACTTTCATACAGATATATATACATACACACAGAATGCTTGAAAAATGGTAGGGACACTTTTTGAAAGGTCTATTTTGCGTACACTAAATAATAATGTTCCCATACACATATGTATGTTCGATGATAAGGTATAACTTCTTAATTATGTTTTTTTGTCCTGCGAACCAAGTACCAGAAACGCCTGCAGAAGAGCAACCATTTTACAGTGGAACACATTCGTTGGCCTGCTACCCCGTTTTAACATAATGCTCACTACAATCATTCAACACTAGTAACTTGACACCGGAATTTTGTTCAAGTTGAAATACGTCGTGTTAAATACAATTTAACAAATGAATATTTGAATGAGCGTGTATCTAGTAGGAAGGTGAATGTTAGATTTTATGAAATTTTATGAAATTTACAGGAAAACTTAATAACAATTCGTTGTTCCATGTGGAATGAAAGAATAAGCTACTGTAACAAATGAAATTTTCATTTAAGTAGGGTGCATATTACATTAGCGATTCTTCCATTGCTATATTGAGCAACAAATTGTTTTTTTACGTCTTTCTAGAAACATAAAATATAACATACACCGTTTACTAGACTCTCATTTGTTTATTATCCTCGTACAGCATGGTTAGAAATATTGGGGAATTACAAAAATTCTTAGATTCATATTCCAAATGTTTATAAATGTTTTAGAAAAGATACACGAGAAAATAAAATAAAATAAAAATAAAAAGATAATTTAGACAGAATATTTTGATGCTCTTGATATACCCATAATGTTTAAAATCGATATTTTACAGCAAAGAAATAATTTGATAGTTTTTTAACAAGACTTTTCTTATAAGTTCTCCTAAGTTGCTCCTTAATTTTAAACTTTAACATTCGTGGTATGACTTAACACATAGTGTGATATTGTTATTTTTTATACACCTAACTACCGTGTTGTACGAGAGCTACTTGTAAATACAAGAACATGTTTTTCTGTATAATACATTTTTATAGTATGCACACTCCCTTGCTACACGTACGTAGCTACTGGACAATCATGTAATATATTTAATATATTTAACCTATTCTTCTTTAACATTTTCCCTACTTTTTTCATCAATGTGCCACACACTTGAAGAGAAAATCTTCCTTTTCTACATCTTCTTCTACAACTCACGTTCTGTAATAAAATATTTGAAAATATAGTTATTCTCGGTGCAAATCAAAACTTCACTGATCACGTGTAACACTCAATTTTCATAAATTTTTGGGAATACTTGTAAATGAAATACTTGTAAATGAAATACTTGCTTCTCATTAAGTCAAATATTCGTTCTACACCTCCTTCACAGTAATAGTGAGCGTAACAGTACAATTACTGAATACGTTGATTAATTATCAGTTGCAGTGAAACGAGCGGATTCAATCCAATCGAAGAGGAAAGTGAGCTCGTTGTCAGACAGAAGTGACACATCCGAACCCGGCTTTTGCGGTGAAATCAGTGGTGAGGAGTCCCCGGGGATACTCATAGACGACCAACCGCCGGAGAGTCCCAGCGATAGTAACGAGACGGATGAGACCAATAAAAATTTCCCATGGATGAAGGTGTTGGTGCAATTTTCCAACTCCCTGAATTTCTACTGCACGCACCAGAACTACTGCCATCCGTACTGTCATCGGCGTCAAATGCGGGCCAGTAGTAGACTGATCAAGTCCGTGAGGAAGATTTACGGTGAGAAGTTTGGAATTCTGAATGGTACAGGGATCTTCGACTTCGACGCGGAAAAGAAAGAGACTAGTAAGAAGGACAAGCGCAGCCGCAAAGTATCCGAGCAGACCAGCACTCAAGTGTCCCCTGTACGAAGGAAGGACAGCGTAGGAAAGAAATACAAGTAATCTTTACAAATATCGATCTCATACATTACACATCAATCTCATGTGAAAACGCCACCAGAGCTCATTACAAACTCACCACTTTTTTCTAAACTTGTAACAATTGTTGTTTCGAGGAATTACGTACAATTTATAGCTAACAGATTGCACGATACCGCATGCTAATATATTTCGAAGCCTCTTACTTGCCCAAGAATTTTAACTTACGCTCGTATCTCTTCTGCACTTTAAGAAGATACTTGTTGCTTACAAGATAATTATTGCTTATTGGCAATGCGATACAGTTCTAGCAAACAGTTTTACAGTATTTCCCAGCCCCGGGGGAAAGTAGTCGATCGAACTTGTGAACGTGATCGTCGGAAAAATTATTTAGGTGTTTGTTAAAAATAAAAAATAATATTCTATATGTAAGTACATGTAGGTTCGAGCTGATTCGAACATCTTACATGTTTTAATTACTATTGATAATAGGAAAGATGTTAGAGACAAACATTTTTTTTAAGAACACACGCCTCATCAGACCTGTGATTATGGTTTCCTCTAATATTTTTTTCTGTTATAAATAATCAATAAAATATGCATTAGATTGGACACCTTGTATATTAGAAAATAGAATAATAAATGTTCTTGCCCCTATAGTATACAGAATACTTTTCAGTGAGACATTAAACAATGAAAATGACGACACGGATTATCAAAAACATATCTTCAACACTTTGGGATGATTGAACCCTTCTACGAATTGGAGTCTTTCCTCATTTTATACCCTCTACATCTACATGTACGCACACAAGCCTATTGATTTTTATATTTTCATTAGATACGATGGGTTAGGTAAACGTTCACTTGAAAAGAACACTTGATCGGCTCGATCGAACAGTTTCTACCCGTGGCGGTAACACTACTTAAATAGTACACATATCTTACCTTACTACTTTTGCACGTGAAAAACCAGAGACCCTAACTCTCAGTGACTAGCAACAATACACATCTCTGTACCGTGTACTTTGTGTTTAGCTGTACGTAACAAAAACTTTAATCTTAAGAACATATATTTTTATCCTTGGTATAGAATTGATAAAAACATAGATGGCTCCCAATCTGGTCGCTTAACGCAACGAGACTCGTCGAAGGATTTAGCGGACCAAGATTCCGAGAAAGGCAAAGAATGCTTGAAAAAATCTCAGACAGAAGAATCGGAGAAGGAGCCGCCAGCGATTTTGAAGTACATCAAGGCTCAAGTGAAAGACGTGTTCCACGCGCCACTGGCAACGTTAGTGAAAGGAGCTGTGGTGATGACAGAAGAATTGTTCGTGGACGTTTTGCCGGTCGCCTGGGAGCTTTTGTTAGAATCTAATCAAGAAGTAGCAGCATCGGCTGCGTCCCTTTTCATAGTCGCGGCGGTGCGAGCTCCTAATCAAGCGAGCGAACTGATGCACCATGGTCTTCAGCACAGCGTCACGAGCGTGCGAATAAACGCGATTTTACGTTTCCAAGTTCTGTGGAAGCTACGGTATCAAGTATGGCCGCGAATGGAAGAAAACGCTCACAATACCTTCAAGGTACCACCGCCTGGAATAGAGTTCACTTTGCCTTCTCCGAAAATCGGCATCGAATCGTTGCCGGTTGTCGATCCGCCCTGGATGCCACAGGTCAAGACCAAGGTGGAAGAAGTGACGATCAATCAGGAACACCATGTAAGTCTGCTTGGGGCTTTAGCAATAGCTTCCGTAGTATAGATCATAGCTTATCAGTAGATTAAGTAGAGTATATTATGACTATTACTTAGAGGTCTCTGGTGACGGCAACGAAAACTCGTAAGAAGCAGCAAACTGAACTCATAAAAAAGGCTTTACAGGCGCAAGACGATAAGAAACGCGAAGAGAGGGAGAACTTCTTGATCACGACTATACCCATTACCGTGCAAGCGGCGTACGAACCTAGTCCTGTTGGCGATGACCACGATGAAGGTGAATAATCAAATTATACCACACTGGTACATACTAAATTTATTAGACGAGCCATCGGCAGGTATTGCCCTATACATAGAGCACTGATCTGACTCTTTACAAAGCAATCAAATCACTCCTAATCAGGCCACTGTGGTCAGTCCACAAGGTTAAAAATTCCATTTAATTTTGTTAACACTTCAATATGTCAATATTGAACAACCCAAGACAATTAATATCTGCGTGATCGAGACCATTCGATCTATTAGCCAGCTATCGGCACGTGCTGCTCTGACTTCGCCCAAAGCAAACAAGCCACTATGCACAGAGATCTAATGGTTTGTTGCTTCTGCAATATGTAAATCCTAAATAATATTACAATGAACGTAGTATCTACCGTCCACCGCTCCACCAACTGAGCTATCGTAGAATTATCTAAATATCACTACAACAAGTTCTATCTGTATGATGAAGACCACTAAATCTATTAGAGTAGGCATCATCATCTCACAGGCCACTGGTTACAATATTATCTTCCCAGAAGGGTGAAAATTCAATCTAACTTTGTTAAACCTTCAATAACTGAATAATAAGTCGACAGTAATTAATATCTCTGTGATCGAGAATCCCTAGACCTATTAGAATTGGCTTCATCAAGTACTTCCCCGTGGAGCACAGCTCTGGCTCCGCCCAAATCCACGCCTATGCAGACCACTGTACACAAACACAGCAAAATATAATAGTCAACAAGTGTCTTAATTTGATTAAACCTTCAATAATTACATATTTTGAAACGATCATTTTAAAGTGATGCTATTCGAAATGAACGTGCATGCTATACGAGCGAACTTATTCTTTAATAATCATTTTTCAACGCTTTTGCCTTCAATGACGCAATGCACGTCGTAATATTTTGCAAATATTTTATAAACCAGTCAGATGCAATTTTAATATTAATAATATTCATCCTATTAGCAATTAGCAATTTTTTAAAACATGTCACGATAACTTTTTATGTTTTCATATGAATATACAGGGCGTCTCGGAAGCAGAAAGCGTTATCGAAATTGGTGTTGTAAATTGGTTTTTATACATACTTGCAAAGAAAAGAGGCTTAAAAACTTTTCATTTTCTTTGAAAAATAAAACTAATTAATCGGTAAATTAGTAATGATATCTATACCCGTAAAAAATAAGTAATCGTATAAAATCCTTTTTCAAGACTAGTGCAATAAAAATGAAAAATTTAATAAATCTACGAATAAAACAAAATTCGTATATCCGTTGTAAGGAGAACAATTTTGTCCACTATAGGAAACGTCGGCGATGAAGACGGAGGTGAAACGATAGCGCGGAACACAACTCACCACAGTCAATCAGCACCCTCGTTATTCCCCTCTTCATTATGTTCGGCGATCGTCCAAATTATTCACCTACTCGACGATGCTGCTGTTTCCGACGACGGAAGTGCCGTTTACGAAGTCGCCTATCAAGTAAGAATTTAAACGAAACAATTTTTTATATAACGCGCACACGCTCTCCAATTAATATTAATGGATTTTGCAAAAACTTGGTATGTCATCTTAACTTTGTGCAACTGGCTTTATATTTTAAGGCCTTCATTTTAAGAAGCCCTACCATATGAAACTGTGGAAAATTAAACTATCAAAATATAAACTACAAAGAAATTAACGAAACGGAATAATAACTATAATCATCTCCCTTGTTAATAGTATTAAAAGTGCACTTATACCTTTTCATACTGCTAACATAGTTTATTATTTTTCCAGTCTAGTGAAGAAACATTTCATCTCGGGTAAAGGAATCTATTTAATCTATTATTCCATTCTATTTCCTTGATATATAAACGTACCAGCATTTTAATAATTAAATAATTCATTCAACGATTGACTGGTTGTGTCATATCTTGAAATGTATGGCACACGAATCGTCAGCTCATATTAAACGATTTTGTGTTCTAAACAAAAATACGTTTGCGCGACAAAATGAATAGTATCTTTTCCCATTAGGTGATCTGGAATTGTTTGGTCGAAGACAGCGCACTGTTTCTCCGCTACGTATTGGAACGCCTAACAAGAGACAAGCAGGAACTCATGTTTAAAATTTTAAGGCATCTCATTCGATTTGTACCGAAGCTGCCTCAACAAGCTGCCTTTGCCTTGTACAACTATATAATTGGATACGTCATGTTTTATGTGCGCTCTCCACACGAAGAGGGCCAAAAATTAATTGGGACTGCATTATCCATACTGTGGATGGTAATTACATTTAAAACATTCAAAATTGATGAACTCCACAAAATAAAATCTGTACATACACTTCATACGTTAATGTGGAAGAGCATGGACAATGGCTGTAAATATTTCTATTCGAGAAAATCGATATCAAATTTACGTGAAACGATATTGTTATATAGGTAGTCCACAGTGTACACGGAATAATGTTTAAAGATCTCAAGCAAATATTACGGAAAGAACAGTGCGACGCTTCGATTTTGTTGACGGCAAACGTTCCGTCAGCGAAAAAGATTGTTGTCCACGGTCCTCAAGATCCAGATGCAGGAGGAATTCCTTCTCAATTCCCTGTGCAAGAGGACACGCAATTCTGTCAAATTCTTCGGGAATTGTTGAGCTTCTTCGGTATCGAGGAATCGAAACAGCGCGAGTACTTCCTGGTCGACCACAAAACACGTTCGTATAAATTCGCATTACTAGTATTCATTAATATTTGTTCCTTTTTACATCTGAAACAAACGCTTTAACACTAAACCTACTATCCCCGGGCAAATGATAAAGATGCTTCCATTGAAAACGATTATTATTCCTTTATTCAAGGATATGTTATAATAAAAATTACACACAATCCAAAGAAATTCAGTTGCACATTCAGTGCACGGTAGGTTTAGTGTTAAAACAGTTAATTGTCTAACCCCTTTATTGAGAACATCGTCAATTGTTATAGCATAATATTATGAATGAATTTCAGACCAAATTCGCAACCCATCGTCGTACGTTCGGGATTATTATTTCTTCAAAGGAAGATCTCAATTCTCCGAAATCGAAATAGTTCATATGAAGCCGGAGGACGCGTTCAATGCTTTGCAACGCCAGGAATTGGTGCACAAGTTCGTCGAAATTGGCAAAGTTCTGCTGACTTGGGCGATTTTAAAGAATGTCGACATGGTAGTGCAAAGAGTTGTCTTTCTTCACGAGGAATTAATGAAGCTTCCTTCGTTTCCGAGGAGAGCTTTAGAGGCAGACTTGGACTTGTACAAAGGTGGCGAAATTGGCAGAGTAAGTGACACAGAAATACTAATTTAAGATCCGCAGTTTAGTTGTGACATTTTACAAAATCTGTAAAATGTATGTAAATGTATGTAAATGTACGTAAAAGTATGTATGACGCTGATATGAAAAATGAATGAAAAATGAATGAAAAATGAATGAAAAATGAATGAAAAATGAATGAAAAATGAATGAAAAATGAATGAAAAAATGAATGAAAAATGAATGAAAAATGAATGAAAAATGAATGAAAAATATTTTTTTAATCTAGGAGCTTCTTGGCCTGGACGTAATGCACAAGTTTATGTGGGTGAAATTAATCGCAAGAATGTTCGAGGCGATGGCTGGCAACTTCGCTTATTCCGGGGACATCCATTTGTTCTTGAACGTTTTAAATGGCGCAATAATCATTCATAGCGAGGACTCTTGTATTCTGCGATACGTTGTTGCAACATACATAAACGCGGCTCACAATTTCAAGAATATTTTCTCAACTAATGGATACTTGCTGATTATACCGACGCTGCTACAATTGTATTCGACTCATCAAACGAACAAACTAGTGACGACTACCGTGGAATACGCTGTTAAACAATTTTACCTTATGAATCGGAAGCCGTTTATCCTTCAAATGTTTGGAAGCGTCTCGACGATATTGGACACGGATGAAACTAGCGTTCACGGAGAAGCGCACAAGGTATTTTATTACAACATCACGTGACTATCTGAAGCTCTTTAACACGTTAACTGTCACGTTGGGCGTGTGTGAGGAACAATATTTTTTTATCGGCTTTAGAAATGAATTGTTACCGTAATATACTGGCGAAAAATAATTTTTACAAAATAATAACTATGATAAATTTTATCTTTTCAATTTCGATTTTGTTGAATTTTAGTAGTTTGGCAATGAACGTGTTAAATCACTGACTTAGGAATTGTGAGATAAATATTTGATTGAGCACTACTCAACGAGCTTGAGAGAGAGAAGGAGAAGAATGTTGATAATTAGTTAATAATTACCAAAGAACATGAATATAATGTTTGTATAATTTTCTAAACGATTGAAGGTTCCTGCTACGTGTTTGTTCAATTTGTTGCTAAGTTTGGAAACCCCGTCACCGGACCCTTTAAACATAGACGAATTGGTGAAAGAAGAGAAGCCATTGAAAGCCATTGACTTTTGTTATCACGATGAAAACGAAATGGTGAATGTCTTAGACTGCATATCACTTTGCGTGATGGTGATCGCATACGCGCCTGACTCTGTTAGGGGGCAACAAATGTTGGTAAGGAGAAACAATTTTATTTACCACCTAGAAAAATATTTACAACCTGTGGACATCTATTTGAGTCTTGTTAATTTTATAGATTACATTGCAAGCGATACTGCCGTGTTACGTGCAACAAATTCAATCTCCGACTTACAACAAGGACGGAAAGACTGAGAAAGAAATAATAGATCAGTTGGCCATAGCTGTTAGAACTTTGGTTAATAATTCGGAGGCACTTACAAAGTGAGTTTCATTGTTGTCATATTATTACATTATTCAACCATGCAA